>OX457142.1:1271152-2527305 GCA_949752895.1 Dendrolimus pini | reverse complement strand
ATCTTACCAGGAATCGAACCCAGAATTTGAGAATTTAGTGATTGAGACAGGAGAACTTTTAGATCACTAGATCTCTGAGGTCGTCAAGTTGGTTTCAATTTTTTTTATTGTAGTATTGTAGTTTTTATAAGTTCGCGTTTGACCACGATCTTGTCGAAGCGAAGATATGGTCTAGGATGGAGCACGTTTACATAGACGGTACCTATTCACTGAGGATTTGAAGACACCCAGGTTGTAAGTATCGGGAAAAACAGAGTCCGGCATTGAGTTCCACTCCTTTGCAGTGCGTATGATGAAGCTATATGCAAAAGCGCTTCGTTTTTATAGGTGCCTGTATTAAATCAAATAACTTCACTACACTTTTTTCATTACTAGTTTTTGAATTGTGATTTAAATAATATAATTTTCAGAGCTTTTAGATCTTTTGGGACATTATTATATATTTTTGGAGCCATGCATACTATAGGAGGATTTAACGGGATTAATGAAAGTAGATGAAGCAAAGTTGTTTGTCATGATCGTCGGAAGTGGAGATCTCTCATCTCTGCCTACCCGCATGGGATACAGGCATGATAATATGTACCTATGTATATAAAAAAGAAAGGAAACATTGATGATAAATACTCTTCTGGCCATGGTGTTATTAACAGATAGATTGATATGATTACAGATTCTAATAACACAACGTAAACCGATCTGAAAGCTTCAAAATTTCAATATGAATGCTAAAACACGTGTTGGGCTTAACTCGGCTCACAATTAAGCTTGAACCCCGGTTAATTAAGCTCCGAGTATTGTCCTCTACCCTCAAAGCTCAATAGATGCTTTCTGTTAAAAAAAGCTTTTGAAATACTACAACCTATTCAGTAATTTAAACTGTTATTGGCGTTTTGCGAATTTTTTCAGTTTCCGATTGGAAAAGTAAATCAGGAATAACGTCCGTCTATTCATCTGTCTATTTGTTGTAACTAGTGGTACAAACTCGAACCTGCTACAGATTGATTGTATTATAGTTGAGACATATATTATTGACATCATGTCATCTTGATATATAAAAATGAATGTTTGTGTGTATGTCTTCATAGAATCGTAAACTATACATCCGTGAAATTTTGTGTGTGTGTGTGTGTGTGTGTGTGTGTGTGTGTGTGATTGAGTGGGTCCCGGGAAGGTTTTCAGCCACAATTGGAACCGGTAGATGGCGCTGAGATCGGGTTCTAGAATCCTCCTAATCACCGGGAGCGATTTTGGTGATTTGGTTTTTGTGTGTTTGAGTGGGTTCCCGGATGGTTTAGATTCGTAATTAGAACCGGTAGTTGGCGCTGAGATCGGGTTTCTAGAATCCTCCTGATCACCTAGACTGATTTTGGTGATTTTGTTTTTGTGTCATGGAACAAAGTCTTTTAGGAAATCAAAAAATAGGCGGTACGAAGTTCGTCGGGTCAGCGAGTTATCAATAAAGTTAGATGAAATCGGCACGGTGATATTATCACGTAAACTACCGAATCGCCTTATTTCACCTGTTTCTCATAGAGGTAGTCAAAGACGATGGGTCTTCACTTACCACGATCCTGACAAACGACTTTCGCTTCTTTCACTTTCTGGTTTCTGGAGGTGCTTTTTACCTAACCTTTTTCAAATTTTTGCGAAAGAATCATCTAGAATAATTTATGTTGAGTTTTATAATTGCGGACTTTTTATTAATGACGGTCTAAAAGTTTGAACATAAACCCAAAAATCTAACAAACTTGTCTACCTCTTAAATAGTACACCAAGCAAACAAAACAAACCGCGAACAATTCAAAGGAAAACCGAACAATTAGCGTCGAACAAAAACAAATAAATGGGAAAAATCATTCTATCCCCTTGCGGGGTAGGCAGGGACAAAGGGTATGGAGTGGGGCTATTACAAGGCATTGTGAGGGTGTAGTGATTGTGAGCTCGAGGGTAGCGGGTTCGACAATGGACTTGTGTGAGATTACACTCTTGCGCCAAAGGGTAGGTGTTGTGTGTCAAATATTGTAAGGATGTTTGGTTACGGCTGTTTAGGGGGCTTCAGTTTTGCTTCGTGCCGTAAGGGATACAGAATATGGCTACCAGGATAACAAAAAGATTAACAGCATTACAAAAAAAACTAAAGTAACCTTTAATAGTAACTAGACACAGGAAACTGAGGGCGCATCTTAACGTTTCTACTCATAACACTGGTCGGCAAAAAAAATATGAAAATTCACTCCTTGTAACTAAACTATTGTAATTTTTTTTATAATTTCGACACTTATGAATATAAATATAGTACCTATTAAAAACTTTGTACCACGTAATTTTTTTTTGTAATTGATGTTTTTAATTAAGCGCTTTTTGCTTTACATACAACATGCACATTGAATTATTATGACAATAGTTCATTTAATTCCTAAGAAATCATTTAAAATCGTCAAAATTATATGTCTAATTAATTAATAAACTCATTCCAGTAAGTAGTTTTCTCCATTTTTGTATATTCTATTGCAATTTTGTGGCGAATGAAGTAACATATAATTCTGAGCATTTACCATTCGTATCGTTTCTCTATATATGCCAAAAGGGTAATAAAATGTGTTTCTACAGACGCAGGTGTGAATTTGTCTTTTGTTGGCATTCAGGTCGGAACAATATTATATTGCTTAAAGATTTGTGGAAAAGAAAATTAAATCTACTGACATTTTATTTAAATCTACTGATATTTCTTATCATAGAAAAAACTTTTGCACAAAAAAATATGAAAAAAATATACGTGATAGCAAGAAACTAAAACCAGATCTACTAAATTCAGCATGTCAAATTATATATATTTATCGAATTTTTATTTAAAGGAGGATTTGGTTGCCGTCCAGTGTAATTAGTACATTTGTAAACTTCTTAATGGTTCTTAAATAATGTAGGCTTCTTTAAGATCCTTTAAGAAGAACTTACTCTAACTCAATGTGAATAACATAAATCTTTAAGACTAACGTAGATAAAGCCCTAACGTAAAATAAGATACAGAGGTCGTCATCAACACAGATTTTAATCCTGCTGCTTAGACTTGTTTTACAACGAAAATACTTGCACATACTATGGTTTTGATTATCTCGATTGTATATACATATTATTAAGTATCAATAAAACCACTTTAAAAAGTATTGTGAAGTATCAATAATGTTGAAAAACTTTCAAACATTTTTATCAGAGGGACAGAAAGTTGTTACGGACCAATAAACAGGTGACGGATGTCCCTCGTAACAACTTTTATCACTTACAAGAATTTTATTTGGTCTTTTTCGAAGAGAATGAACATTTTAGATTGTTGGGTTCTGTATTCATTTTGGCAAATACGAAATCTGTGTAGGCCTTTGCCTCTTTAACTTATTAATTTAATTATTTATGTCGGTTATTTTGGATGTAGAGTTACAAGATGGATGGATACAAATGTAAAGGTCGACCAAAAAAAGATGGATGAACTGTGTGAAGGATGATATGATGATTTGTGGTGTGACAGAAGAAGTATGTCAGAATAGAGGAGTATGGAAGGAAAAGATAATTGTGCCCACCCCAATTAATTGGGACAAGGTGAAAGAAAAGAGAGAGAGACGGTTATTTTGGTACTCTGACGGATATCATCATTTCTCATTCTGTCCTTAAGAGAAACACCCAAGATAACTCGCTCAATTGTCCCTTTTTTATTGATATTTATAGAAGGTGGTTACTGGCTAAGGGGCTAACGCGTTGCCAGCCTCTAAGAAATTTTATAACGACCTTAAACGGCCCCATTTTGTAGTGCAGAGGGAAATCCTCGGCGGGAATTTCCCTCCAAATCATTGTTGTACGTGGAACAAACGTTCTAGAGAACCGTTGCGTAGATGAGCGTAGGGGCTCCAGGAAATGGGGGTGAACATCCCTTCGATGGCGAGCGGTGCGGTTGTAAAATGAGGCATTGGCATCAGATGAAACAGTTCCTCGGAACACTCTTCGTAGGTCAGGCGGTATAATAAGCAGAGGGACGCAGTCAGTGTTTGTAGGAGATCGTCGACTATAGAGTCGAGAGGGTCAGCAGTCAAGTGACCTAGAATTGTGAAACAATCGCACGCTCTAACCAGATTTATTTAAACTAGTGGTCGCCCAGTGATCGAAATTTGACCATAATAAATTTAAATTATAAGTTTGAACATTATTAAGGTTCTGTTGTCAAAGACTATACTTCTATAAACACATATTTCGTTTTAATGATAATTTGACTTTAACAATAAACAACAGAGTGCGTGAATATGCGTATCTGTGTGTGTCAAATACGTGGTAGTGTGTGTACTGTTTTTTTTATTTAATATATTTTTTATGTATAATTAAAAAAAAATAGCATTCTGCACTCCTCTATAGAAACTATAAGTGTGCGAAATTGCATACTCCTCTGTCCGCGCAATTCTCGTAAAAACAAACAAAGTTTTTGCTTCACGTATTAATATAATGATTTATTATAAAATTAATTTCAATCCGGTAGCAAACTGACAATACGTCTGGTGTTGCAAATGTTAGTATGCGACAGTAAACACTTTCTATCAGGTGGGCCGACGGCCTGCTGTACTCCACAAAAAGAATTGAATAGACCTAATCAGGTCGATGTCTGTTGAATGGTTGATTAAGTAGTAATTGTGATGTACTACAAAAGGATAACGGGTTCGATTCCCATTGTTTAGGCTGTAAGGTGACCCGGCACGCTTCTATTCCCCATGGAATCAGTTTCGAGGGCGGAAAAGAGAATTGATACAATGGAACAAAAATGGGTAGTTTGTTTGACACCAGGAAAAGATGATGTCAAATTCAGCACATCGAGATTACACATGTATGAAACCTACCGTTTTATCTTGTCAAATATGCGGATATACTGTCCAATACCCGACTGGTCTGTACGTTTGTTTGCGGCGGATTCACGGTTTTGACACATAATTAATTTATCACAATGATGTCCTTCAACGTAAGCACGTAGAAACAATATGCACATTACTAAAACTGCCTAAGAGGCGAAGGTTTTCCGATCAGGGTTCGAACACCTATCCTTTTCGAAACGCAAAATTCGTAACTCGAGCTTTACCCACTAAACTACTACGGCTTTGCAACGCAAGTACAATTTCAAAACTTTAGTTATAATCGGTTCTCAACCTGGTCGCAGTCTGTTATAAAAAATAAGACCTATATACAAATTAAACGCCTCAGTAAAATATTAATAAAAATATTATCATAATTTCAAACTATTGGTATTTTCGTGGGTCACGATTTAAAAATCTTTGAGAAACAGTGGAATAGGAAGTAGAGTCATTTATTTATATGTGTGACCTTCTAAAAAGTTCACCAGTGGTATTTAGTTTGAATAAAATCTTTTGAATTTGAATTTACATACGTAATCTACTCTAAAAATATGACCAAAGATAACTTGACACGAAAAAAGAGCATTAAAATCAGCACAACAGTTTCACATCGTTTTATTTGTTTATTATACTTAACTCGTAACGCTGTGTCGTTGACCGGCATGGGAAAGGAGGTGTGATGATTTAACATGTACGTGATAAATCAAATGTATTACCTATTTATTTCTTATCTAATAATCTTTATTACATTGCTATAAAGTCAGTAAACTTTAGTTGTAGTCTTAGAAACAACTTTGACGCTCTACAGTACGTTTTCATTCATTTAGTTGGCTAAAATACAGCGTGCGATAGATTACAATGTTTGCACATGCTTCAAAAAAAATTAAAGTAATTTATATTAATAATACAGTAGTAATATAATAACCTGCAAATAAATACACACATTATATATTACCAAAGTAAGCAAGTTATAAATGTGGTATGGGTCGACCAACGGACCACTCTAGGGCCGATCCCAGAAACCCAATCTATAGTAAATAGGAGACGGTTCGTTTACGAAATTCACCATGTCACGAATCGAATCCGGGACCTCTGCGTTTCAATGAATGTAAGCAAGTCCTCTATCCCTATTCAAGAGACCGGTTCAACTTCTAAAGAGGCTTATTTAAAAGCGAATATGCGTTCTGAGGGCCTACTAAGAAACCTTTTTTCGTTCGATACGTTCGAAAAATTTAATGAAAACAGTAATAAGAAAGAAAGCCTTAAGATTTATTTGGAACTACAATAACTACGTTTATATTGTGACGTAGTGGTTTTCCAACCATAATCACCGTTGTTTTACATTCGAATTCCCGCTTATAAAACCTCGTATTTATATTAATATATATATTATTTTATATATAATATAATTTTAATTCCTCAAACATATTATTTTACATAAACATTAATTCCTACTATTCAGTTCCTTTTCGTTCACTTCAATACTGCCATAACACGGCTGTATGATTTGGTTCCTTAGCCTCCATAAATGACATATCGGACGAAAAGTAACAATATAACATTAAAATAAATGGAATATATGTAAAATGCACTTAAATATAAATAAATCAAGCAAAAGAAGTTCTAAAACGACAACGAACTTCGAAAGACATTTTAGAGTAGGTCTGTGTTAAAAGAAAAAAACCTTGCGAATTCCATTTAAAAAGTATTTATTCTATATTAAAATCCGGTCCAATACAAAACTGAGTTGCGTTGAAATTAATACCGACTCATTAAATATGCAAATAGTGTTGGCCTCTTATCTTATTCGTCGTTTCTCTCAATCAAACTGTCCCTTCCCTACTATCTTAGCAAGATCTCTGCAGACTCATGCGCTCCTGGTACAATCAATTTATTACGCGGAGGCTTTATTAAGCCTGTTTTCTTAAATGGGTAGGCAGAAACGGTAACAATATAAATAAACCTGTCATCAACGGCATTTTGACTCTATGGTCATCTAGTATTTTTTTTTTAATTTTTCGTGACTTACACCACACACGTAATAAAACTACGTTTCAACGGTTTTTAACACGGTATTTCATCTGACTTTTATACCGATATGATCGGCTACTTTCCAGTAGCTGTGATCAATGAAGACAAAGATGTTAGTTTCATTTATTGTTCATTTAATTGTTTAATTTTATTTTTTTGTTCTTTATAGGAGCCTAATACCACCTAATAATTAATATACATTTTTAATAAATAATAATCAAATATAATTAAAAATATAATAATTAATGAAAAAACATTTCTGTAAAGAAATATTTAATATCTACGCGTAATATTTATTACAACATGTAAACTATAGTAAAAGTAGGAAACACCATAATTAAAAAATATACATTTCCCAAGATCGTACGAGTTATGGTCTTTGCCTGTTCATGTATGAAGAACAAAAACACTACATGTTCACAAAAGTCTCCTCTTGTTAGTCACATGATATTCATATTATTAATCTTCTCTTGACATTATGCAAAACGATCTTCTAAGGAGTATTCATTATAATTAATACGTGAAGCAAAAACAATTTACCACTTTTTACGAAAATTACGCCGACGGAGGAGTATGAAATTTCGCACACTTATCGTTAGTAAAGAGAAGGAGAGCAGAATGTTAATATTTTTTTTTAATTAAGCATAAAAAATACATTAAATCAATTAAAAAAATATGTGCGTGTACTAGTGTACATACGTAAGAAGTGAAACATCATTCACGAAATTATTTCATTTTACCTTATAATTACTCTTCGTTCGAATCGACCGTGGTAGGGGCAACAACAACTCGTTGCTACGCAACCACCATCCTACACTCGGCCATTCTGCAAAATAATGTGACGCGTAACCGAAAAATGTGACGGTATTTTTTTTTTCCAACGGCGATAAAGAAGTTTCACTTCAAAAACAGTACACAGACACGCATATTTACGCACTCTTTTGTTTATTGTTAAAGTCAAATTAACAGTGTAGCCTTGGCGAAATCTGTGATTATATAGTCTTTGACAACAGAACCTTAACAGTGTTCAAAATTATAATTTAAATTGATAATGGTCGAATTTCGACCGCTGGGCGACCACTATTAATGTATGAATAGATAATTAAATATAGGTAGGTACACTTGCAATATATTTGAAGCACTTATAAAATAAGGTATCTTATAAATCGAAACGGAATATTCAACCATCGAGCACTAGCTTTTAATTAAACTAATAATGCAATTTAGAATGGCCGGGATCGTTTTAAATAAATACTATGGGACCTGTTGGACACGTCGCAAAATAAAGGAGGTGGCTTAAACGCGATCTAAAAATAGATAGGATAGGCTGAACGCGGCTATCGTCCGCCAAAGACGAGCTGTATGTAGAGGAATTAAGATTTGATGAAAAATCGTCTTACCATAGATAACGTAATGTTATTTAATCTATATTGTTTCTTTTCGTTGCCATTCTGTTAGTCAAAACTTCATAGACTCTCGTATCATATAGTAATAAATATTAAATATTTGGCCCACTTGATGGAAAGCGGTTACCAGCGCCTATGGACATTTGCAACACCAAAGGTGCAACAAATGCGTTGCTGCTCTCTTAAGCGAGACTATAGATACTGGTCACTAAAGTCGGAACACAACTCAAGGTTGTTTTAGACCAGGGGTGGTAGCCATCCAGTCGGATAAATGCCCTACCACCTGGCCACTCTACATTGTTAATTTAGCTTAGAAATTCCTATAATCTAGGTTGTCTGGAACATAACGCTAAGGCCTAAACAATAAGGCCATTGTATAGTCTAGAAAATATTGTGAATATTGTTAGTTTTTGTAATTATATATTTTGGTGTGCAATAAAGTGTTATCTATCAGATCGGTTAAATCATTGATACTAATAATTCTAACTTTGTTCCTACTGATATATGTTTAAAGAAGAAACCTCCATTTGCGAATTCGACTCGCACACGGCGATTGTGATACCGATCAGGTTCAATCATTCTAACATTATTGTATATCACTCGAAATAATTGAAGCATTTATGAATATTAACTTCGTCGTAAAATTAATTGCCTTATTAAAAGTTCGATTAAAACGTATTAGTATGCCATTTGAAATTTAAATTATCAATATTATGAGAACAGTAATTAGTGTATTTAAATAATTAATTTTTATGTTCTTACGATGTTTTGCTACTTTGACTTCATTAGTTGTTATAATTTAACATCTGTGGACTAATATTTGTTTTGTTATATTCAAATTCATTTATTTATATGAACTTATGCCTAGGCCTTATATAATTATATCTAAAACTTATGGTAATACACATTTTTAATTAAAATTAAGGCCCCAATTTTTTGGCGGCCGTTGCTGCAGACTCTAGGTCTGTATCGCGGCACCCAACACAATTTTATTATAGAAACTTAAATATAATGGAATTATTCATTAATTAACCTAAAACTATGAGTGCGTGCGTGTGTGTGTGTTATATATAGCGCTATCACACATTAATATAATAACGACACGAATATACTAAACGGTTTTGACTGCGCCTTAAACTACCACTTCAGAGCCTTGTGCTCTGAAGTCGGTGCAAAGTAAAACATAAAAATTACTATATTTTGAAAATTACTAAGCACCGACTTTAAGATGTCTTAGATAATATATATTAATAATAATAGCTTTAGAAATAAGTTATTTTATACATTTTAGTTTTTTAGTTTTTGAAGTCGGTTTTTTTAAACGAAGTTTTATTTTTTATTATAATTTATTTTTTGCATTTTAGTTGGTTTTGAAATCTGTTTTTTAATCTAACCATGTTTTTTTAAATCTGTTTTTTATCTAACCTAACTATATAATATTATATTTATTATCTATAATTTAGTAATCTGGGTAAGAATATTTTTTTATTCCACATCATCATCATCTTAATCCCAGTTGCATCCAGAGTTTCTATCTTTTTTTATTGCTTGAAGCAGGCATACAGGAATTTTAGCTTAGATAGCTTAGCCTGACCTAAAGTGCCAATAAAGCGCTCATTTGTCTGGTTCGAAGAACCAAGTAGAAATATTCAGAATGTCAAAGAAGTCATTCACGTCAGAGGTCAGTGCCTCGAGCAAGTTCTAGTAAACCGAAGTGTATGGAAAGCAACCACAATAAAAGCGTGGCGCCAAGTCTTGATATGTTGGTCACGGATCATAGACAATGTGACAGCGCGAGCATAGATTAAAAAGCTATAAACATCGACCTTGGCTAGGGCTGCTGCGTCATCACAGGCATTTGTGGACGCATGTCCATTTGTGCGTAAACAGTCGGAGGCCATGAAGGCGAAAGGGGTGTAATGGATACACTTACCACGTTCATGATTGTAGATATTTTTATATTCTTTATCAGGACATCGTTTTATACCTCACAAATACAAATGTGCCCGTATCGTAGTCGACGTAATCCGCAACACCTGGCTGATTCAGCCGCAAGCGGCCGTAAACGAGTACAATAGAACAATATTCTGTTCTTTAGAAACGTATGCCAATAAATAAGTATTCAAAAGAAGACCATAATAAAAGGATTACAGTAATGACATTTCAAGTAAATAAAATGTGTTTTTACAGATTAGGAATGTAATTTGTTTTTGTCGGAACCTAAGTTGTAACACTATTATACAACAGGTGGTAGGGCATTTGCCCGACTGAGTGGCTACCAACCCTGGTCTAAAGTATGTCGCCATAACAACCTTGAGTTGTGTTCCGGCATTAGTGACCAGGTTCCAGTCTCCCTTAAGAGAGCAGCAGCGCATTTGTAGCACCTTTGGTGTTGCAAATGTCTATAGGCGATGGTAACCGCTTTCCATCAAGTGGGCCGTCTGCCTGTCTGCTGCACTCCTGCAATAAAAAAATGTAACTATCAAATATTGTTCATTTTAGAATAATTTTACACATTTTTAGTAAATAACACAACAGTACAACGTCCCCTTACAGTTCCCGCCAAGAATATGATTAGAGGATTTTATATTTGAATCATGACTTTTTTTAAAGTTCAACGGTTGGCAGCCCTTATTATAGAGCACAGATTATACGCACTAACTACAAAACAGCGTAGACACATTAAAAATATTTAATTGGTATATATTAAATTTACGATGTCCGTTTCATTCTTTACATGGTTAAGTGTTATGTAACGTGTATGGATGAATTTTAATGTGATAGTTTATTGCTCCTGGATATAAGTTTAGTAAGGAGTGACTATTTTATGAGAATGCCGAGTACATTAATAATTAAAAACCAGGCAAATGCGTGACAGTCGACTAACAACAAATTTGTCGACGTACAACCGCTTTACAAGTTGTGGTTCAATCCAAACCGAAACGCATGCATCGCTTAGTCAGTTCTGATCGAATGTGCATATTGTTACAATTACCACGTACTAACAACAATGAAGGGAGACATCGTGCTGCAACCTGCACATCGATATAACCGATGTGTCAAACCTGCCAAGCCCCCTTGGACAAGCGTGGCGGGTATACTGTCCGTTCCCACTATAATGGGAGGCCCAAGCAGACTGAATGATTTTCTAAGGATTCCGCTTCTGCTAAAATCGCTACGGAACACTAACTCTAGTCCCCTAAGGCTATCTGCACGCGGCGTAATTGCCAAAACGCATTTCACACGGACTAGAAACGCGACAAAATTGCGGCGCGTGCGCCGGATCGAGTTACGTGAGAATCGCCCTAATATATAACTGACTTTTGATCTCTAATGTATATAATCACGCTAATTCTGCATCGGGATAGGCAGGGATGTAACAAACAATACTGCGCTATGTATTTTTTATTATTTTAGTACGGCAGACAGACTGGCGGCCTACCTGATGGAAAGTGGTTAATGTAGTCTATGATTGCAACAGCAAGCTCCGCGAATGTGCTGCTAGTCTCGGAAGGGGGGAGGGGATTGGTACCTGGCCACTAATGTCAGAACACAAATCAACGTTGTTATGGCTGCAACTTTAGACCTGAGTTAGTAGCCATTCAGACGGCCAGATGGCCGAGGATTCTTCAAAAACAGCTTAAATCAAAATCAAAAAAAAATCAAAAATCATTTATTGAGAAAAAAAAACATAATTCACAAATTTCTGAGTCATTGGTCCCCAAACTAGGTCGACCTGTATCTTGGGGACCTCCTTCCTAGTGGTACAATTCTGATTGTGAAATTATTGTTACATTCATTTAAAGAAAAAAAAAAAAGGATGAAATATGTATGAATGCGTGCGTGCGTGCGTGTGCGTGTGTGTGTGTTGTGTGTGTGTGTGTGTGTGTGTGTGTGTGTGTTGTGTGTGTATGTGTGTGTGCGTGTTATGTGTGACTTGTGATATTGTGAATTTGTATGTCTAGTCTAAAAAATTAAAATTAGAAATAAAGATAACAATTAGCTTAAATAGATTCTTAAAGTTCTATGGAGGTAGACAACGCATCGGCTTCCTTGATTTTGCAGATGCCCACGGACGACAATAACAACTTACCAACAGGTGTAGTGGTTGCCAGTTCGCTTAGCTCTTAAGACAATAATGGCTTGTCCTAAAAGCCGGAGCTGCGTGCCACAGAGATGAATATGCTGTTGTCTTAAAAATCAAAAAAATTAAAGTAAGATATGCTGAAGAGCGCGTGAAATGAAGAACGATATATAGTAAAACGTACCCCAGAGTCTGAAGCAGAGGCTCTGGACGCAACCGCCATTTAACTCTATAATGATGAAGTAACTATTAAAGCTTCCTCTCCGTGCAGGAACGGAGAAAGAATACAATTTCCTGCGGCCGGGCGGCCTGTCGTAAGAGGCGACAATACAACCCACAGCCAGGTGGTAGGGCATTTGCCCGACTGGATGGCTACCAACCCTGGTCTAGAGTATGCCGGCATAACAAGTTTGGGTGATGCTACGGCATCAGTGGCCAGGTTTCAGTCTCATCTACGAGTACGGCAGCGCATTGGTGACACCTAGTGTTGCAAATGTTTATAGGCGACGGTAATCATTTTCCATCACAGTTGGGTCATCAGCCTGTCTGTTGTGCTTCAGCAATTAAAAAAAAGCTTTTATGATAGAAAATTGCTTATTAAGCGTTATTAGACTGTCTACTTCTGACTTTCTGACCCATATAAACAAACACACACACAACAAACCGTCCTGACCTTTCAACCAAATTGATTCAGCTTGATTGATTCGTTCAATCAATAATCAGTTTAGGAGATATTCGCTTATATTGAATGAATCTGGATTCCATAATGGCAACACTATTCGATGGTAAATAACTAAAAGACAAAAAAAACATAGTATTAAGACGTATAGAGCTCGCAAAATGACATTGTAGTAAAGTTTCATTTGTAACAAATTAATGATAATGGAAAAGTTGGGTTTGTCCCCCATTCAACCCCCTTTCACCCCGTGGGGGTGAAAACAGATTGCTATTTTTACAAGACGCCTTTACTTCGGACCGTTCACAATCGTCTTTATAAAAAGAAGACAACTAAAAAAATAGTATGAAATCTTTTTTCTTAATTTTTTAAGTAATGCGCTGATGGTTTTACATACGTACACAGTGTACCTGTAATTTCATTTCATTTCTTTTACTGTATGAGTTCAGCAGACAGTCAGACGGTTCACCTGATGGGAAGCGGTTACCATATGCGCCTATGGACATTTCCAACACCAAAGGTGTTACAAATGCTCTGATGCTCTTAAGGGAGACTGGAACCTAGTCACTTATGCCAAACCACAAATCACCTCTTACTACAGGCCGCCTGGCCGCAGGAAAGTGTATTCTTTCTCCGTTTCTGCACGGATATGTGAAATTCATGCGCGAAAATGTGCATACACGCCCGCTGTTTCATATCCGAAAACGTATACAAAAATCTGAAATTTTATATTCGAAAAAGTCCGCCGTAATTTATCTTTAAAAACTTGCCTTGTTTAAAAACTCATCTCTGAAAACATACATCGTACACGCTCAAATTCATGTGCATAAACATTCATAGTGCCCCCGCAATTTCAAATACCGAAGGTGCAGTGCTTCTGTCATGCATAGTGCACCCGCAATCATAAAACTATGATGATCAAAATGCATAATATTTATAAAATGTCATTTGATAACCCAGCCGCCATGACACCTGGTCCAGTTCAAAGCAAAATGCGCACGCGCCGTCAAACTCCATATTCGAAATTCAAAAGTTTCCGAACAAACCAACCCTTGTGTTGCCGCCAATTGTTCTTTTTATGAATTGTTTTGAATTTAATTCATTATGGAGTCTGCATTTGACGGTTGCCCGGGGCACCCCCTTGTTTTCTTAACCCGTGTGTGCTTAAGGGTTGAAAATGGGGGTACAGAACGTATGTTTATTGATTTTGGTAAATAATGAGTACACGAGCGCAATCAAATTACTGTGCCTCTTGTGGTTTTTATTATGCCTGACCCTTTACTAAAGTTTTAGCGCGTGTTACGGTTTGTTTGTTTATTGACTTTTTTAATTATACTCTTGAGTTTAATTGTACCTAAGGCGATTTGATGGGGTTTCATTATTTTAATACTGGTGTGTTATTTACTGTATTCTGGTGCATGTAGCTATAAATCCAACTCTCTTAGCAAGCCATGGAGCTGGCAAAATAGAAGGAAGCACAGGAAAGAGAAGAACAAGGCAAGCACATATGGTGAAATTAAGAAAGAAGTGGGATGAAGAAGTGGTGGGTTTCATACAAAAAGTAAAGCAGCTCTTCCGTTATAGACAAGATTAGAGAAGATATCGTCGACAAGAGCCCAGGGGCCTAATTCTGCTATTAATCGCCGGACACTATTGTCTCATTCGTAGGTTTATCTGATTTTGGTATTTTGTTAATTCCAGTGGCTTGTGGAACGTCACTCTATCTTTTTAAAACTCGCGAAATAAACGATAAATGTTTGATAGATTTTCAATATTCAGTTAGGCTAACGCCATCTTTGCTGATAGTAATTCCAATTTTTTTCTACTATTATTTCGCCCCGACGATATCGAGTAGATATTGCGAATTTAGTAGAATTCAATTTTTTGACACTATCGCAATTGACGATTACATACTATCTATGTATACTTTTAATATCTTCGCAATGCTAACTCCAATTTGTCCCCAACTCCTAAATGATCAACGATCCAAACTTGATTTAAACCAAGTCTCGTCACAATTTCCTCATATCTCTAGATATGAGGAAATTGGCAAAATTTGGAAATTTAGGTTCTAACCTAACATTGCACTTCTCCTGGGATATAGAGTACGGATATACTGATACAAAAACAAACTCACAATAATGTAATAGTGGTGTGTATATCGTAAGAGACTTTTAGCCCTTTGCAATACAAGCTGGCCGATTCTTCAAAACAAACCTCGCCCTAATGCGTGTATTACTCAACAATATCAAATAGATCGCTGGCAATACGCAATTATGCCAATACGTAAGTATTAAGAGCTCAAGACAGATATCATCCACAAAAATAGAACAACGAACTAACCGACTGGCGAATTCAATAATCATTAAAATACTTGATGACTTGTTACGAGCGTTCGCCACGGAAGTTGGCGAAGATTTTACGTGATAAGATAGGCTTAGTTCGTGTCGAGTAATGTGATCAGTAAATTTATATAACTTATACATGCAAGCAAAGATAGAGGTTCAAGAAGGACCTGGTTAAAATCTACTTCAAAATTATAAAGTAATACACTGCAAGTTTATAATTGATTAAATGAAAATAAAATTGGAAATATTTTTTTTTTTAATTTTCACCGAGTAAGCAAGTTATAGATTCTGTTGGAATTGCAGCTACCTATGGATAGTGGCAAATGTTTACTATTAGATACATCATCTGCTAGTTGTTTTTTTCTGTATAGACATAAAATATGATATCGATAATTAAGCAAGATAAAATTAAAAGAATATTAATAACAAATCTAGAAATTTCAGTTTAAAAATTACTTAAAAGTTTAAGTATGTCTATTTACTTCTATAGTATACTATAATATTGGGCATGTGCCTTATATTACTGCATGCGAGTACACAACCGATTTTAAAATCAGCTTCAAGCTAATGATGGTTGCACTATGCGAAATCGTTTTAGATTGTATTATTTTGACGATTCGCGTTTGACAGCTATCTCACCTGATGTTAAAAGAAGATGCGATCTAGAATAGAACACGCTTACCTAATATATACCTTTTCACTCGTGGATTAAAAACCACTGGTTTATTTGAATCGGGGAATACAGACTCCGGCAAATTGTTTCATTGTACAACAGTGCGTGTACGGGCTGTTCTTTCCATTCGTTCACTCCTTCCCGTTCCGTATTCAAAATCTCCCCCCTCTACCCGCTCCCCGTCCTAAAAGAGACGTTTGCAAAACTCGCTCGCTACGCACACATATGTACTAAAAGTCTCTACTCAAAAATATTGGAATATAAAGCTCAAAATCAATCCATCCTCGCCGCAACGTGTATAAAACATTTAATATATTCTGACTAGAAGATGTGAGAGTGACTTATACTGGTTGGTGCCTGCTCATAGGTTTTACCTTTTATCTCTTTTATCTCACAGTGCGCAAACGAAAGGTGGTGACAAAACGTTTAGATGTAAAGATGGCGTATATAGTTATAAATTTCTTGCCATTATTATGCTATAATTTGCGCGTCAGAAGTCAGTCGACGCGTTACAACAACGAAATGCGTTCAGAAAATTAGATTGTTTAGAAACAGATGTGTGTGGACTACTTATAATAACTGATGCTCGCATTGCCTAGTTAACGCACGTGGGTTTACTTTATTTTTTAAAGAGCTAAATTAAATTGGTTAGCTGTGTTGTCGACATCGTGGAGTTTTAGTTCAGGATATGGAAAAACTATAAATTACTTATTATTAGGTAGATAAGCGTGTTATAATAAAACCTAATATTTTTTTCATATAAAAGAGCAGGTGCCAAAATACATACATGCTATTAATTAAAACTAAGTTTTAACTGTTTTAAGCGCGGTTTATGTAATTAAGATTGTACGCAATGAAACAAATATAAATATCATTCGAAAAACCGTGAAACTCTTTGAAGTTTCTAATATGAAAATGGCGCGCATTTTCAAATTGCTTCACCTGCGCGTGGTAAAAATTTAAAAACATGTTTCATCTCATTTTCTCTGTAGTATTAAAGTGAGAGAAATTTATTGGTCAAAAACGCTTCCAAAGATGTTCGATTATTCATTTTGTTTATTCTCATAATATGAAAGTATTTTACCGCATGTTCCGTTGTATGGTGCAATGTATAAGGCTTTGTAAATACATTTTTTTAATCAAATGTATTGGAAATATTATTGTCTCTGGTAACGATGTGGTATTCGACTCCAAGGTTATATTATATTGTTGTTATATTATAACTAACTATGGTGGGTTACATTAAAACATTAGTTAAAAATACTTTAAAACACAACATACTTAACATAGCAGTTCAATTTCTTGTTTTTGTCTAAAACTCCCCCGGTTTTGTTTCTTTTTTGTTCGCTCGCCTGACTGACAGGAAGCGAGGCACTAATGCGCCCGGTTCACACCATATGTGCGAGCCAACAAAATGAATAACACGTTGTATTGTCATTATATATATTGATGAATTTATTGTTATTTTATTTGTTGACCTGGAAGTAAAGGGTGTTTGGCACTTTGACGCAGATTATTAATATAATAGACATTGTAACGGTAAAATAAACTGAGATACTTTTTAAATATTTACGAAACTAACAACTTCATAGGGTTTCTTTAAGCGTACATATATGTACTTATGACGTCATAAGCTTGCATGCAATGCAAATAAAAATGTCAAATAGCGCATTACTTGTTGTTTAAACAGTAATGATATTATGCTATGTAATAAGAACAGTATCGGTCTCAGCATGTAGCCTTGTGATATACCAGCATTGATAGATTTGGTGGATAAGCAACAAACGTCGACAGCGACTTAGTTCGTTTTTAGTATTTTTTAATCTAATTTATTTAGGGATTTTTAGACTGGTGTATGTAAACACTTAACCGACGGTTAAAATAAAAGAACTGCTTTTTAGCCATATACTTTTAGCGATTATTTTATTTTAACTATCAGTTAGATCTCTGATGCACACCAGATGCACACCAGCCTTAGTGACTATGTCATTATCCCAGTTCCAATTATTCAATACTTTCTGTTCTTTATTGCGAAGCTGGAAAACAGGCCTACCTGATGGAAAGTGGCTACCGATGACCACAGACGTTTTCAACATAAGTACTGATACCAATGCGTTGGTATCAGTTGTTATGTTATGCATGGTTGATACCTTTAGGATAGGCTAAAAGCGATGGAATAGCGGGATTAGATTAGGAGGTTAGTGTAGAAGTAGAAGTAAGTAATCAGAACTCTCATCGCATAAAACACGTTTAGCTCAAAGCCTAACTGTTTCACGCCGATATTCCATAAAAGCGTCATGTCAGACCAATCAACCGGCCTTAAGAGCTTACCAAGATAATTAATCCAGTAAGGCTCTCGTCGTCAGCCATTCGCAGTCCACTGCTGGACGTAGGCCTCCCCAAGATGGCCCCACTCATCCCTGTCCTCTGATTTCCTCTTCGGCCCTTCGGGCTGGAGGGCGTCCGACACTACGTTTACCGAGACGCGGTCTCCGCTCCAGGACTCGTCTGCTCCAATGGCCATCGGTCCTGCGACAGACGTGACCGGTCCACTCCCACTTCAACTTGCTAATTTTGCGAGCTATGTCGGTAGTAGGCTCGACCATTTGAACAAACTGTCTCCTGTCTCTACTCGTGCCATGATTTTCAGCTATTCTACTTTTAAGCCTATCCTATCCAAGTTACTATAAGCGTTTAAGTATGTAAGTACCCTTAACCCTTGTCTGGCGAATATCTGTTTAAGTTATCATCACGCTGTGGTCGTTGCGGTGTAGACGCCATTTGCCTAACGAGCTCACACAATCGAAACACTTGCCCGATAATTGATACTTTCGAAATTTTATTCCGGTTTACGGATAACACGCGATGTGTCTGTTTGTTTAAGTATGTACTTATTTACATTATAATAATGACGTCATTAACGTTACACTAGACAAGCTGACGGTCCATGTGATGGTAAGTCATTACCGTGTGGATATTTGCAACATCAGGTGTGTTACCAACGTGCTTTCGAGATAATAGTGAGAACAATTTTACCGTCAAATATCTATTTCGTTTTTGTCGTGGTTGCGTAATGGCTAGCACACGCGTCCCAGATTTAAAGCACGCGGGTTTGATTCTAGCGGGAAAGCATGCACCATTTAGACAGTTTTCAGCCATAATGTGCATATTGTTACAATAAGCAAGTGCTAACAACGTCAAGGAAAACATCGTGATACAATCACACCGTGATCCTGGGCATCCCGCGGAAATTTTCACGGGAGCGGTTTGTAATAAAATTTTGATTATTCTTACACAGTTTTATCTACAACGATCGCTTTAATTATTTTTTAAATACAGCGGTATATTTGTATCCCGGGATTTTCAAGTCAATCGTGGCCAAAGTTCCGGGCCTATCCTAGTAGTAAAAAAATATAAATCCAATCTTTACTCAAGTACTCGCCGAATGCTCTAGTAAGTCAATAAAATTTTTACAAGGCGTAACAAAAGTAATACGTATATATATGCTTGGATAGCTAACGATCGTTAGCGTAGCCAATCAATTTCGCCATTACGTAATACGAGTACAATATTGTTGTACGTCTGTATGGCAATTAAAGCTACAGTTTTTTCGGTAATTAGAACTTGGATTTTGAACTAAACGACTCGACCATCAATCAAAGATACAAATGTATACATGCTTTGATTATATACATGTATAATTTTGTAGTATGCTCTTGCCTGGATTAATATTCCACCACCCGTTAGATATCTGCAATCTCTTACTGGATTCAGATGTAAATTAAAGATATTTTTAAAAGAGCACCAACATTCACAGTGCGACATATAAAGCTTGACAGTCACTAGTATCTAGTAACATATATAGTGCATAACAAAATGACAAAAATAGTTGACATTTGCCATCCCTACGGAGCTCTTCATATTCGTGAATTGTCACACACTTGCTGGTATTTTAGCTAGAAGCTTTTATTATACAGCAGAGATATCTAAATGAAATTTAAGTGTATGTTTGTAATGTCAAAATAAATGTGACAAATCATGAGGGATAATTCGGACCGTATTCCGAAACGCAATTTTAATTTTTTTTGGCAGCCTGGATGTTCCGGCTAATCTTTAAAACGGCTGGACTGGATTTGACGGGATTTTCACTAGCAGATGTTACAATCAGTAACTTGACTACTTTTAAAATTAGGGTTCCGCAAAAAAAAAAAAACATGCGGAAGAAGTCGCGGGCACAGCTATAATAGTAGAATTATTTTCTCCGTGCAGTTTGGGTCATAAATCAAACTCGGCCTCAGCCCGGCTAGGGCGGTGAGCATGTTGCGCTGGCGCAACGCCATTATCGATAAAAACTCATTCTTATCAAAGAAAGATTATCATTCTTATAAAAATCATTATTACCTTTTTTGCTGTTCATTTTAAACTTAGATATAAGTATTTACATTTATTTTTAATATAACTTGTTACATTCTAAACTTTTGTACTTATAGTTTTTTAATACATAGATACCTAATTAATAATTTAATTTAAATAATTATTTTCTTATTTTAATAAATACGTTGTTTTATCTATTTTTTTTCTTTCATTTATATCACTAACCCACAAAATGACAAAACTAAATACACTATCAATAACGCTTATTGACAACAATAATGCGTATCACTATGCCTGCCTATAAGGCCCGTGAGTGGAAGAGAGTGCGAAATACTCGCTTTACCACTCCGATTATTTATAACCCAAACTGCACGGAGAAAATAATTCTATTATAGTTTATTATATAATAGAATTTAATTGTTCATTTAGTTAATTGCCCTTTAAAATTTATGAGTGTGGCATTTAATAATTGATAATTCTACATTTCCTTAGTTATATAAACTTTCGTTAATGCAGTAGACAATGGTTTAACGACTACTCTTTGAACTTGATATTAGCAATTGCGCTAGAGTCGTTACTGCAGTTCAAAGGCAGGTGGCGAACACCTAATGGCCGATTGCCGTGCGCAAGCGCATTAGCAACTAACACCCGAACGCCTCCGAAGTGACACGAACCGTTACGAGTGAATACGGTTTGAAAATGCAAAAACCATTTACCTTCTGTAAAGTTTAACTTGGTTCCATATTAGAATGACTATCTTCATCACAACGATTAGGGGCGGCTTCAATCGGTGCGATACAATGAATAAGTGATGGTCCCTATCCTAATTTCGCTATTCCATCTAGAGAGGACTCTATCCTTTTCCTTTTCTTTGATCCCTCTATTGTATCCCGCCTATCCCATCTCGTTTGTCCATGCCGTCTAACCCATCGTGAAGGCTGGTAACACCTATAGCTTCGCTACTGGTGTTGCAAAAAACAAACTCAATATGAAGAAGAACGCCATAGTCTAAGGTGATTGGAATATAATAATAGTAATCGCCAATTAAACATACATTTTTAACCAAACATACGTATGGTTATTAAAGAAGCCTTAAAACTTCATCTAACTCAGTATGAACAAGACCGTGAGAGTTGTACGTATCTATGGACAAGTCTACGTTAGTAAGAATACTTCAACAGCTCCTATCGAATACTTTCGCAGCAAGTCATTAAAATCGATACCTATCGATACGTGTCTATAAATAAACAATAATACACATTATCGAAGTCTATTTGTGCGAGAATAAATAATTGTAATACATTTTAATGCGTTCACGGTCTGTCTGCTGCAGCTGTCGTGTCACACGTCATTGCCTATTCCTACTCGATACTGATTAAAGTGTTTTTAAAATAGTCAAAAGAAATTGCCACACGAGTACTAACTTGAAGAGATAAATAACAAAAATGAAATGGCCAGATTGGATTTATGGTCTTTTGCAGTAGCTTGTCCAGATTGTCGTTACGTTGTTGTTATGGGCCTTCACCGGTAAAAACGGTCGAAAATCAATTTATCTTCCTGGGAAAGAAAACTAGGATCTCTACGTTTTAGGGAATAGATAATTTTTGTAAACGAAATTTCCGCTATATAGTATGGGCTGGGTGTTTGAAATGTTCGTTTGGGAGCTTTAACATGCCAGAAATTAATTCCGGAGTGTTTCAGTGAGTTAGGCTAGCAGTGGCACCCAGACAGAGACTTTGAAAGTTCTTTAGACATCTAAATGTAGCTCTTGAGTTGCCTTCACACAGGGCCAATGAAGGCTGGGAGCCACATGATCCAGCGGGGGATCCCGTGGACTTTCCCCCTGTTGGTGAAAAGGGTATCCTTCCCCGGGGGTGCCCTAAGTGAGAGCCAAGCGTAAGGATGCCCCCGATGTAATACCTATAGTTCAGTTACTGTGGCACCCCATAAACGCACATAAGAGAGGGGCTCAGGTTAGGTTTAGTGGGTAGTCTGACGGCCGACCATTCCCCGTCCTTCCGATTGGAGGCCACGGTGGGCATCCGGCCGATCAGGAGTCCCACACATCCCTCGGCGAAAAGATTTCCTCTCAGGCCCAAGGATGGTGTCCCCAGAAAATACATTCCCCTGCGTCATCAAAAAAAAAGGGCCAATAAAGGCCAATCATTATTCGTTGGCGATTGCTGGCAATCACTACATGGTGGTTATACCAAAGGAATTGAAGCATTAGGCCGTTGGACAAAACATACATAGACATAATAAATATACACGTCTGGTGATAGGGGCATATGTCTGTCTGGATATCTACCACCAATCGTCTAGAGTATGCCGCCATAACAACCTTCAATTGCGTTCCGGTATTAAGGACCACGTTCCAGACCCTCTTAGAGACCGGTAGCACATTGTGATGCAAATGTTCATAGGTGATGGTAACCGCTTTCTATCATGTAGGCCGTCAGTTTGTTTTGGCTCTGTCTGTACTCTACATAAGAATATAATACGAATAGGTACTGAAGACTGTGTTTCTCCAATTCCAGAGACCTCCCTCCTCGTCGTTATCGTACGGTGGTGCGGTGAACGACGACGTCCGGTCGCCGGGCTCCGGCGGCACCCCCGGCCCCCTCAGCCAGCCCCCGCCGCAGACCCTTGACGCGACAGATCCAGGTGAGTCCACCATTCACATTCTACCGACTTCTTTATAATTCGATGACACACCTTAAAATACCATCTTGTCATCTTATTTTTAAAGTGTCGTCATATGAGTTATTTTAATTACTGCTTAAATAGTAATTGATGCGATGTATTTAACTTTTATACTGGTAAAAAATGATGACAAAATGATTACGTCATACTTTTGTACACTTGTACAAAATTGTGACGTTATACTTTTGTACACTCGTACAAAATGGTGACGTCAAACTTTTGTACATTATTCATGATATTCATAATTTCAAGTGTATCGGTTGAAAATTGTCCGAGTTATGTTTCCGTCCAACTTGAAAAATGCAGTTCGAGGTTAACGCGTATGCAGTGTTGAGTAGATTTTCTAAATCTTAAATAATTTTGTAATACCATTAATCTGCAAAGCTTGCATCATACAATTGGCTATCAACATCATTTTTGAGTTCCTAGGGGACCATTTAAAAAAATTAAAAGTAAAATCTATTTTTCGAAAATCCCTTAAAACCCTATGTACCCAGGGTCTTGACGCTAACTATCAAATTACTACTCATTTTCTATGTTGTCTACAAAGTAAAAGTACTTACGTTACATTGTTGAATAAGTATTTTGATACTTTGCCATGTTTGCATAGGAAATACATCATTTGCATTATATTATAATCATGGAGTATATTACAAAAATGATGTGGGTTTTATCGTCCATTACTTTCAGAACGTATCATGTTTCGGGGCATTATGAATTTATTAAAATATGTTTAATAGTTTATGAGTCGTTTAATTAAGAGCTTCTGTGATGAATTGTATGATTTATATTTTACAAGCGTTTTTGGTCTTAGGATTGTTTTACATATGTGATACTCTGAAATCACAGCCTCGTCTGATATATTGTCTTTGGTTATAGCTCAGCCGAATTGTAGGACCTTGACCGACGCCAATCAACAGAGTTAACGTTCACTCGTTTTCAACTGAAAAGCAGCATTTGACGGCACTGTTCACATTTCTTACAAAAACACATAATTCCTGCTCAGAAAGTATCAATATCCTACAACTATTGATCATTTCAAATAAATTTTTACACGTTTTCTTTAAATAAAAGTCCAGAGCACAACGTAACTCTTCAGTTCCCATCAAAAACTTCAAAATCAAACGTTTTGTGTGACAAAGAGTGTTGCGACCACCCAAAAATACTTCGAGACCCTAAGCTATCTAACCAAAAAAATATACTAAACTCTGACAACATGAAAAATAAACTCCAAAAAAATAGTCAATAATTAAAATGGTCCTGTTTTAATAATCTTGACTGCAATTATAAATTTCGTTCAGACCAAATATAGTAAATCATCACCAAATTTTAACGAGAAAATTAATGCACTATTACTACCTAACTAAACCACCTTAAATGGGGGTGATAGTTGGTGATCACTTACTACTTTTGGCAATATAAAGTATTTTTTGCTGATATTTTACTACATCTGGTGATAAGTTTAAAAGTATCTGTTGATTTGACTATCGAGAACAATATTATCCAAAGTTCGTTTTAAATATTGCCATTGACGCTTAGACCACCATTCATAGAGCAATTATTTAATACTTGAGATGAACTACAATGGGCTCCTACGCATTTAACAATTAACACGTTGGATCACTTAGCTCTGAATCGATGTATATCATCACCGTGTCACCAGTTCTTGACAAGCAATGACAAGCACACGTCATCGCCTGGCTGTAACACGTTCGAAAGTTGACGGTCCTTTGTGAAGTATCAAGATCGTTTGAGTTGTTTCTTTTAAGGTGCGATGTTGCCAGTCGTTTGGAATTATATGGGAAAATTTTAATGTTTTATGACCAAACAATTAAAGAAATATTGGACTAGACTTTTTGATTTACATGGATTCTTAAAAATATGGTGTTTATTGTATTGATAATTATTATATCTTTTGTACGACAGAGTGAGAAGAATTCGAACATCCTATTTTAGGCTTATAATAAACAATATAGTAAAAATTCATTCCTACACATCCTAATAGGTTATTTCATAAACATTTCTAAAGGTATAAGTTTTTATGTATAAATTGCACACAAATTTTTTGAGATATTGCTATTTTAGTTATACTCGTCGATGTCACTAGATGCAAACCGTGATTGATGTTAGTTAAAATCACTTTTAACAAAATGGCCGCCAGAACGACTACGCTTTATAGTTTGTAACTAGTGTTACTTGTAAATGGAATATGATAATTTTCAGTTAAATAAGACACTTTTACAAAACGTTGAGTCCTTCTAGATTTTGTATAACTATAGCAAATAATGGTGCTATAATTTTAACGAATCCCTTACCATATCAATAATTATTGAAATAGTAACTAAAAATGTGATTATGATTAAAAATAAGGTATTTCAATACCTCCACGAACGTTGTTTCAGAATTTATCGTAAAATGTGTCACTTACCCCATTATGATGTAAAAATCAGCACGTAAGATTAATTTATGAAAAACTAGGTAACGCGTGTTAAACAAGCTTAGTAACTATAATGCTCAATAAGCCCTGAGACCATTAGTGGAACAGTTATGCCCAAATGCTAATTTGTAATGTAAAAAATTTCTACGCAGAAATATACCATTTAAATGTCTGGCAACAAAGCAAATTAGTAACGTGAAAAACGAGTATAGCATTCGATTTTTAAATTTAGTAACTGGCCATTAGTAATTTTTATTTAAAATGAAATAGAGAAGTAGTATTTTAGATTTCTTGCACTGGCTACACAGCACCCTGTCATCTTTGTCAATGAAAGATGGATGGATGCAGACAATGACAGGAGCTTATAGTGTTCTGTCACTCACGCCCGGTTTACAATACTTATGCCGATTAGGTGTGTATGGAATTTGAATACGAGATAATCTACGAAACGGAAGATTTGTGCTTTAAATAAGTTTTATTTCATACGTTGATTTGAGTTCGTGACTAATAATTTTAATCCATAAAATATTGATGCTATCTTAATAATCTGGTTTATGCTGCTTTTATTATTAGTAACTTTCTTGAATAAATCTTCAAAATTATATGAATGAGAACTTGAGTTTGTTTGTCCCGTCTCGCGTCTTCCCAGTTTAAAATTTTATGTACAAGTTTTTAAAAATTTGGTATATCATTTTCAAATCGGGTACTTGCAGCATATTATTATACTTTTTCTCCTAAAATGCAATAAATAGTTCCAATGGAAATAGCAATCAAAATTTTCGGATATAATGTCATGAAAAAAGCCTAAACTGTTATAAATCATGTTCATTACATTTTCCGAATGATTTGTGTCTATGACTAAACGGTTTTATACATGTAATCAAACCAATCCAAAAAATAATCGCTACCAAAAAAAAACTAAAATATGTCATCAAAAGTATCAAAGACGTGCACGCGACATTGCGTTCAACAACTGTCAAAATGGACATCATTTTTGCGCGCGAATATAACAAAGCCGCCATGTTGTTTTTTTCACTCTTTCGTTAATTTCACGCGGTTTTTTCGCGCGAAATTACGTTTTCGACGCACGTTGTGTAGCGTTGTCCATATTCTATATACATATAAACAGGAGGGATGTGATTGTTTGTGCGTCACACGCCGTTTCGGTGCGGATGGTTTCGGTTTAAATTGAATTTTGGCCAGCGGGCAAACCTTGAACAGTAACTAGGAGATGCGTTTTTGCGTTTGGGTTTTTATTTAATTATAGTTTTGCCGTGTTACGTTTTGATGCGAATATTTATTCGGAGAGGATTTTTCAGAAGCTTTTTTTATTTAGTTCATTCACAGTTCACCTTATCTATACAAATATACAAAATTGAAGAGTCTGAATGTCAAAATAACAGCTTTTCAATAAATGCAAATGAAAGTATATACGGAACTGAAAAAAAACAATTTTAATTTTTTTGTCAGTATTTTGTTCGTCTGTTTGTTCCGGAGAATCTGTGAAATGGCTGGATCGACTTTAGGAGGACATTCACTGGCACTTAGCTGGCGTTATAAGGAGTGACTTAGGGTACTTTTATAGAAAAAAAAATATAGGTTCACCCGCACGCCGCCACCGTCACCCCACACCTAAAGCAAGTTAAATTAAATTCCACCCAGACGAAAGCACGGGTAATAGCTACCAAAAATAAGAAAAACTGTACAAACATTGTTCATTATTAACAAATATAAAATATTTTTAAAAGTGAAACTACAGAGAAATCACATCTGTTTTAAGGTTACCACCAAACTCTCTACGCTTAATTTGACAAAATTAATCTTTATTATTGTTTATTTCATATAAATGTATGTATTCAAATTTATTTAACCAATCTTCTCATTACATGACAAAACTATAATAAAAGATTGTGTAATGGTACGTTATCCTGATTGTCACATTCTGAGCGAGATATGGCTCCTAAAGAACCCTGCCCTAGGCAAAGCCTGTATCGCAGAGATCATTTAATTTTATATATACAATAGCTGATACCTACCCACTTCGCGTGCCGTAAAATGTGTTCTTAGCTGACCTCTACTTGGCGAGAGGATGGTCCATGCCAAATTTCAAGCCCATAGGTATTATAGTTCCTGAGATATTGTAATGAATCACTGTATACGTGGATTTCAATCTATACATATAAATAAAATTGGAGTGTCTGTTTGTAATATTGAAATAACCGCTTTTTACTACATGAATATGAATATAATATATACGGTACATACACCAAAATAACATTTTTTACAATTTTTGTCTGTCTGTCTGTTTGTTCCGGCTAATCTCTGAAATGGCTGGACCGATTTTGACGGGACTTTTATTGGCAGGTAGCTGATATAATAAGGAGTAATTCAGGCTACTTTTATTTTAGAAAAAATATTTTATTTTGGAATGATGACGATTTTCAATCACCACGCGGGAGAGACCGCGGGGCGCAGCTAGTTATATAAATAGAGAAGATAAATGTTTTTCTAAATAAATTTATCTTTATGTATTTTATACATTTTTATCATTATACAGTTTTCCATATTGTATTATAGAAAAAAACTAGATATGTACATTGAAAATAAAATGAGTTATGTGTCTAAGTCTTAATGGATTAGATTGGCATGCGATTAGATAAAGCATGTGTAATATTAATACAAACATCAAAAATATATTTTATCATCCGTTATTTTTGCAAAACAAAATTAACTACACTTTGTTTTAAGAGCCGTTACAACGTTTTTAACATAAAATAATGGCATGTAATAGAAAATATTATTAATAATTTGAATATGAGTGTACATTACAACGGAGTTTTTTTAACAGATTGTTGAATTAAATGTAAAGTCGCTCTTATCAACTAGTACAATCGGATTCCCACGGTCTGTGAAAAGGTTTTTCTATATTTTTTTCTGTTTGACTTGAATAACAAATCGTGCAATTATTCCGTTAGATTAGACCATAAAATTTCTTATCTCACTTGTTGATGTGCGCCAAAGCGAATTTTGTACTAAATTAAGATCTTCACGCGCCTTTAGCACGGGTCTAACACTGTTACCTATTGTATTCCTTGTTTATTGAGCCAGCAAGCTTTTTTCACACAAAATATTGTTATTTTTTTTATTGCAGGAGTTCAGACGGTCCACTTGATGGAAAGCGGTTACCATCGTCTATGGACATTTGCAACACCGAAGGTGCTACAAATGCGCTGCTGCTCTCTTAAGGGACACTGAAACCTGGTCACTATTGCCAGAACACAACTCAAGGTTGTTATGGCGACATACTTTAGACCAGGGGTGGTAGCCATCCAGTCGGGCAAATGCCCTACCACTTGGCTGTGGGTTGTTTTGTCGCCTCTTACGACAGGCCTCCCTAACGCAAGAAGTTGTATTCTTTCTCCGTTCCTGCACGATTGTTTGACATGAAAACATTGCATTTGTATTTAAGTAGCTTTTCTGATATTTAAAAACCTGGAATGTCGGTAATATGACAGTCCGTGTCGTGAATTTTTTAGCTATCCTCATGCTGGGTGCTGGGCAATTGTAAAATCCCGAATTTTGCTAATGCCAATATTACGTTTTTTGTGAAATATAATGAAAATTTAATTTTATAGATAATATTTTTTAATTATTTAATATTTCATTATATGAAAAAAAACGACATTTCAGGGATTAATCGTGGTAGGTAAATAACACTTTAATGTACTTCATTACAGAAAACTTAGGAACTAGTATTATTGTAATCCATACAACCCGTGGCAAGAATATTGCTGATAAGAAGTGGCGATGGTGATATACATAAGTACGTCGCCGTCTACCGGCACCAAGTCAGCATCCACACCGATGTCACACACCTGTTTTATCAGTCTACATTCATTTACTCCCTTCCCCTACATACCAAAAAAACCTTTAAAAAATTATTATCATGGCAGTGATTTAAAATACTAAGGAATTATATTCGCCACATTATACACAAACAAAAGTAGAAAATAATTTACATATTCCAATTCCACCCTATCTTCTCTGAAGGGTTTGTATTAAATTATTCAAAATTCAAAATTTCCATATAATTCAATCATTCCCTCCCGGGGGAGAGGGGGGCAGGTTTGAACGATTATTTGCGAATTTAATATTAATTAACCGACGGCTCGACGCCGGTAATTGCGTTTTTCAATTACATCTGACAGTTATGCGTTGCTCTCGATGAGAGGACGATGGGGCTAATTGTCGTAGAGTGGATTTTATTTATCTGTAGTGCGCCGTGTGCAAAAAACTGACAAAAGTCTATAAGCATGTTGAATTTTCCCCATTACTGTAGTTTTCAGTTTCAGATTGATTGCTGAAATTTCATTTATTATAATTCCATCTTAAGTTTTGTAAATAACATTTCGAGGGTAAAAAGCCTTTTACCCTATAAAATATTGCTTAAAACATATAGCCATATGTTTTAAGCAATATTTTATGAGATACTTAACATATTGGATTTGTTATCCTAATGTTCTAAGAAAATACCAAGAATCCAATTTACAATTGAAATTCATAGATATTCTTCTTTTTCAGATATGGCATAATTTATTGGTTATGCATTTTTTTGGGTCATTACCAACTTTGACTTATCTAATATAACTTAATAGCTACTCTCTCTACGGTATTCATTCTAAATAGAATAACAATAAGGGAGTTTAAGTTAAAACAAAACAGCAGATCAAACAGTTTATGCCTTTGTTAATTAATTATGAATTTCTTATTGCTTCCTTTAAACGACAGCATACTCTGGCATTCAGATAATAATGCATGTATGAAGAGATTAATAAATGTAAAGTAATTGAAAGGTATATGACAAAATAATATAATACAGGCATTATAATATGTATGTAATGCGCTCCACTATTAAGATTATGTATGACTTTAATATCTTTTACTAAATAAATTTATTTGCGGTTATAAAAGAATATTTTACAAAAACCTAATCATACCCTTTAAGTTTTTGTCAAAATTCGCCTACAAATTATTTTGTTTTTTTTTAACATAAGGTACATAAATTATTACCGTGATGGTGAGTTGTACAGGTTTTAGGAACACAGTACTCATCGCATATAATTACCAACTTTCCAGAAAAATATTATCCATGTAACTTAAAACCGTTGAGAGTACCATAGAACGTAATGAATATTGCCTTCATATCTCAAGTTAGGGCCAGGGAAGGGAGGGCTTCAAAATAAAGTTATCCCTCCCCCTGTCTCTTGTATTTATGTCATAACTACCCTCCTTTGAGTGATTCTGGTCACGAATTACTGACCAAATGTTTCAGGTATGATCAGAATACACATGCGAAGCCGCGTGCTCTAATTTGTAGTATTTTAAACATGTATGTTTTTATGAATTGGATACTATGTTTAATGGTAAAAATCATTGTTTTCTGATCTGAATTTTCAATTTTGAAGTCGGTAAACAATAATTATTAGTTATATGTATGTAAGGTATCGATAAGCTTTGTTGAGTCTTCCTGTCGACTACCCCAAGGCTTGAAGGCAAAAGTCTTCGAGCAATGCGTCCTGACCTGCGAAGCCGAGACGTGGAGGCTCAAGGCAGTATTGGTTCCAAAGTTCCAAGTTGGTTTATGAAGCGAGGAATGTCGACTATTTCTCTTATAAGTAGAATTAGAAATAAACGTATCCGAAAGAGAACCAGGGTATCGGACTTAATTCGCAAAACTAGTAAGTTAAAGTAGCAGTGGGCCGGACACGTCTGCCGCAGGACCGATTGCAGATGGCGCAGACGAGTTCTGTGTGGAGCCCGCGTCTCGGTAAACGTAGAGTCGGACGTCCTCCAGCCCAAGAGACCTGACCTGTGTATGGTCGCCGGTAGGTGCTGGATCAGGAACTCGGGGGTCAGGGATGAGTAGCGCCGGCTGATGATGACGATTTTAGAGGCTTTGCATTTACCCAGTTTCCCAAATATGCAGGTTAACATGACAATTGTATTATTTATAGAGCCCAAGTATGAGAGGTAAAAGTGTTAATATGGAAAAGTTAATATAACGAAAGGGATTAGACAGTTTGTAAACAAACGTGTCATAACTTACTTATAGATTATAGATTCTATCACTTATATGGGATACTGAGCTACAAAGTCCCAATTATAGCTATCAACATCAAAAAAGTGTCAAAACTCAATGAAAAAGGTAATAGAAGTATTTCAATGAAAAAATGCCGGAACCTCATTGTAATTATCAGTAACAGAAGTTTCTCACATATCCAGGTTTGACTGTATTAGTTAGGATTTAGATAAAATAAAAAGAAAAACAAAGGTATTATTACAATTGATGACCAACAAACAGTATTGTGTTAAACTATTTATTTTTTGTTACACAACATAAAACATCACTTATTTATACATGTATATAATGTCTGAAAATAATAATTTATTACTGTACATTTATGGGATATAATAATCATTATTTTCTGCCGTATATATTTATGATACCTTTGTTTTGACGCATTTATTGCTTGTTTTTACATATGATTTTCTGTATCCAGCCAGTGTCAAGTGCCTATAGATGAATATTCAAGGTATTGAATAAATCAAGCGAAAGCTTTAGCCACATTTTATTCAGGTTTTTTATTGACGCCAAACGAGGGGGATCTCGTCAGCTCGAAAACTTACACAGCTCAATAAACTGTTGACTCTTTCAATACACGATTGTTTGTTAAAAACAAGCAATTTTCTATGATAATTTGTTTATTTTACAAGCTTTTATCAACTAGCAATTGGTGTATGTAAGTTCGGGTGGAATCTTGCAAATAAAATTTGACCAAGTTCCCGGTTTCTGATTGAGCTGAAATCTTGCACGTATATCGCATGACAATGCAATAATATGGTACCATGAAGCTGATCTGATGATGGAGTCGGAAAGTGGCCCTAAGAACCCCTGTACTAAACAAGATAGACTCGTCGTATTTGGGCTCGCTTTACTTGTCTTGCCTAGCCATATCCAGGATCTCGGGAGCTTATATTTAAAAAAGCTTATTTAAGCAATTTTCTACATAATTAAAACATAAAATTGGCCCAGTTAAACACCCTTAGCACTAATTATAAATGCGATTTGGATGGATGTTCGTTATTCAATCACTCCAGAACCGCTAAACTGCTTCGGATGAACTTTAGTACAGAGATAGATTATAGTCTGGAATAGCATATAGTCTGCTTTTAATCCCGGAAAAATGTACAGTTTCCGTGAGATAACATTAACGCGAGAGAAGCCGCGGGCAATGACTAGTATTATATACAGTATAGAATTGTAGATGAATATGTTTGTTAGTGCAATAAAAAACAAAAAAAAAATGCCTCAAACTGGTTACAAACAACTGTAAATCCTGCCATTTAAACATGTCAACATAAATTACACTCGGTTACAACTACTTAAAATCATTTAAATCAATTCTTAATTAGTCATTAAATTAACGAACGCAAGGGGTTTTTGTTTTTTTGGGCGTTCTAAGAGAACTTTTATAGCCAGCTGGTTCTCGTACAGCCTGATAGAAAGTGGACACCTCTTATACTCAGCTACACAATCACAGAGATTCTTATATATAATATATATATGTGTATATGACATAAAATTATGATTATTACATCCCATAAATGTGCAGTAATCATTTTTTCAGACATTATACATGTATGTATTATTATATATGTATAAATAAATGATGTTATGTTCTGTAACAAAAAAAATAGTTTCACACAATACCTATATATGTAATGATGATTTTGTTTTTATTTTTATTTTATCTAAATCCTAACTCATACCGTCAAACCTGGATAAGTGGGCACTCCGACATTTTTGCTTTGAAATGCTTATATTACTCGGAATTTTCAAATCTTTTTAACTGTTGACTTGAGACTTTTTCGATATTAACGCTATAATTGGGACTTAACAGCTCAGTAGCCCGCATACACATTTGTTTACAAAGAGTCTAATTTCTTCCATTGTATTAATTATTCCATAATAACATTTCGACCTCTTTACATTCACACCTCTTACCAGGTGGTAGGGTCTAGTCTTACTATATTTATTATACATTGAATTAATAATTAAATTTGACATTTCTAAGAACTCATGACATCTCCATTATCTTTCTTATAACGCGACAGAAGCCGCGAGACAAAACTAGTATTTTATATGATGAAGAAATTTTATTTATGTAACGTAAAGTAGACAGTTGAGGAAGATTAGTTAAAAGCAACAAAACGAACACGAGTGTCAGAATCCGTAAATAAGACTCGCCTCATCAATATTTCAGGCACAAAATTGAAAATTACCAGCCCCCAGTGTTATAACTTATAAGTCAAATCTATCGAACGCCAATAAAATATTAACTGGCCCACATTTTTGGTGATGTTCTCTCTAGTGATGTGAGTGACTCGAGTTACTTGGACTCGAGTCAACTGGCCGTTTCACCAATCACACGACATGTTTTGCCTACATAATCCACGTGCGAACAGTAGTTGTGGAACTAGCTAACTAAACACCGGAGTTCGTAAATCCCCAAAAATATAATCGTGATAGGTAATTTCTATAAAAAATTCCGTCGTGCTACGCATCACCATATAATATTAAAACATTAAATGATTATATGTCAAGATATTTTATATTTTCAAAGTGTATGTGTGTGCAGTTCACACGCAGTAGAAATGACACTTCAGAGAATATATAGACGAACATAATTATATCTACAACGCTTAGTAGATAAGAGTGAAAAGGCTATGAAAACGACTCTACTATAAAAACTACCAAAACTATGAAAAGTACCAAAATAGCAAATCACAAAAAAAGGCCAGGAATTTAGTGTCGCTTTTTCGTTTCATCAAGTATCAAATCACAATGATTCTAAATAGGTTCACTCAAAAAATTTGTAACAACTGACAATAAAGTAAATTGTCTTCTTTCGTAGAAAGTACCTACAAGAAATTCATTGATTTGGCTATTTAATTGTAAAACATAGGATCTTTTTGCTTCAACATGCTTAAATAATTTTATATTATGTATAAAGAAATGTATAAAAACAAATTGTGTAAATATAAATCAGTGTTCATGTTTCAATTCTAACGCTGGTTTAAAAAAAAAAAAGTTTTATTGCAGCAACTACGTTGGCTGGATTAACTATAAAGAGTTCAAAAGGGTTCGAAGGAATATTTTTCCACTCGGGTTACTCGATTGGATTTCGCACATCACTACTGACTTATAAGATTTTCGCGTCACGTTTGAACCGCACTTACACTTAATGCTAAATGTAATCATAAAATTGTTGTTAATAATTCAACAGGGAGTTAGACAGGAACTCATGGTTGCAGTGCCGATGATTTACAGTAGGGAAACTCAGTTCATAGGCAGTTTGTATTAACTTCGAAGTCGAAAAATCAAATTAAATTTATGACTAGTTTTTTTTTACATAAAAAATATAAAATATACTTTATTGAAAACTAAAAAAACATTTCAAACACTTAATTAAAAATAAACTAAATTATAAATAAATTAAACTAAAAATAAACTATATATACAAACCAAAATTAAACCATAAACCAAACCAAACCATGACTAGTTTCTAAGAAGTTTTTGTTTCCTTTTTGTTTCTTGAAACATGCTACACTCTTTATAGGTTTATTTTATGATGAAATGTAATGAAAGTTGTCACGTGTTATTATCTATAGTTAGTAGAGTATTAATTTAATTTCAAGTCATGCAATAATATTAAATAGAGGCCAGGGTACTCTTAGCTAATAAAATACCTGGAAAGGGTCCAAGTCGAATATATAAGGAATACCAGGTGTATTTAGTTTCCGTTTCCTGCACTACTTCACTAGCAAACTCAAATATTAATTTGTTATTCACTAAATATTATATATAAAATATTTCGTATAAAAAATTATAATCATGAAGATGAAATATACGTGACCCAACCAAATCGTCGTCTGTCTCAAAAATGTATGTAACAAAATTTGGTTATCCTCAATTCTGGCTATGAAAAAATCACATTTTTGAATCTCGTAAGAGTTGGCTATTTTTCTGTCATTATAGAACGATTCAATACGCGTTTTCCAATACAAGTAATTAATATAATTTAATTATAACATTTTTTAAGAAGTTTTAATGCGTTGCCAGCTTATAAATGTTATTCGTATTATTCGCCTTTAATTTGCCCAAACTGTGACAAGGTGCGGGAGTGAGATTATTAAATTCTGTGAATGCTCGCTTTGTATCTAATATCCGAATGTGTTTAATATTAGATTATTCGGGGCGGCGCGGCGTCGAACTCGCCCTACCGCACCCCTGGCCCCGGACCCCGGTTCCCAGACCCCGAGCCCCGGACCCCCGGGCCCTCCGTGGGGCGGGTTCGTGATACATCCGCGTTACGTCTTCCCTTTGAGTTATGATTGGTCGATACCGTCTGCTTCATTTCCAAATGGGATTTTACAAATGTTAAGTGTTAGGTATACCTACATTTCGCAATTTGTGCCAATTGAGTCATGTCAAAGCCGCCGTGACATTAACGGCCTTACTTATAATAATCTCGTTAAGAAACGATTAGCCATCTCTTAAGTAAGAGAATCAGAATCAGACCCTAATCAATGAATATCTTTTTTTTTACTTATACACATACATACATACATACATAACTTCACGCCAGGTCCCTTGCGGGGTAGGCACGAACAACCGAGCGCCATTCAGGCTTATTCTTACACACCTCACTTGCTTCTTTGCCATTCATAGCTCTTGTCATGCACGCTCGTCTGTTCTTAAGGCTCCTGACATCACCTTCTGCTAATAACCTTTTTTTCACTTATAAACGTGTTTTACCTGTTGTTTACCTAAGAGGAGCACAAATATACGAAATTTGAATGATTAACGTAGGTTTTACCCAAAATATTCGACTAAAGAGGAGTTAATGAGTAAGATTTACATGAGCAATTTCTTTAAATTTAAGAAACGATTATAAGTAAGGCCCTACGTGTTTACTCATTCTTTAATTATCTTTAGTATCCTAAGTGTTCGAGGGGGGATGAGATGAGGGTAGGGATAGGGTGGAGAAAGTGTTGAACTTAACGGCTAATCGTTTCACGCTGATATTCTGTGAGAGCACAAATACACACCAATTGATACGGACCTAAGTGCTGTAATCAAGATAATGATTCCAAGATGACTCTACCACTTAATTTAAAGATGGAATTAATGGAAGACAAACTTCCTTCTAAAAAGCTTGGCATACTAAACCGATCCAAAGAGTACTTCACCACGTCGCAGACTTGCGCAACGCGCACATGGAGTACTTACTGGTCACACCTATAGGCCAGATCACCTGCTTTATAGACTGAATCCCTCAACTCCATCCAGCGTCGCGCTGTTCGTATGGTCAACGATCCATCCATCCATTCCATCAGTGGTACGACATGGGGTCATTTAAGAATAAAAAAAATCGCCGACAACGCGTTGGCAACGCCCTTGGTGTTGCAAACGTCCATAGGCGGCAGTGACCTCTTTCGATCGAGTGAGATGTTTACCTGTTTATAAGCTTATAAAAATAAAAAACAATGTTATTGTAATTTTTGATTGTAATGAAAATAAAAATATTATTACACATTTCGTTATTGTATTGTAAAAAATTTATTATTATACATTTTTATTGTATTGTAAAAAATGTATAATTACACATTTTTATTGTGATGTAAAAAATGAATTATTATACATTTTTGTATTGTCAAAAGATGTAAAAATACGAGTAAAGTGATGACAGCCTGTAGTGGCATCGAGTCACGTCATTTAGCAACTTTTCATAATTATGTTTTGTAATAGACGATTGTGGTTCTTAATATTTTCTTCTGCCCCCAAAATACTATAATAATAAATTACTAAAACATTAAATGAAACGATAACAGCTTATTAAAAGATTACAAAACCTTACATGAGTATAATCGTTTAAGTTTTTAACGTGTTATATTAACTTGAAGTTAAACAGCGAGTAAGCTTCGGTTTTAAGCTGAAGCCCGTAACTTAATACGCCATAAGGCTTCATTACATGACACACTGATTTAGCGGTTACTCAAATAGCCTGGTTTTACTTAAACATACTCTAAATACGATACGAACATATCGGCAGACGCGACGGTGGTTGAGCAAAATCTATGAGACTGCGGCGTTTTTTAATAAGTTCACAGCAAGTACGGGGCAATTTAGACCTTGTATTAAAACTACCGTAGTGACTTCACGAGGTTGAGCCCCGTAACGATTTAAATACTAAAATGGTTTATATATAAATTAGTTTATGGATTTGTGTTTTGTGTTGTGCGGTACCAACTCAAGGTAACTCCGTATTAAGGTAGGTATACCACAGAACTTGGGTTTGATACGAGACCTTGGATGAATATTAATTTTTTTCTACACTGATTCAAACTTAAGTTGTGCCTTCCGCGCCACAGAGAAGTACATGTTTTTCTTAGCCGTAACGCGAGTGAGACACGTTCGGGGCCACTTAGACCCCGTTTCGCAGTAAACGTATTAATTAAGATATTAAAAGGTATCTCAGGTGATTTGACTGTGTGCTCTTGTCATATTTAAAAAAAAATATCCATGTTCTTATTTCAAAAATGATCTTTATTCGAAATTCAAACAATGTGCATACGCATTCTAATTGTCGATTTGTTCTATGCCCCTCTCCCGCGCGCATCTGACACGTATGACGAATCACTTTGTAATTTTGACATCTTTTTGTATTGACGTCAACTGTCATTGTCACCCTTCATGTAAAATATACATTGAAGATTGTTAATAATAAATATTTCGCGGTAGTTTTATTAACAAACAATACGATTTTGTATATTGAGGGCTTGACATTTTTTGTTGTGAATTAAGTACCTTTAACCTCACTGTACTTACTGTACACTGTAACCTGTAGCTTACATTATAAAATATAGCGGTTTCTTACTGCTTTGAGACTACAACTTTTATTATGAAATTTAAAAAAGAATTCAAATCAGTTTATTGCCAAAAAGTTGTACATGCTCAATTAGGTTCCCGCACTAGGACTAGGCTGTATCGCGGGACACCAATTTTGTACATACATGTGTGGTTGACTTACAGTTATAATATGTACATACATAATCACGATTATAACTATTATATAATTATAATCAGCGTTGTGTCGGATATTATGCCGGCACAGCAATAAGCTGAGTGCAAACTTTGTTTGCGGAAAATGCTGCGTACAAATCCTCAAAATATGTTTTTATTTTTAAGATACATGTTAGCAATGTAAGTACGTCGCTATTTCTTCAAATATATTTTTTCTTTCTCTCTTTATATTTATTCCCTAAAAGGAAATTAGAATAATTAATATAATAATAGATATAATGTGTGTGTTAGATTTATAAGTACAAGCATATCTTGATAACGCTGATGAACATATTAATATTGATTGGTCCATAAGCATCCCACTGCTGAGTTAGACTCAACTTTTCTGGGTTAAGAATACACATATCCGTAATCATGATGATATTTTCCTTCCAGTATTCGAACCGGCGAAAAGTCATAAGCCATCCCAAACTTAAAGGGCATAGGTTCGAAACCTGGCCAGAAAGCATGCACCATTTGGGCATTTTTTCTGACTTTATATATGTACATATTGTCACAATTTTCACGTGCTAATGGTGAAAAGAAAACTAGTGATGAAACCTGCACATCGAGATAACCGATGTGCCGAACCCGCCAATCTGTCCTGGTCAAGCGTGGTGGGTATACTGTCCGTTGTCCTATAAGAAGCCTGAGCCCAACAGTGGGGCGTTTAGAGCATGTTATTATATATTCAGACCCATGTCAATAGCTACTACAAATTAGGATAGAAATTTTATGCTGAAAAATGGGGAAGTACGAGATAGAGCGCCACAGTTTATCTCGCGTGTAGAGTAGAGATGACTAATAATAATATAATACACTGTAAACTCCGTGTAACGTCACTCGATTTAACGACAAACTCCCTTAAACGTCGAAATTATTTGGCTTTGGTTGGTTTAACTTGTCTTCCATACAATGATACACTCTATATAGCATTACACCCACTCTCAATAACGACAACAATTAAGTAATAAAAAGTACCTTTTTAGTTGCCAAAATTAGTAAAAAATCAGCTCTGTACGTTATTTTATCGCTTTATTATCCAAGCATGTAATAAATTCAACTGTCGGCATCATGTATACCGAAATTTCTACTTCCTTTATCACCAAGATGCCTCATTATCGCAAGATATCAATAAAATAAGTAAAAAAAAATACAACAAAATCACTGGTGCAGCAAAAGACGTCAGACAAAAATAACACTCTCAATTTAATGACAACTCTCTATAACGCTATTAAATGCACAGTCCCTTTAGGGTCGTTATATAGAGTTTAAACTGTATATTTAAATGTTAAAATTTAAACTTAAGCCTGATCTACACTCACATTACCAAACCTTGCAATTGCCCATTACGAACGGCTACTGGCTACTGCGTTTCACCTTTTCCCAATCTACTAAGACCCCTAGCGCTTCACTAATTTTCAAACTCACTACACATTTTTACCTGGAGACAATATTATAGAGAGCTCTTTATAAATTGGTCGTCATTTCCATAATTGAATATAGACCACGTTACTATGACCTGTCAGTTTTCATACAACTTTTGTAAATGTAAGACGATTTTCTTTTAAAGGAAACTGTAGGAGGGTTCAAGGGTATTTGGTTGTTGTGAAGAAAATTTACATTTTTCAAACATGAAATATGTATTTAAGTAGTCTGTTTGTGATTGTTTGTCTGTTGAAGAGAGAGGGCCAGAAATGATCGCAATAAATCATTAGAAATTAGTTATTTTTAACGGATTCATTATGCGTGTAACCGGTAACCACACTCGTTTTGTATATTAACATAAATATTTTAAATATTTTTCTGTTTATAATTTTAATTTTCTTTTCGTATGGCATTATAATGTTTAATGCATTTTTTATGTTTGTTTTTGACGGTATTCGTAGCGATTTTATTATGAAAATGTAACACACTCCGTTTGTTTATTGCTTCTTCCACGTATTTGCGTTACGTTTGAAAAGCATCTAAATTCTACACGACTAGATGGCGGCACAAGTTATTATTATTTCGCATCTTGACGTTTGACGACCGGAACACAGCTCAAGGTTGTTATGGCGGCATACTCTATGCCAGAGGTAGCCATCCAGTCGGGCAAATACCCTACCACCTGGCTGTGGGTTGTTTTATCACCTCTTATGACAGGACGCCCGGCCTCAGGAAATTGTATTTTTTCCCCGTTCCACGCTTGCCACGGAATTAACATAAAGCCGAAATGAGACAAACCTACCGTTGAGACGATATTGTCCGACGATTTTGACGAGATAATAATAGCAGAATTGGGCCCCAGGACTGCTGCTGAGGGCACAGCTAACAATACCTATATATTAATGCATAAGTTATGAATAACACATGGAAAGTGATTTCTTAGATACGCATCTGTAATCTAGTAAAAAAGTTAGTAAGTTGGCAACACTGCCATTGTACAATAGTAGACTTGCAGTCTTATAAAGGCTGCATTGTTTCGCTACATACAAAATGCAAATGAATCCGCGCGCCGCACCTAGCTATATTATGAAGACACAAAGACCTCATTACAAAGTAAAACACAGGGAAGTTCTAGTTCTAGGTAGCCTAATTCAAAATGCCTAGAACGCAGTGTACAGGCCTTACCACATTCGTACGTAATGTATATTATAATGTAGTAGGTAATATTAATTGAGGATCTGTAAAAAAATGTCAAGGCTTTGTAATGTTAAGGTGAAAGGAAAAAATGGCAATAAATATATTAAACAGAAACAAAAATGTCATAACTTTGAGGGTAGTCAATGATAAACTTGTGATCGCAATTTTCAAATACAGATTGCTTAATGGCAATCCATCAAGAATTACCAGGACATCTTCCTTGTTCAGTCAAAAATCATCAGAATATCAAAAATCTTCAATTTGACTAAGTTAAAAGATTAGGCCAGGCTTATGCTTAGTTCGTGGTACTTACATGAAGATAATTTTAAAAGTTGTATATTGATGCATATTTGAGTCTTGATAGATACATAAAAGCAATAAGTGATACTTAAAAAATCGCCCAAGTGCGTGTTAGTCCATATCCGGTGAAAGATTCCGTAGAAGAGAAGACCATCCGATGTTTTTGTTATTTGGATATGGAACAAAAAAATTATAGTGGAACAATCTGAAAAAAATCTAGAAAAAATCATTGTACCAGTTTTCCGAGGTTTTACTACAGCATTGTGTAGTGGCCATATTGGTTACATACCGCATTGAATTTCACTCATGCAAATCTAGTAGTCTCTGACAAAAATGACCGTAAAGTCAGAAAGGTCAGTTAGTACGATTTTATATAGATTTCGTTTTTAGCAAAATGGCTCCGAGACCATAAAAAATAAATAAAACAGAAAAAGACAAAAAGACGGCTACATACTAAATAATTGATTTGTACAAACATTTTTGATAATTCTGATTTGATTAAAAATTTTATAACGCGACGCGTCCGTGTATGAAAATTGCCAACGATACTTCACACTTGTCAAATTCAAATGTTTCTATTCAACATAAGTATTCCCATAGAGAAGATTATTTGGAGTGTTTACGTATTACGTACGTTAAAATTTGAATCCCCTTTTTTATGTATACTCTACTGCTTCAAAACGTTTTGCTGTTTAGAAATATAAGGCGGCAAGGAGATCACCAGCAACAAGTCTTGCTAAAAATTCTTTTTCTTCATATTTATCTATCTCAAGCTTTTATGTAACTTGCAATGGATGTATGTAAGTTCGGGATGTTGCAAGTTAAATTTTACCTACTTCTCGGTATCCGATGGAGCTGAAATTTTACTTGCATATGTATATCGCGTGACAATGCAATAATATGGTACCATGGAGATGTAATTCGTGTACTAAACAAGATAGACCCGTCGTGTTTGGGCTCGTTTTACTTGTCTTGGCTAGCACTCTGCTGCTACATGATATCCAGGATCTCAAGAGCTTGTATTTAGAAACCTTTTTAAAAAAACAAATTATTTTACTCGCATTCAGTAGTAAGTTTCCAACTGCTGCAAGATGTGGAAGGGCCTTAAGCCAGCCGGCGTGCCAAACCAAACGGCGAGCCGAATACCCGTCGTGTCTAAGAAAATTAAATTCCTGGCAGCACATTAAAACAAACGCCATTGTCTCGGCTATTTTCATATGTAGATTATTTTGAAACGATTCCAAAAATATTTGGATTTGAATGCGGATCTATTTGGGGAATCCCGTTGGGAAATCTATGGGATTATGTGATTGGAGGTGTTAAAGGCTCAGCCGGTTTGAGTAATTCATAGTTCCACGTATATTGGAACAGGCTCTGCAAGATAAGTGACTATATTCCTTTTATTGGGCTAGTTTTGTATCACTTCTAGTAAATAATGTGCACGTGTCAAAGTCAAAGTAATTTGTTTATTTGAAACATGTACATTTTTTTAGATGTTATCCTAAGTGACAAAGTTACATGTTTCGCCTTAGAGGCATACAGTTTTTTCAGTAGTTTTGGTTACAAGCCATTTGTAATCTTTATGACTACATACAGGTATAATCATTATATTATTGATTATCTGTTATATGTTTTCAAAATTTTTCATTTCTTTTTAAATATATAATGGGACATATCTTAAGCTGGATTGATTTACATCTTGTTAGAAAAAAGATGACATGCGTCTCGGGACGCCCGACAGAAGTGATAACTTGCGTGAGAGAAAGGGAAGCCAGATAGACGGGGCCGTAACGCGTTACGTAACGAAGCGATTTACCCTCCCATAAGAAGTTATCACTTCAAAAAGATTTAATCCAATTTGGTAGACTATAAGAATACAACGCTTCGGTTTTGTATTCCTAAAAATGTATTGTAATCCACTAAAACGAGTAATGTCCATTTTCATACCACTCAATGTATCTGGAGCGAAATGAATATTCAAAATTTTTTATTTTCTGTCACCAGACGGTAACGAAACACCGTAACGAAATCGCGCTGAACCTATTATTTTTGACTACAAAGTTCTTAAAACGTATTTGCTTTATGCCAATATGTACATATTTTTCACGGTGCTTAAGAATATATCAATTATATTGACTGAAGATATTTTTTGTTACTTCTCCTATTTTACGTATGCCATTTGTTTAGTTGGTATTAATTAGTCGTCTTTGTTGGTTTTGTGTCGGTTTTCAGACTTATGTCTTTGTCTTGGGTATGATTATATAGGCTAAAAGGTTTCTGAAGGTATATTATATGTAAAGCTAATTCGGGTATTGTTGATAAGATTACTGTCGAATATATACCATTTAATGCTTTTTTAGATTATATCAATGATTATTTCAATGCTTGAAATACCGATAAAAATGCGTTACCGTTATCGGTAAAAAATAAATATCGTTATAAAACTTACCGTTATTTCTAGCCATTTACCGGTATAAATATATAATATTATTACTATTGTTTCGGTAATTTTACCCTTATACTATGTTTTGTTACCATTGTCGCTCTCTTTCAATATTGTCAAACAGCGTTGTGCTAATAGCGCGCGTAATATTTAGAGTTCTGTTTGTCGATTCTTTCGGTAGCATGCATTAATGCTTAGTAATTTTCAAAATATAGTAATTTTTATGTTTTAATTTGCACCGACTTCAAGATGTTTTATATAATATATATTAAAAATAAGATATTGTAATTTAAAATAGCTTTAGAAAAAGGTTATTTTATATTTTTTAGTTTTTGAAGTCGGTTTTTTTAAACCAAGTTTTTTTTTTGTTACTTGTTAGTGTCTAGCTATGGGTAAGCCTACGAAAAGTGCCGCGCGCCTTAAAAAATATAGGTCCAAAGAAAAGGGAACGGAAAAACATTTCATAAATGAAAAGTACTGGGCCAAACTATGTCAATATTTTAGGGGACCAAATGGCAACTATTCTGCATCAAACTAAAGAGGATTTACGTAAATCGGAGTATAAATCTCAGCGTAATCGGTGTACCTACATATGGAACGGAATGAACATTTTTTTCATAAAAAATGTACATAAAATGAAAACTACTAGGCCAAAGTATGTTAAATTTTTAGAGGACCAAATGGCAACTATTCCGCATCGAACTAAAAAAGAATCACGTAAATCGGATCATAAATCTCAGAGTAATCGGTGTACATACATAAAAATAATAATAATAATAAAAAATACCGGCCAAGTTGAGAACCTCCTCCTTTTGGAAGTCGGTTAAAAATATACGGTATGGCAGTATCTTTTTCGAAAATAACGGAAATTACCTATATTTTTAAAGGTAATTGATAACGTTTTCAAGCCCTGGATTATATACTTGTACCAAGGTCTTGTATTATAATGTTTTTGAATAAAACCCAAGACCTTTGGTGTTTCGCGCATCGATAGATATGAGAATTCTTTAGATAAAAATTGAAAATATCTACCCCCTAGTATATAGTTAGACAGATCCAAATATAAATACGAAATCGTTTATTCTTTTATCTATAACAAATAATAATTTATTCATTCCGACACCCATCACGACTTAACTTGTGTCACCGGCTGACAATAGAAAAATTAACATTGTACCAGAAAGAGGGGGACGGCGAAATATTTTGATTAAAAATTTATTCTACCAGCACAGCGTGTAGGGACTGTATTATAGAGTTGCCATATTAAAATTAAAATTGAAAGCAACGCTGTTGACTAATGGCAACGTTCCCTGCTAACACCGGTATGCCGTGTTATTTCGTATACATATTGAACTCGCTAATCTCAGAAACTACTGGTCTGATTTGAAAAGTTCTTTCAGTGTTAGATAGCCCATTTATCGAGGAAGGCTATAATATCAACACGCTAAGACCAATAGGAGCGAAGCACCAGTGAAGAATGTTTCAAAATCGGGGCGTTTTGAAAACAAATTCCACGCGGATGACGTAGTGGACACAGCTAGTAATTTATAACAATGTTCTACTTGTGTACATTGTAAACATTTGGACTTATTTAATTCATATCGGTGAACTTAAAGATTTTTTCTAAAAATCATGATTTTCCATTGGAGACGGAGCAACTGTCTACTCGAGCAAAGACACGTGAAATACCCTATTTTTATAATTATCACAATACATGTCTCAATCACTATCATTTCGAAAAAAACAAATATTGTTGAAATACATGTCATCTGGCAACATTCCTATAGGGTCACAATAGACCCCAGTAAGCGATACCCGGGATTCGAACCCCGGTCCTGACAGATGTCAATCCGCTTTGCCGGTGCGAATAAGGGATGTAGGTTAGGGGTTTTTTTATTTGTTAATTCGTAAAGCTTGGTCATAGTACTTAGAGGGTTTCCAAAGCTGGTCTCGTTTTGTTTACTACGTAAGTTTTGTTTGTAGGGTTCCGTAGTTATTTTGGCAGCAAATTAAATATTGCATAAAAGTATGGTAGGTATAGTGTTTCCACAAATTACGTCACATGAAATTCATGATCATATGACTCTCCCGTCCTTGTCAAAACTCACATTCGTGAGACTTCTCCCTACCTACAGTTGGAAATATTTGGAAGATTAAGTTAATAGTTTACATGCCATGTTTCAAAGCTTAAATATATTTGATTTTAAAATGTAAGGTCATGAAATTTAAGGCTCCGCCCCACCCTTTGTCACACAATGTCACACCAAAAATTATCATGTTAAAAGAGTTATATACATACCTATATATAAAAAGTTTCTACCAAAAAAGAAAACGACTTCAAGAGCATCTAAAAAACAAAACTATATATTTACTATAACTAGTGGTCGGTCAGTGGTCGAAATTAGACCATATTTAATTTAAATTATAAGTTTGAACATTATTAAAGTTCTGTTCTCAAAGACTATATATACTTCTATGATCACAGATTTCGCCAAGGCTACTTTTAATTTGACTTTAACAATAAACAAAAGAGTATATACTTGTATGCGCGTGTGTGTCAAATACATGGTAGTTAGTGTGTGTAATGTTATTTTTTATTGATTTAATTTAATTTTTATGCATTCCTTTAAAAAAATATTAGCATTCTGCAGTCCTTCTCTATACAAACTATAAGTGTGCGAAATGTCATACTCCTCTGTCCGCGCTATTTTCATAAAAAGTGGTACAAAGTTTTTGCTTCACGTATTGATATAATGATATCTTGAAGTCGGTGCGAAGTAAAACATAAAGAGTACTATATTTAGCAAATCTGTTTTATTTTTTTATATTTTGCTGGGCACCGTCTTCAAGATGTCGTAGAAAATATTTATCGTCTGCTTTTTAGTTACTTTTGAAGTCGGTTTCTATTATCCTATATTGTTTTTTTCCATTTTCAGTTACATATATGGTATCTAATAACAATGATATTTCTATGAAACTACACTGAACCTGTACTGAATCCAACACAACAAGAATGATTAAAATCGGTTCAGAAAGATAAAAATTATGGCTGACCATATATAAAAAATATTGAGAAACTCCCCCCATTTTTGTGTACGGTTAAAAAATAAATTATCTTCGTCGTATATATCGTTAATAATTCATAAAGTATACTTGCCTCATCATTGTATAGTTTGTGAGTCAATATTTTGTGAGTGCATTCGAGAACGAAACTTCACGTGGTCTTTGCAGCTTCGTCCGCCATGTCTACTGGTAAGTCTTATAGTATCAACATAACAGTAGTGCCAACTGCACAGGACGATATGTTTACAATTTTAATTAGACGATACAAAATTGTAGTAGGTATAGGGTGACAAAAAAAATGTGTTAAACTATACGATCCGTCACTTTTATCTTGTTCGTCTAAATATCCCCTAAAAATCAAATCTGTCAATACGAATTATCCCACCATAGTTGTCATCCTACTCTATGACAGTTATTAAAAGCAAAAGGTGTATCCAACTGTATGAATTACAATAATAATCGCATGTGACGTACGTACATAACGTATAAATATTAATATATCACTTTGTACGCATCAGAATAAATATGGCTGCACAAATATAAAGAATTGAGAGATCAAGTCACACTGGCGATCGAACGCTTATTAGAAGGACCATAAAATGAACCTATTATTGTTTTTCGTGTAAAATAGGGCTTACCATTAAATTTAAAGACACGAAGATATTATTTAGTGAACAGAATATAATCAAAATAGATAATTATATAAGTCATGGTAGCTTAGTGACTAGTGCATTCTTGTAATAATAACGTGGGATTAAAACCTGGTGCCCAATTGTGTATTTCAATATCTCGACGCTGCGAAGAGATGCAAAGCACGATTCCATTGCGATAGTCTCAAGAATTCGTATTCTACTAAATTCACAAAATCTTCTGGATTTCGTCGCGGCGGAATAAATAATAGTAGAAAAAATTGGTATTGCCATCAGCAAAAATGGCTCTAACCAAAATAAATATTGAAATGCTATTAAAAATAATAAAGGTTTATTCCCCTCCCAAAGTTATAATAAACATAGATAGAACTAACAGAATACCGATATCAAGCAAACTTACGATTGGGACGGCAGTGTCCACCGATTTTGACGAGACAGTCATAGGAGAATAGGACCTCTGTTCGATATGCTACAATAACCATAGGCTGAAAGTTAAAAAGTATCATACTGAAACCTATCAAAATAACTTATGTAAGAAACTAGCGAATCCATCCATTAGCCTAAACACAACTCAGCAGTCAGACTTTAAGATAAATAAATAATTTTGATTCATATATATTTTATTAATAAATATTTTGTTTCTCCATCCAAATTCTTTGAATACTCTCCCTTCACTATATATTTAAGTTGGAATAACCGCATTCTCAAGATACTTCCCTGTAGGCATTCCGCTTTGAGATTTCCTTCCCGCGCCCTTCATCCCGCGGCCCTTCCAGTCGCCGAACTCTTATTAGCAATTGGCTGGTACGGGTCTGGTAGCGGCAGCAGAAAAATTATATTATTTATTCACATTTACTATTAAATGAAAGAACGAATAAAAAAATATATTCATTATTCGCCATAAATCTAAACCGACGGATAATGTAGATATTTTGAACAATGTAAAGTTTTTATCTCTCATAGTTATTCACTATGCAAATAATAATATTTTTTATTGATGAATACAAACAAATACGATTTTGTAAAATACATCTAAAGTAAAATACTTGTTAAAAAGTATAAAACCTTAAGTTTCGTGGACAGCGGAGCCGGGGTCCAAGCTATCTGCCCACCTCCTAACTATTCGAACCGTTTCCAAGATTACTGCCTTCTGTATCAGTGTCTGTAATTTGAGGCTCTTCGTTATAAGACCGTTTACGATCCCACGGTGATGACTATCAACATAATGATCGTTGACTACAGATGCTACATCATGGTAATCTCGTGATTAAGATCACATAACCCTTTCATGTACAACATTAGAAAAAAAAACTTAGAAACTAAGAGTATTATTCTAATTGTGTATAAAGGGCGGTCTTGTTGCTAAAAATCAATGTCTTCCAGACAACGCGGCAGGAATAGATAAAAATATTACTTTTTTAATACGCATATAATGAAATCGTCATATGTTCTTAGTTACTATAGTTCAATGCACACAGTGTTACAATTACTAAACTTAAAAATTAATATATGCTATTTTATACATAGATATATTATATAGTTTTCCCCGCGGCTACGTCACATGAAAAACCTTAAGTAGTAGCTTTATGTTACGTACATAAAAAATTAATTAGGTATTTTATAAATAAAAACCTTCAATACTTAAGTTTCTTGTTCAATTCACTACAATTACAAAGGAACTAAGTCAATATTGTATAGACAACTGCACAGCAAAACATAAAGAAAAGTCGCAGCCAACCTTATTTGTAGTATCTAATACGTAATGAATAACATGTGGCAACCAGACAACGTATTTGTTATTGAATTACAGAGATGGTTGTCTACATCGCCATTGTAGCGCCATCTTTTTTACTAATGTGTTTATTTTGAGGAAATGACGTCCTTTATCGAGATAAAATGTATCCTAAATGTTAACTCGGGTTATAAGCCAGCACTATGTTGAGTTTCGTTCATATACGTTCAATAGTTCCCAAAAAAGATGCGATCGCAGCACCATCTTTTTCACTACATCGTCTATCCCACGGAAACGACATAATTTATCGGAATAAAAAGTATCCTAAGTTCCGAGTTTCATCTAAATCAGTTCAGTAGTTTTCACGTGATGCTGTAAGAAATAGACAAACCGGCAAAAAATTTAAAAATTGCATTTTGGGATCTCCTGGTCCAAATTTTCCCCCCTGATTTTTTAAAACATTTTTAAACGCAATGTACAAATTAGAACCATTTAAAGATTTATTATAGTATAGATAGATTATAAATAAATCCGACGCAAACAGGCATGAATTTCCAATTTTTTTCTTAATATTTGGATATTAAAATATTATAAATTTTTTTGCAAACCGTTCGTCCCGGTAGTACGATGCTAACCAAAAACCGCTGGTCATTTCTCCTGTAATATATAGAGCAATAGTTTTTCCCGACCATTGTCCGTCCGTCCGTCCACAAACATGCTCGCCCTTTCATTACCAACCGGTGATATATATATTTTTTACCAGAAAACGAGAATTATTTACCCATTTGCTCGGAAATAACATGCTCTATGGTGTTTTTGGAAAAATATGAGACGGGTTTTGTATTCAAATTTTGAACACGTTATTACATGTTGTGTTTCTTAAGATTGAAATCGTTTCTATACTTGTTGTTAGTGGAAGCATAGCTAGATACATACATACATTTAGAGAAAAACTAGGCAGACTGAAGTGAAATCTATTTACTAGAAATATTGTATGGAAAGATTTCAAAATTAATTATGGTTTAACATATTTGGTCGATTGCTTAAGAGACATACAAATAAGTGTTACATGTTGCCCTTTTGCTTCAATAATGTGCTCTTGGAAATTGATATTTTAGATGAGAGTTTTTTTAATTGTCCAAAAATAATTGTATCGAAAAGAATAACTTTTTGACTGTCAATTTATAAACGTACCACGTTTTTGAAAAAAAAACTAAATTCGGAAAAGGGTGATTTTAATAATGAAATAAAAAATATTGATCGGATTTATCATGTTATTGAAACAAAGAGGCGGTGTGTTACATTCTAAAAACGAAGTATGTAAGTAAATTATACTACAAAACGAAATAAATATACACAATATGGTAAGATTTTAAGAATTCCTCTATACTTTTTTTTTTATTGCAGGAGTTCAGCAGACAGGCAGACGACCCACTTGATGCAAAGCGGTTACCATCGCCTATGGACATTTGCAACACCAAAGGTGCTACAAATGCGCTGCTGCTTTTAAGGGACACTGGAACCTGGTTACTAATGCCGGACGGAACACAACTCAAGTTTGTTATGGCGTCATACTTTAGAGGGTAGCCATCCAGTCAGGCAAATACCCTGCCACCGGGATATACTATAAAAATACCTATCCAATTTCATTGTACTAAACAGACAATCCTTACCGAATTATTATTAAAAAAATTGGCAGATACACATTGTATATCCCCAAGCTAAGCAAAGTACGCTTGTGTTATGGGTAATATACAATGAATCCTTATGGGTCCGATCACAGACACCCAGATCATAGCAAATAACGGAAAATTCGTTTACGAAATTTACCCTGCCAGGAGTCGAAGCCGGAGGCTCTACGTTGTAGAGGTTGTCCGACAAATGTTTTCCCCAATCGACCACAGAGGCTAACACTTATTTTATACACTATGTTTTATATATATTTGCTAATTTTTTTTGTGTTTGTTACAGGTAAGAAACCGATTCGATTCAAAGCAGATAGTTTTGGTAAGTGTTTAAGTAGTTTCCTAGATTATAAAAACAGTTAGCTATCTTGCTCGCTCATTACGACATTCTTGAATAAATTGACACAATTTACTTACGGCAAATCTGTATTCTTATTCTATACTCTGCCCTCCTTAACGCGCAAACGCAGCAAAATGGCGGTTTCGCGAAAAAACGCGGTAAACATATTTTTAGATATCTAAACGACATGCCCGTTTTATATAACTTTGTATCTAAAGAAACAAGAAAAAAAAACGTGTGCATGTCAGGACGCCCGGCAAAAGTGATAACTTGCGTGAGAGAAAGGGAAGCCAGCCAGACTGGCGCCGTAACGCGTTACGTAACGAAGCAATTTCCCATAAGAAGTTATCACTTCAAAAATCAAGCTTTATGTACATATTAGCGCCTTGGGATACTATTTCTGCAAAAAGATGTGTAGCAGCAGAGGTGAAGGGGTTAAATGATACTTCAGATGACAGAGAGTAGTATTCACTTTCGAGTTCTGATGTGACCTGAAGTGAATCAATTTATTTTGGAAACGGTAACCTTCAATACAAATATTAACAAGTCGTACAGCTAGTACAATATATAGCACAATGTGTGAGCGAGATGGATGATGTGCGAGTGAGATAGAGCAAGTATTAATACGTGCGCTTCCGCGTTGCGCTCGCCAGTAGTTCGTTGTCCACTGCGATGACTAGACGTATGCAGCTCTCATAAGTAAAAAGCCCTAAAATATCGATTACTGCAAGTGCAATCAGTAGAGCAGGACTAATCTCAACAATTATATTGTGAATGTTCCCACTTTGTTTTTTATTGCCAGATGGCGCAGCTCATGGAAAGCGGTTACCGTTACCTATAGACGTTTGCAGCACCATGAGCGACGCCAATGTATTTAGCAAAATAACTGTAATCTGTGTTACCTGTCCAACGTGGATTAAGTTGCGCAAAACGAGTATAACCGCGTGAGTTTACTCGCCTCGGGCCCCTGGCTTAATTCCCTTTCTTCCGGCATCAAATCATTTTAAAGAACGATTGCTCACATTAAAAAAATAAAATATGGCTAATTTTTAATTCCAAGCGCGAACCGAACAGAGTACCCTGAGGAGTCGCAACGGCGCTTTATTTAATCAAGAACACATTTTAACAGTCAAAAGGCGTTGTCAATTTTTTTTTAAACTTGGACACGCTTGACGAAAATTATTTAAAAATAACATTTCCTGTTTTGTTAAAGTTGACTTTTTATTTCGTATGTCCGGTTTGGTTTAGCTTTTGTATTTATTTGGTCCTATTTTGACTTTTAATGTGGATTAATTAATTCGCGTGGATTTTTTTTCGCGGAACCCTAAATTTAAAACTAGCCTAAGTTACTCCTTGTAATATCAGCTATCTGCTAGTGAAAGTTCCGTCAAAATCGGTCCAGCCGGTTCGATATTAACCGGAGCAGACCGACAAAAAAAATTTTTTTTTTTTTTTTTTTGATATACCTACCTAACTTCCGGATACACTTCGATATGAATTTAGTAAAAAGCTGATATTTTGACATTACAAACAGAAATTTGAATATTCTTCATCTGTGTGAAGATATGTATACTCAAATCTTTATATTTGTACCCATCACCGGTTGAAACTTGCAGTTTATTATTCTTTTCGTCACGTGACTTTCATCCCTCGTTACATGCCCGTACACTACCGCAGTCTTCTTCCTCTCAATTTTTCAGTCACCGGTGCAACTTTCAAAGATCCCCTTACGTACGTGGTTCTCACGTAATCCATTCTTGTAACACCACATTTCAGCATTCTTATCTCAGCTGAGGAACTCTAAAGTGATAGACCACAAACGTGAGATGTTTGTAGTACTTACATTAGAGTTCCGACTGAAAAATATCAGCCCATAAATGTCCCACTACTGGGCTCGGGCCTCCCATTATACGGGGAACGGACAGTATACCCGCTGCGCTTGTCCAAAGCGGCTTGGCAGATTTGACACATACGTTATCTCGATGTGCAGGTTGCATCACGATGTTTTCCTTCACCGTTGTTAGCACCCGGTAATTGTAACAACATGCCCATGCATTCCAGCTAGGATGCTACTTATACAACTGAATAGTACACCAAAATTTACACAAACGAAGACACGTTTAAAGTTCTAACTAGTGTTAAGTAATAAACCGCCTTCAATAACAGGTTATATTATCAAAATTAAACAGATATTTAAAATTCAGATCATTTGTCACAGTTATTAAAGGCGATTAGGAATTTTAATATATTTTTATATCCGCCTTGAAAATCCGAGTTCGATGCAGGCTAGCTTAATCGGCCATTAAATTTTTACGATGTCCAATTCAAATGTACCACACTAGGTGAAGACGTTAGTGGAAAAAAATATTACAATTAAACATTTTACGAGGCTATAAATTTTTTGAAAATGAATAAGGTGCGTTCCTTTGTCAATATAGGTCGAAATTGACCTCACGTAAGCGTTTACGACCGAATATCTAAAATACCTGGTCGAGTGGGGGTTGGTCTATTGGCACTAGGCTCCGCAGTGGCAACGAACATGCACTAGTCATGTGTTTGAATGATCTATTACCAAGTGGTTTCCTACACTACTAATCTCCTGTTCTTATATATTACTGGACGTTCACTTGCCTTATTATCGTTTAAAATTTGACATAAGCACCATACAAGTAATGTGTATAGAATTAAATTACGATGATGTAGAACATTTTCTAAAATTAGCCATATAATATTGTTACGAGTTGCAGGACTCGAATTAAAATGCCGTTAGAATTAATATCGAATTTATTAGAACCATACAAACACATATAACACAGGTACAAATATAATAACACGCGCAAAGTCCGTCACTAAATAGATTACCGAATGTAGTACACACGTCTTGCTTCGCTTGTGCTTATCGCTCGACTGCCCATCTCTCCATCAGGGCATAGCTTTATACTGCACAAACACAATGTCTCTCGTCCATATAGACTGAATTTCTTAAAAGATTACAATACAAAATGGACTGTTTTTCTAATTACAAAGTAAACAAAAAAAAGGTCCAAATGAAGAAAAGGTAATAAAATGTCTACAGGTACGCAGGTGTGAATTTGTCTTTTGTCGGCACTCAGGCCGTAACAATATAATATTCTACAAGATATTAATAAAACTTCATACTCATAGGCAAACACACCCACATACACAAACTCTTTTAGAAATATTTGATGTTATTTCACATTAAGGGAGAGGAAATTAGCCACTAATACAGTGCAAACGGACTAGCACAATAAAAAAAATGCTGTCCGAACAATGTATAATTTCAAATAAATAAGAATAAATAAATGTCAAAATTCAACCAATGGTAAGCCAAGTGCATGAATAGTAAGATATAGAACCGGCCATTAATTGATATGAAATAAATAAAAGAAAAAAAACTATCGTATGACATTCCCAATGTCTGTACAATTAATTTTTTATCGATTTTTTCGTATCTTTATTAACGTGTAAAATATCATCCTGTGTTTTTATATTCTTAAAATTTAAGTACAGCGTACAGAGGCATATGAAACACCTATATTTTTAAATTTTGTCCATATAAAGCCAAAAAGGGTTTCACATACATCTTTTTATTGCAGCAGTTCTGCAGACAGGCAGACGGCCCACTTGATGGAATGCGGTTACAATCGCCTATGGACATTTGCAACACCAAAGGTGCTACAAATGCGCTGCTGTTCTCTTAAGGGAGCCTGGAACCTGGTCACTAATGCCCGAACACAACCCAAGGTTGTTATGGCGACATACTTTAGCCCAGGGGTGGTAGCCATCCAGTCGGGCAAATATCCTGGCTGTGGGCTGTTTTGTCGCCTCTTACGACAGACCGCCCGGCCGCAGGAAATTGTATTCTTGCTCGGTTCCTGCACGAATATGCCATCTACATACTATCATGCCTGTGTCTCATGAGGGTAAGCAGATACGATGGATCTCCACTTGCGACGATCCTGACAAAAGACTTTGGCTTCATCTGTTTTCATCGAATTCTTCGTGGTAGAAGGTTTTTAATAAGATAGCTATAGCATAGTCAGAACGTCATACTGGCTGACGAGCATGAAATTTAAGCGTTTGTTGTTTTTTGTGATTTGACCAAAGAACTGTAAAAGAAATAATTCAAACACATACCCGCCACGAGGTGTTTATTTTTTACGAAAAAAAAGTTTATTAATCTGAGGGTAGTAAAATAAGGAGTGACATTTACGACGGATATACACAAGACCTACTTAATAAATCTGACAGAAACTTTAAATTTATGCTCGCGATTGGTTGTTAGGTGTTTTTGAAAAAGGTACCTATTTTACGATGTCGTAAAATCCTACCCTGGATATTAGGTTAATTCGTAAAATAACCTAAAATTTTTAATTAAAAACATTTTTATGATGATCACAGTTAAAGTGAACCGTAAAAAAATTTAATTTTTAATCGTTAAAAATATAATTTCCTTAATCGCAACCGTTTTTAAGAGTTTCCAGGAAAATTTATGGACATTGGAAAATGTTTTTATTTATATTTTATCGTTTATTTCGTTGAAACGCTAATTTAATACGCGTCATTATAAAAGTTGTGTATTTTGATACAATTTTTGACTTCTAAGAAAGTTCTTTGATTTAATATGTTGTGAATGAACGCGTGTCACTTTAATATCTGGAACATGTTCCTGGAAGAGGGAATTATAAATTTATTTTAGGCCCACTTACTCAATACGTTGAAGCAAGTTTTCCTATATCTTTCTACCCATTTACTTTACATTAGAAAATTGACATTATTCACATGTCATTTATAAAGTAATTTAAGTAGGTATACGTATCTAAAGGTGCTCTTACACGAGTAACTAAAATTGATCATAATATCAGCCCATAAATGTCCCACGGCTGGGCTCGGGCCTCCCATTATAGAGAACTTGCTTGTACAATACGGCTTGGCAGGTTTGACACATCGGTTATTTCAGGTTAACCGAAGCTACTTCCGACGTGATGCCATTTATCAGTCCCACCCTGGAGCTTGAGTATTAGCTCTAGCGATTTCCACTCCGTGCCGGCTGGCGAAGGCAAGCACGGAAGCGGGCCTTGCCTTGGCCCCCGGAGTCAGGACCGAGGTGTCGGTACTCACCTAAGGCTTCGCCACAAAACCCCCCTGCGGGTTTATTTTTACTTTTATTAATTATTGTTAAGTGTTGCATTTTTTAGATTATAAAAATCCGCAGATAAACGCAGATATAGCATATTCTCAAATTAAGCAAGTTACATATATCTTACAGTTAATATACAACAGACTACTCTGGGGCCGATTACAGACACCTAGACCATAGTAAATAACGGAGAAAATTAGTTTCCGAAATTTACCATGCCAGGGAACGAACCCCAAGCCACTGCCTTGTAGTGAGGTAGGCCGCCAAAGGCTTAGACGCTCAACCACAGGCCGCCATTGCCTTAGTGTTTACACTCGAAAAAATATTAAAAATGCATTACGCTATCTTTTTTTCTACGTTAATGACTTCTAGCATTAGTTATCTGTATATCACGTTTGATAGGTGCACTAGGAAGAAAAACAGGGGCGAAACGGGGGTTGGAATAGGGTGGTTCTCTGATAACATTTCGAATAGGGTCCTTATCTTTGCTTTTGATAGCTAGAAAAGTAATTAAGCTTTTTTCTTTTATAACTTTTATAATATACAAGGTTGGAAAGATGAATGTTTCCACTTGGATTTTTTTTAAAGAGCCTAGTTCTGAAGACGCTGTATGGTGGTTGTTGTTCTTTTATTCGCCACATTAGCAGGCAAAGGAACTCAACATATACAGCATTGTTTGATGTAATTAGTCTTTAATATAGCTCAGCCAAATTGTAGGTCTTCGACTGATGTCAATCGATAGAGTTCTCGTGATAACTCGAAAGGCCGAATTTGACAAAACAGTTCACATTTCTCACAAAAACACATAATTATCACTCAAAAATTATCAATACCCTGCAAGTGTTGTTAATTTTAAATTAATATTGCACATATTTAGGAAATAATACTGTACAACACCACATCGCCCATCAGTTTTCGCCAAAATACTCGTAGTTACGTGAATAGTAGTTCGTTCTTCAATATTTGGAAGAACAAAGGTTTTTATTGCTGGATTTCAGGAGACAGGCTGAGGGCCAACTGTGATGGAAAGTGGTTACCTTTGCCTATAAACATTTGCAACACTGATGGTGCTATCAATTTGCTGCTGGACTCGTAGAATGTCGGAACACAACTCAAAATCATACAGCCTTGTCATTTTGTATTCTTGTATACTTGTAGAAGAAAATAATGTAAAATTTAATACCACAGTTTCGAGCTCACCTGAGCAATAGAGTTCTATTTCTGAAAATATGTATTTTTCTTTTTTAATATGACTTTCCACGATTTTTGTATCAAGCCTGAATCAAGTACCCGCGAGTATTCAAGTTCTGCAATAATCTTGAAGCATATAACACGTAAGCCAAATTATAGATCTTTGACAGACTAAAAACGAAGTTTTTGTAGTGTGAACAGACATACTTCACTAACAACTTAAGATAGTGAACACAAATGCACTGTTTGTTTAATTGTCAACTATTCAACATCCTACTAGTAATATTTACATTGAAATAAAATGTATGTATTTCAAAAATAGAATTGCACAATACATTACTTATCAAGCTTCCATAATTATAACATGGCTAAAGTCCACCCCTTATACTCTAAACAAACAAAATAATACCCTTATCTCCTTAACGCCATTATAATTATAAAATATTAATTTAATCTTAATTAAAATTCACCTCAATGATCATTGCGCAAAATTTTCAAAAGAAATGAAACAAAAAAAAAGAAATAACAGAAGCTTTATCAAAAATAATGTCATTGTATTCCGGCCCCTTTTCCTTGTTAGAACGAGATGGGAATATGCATAGAAAGTGCGTTAGACTAGGACAGAAAATAGGGGGCGCTACTGGAAAAGAAGGTATTGTTTTAAAGACAGTTTTAATTTCCCGAAGGTAATTTATCACGGCGGGAGCGTGTGCATCGATCTTTAGGGTGTGGATACTTTTAGCGCGATCAGACAGTAAGTACTGAAAAATATCATCTTGATTATTGCAATTAATCAAGGAAATTTTAATTACCTCTCACGTTCTTGTTTACAAGTCTATATCCGGTCGAAAATCTTATCTTTCAACTAGGCTTCTGATTTAATATTTAATTCATCAATGTTTTGATTACCTACATCTTTTGCCGCAAATAGCAACCTCATAATGTATAACACGACACATTATATTTGCAATTTAAAAGATCCTGACATAGTAAATAGTACTTAAATTACGTTAAATTAAATTCAAATAAACGAAATAAAATTATATTTCAACAAAGATGGCATTTTGATAAAAGTTCACATAGTTCCACACTTTTACTACATTGTATGTAATTTATGAGGCCGCCTATTATTAGACCAAAAAACTATTGTAGTTATATTGTTGTTTATGATCACGAATAAAGTGTTATCTATCGATGTATATTAAGGAAAGTCAATTATAGCATTCATATGTATATGGAAGCTGACGCTAACAGTAGCACCATACCATCACACATTTTTTTCGACACACCTCGAAGGGGAGACACGTACCCCGCGACGTTTCAAATATAGAACGTGTGTCTTATGCTTTACGGAATAAAAGGAAAAAATAATAATATTATTTCGAATATGGAATGCCTTTGCGGGTGGCGTGCATTCGAATTTTGAATATTGCTTCAACCGCGTCATGTTATGGGGGCCAGAGTTATCTGACGTCACGTGTATGAAGTATGGCGGTGCGAAACTACCGTCAATCCCAGTTTTGACTATAAATATTAGTTGATTGTTATGCTACTAAATATTTTGATTACATTTTTATACGGAGTATGCAGAAAATACCTAGTTGAAGATGCGTATTCCATAATGCAAATAACATTCGCAAACAGACGACCTTACAGATCTTTGTATAAATACACGACAGACATTATTCAACCATCTACTGCATGCTAATCATGATACATGATTTTTTACATAAATCCGTTATTAAGTAGCAGCTAATATAGACATCCTATACGATTGACAGGATTACTGATTTTGAATTTTTGAACAAACTTCTGACTACCCCCAAGAAATGTTAGCTTGACTCGTGAAAAATAACATGCGGTTTCACAACAAGGGATATCGAAGACTGTGCGAAGTAGAGAGGAAAAAGTAACTAACTCAACTAAACTTTTTTAATCCGGTTTCGAAATGGACACTGAACGCAACTAGGATTTAACTTATAACCTTTTAAATCTTACAAAAAATTTCTACTATAACTATTCCAAAAAACGTACGTTTCATGTGACCGTTGAAATTTATATCAATTGTCTCATAATTTGTAAGACGAAGACAGCAAGAAGTGAATAAGAAAGTATAATTGGGCACCGGGCTTCGAAATGGACATATTGGACGCAACTGGGATTGAACGCTATGATTATTTCTGCCTACCCCCAATATTAGAGACCACCAACGAAGTTTCAAAATATGACTGGCACTCTAATCCGCACAATGGGTTCGCCTGTATATGATTTGCAAACAGTTATAACTTGACGATTGTATGTTGATTACGGATGTTATGTATGTGTGTATGTTCGCCCACGTCATGTAACTGGGCTTTTACTGTCACTTTGCTCGCTTAAACTACTTCATTGTAATTGTTTTATTGCAAATCTAGCAATTAGGTAGGTAGAAGACCCATCTAATGGAAAGCGGCTACCGTTGCCCATTGACGTTTGCAACACCAGGGATGGGTTAGGGAGGATAGAATGGTAGGATTAGGATTGAAGATCAAGATAGGAGGATTTGGATAGAGGGGACGGGGGAGATTGGAGACTGGAATAGAGGGAGAAAGACGTGGACTGTTATATCACGTACATGGAACCATTTATTTAACTGTTTCACGCCGATATTATATAAGAGCGTGGTATCACACCGTTTGAACCGGCTCTAAGAGCTGTAATCAATGTAATCGAGTAGTGATTCCAGCATGGCTCTACTAAATCTTAAGTCTTGGTGTCGTGTATATAGTAAGTCTTGGTGGCGTGTTTATCATAAATCTTGGTGGCAGTGACTAAGAATGGCTATGGTAGCCCGTTAACATAGCTTAGACAGTTCTGCTCACCTAGTATTATACACCCAGCTCTTGACGGTGATGGAAAACACCGATGATATCAATGTATGGAATCCAAAATTTATGAACAAAAGTGGCATGTATACCGATGATTCTTTTGAAATACGGAGGCACTGGCCTAGGAGTTGATGATATAAAAAATCTATCCTATGTTCAAATGACAAAAACTTCATTTTTGAATTTAATTTGATTTCTAAACGACTTTTAAATTTAATTGATTTCTAAACGACGGGACGAACATCAAATGTTTGACAGGTGGGAATAGTTTCTAAGGGGGAAAGCGAAATTGTTGTTTTTACTATATTCCAAGCATTTTTTTCATATTTACTCACCTTTTAAACCTTCCCTGGAGTTCCACAAATAATCCAAAACCAAAATTAGCCAAATCAATTCAGCCGTTCTCGAGTTTTAGCGAGACTAACGAACAACAATTGATTTTTATATATAACTATATAGATTTGCAAGCTGCAAATGCGGCAGTATACACATTTTATTATACTGACATCATTTAAACTGTATTCTCAAAGTAAATTATTTTGACTTTGACTTAACAAGTAAGCCTCCCAAAGGACTGGCTATGTTATCTCGCTGGGTCAGCATACTGAGCCGCTGTCCAAGGTAGGAACCAGATGACCTGAGGAATCGATTGAACGTTTTAAAAGGTCTTCGTAGAAGATCATGGCCTCAGGACTACAATCTAAGCATCTAAACAGCAAACGGCACAAAGAAGTAACTCTCACTGGTTTCTACAAACGTAATTCGACTCTAATAAATTCCTATAGGGCCGCGACCCCTCCTCCCCTCTCTAAAATACCTTGCCACGGCCCTTTAAAGTACCAACCGATAACAAGTCACCGCCGTTGCTTTTAAAATAAGCGGCTTTGCTCCACGAAGTGTAAGCGCTTTCCGTCTTGCTAGCTAACATCTTACCCTTGCTCTGTGCATCTTTTCGAGATCACCGCTCGTCTGTGTAATGTTTCGTGACAGTTCATCGCGGTATCGTACTGTAAATTATGAAATCAGCAATGTAATTCCGCGACGTCGTTAGTATTTACTGTATTTATGCCAGGTGGGTATTTGCCCGACTGGATGGCTACCATCCCTGGTCTATACTATGCGGCCATAACAACCTTGAGGTTTGTTCACCAGGTAACCACCAGGTTCCAGTAACCCTTAAGAGAGGAGTAGCGCATTTGTAACACCTTTTGGTGTTGCAAATGTCCACAGGCAATAGTAACCGCATTTCATCAAGTGGGCCGCTGCCTGTCTTCTGAACTCCTGGAATTAAAAAATATAAAAAAACAGTTGTTGTGCGTCTCGGGACGCCCGACAGAAGTGATAACTGAAACTAATGTAAGTTGAACTATTTAATATTGAAAATTTCAGAAAAGCTCAGGTTATTACTTAAATTATATGTTTATTAATATGATAATTTACGGAAATTTTATTTATTAATCAAAACTTTTATTAATAAAACTACGTTTTAACGGTTTTAAGCACGGTAATTTATTTGATTTTGGTTTATCCGACGTTTCGGCCGCTTTTCAGTGGCCGTGGTCACGGAAGACAAAGATGACATTTGTCTAACGTGTATTGTCAAAGTTTTTATTCATCCTACCGCCAACTTGTTCATTTTAATTTAAAAACTTTTATTGATTATAAAATATATTTTATTCTTAGTTACAATTCATGAATATGTAGGTACATTAGAATTGTGTGTATGTACATTATTAGTATCATTATTTAATCTAATTACCGAAATACGGGTAGCGCTGTGGGTTAGAATGAGAGAGGAGGAACCTGCCTACCGCTGCCGTGTGCGTGATACAAAGAAAAGCCTGGTAGACTGGCGCCGTAACGCGTTACATAACGAAGTGGTTTACCCTCCCATAAGAAGTTATCACTACAAAAAAATATCGATGTGGACATTCCAATAGACATGGGGACACATGTTACAATAAATCTTAAAATATTTTTCATACAAAAAGTAAGGTGTTAAAATAACGGCTTATCGTTTTACTTTATAACGCTTCTGCTACACCTGGGATAATAATGTTAGTTTCAGGCACTGTAGCCAAGGGTTCGTTAAACACTGATAAATAACTCATATATTACTGTAACATATAGTACTGTAAACACTCTAAGTTAGATAATTTTTACCCCGTTATTTTTTAACGCTATGAATCACATATAAGTTACTATTTATGACGCATGTGGAGCAGTAGCATTAAAAGTTATTATAATGGAAATAATTTTAAATACTATACTCCTTTTACTTGTTTATACGTATGACGTCATAAGTATGTATGTTTGTAAGAAATGTATGAGTGGGACAATTTGTATGATTATGAAAAGTTTCTCAGTTGATTTGACTATCCGCTCCCGCTATTGCTTGATTTTCATACAATAAATTCTAAGATTATTTATAGATAGATACATAAAAGAGCGGGCAAATAATATTTATCGCCTTACTTTTATAACATAATTTTAAGAATAATGTTCATTTTTTTATAAGCTATAAAAAAAACTGAATTTATAGTTACCGTCGCCTATGGACGTTTGCAACATCAGAGATGTCACCAACGCACTGCCGGCCTCGAAGAAACTTTATGACACCCTTTTTGAAAAACTCCATACCGTAGCGCTGTGGGAAAACTTCGGCTCATCCAAAATCCCCACGGTGCGCAAGAGAAACGTTCTACAGAACCGTTGCGTACATGAGCGAAGCGGCTCAAGGAAGTGGGGAAAATTTCATTACAGTTTCAATATCAATTAAAAGGATATTTGACTTGTTATAGTTATGATGTCATTGTACACTCGTACATAATCTACAAGGCTGTGACTGGTGACGATCTGTTACATACACACAAAACGTGCAAAGCGGTATTTAAAAAAGAAGTTCTGCTTTTTACGTTCCCGCTATAAGCTCTCGAAGCCTAAGTCATTTTGTTATTTATTTAGGTTAATGGCTTGGTAACTAGGCCTTTAACCCAGATCTTAGATTGCAATATAGTTTCTTAATTTGTTTTAAGCCTATGTATTGCTCAGCTGAAGATTATCAACTGACGTCATTCAACGGAGTTCTTGTGACAACTCGAAAGGCCACATTTGACTATACAGTTCACATTTCTCACAAAGACACATAGTTACTACTCAAAAATTATCAATTTTCCACAACTACTGTTCATTTTAGAGTAATTATGCACATTTTAAAAAATAAAACTGCACAGCACAACATCTCCTTTCAGTTTCCGCCAAAAACTCCCAAGTCATTTTGTATTTAGAACAATAATTAATGATGTGCACATACTCTTCTATCAATACCGATAAAATCGTATAACAATTCAATAATCGAATTAACGGTCGTATTTTATGCGGTATCCACAGCTAATAAATTCACAACGGTGATTGAAACTGCGAATTAAATTGCAGAAAAAAATAATAGGACACGCATCGAATAGTACAACGATACGGTGTACGAGTTCACGCCACCACTTTCGCGTATCACTCTAGTATCGTATTTATATACCTAATTCTATCTTTGATTCTTTTTAAAGAAATATTGAGTAAGGTTTTTGAGTCAGCTTCACTTGCATACATTTCGAGTATGCATTTTCTTGAAACTATCGTATTTTCCATAATATCTTTTTTTTTTTTTGTTATATAGGTCTTAACACGATTTATATATTTAACCAGTGTTTAATATCTATCTATCTATATATTCCAGCTTGACTTTTGTTTGGCGCTAGATTAAAAAGTTTTTGAGTCAGCCAAAAGACACATTTGGTATTACTTGTATGGAGTTAGAAGCAATACCAGCTGAAAGGCAGATGAATAGAAAAATGAAAAATTGGCTATTAGTAAAATTTGGTAAGGAGGTAAATTGTGTCTTGGAGAAGGATATGAGACTATATTTTGACTCAAAAAACAAAGTAGAAGGACGAGGAAATTAAATATGCATGAAAATTCAAATTACGTGCCAATTCATTCGAAAAATAAAATACTAAATACGAATAAAAACGCGGGTTAAACAGTTAACAACATATAGTGACTTGGCATTGAAAAAATGTGACTCATTTCGAAATCTTAAAAATGAATGAAAAAAAACCCGGTAGCCAAAAAGACAAATATCCCCATTTTTCAACCGTACCTACCAGACTAGCATAAAAACAAAGATGTAAGGTAGCACTAATTTACATACATAGAAACGTAGACAAAGCGCGTGCTTTCGTCTACCCGTTCGAGCTTCTGGCCTCCTGATAACAATGGTCTAATGAATATTAAAAAATAAAAGTTTTACAAAAGTTTTTGGTTCACAAAGGTCAAAAGCATATTTGTTTTTGAGTAACTTGAGTTCGGACAAAGGAAAATTTATTTTAGGTAATGTGGTCAGAGTCACAGAAACTGAAAATTTGATTTGGTTTGGTAAGATTGCTTATAGGATCATAATCATCAACTCATGTTAAATACTGGTTGCATCCATGGCATCCGATTCGGGGCCTGAGGTCCAATTTTCTACTTTTTCTTCTACAAAAAACCAGTGCATTAATTAATTATTCATATTTGTTCTATTTTCTATTAGACAAAAAAATGTCTGAAACAACAGACGGTTTTTTTTTACGTTACAAGCTGGTACTCTCGACTTTGTACGCATTTATTTCTTCTTCATCTTTCTTTATTTCATACGAAAATGATTTTTTTTCATTTGTAAGTTGAGGAACTATGTGTTGCTCATAGAAATTTTCAGAGGATGAAAATTTAATATCATCCCCTTAAAGACCTTTTGAACAAGTTCACTCTAGTTCAGACTATTTGTGGCAGCTGATTCCTATTCAAATTAATCAAGGTTCCACATATTTTCCGGTCGAAAATAACCCACGAAAAAGTATTCTAACAAAAACATTTGTACTCAAAGAAACCTCGAAATAATAACCCCACATCACTTGAACATAGTGTTGCCAGCAATCGTAAAAAACATTCGGCAATCCCATCGTTTAAATCAAAACGAAAATTATGCCGAAAATTTTTCAACTTACATTTGCGATTCTGCTCAAGCCGAAAGGGGCATAAAGTGAGCGATTTACGTATTCTCGTGTTAGTTTCTAATAACGCCTTTCCGAAGGGTTTGTTATGCTTCAAGGGTTGGGATGGCATGCGTAGTGGATGCATTTTATGGATAGCCCGTTTGAATGATAGGCCGCCGGCAGGCGGTTCGTGATGCTTAACTAGCTGAAAGACACTTTTATAGTTTGCTTAACTTATTGTTCTTTTTACGTGTAATAGTTTTAAAACTACCTGCTCTTTCATAACTATAATAACAAGTCTAGATTGCTTTTAATTTTCTCTTTCTTTGTTCTTTTTGCAAAAGACAACATAGATTACTATTTGTCTTTATAATTAACTAACTCTACCATCCAGGGTAATGTCATGTATATGTACATATGTTTTATCTGTTTCCTTTCAACCATTGCCTCTACACAAAGCACCTTATTTTTTTTTTAAATCTGTATTGCATCTTCTATCAATTCACCATTTGCCCTTATTGATTACTCTATTACTTAGCATATAGCTTGATTTAAACTCATATAATTTCATTAATATCATGTCATATCATTTTTACGACGATGAATATCAAAAAATTTACGTATGGCTGATACTGTTAAATTGACACAAGCTCCGTACAAGTAATGTCAGAATTCAACCGATGTTGTAACGCAAGTGAATGAATATTGAGTTAGATAAATTTGTGCAAGAAAGCTTATACGACTAAAGATTTTCTAGACTAACGACCGAATGGCAATAATTCGATCGCTAACAAGCTCTTCCAGTTATTATTTATAAAAATTACTTCCATATACCTTATATTAGTATTGAAACTACATTAAAAAAGAGAATAATAATAAATATGAAATAACGATATGTTACTGGGAGTTTGTAGCGCCGCTTCTCCTCCTTCATTAGTAATTAAAATTGCTTTGGAAACGACGTTAGACTCATGACTTAAATGAGTGATCTGTGAGTTTCCATTTTGTAATAAATACGTTCATTTTCATATAGGAATCAGCCATAATTGTCAGTTGATCGATGTCTACATCTGTATATAAGCCTAAGTTTTCATCATTCAATCCTTAATAAAGCTCTTGACCTGGTTATCTATCAGGCTAGAGGTCTACATTACGTTTGCCAAAACATGGATTCTATCACTAATTTCGTTTGTTCCATGAGCTAACGCTTCTCGGGCATTTGTTGGCTGGCTTTAAATTTTTAATTTTGCGAGCTACATCGATTATATTGGATATCCTCGTTTCTCATTCGATCCATAGGAGAAATCTCTAATGGTGCTAATGGATTGTTGACAGTAACTAACGTAACAGATAAATACTTTCCGTACAAAGAGTAATAACAAATTTATATAATTCAAATCATCTCTAAACGTTTCGCACACTCAAATAATTCCAGCATTTCTCAGTTTAATAACAAAACCGAGCCTGTACGTCTTAAGGACAGCGAGTGGAATGGGGAGTGGGTGGAGTTAGGATTTCAATATTGTGAATTCCGCGGATGTTCTCGCAGTGCGTGTAATGAATTTTCGGGATTGTCTTGCGGTTTTTCGGCTTCCAACCCTTCTTGTTCGGGTCTGACTCTATCCAGCGTATTTACTTTGAGCATGTTTATTTAACTATTATTTACTTTGGCCAATATACAATATTTATATCAGGAAATTGTTATGTCATACTAGTTGCTGCCAACATCTTCGCCCGTATTTATTTCTTCAGAATCTAACATAAATAATGCCGCTAAAAACACTTCATATTTCTAATCGCTTAGTTTATTACTTTCAAGGAGGATTTTGAAAAATGCTGTGATAATTATTTCTTACCTTAAAGCCTAAATATGAGTTTTCACATTCCTATATTGAGGAATTATTCCATATTAACCATCTTTCAAATCGTTTTTTCCATACAAAAAATAAGTTACGTCAGATACGTTCTGTCTCCATCCCAAACTTCGTTAGGTTCCATTAAGCCGTTTTAATCTTGAAAAGGTAACAATCAAATAGAGTTACTTTTGCATTTATATAGTAGTAGGACTAGATATCACGTAAAAATAAATAGATACGATTATCTAATTTATCTAATCTTGTTATTTACTAAATAAACATTGTATTTAGATCGTTTGTCCTTATTACACTGAGAAACGGTTGCTTTTGCCATTAGCCATCAATATTTCAGCAGCTGTGATACGAATTAATACCAGTATCGCAAATAAGTTATCACTTCCGAAACTTTACTTGTTTCACGGCTTCTCTGATTGAATTATCTAAATATCGCCCACCTAGTCGCATAGTATGGAATATGGCATATCCGGCATGATGAATATCGTATAGGAAATCTGCGCTGTTCTAAATAGCCCTAGTGTCTGGAATGGACTCAAGATTCCAGTTATATACCGACCCATCATAAGCGTTACTTTCTTAACTTGAGGATATTTAATGTTTGTCAGCTTATTTTTTCTCCAGTTATGAAATACATTCTCATATTGCAACTTGTCGATAGCCTGGAAGTGTGAAATCCTTTGAAATAACCAATGTTTTTTTATATATAGGCACGAAATAACGAAGGGCACGAGCACTTTTCGGGTTGTGAGGCAAGCACCCGCGGCAGGCGCGCCCTGGCACGGCCAACCAAAAATATGATAATAACCTCACCCATTATTTAGGTCCGGCAATTCGTATGATAAAATTGAACCTTAGATATTCCTCAAAGAACAATTTCTATGGAGATTTCTGCGTTGTACCATCGGGGAAATCTCCGTTTGCGTATGATATAATGGAGGCGAGGGCCCGTTGTGGCCCGCAAACAATGTGATCTACGCATCGGGATTATACCACGGTCGGATAACGTTTTGCTGTGATTTCCACGCGTAAAGTAGCTTTTCTCTTTATGATAACTCGAATACAGGTTTGGAAAAATATTTTTTTTCTTTAGATATTACGTTTTTGCTACTATTTATTTTTTATTTTTTTGACAATTTGTTGGGGACCTTCTCTTCTTTGGATAAATGCTGGAACTGCAAATTTACCGCTGTATCAGCCCTTATCGCAGCATAATGCTGAGTTCTACCTTCATTAGCGTGAATGTGATGTACGTTTTTTGTATATTTATGTGTGTGTTTTTTAATTATAATTGTATATTCATGCTTTACATGTATAATGTCTTATTACGCGTATTCCATTTTCTGTATATCATGTATCAATATTTTTCTTTCTTTCTATATTGCGTGAAACTGGAACAAGCAAGCGGGCAAATGGCCCATCTTATAGAAAGCGGTTAACGTCGATTATATGTGTTTGGCAATGCCAACGCGCTGATAGCCTATGGGATAGGAGGAATAAGATTGAGGGGATGGATTAGGAGGGAATGGAAAAGTAGAACACCAGAACTCTCATTTGCCATGCCAAACCAGATTGACTCAAAGTTAACCATTTAACACCGATATGTGAGAGCGTGGTATCAGCCCGATAGAGCCAACCACTGTACTGTTACTGTAATCAAAGTACTTATTTACGCACGGCTCTACTACGTCAAAAATAATATTCTCTATCTTCCTATACAAATAAAATTTAATTGCTGCTCTGTGATTTTAAAATAAATGCCAACGCCTAAGCCAAAACTGTTAACTGTAAGTTTATGTCGAATCACTCTGAAACGACATAACAGATTTTCAATGAATAATTTTGTACATTGCAACAGGAATATTATCTAGAAGCAAGTATTAAATGAATTTGCAACTAAACCTGCAACCCCACCGTCCCAAAATCTCGGCTAAAAACCGAACCTAACATTAGTAATAAGTGATTAACATTTAAATTACTTAGCCACAACAATAACCGGGGAATGGCGGAGGGAACAAAAGGCGATGTTAAAACCTCATGAATAGCCGAAGGATTTTAATTAGAACCGCTCCCTGCTTGCACCAAGAACCGCAAAGGAAAATAACATTAAAAACTGACTGCGGTTAATTAGTAGGAACAATCATTTACGGAGTCAGCTTTTGAGTCTACAATCAAAATGCAGGTATAGATCTTAAGACTCCTTACTATTAGTATTGTAGTCGTCGTCCTGACCTACAGGGCCGAGACATGGACACTGACGGCAGGATTGGTCCACAAGTTCCAAGTCGCTCGACAGGCAATGGAGCGAGCGACGAGTCCTGAAGTGGAGACCGCGTCTCGGTAAACGTATAGTATCGGACGCCCTCCAGCCCAAAGGACCGACGAAGGACAGGGACGAGTGGCGCCGTCTTGGGGAGGCTTACGTCCAGCAGTGGACTGCGAACAAGGCCTGTGTTTTGAGTCCATCAGAGATATCCCACACCTTTATGGTTAAACAACATAACTAGATAGATAGATAACACTTTATTGCCTTAGACCATTAGGTCTAAGTTTATTGCACACCAAAATATACAATTACAGAAAGAGACCATATTTTATTCGTGCAGGAACGGAGAAAGAATACAATTTCCTACGGCCAGGCAGCTTGTCGTAAGAGACGACCAAAACAACCCACAGCCAGGTGGTAGGGCATTTGGATCCACTGGATGGCTACCACCCCTGGTCTAAAGTATGTCGCCATAACAACCTTGAGTTGTGTTCCGGCATTAGTGACCAGGTTCCAGTCTCCCTTAAGAGAGCAGCAGCGCATTTGTAGCAAGCACCTTTGGTGTTGCAAATGTCCATAGGCGATGGTAACCGCTTTCCATCAAGTGGGCTGTCTGCCTGCCTGCAATAAAAAAATTATATATATATATATATATTTACAATGTTTTCTAGATAATATAATAGGCGGCTTTATCGCTCAAAGCGATCTCGAAAAATTTGAACCAGGCGAAATAGGTGGTGCAAGAAAAGGGCACTAGATATATAAATATCCAAAACTAATTTAAAAAAAAATTATAGCTCTTAAATAAGTAATTGTATATGCTTACGTGCGTGATAAAATACCTATTCTAATTAATACAAGATTTTTTTTTATTTGGCGTAATATGTTCATAGAATATGGTGACCATTGCCCGTAGACATTTGAAATAAAAATAAATATTTCCGAACGTAAACAGTAGTGAACGAGAACAACAATGTAATCAGTTTAAAAATGAACAAACCCATAAACAACCTAAAACATATCATAAAACAATTTACAGTGTAATCCTTTATTTAATTTATTGCCTTTAATATCTTTTAAATCAGCGTTGAATCATAAAAAATGCACTTACCCCGTTTATGTACTGCTGGGCCGGCGTAATAACTATTATTAGGCCGCACAAGGAATTCGTTGGTTCATAAAACTTGAAGTGGCCGGCTACTGTTTCGTAGGGCTATCGCTGGATACTAGCTGATACACGTGGCTATGCTTATTGTATACTTATGTATATACAACAACAAAATTGTGTGTGTGTCACATGCAGTAGAAGTGAAACTTCAGAGAATATACTTACAAATAATTCTTGTCTATCTTTTATTAATATAAATATAATTACTTTAAAATAGAATATAATAGAAAACGCTTTATTATTCACCACATACACATTTAATCAACAATTTACAGTATTCATTCGCATTAAATAGTAAAGGCAGGGACAATGGGTGATCTTATTGCTTTAGTTTAGAGCGATCTCTTCCAGACAACCTGGGCTATGGATTTTAGAAACGGAATCACAAGTGTATGACGGTGGTATTCCGTAGTGTGCACATTAAATACATACATGAATAAATAGGATATATAAATATTACACAATACGTATACTTCAAATAAATAAACAATAACACATATTAATATTACAATATATAAATTATTCGGCTACATCCGTCAACATATTATAATTCAAAATAAACTTCTTAATTTATCACTTATGTATCACTTTCTAGTTTCACTTTTTTACTGTTTTAGTAAAAAATATTATTATCAGTTTTATTTCGGTCCAAATTGTTGACCTATGTTTGATCATCGGTCTTATAGACTCTCTAATCTATGTTGCATAGTATAAAATACGTATTATAGTCTCTCGCAGGCTTCGTCCTATAGATTTGCGTGTTTATCTCTTTTTTCGTTTTATCGAGTTTCAAATCACGATTCTAAAGAAGTTCACTCCAAAAACTTACATCTAAAAAACTTAGTAACGAAGCAGCATATAATTATGCAGCAAAAAAGTTAGAATCATAGTGAGTATACTACTTGAGAAAAATAGTTCTGATGAACAACGATATATAGATGACTTATATATTTTGTAATATATTATTGTATACGTGTATATTTATGACTATGTATATATGTATGTATTTGTATATTTATTTGTATATTGCCTTTTTCCTGCACCACCTACATCGCCTGATTCAATTTTGTTTTTGATTTAGGTTGCCTGGAAGAGATCGCTTTGAGCGATAAGGCCGCCTATTGTATCGCCCAGAAAATATTGTAAATATGGTATGTTTTTGTATTTGTATGTTTTGGTGTACAATTAAGTGTTATCTATCTATCTATCTATACGTGGAGTTAAAGATTTTATTACATTGGTTCTTTTTTGCTGAATTAACAACGGAAACAATAAAGTGTAAAACTGATTAATATGAAACATTTTCCACTTTAAAAAGATCTCCACACCCGTTATATTGCCTCAATAACAGGGGTCAGTTTATATTGGATACATAATTATTCTAAAAATTAACTTTTAAAATACATCTGCTTGTTATTTAAGCATTTTTTTATTATCTCCTTTCTACTTTGTATTTATTCAATTTTTTGTGTATGTTTAATATTAATTATTATTTAATTATATGTTGTAATTATAATTTTAAAAGTTGTAAGAATGCTACTATACAATTAAATTACGAACGAAACTATTCTAAATCGCTTGGGTTTCATAGAGATGAGAAAAGTCAATTGGCTTTATTCATTTGATCACAGAACCATAAAATACCATTAATCTATAATACCCCATATCTCAAGAACAAAATTCGTTAATTTTGTATCTACTTATGTTATTGAACCGTTTTTCGTTGTAAGATTCTATCTTTCTATCTCTTCACCTATTGACTCAAAAATACATTATCTTTTTTTTTCAAATTGAACTAGTTGATATCGGTTTTTCAGGCACCAGATAAAAGTTATTCATAGAATAAAGTATCTCTCTTCTTTCACCATATTCCAATTAATTGGGGTCGGCCCAATATGTCTTTTCCTTCCACACTTCTCTATTCTGACATACATCTTCTGACACACCACAAATCATCATATCATCCTTCACGCAGTCCATCCATCTTTTTTTTGGTCTACCTTTACATCTGTACCCATCCATCTTGTTGTTTAACATTCTTTTTGTCGCGTGACTTTCATCCCTCTTCATTATATGCCCGTACCAACAGTTTTCTTCCTCTCAATTTTTCAGTCACGGGTGCTACTTTCAAGGATTTCCTTATGTACTCACTCACATTTCTCACCTTATTCATAGGATAAAGTATAATCTGAAAAAAATATTAATGCGTGAATGTAGTTGTATGATTTCACTTTTGAATTCAATCAGGTTATAATTTATTCGACTGATAACTTTTACCTGGATATACATACATACATAACTTCACGCCAGGTCCCTTGCGGGGTAGGCACGAGCAACAGAGCGCCATTCAGGCTTATTGTTACACACCTCACTTGCTTCTTTGACATTCATAGCTCTTGTCATGCACGCTCGTCTGTTCTTAAGGCTCCTGACATCACCTTCTGCTAGTACACGATCAATTTGATCATGAAAGGTGTGTCGTGGCCTTCCGCGACTTCTGCATCCGTCCACTTTTGCATTGTATACCTGGAAAATCGACCCTAAAAGACACATACTTATAATATTGAACAATAATTTGTCACTAAATGCAATTTGTTCCAAACAACCTTAAGATGGACTCAAAAAATGTGTAACATGTAGATTTTGCAATATAACTCAAATAAAAATAGTTTATACATAACTCGGATTTGCCCGCGACTTCGGCCACGCTTGATAGATAACGTAGATTACACTTATTTGGCCAGTTCGGCGGCGGAAACAGCTGAAACACTCAAGCGGCGCAAATATGCAACCCTCAGTGAGAGTTATATGTTTATGCCGTTTGCTGTTGAGACGCCAAGAGCCTCTGCCAAAATGTATCAAAACGACTCATTGACTCTTCAGGTGATCAGAGGGCTGGTGATTATCTCGGGCACTGGATCAATGACGATCCAGCGAGGAAACGTAGCCAGCTTCTGGGCATCTTACCCATAGAAGGCGGTGATCTAGCCTCAGTATTAGAATATGGGTAATATACAGTACAAATAAGTTAAGTCTGCTTTTATTAACCGACTTCGAAAAAAGGAGGAGGTTCTCAATTCGTCGGAATCTTTTTTTTTTTTTTTTGTTCTTTTTTTTATGTATGTTCGCCGATTACTCCGTCATTTATGATCCGATTTACGTGATTCTTTTTTTGTTCGACGCGGAATAGCTTCCAATTGGTCCCCTAAAAATTTTACATACAAACTATGTAAAATTTTGTATTAGATACCATAAGTTGTTTGGCCAGTATTTAAAATCAAAGTATATTTTCCAACGGATTTTTAGTATGAAAATACATGAAGTCTGAAGATATCTAAAAGCATACATATCTAGATTTATTGATATCTAATAAACGTAGAAACTATCAAATCATCAAGTCCTAATATCACGTGGTTTCTTTGGAAATTCCGTGAAATATAAAAAGTACCGGATTATATTGTTTTAGTATCAATCAGATCCGATTTTAAACACTCCCGGGTAGTTCCCACGGGATTCCCGGAATATAAAGTACTGTATCACTTGAAAAAGCATTTTCCAATCGTTCTAGTGAAATCGAATCGAAATCCGCTGATATTTATGCAATCTAACTAATTTGTACCACACTCGGGGAAATTCCCGCGGGATACCCGAGATAAATAGTTATTATTATTATGGTACTAGTGTGTAACATTGGTGATTACCGCCGAGGCGCCATTGAGACTCGAGCCGTAGGCGAGGGTCTTAAGAGAGCCGAGGACGGTAATCATCAATACACACGTGTATCATACGGCGTTTTTCAACACACTTGTGAATAAAATAACAACAAAAACTCATTTTATTTAGTAGATAACAGTTTTCCTATGCGCACGCATTGCGATCGGCCACAGACTAAAGGGTGAGGTTTTTTTTTGGGGGAATTTAAAGTTCTCTTTTATTACATAGAAAAAAAAGTTATATACGAGTGAAAGTTTTATTTATTAAACACGTACGAGTTAAAATTATCTATTTAAATAAGAAGTTGCATGAAATGAGCAAGCAATAGGAACATTAATTTATTTGTTCTATAGAACACGGTCTTTTTTTTGAATAAAATCTTTTTTAAGAACAAAGCAACTCAACCAATAAAATTAAAAAAAAAACTGTAACTCACTAGTGAGTTATAATTTTTTTTAGTCACAGTTTGATTATGGGTGTCATTCTGTGCCTAATTGCGGTGACCATAGAGCCACTTTATGAGCAAGTGTGTTGAAAAATCATTGCTATCAATCAGTGAAAAAGTCGCACTGTAATTCGATTTTCAATCTGGCCATTTTAAATCATTCTATTTCTATTCAAGATGATGATGAAATTGACTTTAGAGCCCGAGGTAATAATCCTTCACGAGTCCGTTGAACAAATGTAGGGTTGCCATCCGTCCGGGTGTCTCTAGATTTGTCCTAGTTTACAGGGCGTCCGGACGGGGTTTCATTATTAGTCCGGGTATAAAATATTCAAGTCGTGAGCTGCCCCCGGGTGAAGCGATGGCAGCGTGACACACGCGCTTCGCTGCGATCAACCGAAGCTTTAGATTTACTAAGTCGCAGTTGCCACGGTGCGCACTTCGACTTCGCCGCAGTGACACTGGCAGTGACTCGCAAAAAAAAAAAAATGATTTATGACATTTTGAACTACTCTTTAAATACCGACTAAGTTTTAAAAAAAAATACGGGTGCGTCTTGGGATGCCCGACAAAGTGATAACTTGCGCGAGAGAAAGGTAACCCAGACAGGCTGGCGTCGTTAGCGCGTTACGTTACGAAGCGATTTACCCTCCCATAAGAAGTTATCATTTCATAACTCATTGAAATATCCGGGTTCTGGGCTCCAAAGTCTGGGGATATCACGCGTTTTGTCCTGGTTGCCAAATCATAGAGATGGTAACCCTCAACACATGAAACAATTCCCTGATTACGCACTGTTTTCCACAGTTAGCGCATTTCACAAGCGCACTGCATGAACTGTGAAATATTTGTTGTAAAATCTCGAGTGATTTACTTCTGATTTGATTTAATTATTATTAAAGAACCAAATATTTTGAAAATCACTAATTTTACCTGGCAACCCTAGCCATCTCTTCGTCAACGCATACATTATAGTTTTATGAGTTTCATATATTGGAGCTAATTATTTTTCAGCTACTTGAATTGCTTTGCTAATATCCATTATGCCTGAGAAATTAGTAATTATGTATTGCAAGTATAATGGATTAATTTTAAAAAACGTTGGACTATAAAATTTATAAATGTTATAATTAATTATATAATAATTAAATAACAATTAAAACTAGAATTTGTTATATCCTTATTCATATTTTAATATTTTTTATATTTATTCAGTTTGGTTTTATTCCGTTTTGTAATCGACTTTTATAAAAATGGAGTTTCTCAATTCGGAGTGAATTTTTTTGTGTGTTTTGTAATTCTTGTTTCTGTATCGATATTCATGACTTTTTTTCATCTTTATTTATTTGGGACTTTTGCAAAATAGACATTTAAGCCCCATCATCTTCTAAACGTACAATAATTTATATATAAAATGTTAAATATTGAGCTGGCTAACAAACTAGCCTTCTTTGAGGCTGGCTCTGCCAGAATTTCTATAAAAATACCGACATCAAAACGATTCAGTTCCAACTCCCTCATCAGTTGTTCTCTTTATTTCTGTTGCAATCCATTAAAAGATGTTGGACATCCTCACGAGTTCCACACAGTAGAAAGCAGTTTTGATGACTCTGCTTGCGTTGGATGCAGTAAAGCTTCAAGATGGTCTCATATATTCAATTGCTATTGAACTTGGTTGAAAGTTCGTCTTGCCGTTGGTACATATCAGGGCGCCGAGTCTGTAACTTTAACAACAACAAAAAACCATGCTAGTGCGAGTCAAGATCCATTTGATTGGCTGGTGGTCAAATTTCCGTGGTCTCTAAAATTCTTATTAATCTCGGTTAATTCACGATTGTTTCAATATTGAGCCGAGATGGTGTACAGACTACCAAAACCGTCTAAAGTTACAATTCCAATTCGATTCGATTACCCAATTGTAAAGATTGGGGGCCAGAAGACTTAAATCTGTGATCCCTTATCAGTAGCTAAGCAGCATTAAAATGAAATGAAATAATGTAAATAAGGCATACAAAGAAATAGTGTTGTAACCGTGTCATTCATTAACAAGGTGATAACAGACAGAATGCGTTTTTAGATCATTTTCTCAACAATTTTTACAGTAGTTATACACACTTTATTGCGGTGAAAAAAATATATGTCAATCTTGATCATATTTCTGACGTAAACTTTGTACTCAGAACGCATTTACGATAAATTTTCTCGATAGAAAATAATTGCAAAGTAACCTCTAAACGAGTTATTCAATCTTGGTTATTGTTATTACTGTTAATCGTACATCGCTAAAATAAATAACAGTAACATATTATATTATAACAAATTCAATTATAGATTTTTATTGGATTACTTAACTTAATTTGGAAGTAATTAATTATTTTATTAAAAATGACTGCAAAAATCCCGCCTGCCGGTCCCAATGTATGGAATTTATCATAACGCCCGAGGCTTTCGTCTAAACTGCACGCGCTGCTCTGCTCCGCGACCGCCATTGAAAAATAATTTTAAATAAACGAAGGAGCAATAATAACAAGAATTTTGAAGCGGTCGCGCTATACTTGTTTGGCGTATACGGTAGAGGTCTGGTCTAAATCACTAGCTGTGTGGGTTCGAACCCTACTAGTTTCACTTGATCTAGAAGATTTTTTTATTTTGATATGAAAGTTGATAAAATGCTCTTTTTCTCTTCCTAAATAATTTTATAAAATGCAATAAAAATACTTTTCAAAATTTTTATATTTCATTTCATCTGGACTTTTATACTATTGACAATAAAACGTATTTAAATCAATCTTACCGGTAACATTAAAATTCGAAAGCGCCATCTATGATTCTTCATAGAAAATTACGTTGACACGTGGATAAGTAGAGTTATAATTATTACAAAACTTTCAATACTTTCTCCAATGTTATTGTGGTAGAGTGAGTTGATACTAGTACACGTACGATTAGAGTTCATGGTTCGAGTGCTCATTTCATTTTTCTGTCTAATTTTTTTATGTTTTATCTTTTATCTATTATAATTTATTTTAAAGTTCTTATCTATACAGATAAACAAATGGTTTGTTTGTAATGTCAAAATAAAAACTAAAAAATTGGACCAGGAGATTCCAAAAACGCAAAGTGAAGTGCCTGTTTGAAATCTCAAAATAAATTTAAAAAAAATCGGACCAGGAGATTCCGAAAATGCTATTTATAGAATTTTTGTCAGTCTGTCTGTGTGTCTGGATGTTCCGGATAATCTCGGACACAGCTGGATCGATTTTGACGTAATTTTAAATGGCAGATAGCTGATGTTATAAGAAGTACCTTAGGCTACGTTTTTAGGGTTCCGCGAAAAAAAATCCAAAAGCATATTTGTCTTTCTGTTTGTTATCCTTTTATGGACAGACTATTGAACCGATTTGGATGAAACTGGGTACATATGTTATTTTAATATCGAGGGTGGCCAAGAACTACTTTTCATCCCGAAAAATGAGATAGTTTCCAATATGAAAATATATTTGGCCGAACGGGCCTAAATGATCAAACGGCCGAATGACACAAATGGTCGAATTGACCGAAACGACTGAATTGGCTGAAATGGCCGAAATGGCTGAAATGACTGAAATGGCTGAAATGGCCCTAATGACCGAAATGGCTGAAATGAATGAAATGGCTGAAATTGCCCAAATGGCCGAAATAGCTGAATTGACTGAAATGGCTGAAATGGCCGAAATAGTTTAAATGGCCCAAATGACCGAAATGACCGAAATGACTAAAATGGCCGAAATGGCCTAAAAGGCCCAAATGGCCGAAATGACCGAAATGGCCAAAATGACTGAAATGGCCCAAATGGCTGAAATGACCGAAATGGCTGAAATGGCCCAAATGGCCGAAATGACCAAAATGGCCGAAATGGCTGAAATGGCCCAAATGGTTGAAATGACTGAAATGGCCGAAATGGCCGAAATGACCGAAATGGCCAAAATGACTGAAATGGCCCAAATGGCTGAAATGACCGAAATGGCTGAAATGGCCCAAATGGCCGAAATGACCAAAATGGCCGAAATGGCTGAAATGGCCCAAATGGTTGAAATGACTGAAATGGCTGAAATGGCCTAAATGGCCAAAATTACTGAAATGGCCTAAATGGCCAAAATGACTGAAATGGCCCAAATGGCTGAAATGACCGAAATGGCTGAAATGGCCCAAATGGCCGAAATGACCAAAATGGCCCAAATGACCGAAATGGCCCAAATGGTTGAAATGACTGAAATGGGTGAAATGGCCGAAATAACCGAAATGGCCTAAATGGCCAAAATGACCGAAATGGCCCAAATGGCTGAAATGACCGAAATGGCTGAAATGACTAAAATGGCCGAAATGGCCTAAATGGCCTAAAAGGCCCAAATGGCCGAAATGACCGAAATGGCCTAAATGGCCAAAATGGCTGAAATGGCCCAAATGGTTGAAATGACTGAAATGGCTGAAATGGCCTAAATGACCAAAATTACTGAAATGGCCTAAATGGCCAAAATGACTGAAATGGCCCAAATGGCTGAAATGACCGAAATGAATGAAATGGCCCAAATGGCCGAAGTGACCAAAATGGCCGAAATGGCTGAAATGGCCCAAATGGTTGAAATGGCTGAAATGACCGAAATGGCTGAAATGGTCCAAATGGCCGAAATGGCTGAAATGAATGAAATGGCTGAAACTGCCCAAATGGCCGATATAGCTGAATTGACTGAAATGGCTAAAATGGCCGAAATGGTTCAAATGGCCCAAATGACCGAAATGGCCGAAATGGGTGAAATTACTGAAATGGCCCAAATGGCCAAAATGACTGAAATGCCCCAAATGGCTGAAATGACCCAAATGGCCGAAATGGCTGAAATGGCCGAAATGACCAAAATGGCCGAAATGGCTGAAATGGCCCAAATGGCCGAAATGACCAAAATGGCCGAAATGGCCCAAATGGCTGAAATGGCCCAAATGGTTGAAATGGCCAAATGGCTGGAATGACCGAAATGGCCGAAATAGCCCAAATGGCTGAACTGACCGAAATGGCCCAAATGGCCGAAATGACCGAAATGGCCTAAATGGCCAAAATGACTGAAATGGCCCAAATGGCTGAAATGACCGAAATGGCTGAAATGGTCCAAATGGCCGAAATGGCTGAAATGAATGAAATGGCTGAAACTGCCCAAATGGCCGATATAGCTGAATTGACTGAAATGGCTAAAATGGCCGAAATGGTTCAAATGGCCCAAATGACCGAAATGGCCGAAATGGGTGAAATTACTGAAATGGCCCAAATGGCCAAAATGACTGAAATGCCCCAAATGGCTGAAATGACCCAAATGGCCGAAATGGCTGAAATGGCCGAAATGACCAAAATGGCCGAAATGGCCAAAATGACTGAAATGGCTGAAATGACCGAAATGGCCCAAATGGCCGAAATGACCAAAATGGCCGAAATGTCCCAAATAGCCTAAATGGCCAAAATGACTGAAATGGCCCAAATGGCCGAAATGGCCGTAATGGCTGAAATGGCCTAAATGGCCAAAATGACTGAAATGGCCCAAATGGCTGAAATGACCGAAATGGCTGAAATGGCCCAAATGGCCGAAATGACCAAAATGGCCGAAATGTCCCAAATGGCCTAAATGACTGAAATGGCCCAAATGGCTGAAATGACCGAAATGAATGAAATGGCCCAAATGGCCGAAGTGACCAAAATGGCCCAAATGACCGAAATGGCCCAAATGGTTGAAATGACTGAAATGGCTGAAATGGCCGAAATAACCGAAATGGCCTAAATGGCCAAAATGACCGAAATGGCCCAAATGGCCCAAATGGCCCAAATGGTTGAAATGACTGAAATGGCTGCAATGACCAAAATGGAAAATCACAAAAAACCTACCCCATTTTTTGGGATAACCCATAATATTGATTACATAAATCCTTATACCGAATTTTAACTAAATCGGTTCGGTAGTTTTTCCGTAAAAGGATAACAAACAAAAAAAGACAAATATATTTTTATCCCGGAAACTATTCCATATTTCGGGATAAAAGCATCCTATGTTCATTCTCAGCATCGAAAATATATATCAAATGAATTTCAGCCAAATCGGTCCAGTAGTTTTTCCGTGAAAACGGAACAAACAGACAGACAGTTACTTTCGCATTTATAATATCAATAGGGATAATATGAATTCATTGTTGTTCCATAATACAATGAAATGATTTTTATAACATTTACATCTAAAAACTAATATCATTAGAATAAAGTTTAACGTATCAAAATTAGTTACAAAAAGAGAAAAAAAAAACCACCTGTGTGCGGGATCGAGTCTTCAACCTCCTCACTACCTTAGTATTAGAAAACCACTAGGCCAAACATGTTTAGTACCTCGTGTCGAATTTTCAATACCTATTATCCACGTGAACTTCTCTCACTTTATCATGTTTTGTCTCGCTTCCTCTTGTTCTCAGCCGCATGAATAGTGTGATATCGGTGCCGTGCAATGTTCGTTAGCTACGTATACACCTATTTATGTTACGTAGCGTATATTCGGTGATATACAATATTTTACCACACGCACGCACGCCTTAAATTGGCGCTGTCCCATCGAAGTAAACATTGGTTGCGCGGGGGTAAACTATGTGAAACGCCGATTTGAATTAGTAGTATACAGGCTCTTAATAGCTATAATAGCTGACCGTTTGATACGCTTCACTGTCTCCGATTATTCCATTCATTTGCGATTCATAGTGCTGTAAACGTTCCGCGGATATCTATCGGAGTATCCGCGACGTGATACACACATACTGAGTGATAAAATGTATCATTCGTTCATTTTTATAGTCGCGCACTGTCGTAAAGCGCGCTGCCTCTACTCAGCCAAACGCGTCGCTGTAAAGGGACCTCTTCTCTTAACAATTTCCTGATGGTCTGTAAATAGTAAGTTTATTGTGTTTTTATGAGGTACTCGGACCGTAAAAAGGAAATAAAAGAGCACCGCCGATGGTGATAATAAAAAAAATAATTTTCGACTCATCTCAGTGATTATCCCTCTCTGTTTTTATGCGTTGCCAACGGGTGGGAGAGAGATAGCTTTGGAGTGTCGTGACCCTTTCGACGGGGTAAAGGTCGTAAAATGGGAGCATAAGGATAATGTTTTCGGTTTCCTATACTGTGCTTCATTCATGATTTCGTTTTAGTACGGGCCCGTTGGTAGACATGTAAATCCGATTGCTTCCACGATGTCGATACGCGTATTGGAAGCCACATTACGCCATTATTCCGTGTATTACATTCGTAATAGAAAAACATTACGCGTTTTTTCCGCTGCACTGCGAAAAACCCATTCGAACGGCTTTGGAAAATTAGGCCTTTCGCTTAATAAAAAATTCCAATCGAATATTACACCGTGTTCATGTTTAGGCAAATGTTTTTGTGGTATTGAGAGCTCACGTAAATGTATTTAATAACTATTTTAAATCTAAACAAGAATATAATGAATTTCTACTACACGAACTCTTTGCTTGTTCTAGCAATGGCAATAAGCAACACACGCGAGTTAAACATTTAGCTCATTCTAAAGTCAAAAATTCAAATTAGGAACAACGCGATAACGGCACCATTAATTGCAAATAGGGATGGGACAGCGCGCGGGAGTCATTCCTGCTCACTTAGTTCCGACACTCCATTTGTTCGGCTCGAGCGCGCGTTACGACTGGCCGGGACGCATCCTAATTCTTAAAGGGCCATCACCAGACCTTTATGCGTTAATAAAGTTGCGATATAAAAAGAATAGGAGCCGTCCGAGGGTCGAAGGGGTAAGTTAAGTGCGCTCAAGATGTTGGGGGCGTGCGAATTTGTCAGGCGATAGGTTGGTTCAATTGCTGTGATTAAATAAAGGACAAGTTTGTTGATTGTTGAGTTTTTATGATTATGACACCAATAGGCAAATTACCTTAGTTATGACTAATTTTATAGTTATTGTCTTGATATTAAGTTATAACTCTTTATGGGCAAATTTTTCAATCATCGGATGAAAGTTATCAGTGGAATAAATTATAACCTTACTGAATATAAAAATTAACCCATTCAACTGTTCACGCCACAGACGTTTTTAATTTGCCCATGTTATGTTCTACTAGCTGTCCCGGCTTCTTCCTGCTCGGAAAAGCTTCAATCGATATGCCGACAGCAGCGCCACCTACCGGGTCCAATTGTGAACCAACTCAGAAACCCTCTTTGGCTCATGCACAACAACTTTGCTAAAGAGCATCACATGATCAAATGTACCTATAGTTTACGATTCTATAAAGTACATATAAACATTCATTTTTAACCGACTTTAAAAAAAGGAGGAGGTTCTCAATTCGTCGGCATTTTTTTTTTTTATGATCCGATTTACGTGATTCTTTTTTTGTTCGACGCGGAATAGCTGCCATGTGGTCCCCTAAAAATTTGACATAGTTTGGCCCAGTAGTTTTCATTTTACGAACATTTTTTTATTCCCGGTTCTTGGGACCTATATTTTTTAAGAAGCGCGGCACCATTCGTAGGTCCACCCATACATAGCTAGACACGAAAAAGTAACAAATAAAATTTAAAAACTTCGTTTAAAAAAACCGACTTCAAAAACGAAAAAACTAAAATGTATAAAATAACTTATTTCTTAAGCTATTATTATTAATATATATTATCTAAAGCACCTTGAAGTCGGTGCAAAGTAAAACATAAAACTTACTATATTTTTAAAATTACTAAGCACCGACTTTAAGATGTTTTAGATAATATATATTAATAATAATAATAGCTTAAGAAATAAGTTATTTTATACATTTTAGTTTTTTCGTTTTTGAAGTCGGTTTTTTTAAACGAAGTTTTTAATTATATATAAGAAGATGAATAACTCCTCGTGATTGAATAACCGGCCCTAAGTTAACATTTTGTTTAAAAACAGTAGAAAATGAACGTACGTCAAGTCTTTCTATTTTGGGAGAAACGGATAGAATAATCACGAGTGCACGACTCTTTTCTACGGTGTTTGGTGGGTTTTTTCACAATGATTTCCGTCATCGTTACCACGAGATACTAATTATTACATTAGGTTCGCGAAACTGCCTAAGAGAAGAAGCGTAACCCCAGACAAAAAAAAGACATTTAGAACTTAATTATTTGAACGACATTCATATTTTATATTTATTAAACTACCATGACTTGATAAATTTAAATCGAAGAAGATCGTTTAGTTGGTAAAACAAGATAATTAATTGTGCTCATTAGAAATTATAATAGTTGTGATAAATAAGATTACACTGATATATTTCTATGTATACAAGTCTGGCAGCATTAGTATGTGTAAAGAATCCGTCATAACGGTAATAAAAAATTTACATACGAAATGAAGACTTTTATCATGTAATGACCAACTTAATTACCGAATAAAACGTCAATTTATAAAACTAGCAACATAACGTGACTCATTTTAGACTAGAGCAAATCACATAAAAGACATATAATAAACATGTATAAAAACATTAATCGTGATAGCTCGCTAGTTGGCCCTAAACAAAGACGGTGGGCCGTAAAGGATGAGTGTTTTACGGCTCGTTCGGGCTTTATTTAACGCGTTCTCATACGGATTTTATGCTTAGGGACGTGCGACGAGGCCGTAAGGTCTCGAGGTTACTCGAGATTGCATGTTGCGCGTTGTAATACTGCGGCGAGTTCGAATTTCAAATTTCGAACTTTTAATTTATGAGCGATGAATTTTTATTTTTTAAATCATTATTTTTTTCCCGTCAGAATGAAACAGCTGTTTTTTAAGTTATAAGTGTATAGAAGTCGAGGTAGCGTAATGGCTAGCGCACGCGTCCCAGACTCTAAGGTCGCGGGTTCGATCCTGGCCGGAACGATGTTACAATTACCACATCGTAACAACGGTGGAGGAAGATATCGTGAGCAACCTGTACATCGAGATAACCGATGTGTCAAACCTGCCAAGCCGCCTGAGACAAGCGTGGTGGGTATAATGTCCGTTTCCCCTATAGTGGGAGGGCCGAACCGAACAGTGGGACATATATGGGCTGTTATTATTATACATACATACATACATAATTTCACGCCAGGTCCCTTGCGGGGTAGGCACCAACAACAGAGCGCCATTTAGGCTTATTCTTACACACCTCACTTGCTTCTTTGACATTCATAGCTCTTGTCATGCACGCTCGTCTGTTCTTAAGGCTCCTGACATCACCTTCTGCTAGTACACGATCAATTTGATCATGGAAGGTGCGTCGTGGCCTTCCGCGACTTATTATATGTATATATCATGCAGCCCTTTTAAGGTAAATATATGTAATCATTTAGAACTTTTTTTTTATACTCTATTAAACACACATCAATGTCAAAAATGATTATTTACATATATTTTTTTGTAATTTTTAGTCTCATTATTTATGGGATGTAATTGAGAGGCAAAGGCACCGGCGTATTCCAATATGTACTTATACATTAATATTCTTACAATTTCCATCTGATAATGGTGTAAAACAAACGTGAACATTCCGATGAGTGAAATTCATCAAACCAGTTGAAGTGTTAACTGAAATAATGTTCTCTACTTTTGTTATGTTGGTTTTAATTTAAATGACATTTATGATTTATCTCCACATGTTAGATTGCAATGTCCAATTAAAATATGTTTTGATTGTTTCCGCCAGTACAAAATAAATCAAAGTTGATGAAGTTGCGAGCTGAAGTTAGTGTTAATTTATATGACAGTACGTTTAATGTAGAAATTAAAATTATTATTAAACAATTACAATTTGCAATTAGCACGCCGTTTTCTAATAAAATCAAGCCAATTATATTAATTGCCACTATTTCACGAGTAACAACGGCGTTCCTTAATAGGTGGTATAATTTGCAAAGAATAAAATACATTGTTGTATGTATGAATTGTATGAACTGTTGTAAGGAAACGTGTAACTATCTAGTGCATTAAAATAAAAGACAGGTGTATCGTTTTACGTTATTAAATAGCCATAATCATGGAAAAACGTCAAAAAGCTACTTATGGCTGGTCAATACATCTTACTAATCATTCAATAATAATTGCCTTACGAGCGGTTAAAATTTGACTTAAAATTCATATATGTAACTCATGTTTCTCTAACGATGATAAGGCAAGTGAATGAATGATACGATGTATGAACCGGTTCAAAATAATGGCTGAATGAAACGAATGAACTAGAGACCTCTTCAGAATCACGTTCTTTAATGGTCGATTATAATTACTACTACAAGTTAGTATTTTAATCCGAATTAAAAAAAGGGCAAGATTCTCAATTCGATTTTGTTTTTTTTAATGTTTGTTCTACAATTTCTCCGTTAATTGTGGACCGATTGTGAAATATTTTTTATTGGAAAGAGTATACTCCCATGGTGGTCCCATTGTCACCAAATACATATCTGATTAGTGAATCCCATGGAAATCGAGGGCACCTCTTGTTGAAGAGCGCCTATACATTTCGGAAGGCAAACTTGTATACGCATGCCAGTAGTACAATTTCTTTAAGCGCTTAATGTGTTTCTAAAATTATTCAAGTATTTAAGGCAAGTAGAAAAGTAGTAAAAGTAGATTTTTTTAATATGTTTTGACCCACTAGTCACAGACAAACGGACGGGCATGGTGAAATTCAAAATTGTTTCAATTTATTTAACAAAACTAAAAGGAAAATAAGGAATAAAGGAAAATAAAAATAAAATTGACAATCGGTTCACAATTGACGGAGAAATTGCATAACAAACAAAACAACAAATTGAGAACCTCGTTCTTTTTTATTTATATTATAGTACTATTTACCATAACAAAATTATTGAATAGTAATATGAATATCTTGTACAATTGTTCAACTAGTTATTCTACATGTAGAGCAGACACGGGCGTAAACTAGTATGTTTCCCACAGAATTAAGTATTCATACAAGTGCGTCAGTACGTAACAGTTATAGATCTTTTAAGCTATTTCTAACTTGATGAATAACAAACAGCCTAATGTCCTTGTAACATCGAAATGTCAATCACCTGTCACGCGACTTAGTTAAAACACAAGTTTTCAAAGTGGGTAAACCGCCCCCGGGGGCACTTGATCAAGTATGAGAGGTGAGCAATCACAATAAAATGTGTAAGGCACAATTTTAGAAATAAATGTTTTCTTTCTTTTCAATTCAATTGACGGCCTCTGTGGTTGAGTGGGCAAAGCCTTTGCCGGCCTACCTCACTGCAACGCAGAGGCTCCGGGTTCGATTCCTGGTATAGTCAATTTCGGAAACGTATTTTCTCCGTTATTTACCATGGTCTGGGTGTCTGGGATCGGCCCCCGAGTGGTCCGTTGTATATTACCCATAACACAAGCGTAACTTGCTTAATTTGGGGATATACAATGTGTGTGTTTGTCTGTCGATTATTATTATTATATATATTAATTACGTATATATTATCATACCTGCTTTTCATAGGGTTAGGCAGAACATATAGGCTTCCACTTCACAGTCTTTCGATTCGTATATTTTTACATGCTCGCTTGTTTGCTATGCTTGTAAACGTCATTTGCCTTACATTTGTCGCACACGTCTAACATTAAATTCAATTCAAATCATATATTTACTAAAAATATGGTATACAAAAGATGGCATATTATTTCATTGTCCACATATTCCCGGTCGCGTAGGCATGCAAATTCCACATAACTTAAGCTAATTAAAATTAAGGCGCATAATTTTTAAATAAGTAAGTTGCCCTACAGTGGGAGGCCAGTGCCCAGCAGTGGGACATTTATGGCCTGATATTATAATTTTATAATATGTCTATTATGAGATAAAACATGCATTTTAGTACGTATCAATTTACCTACATATTTACTTAAACTACTAAAATATTGCAATCTTAATAATGATATGACTGCCAATCCGGATAATCGCGAATCCGTATAACTGAGGACCGGCTAATCGAGTGACAACTGTACTTCTTTAGAAAATAGGTAAAATGTATAAGAAACCTGTGAAATCATCTTATATTAATATATAAAGCTGAAGAGTTTGTTTGCTTGAACACGCTAATCTCAGGAACTACTGGTCTGATTGAAATATTTTTTCAATGTTAGATAGACAATTTATCGAGGAAGGCTATAGGCTATATATCATCACGCTGAGACCAATAGAAGCGGAGCCCGATAAAGAATGTTTCAAAATCGGGTATTTAATTAACTTACTTTTTTTTATTCTACGCGGATGAAGTCGCGAGCAGAAGCTAGTGTTAAATATAGATAAATATTTCGTAAATCAAATGTCATAAAATAGTAGTATTAAGAATTACGCTGGGGCCCCATAGGTTTGACAAACTATGGCAAAATCATTTTATAAAGCAAAATTTTGCTTTTATATGTGAAATATATGCAGAATATGTTTCTGTCGGTTACTAGAGCTCGCAACGTATTCATAAAAACATTGCCTCGTCCATAAAAGACAATATGCGTGATAATATGTATTTTTCCATACAGAAGTTAACTCAACGACACCTTATAAATCCGTTTTAATTGGCTCTGAGGAAACGCGATCTATCTGATTGCGTTGAAGAATCTATCCGTGCTTCAAATCAAGTCTTGTATAATTTAATAAAATCATGATTAATTAACACTTTGTTCATTGGAAATTGTATTATTATTGTATAACAGAATGAACTTCCGATTCAAAAAGGAAGCGAAGCTGCGGAGGTATATTTCCCAACCGTCAATGGCGATGACTCGTCTCGCGTCTGCCTGAATTTGGGTCGCGCACTCGTTTGCCTAAATTCGTCGCAATATAACGACAGGGCTAGAGAGAAAGAAAGAAGAGTCATGTGTCATCGTCGGATGCACGCCCTAAAGGCGGGGGTTAGGGCCTGGTGGCACAGTCGTCATTGACGAGTGTTTCTAGCAAAGAGGCTGACAGCCCGCCTGATGGAAAGCAGTTACGTCTATGGACATTTGCAACACCAAAAGGTGCTGCCAATTTGCTGTCGGCCTCGAAGAGACGACTAGAACCTAGCCATTAATGCAGAACAAAACAACTCAAAGTTGTTATGGCGGCAAACTGTACACCAGGGGTGGTAGCCATCCAGATGGACAAATGCCCTGCCACCTGGCCATGGGTGGTTTTGTCACCTCTTACAACAAGCCTCTCGACCGCGCGAATTTGTATTATTTCTCTTTTCCTGCATAATTGTGTAACTATGTCGAACTCATTTTGGTCTGCGACTCCGCTCGCGTCATTAAATTTTCCGGGATTATAAGTAGCCTAGCAAACACACACACAGTTAGACACACAACATAACAAGACTTACAGACCAGAGATGGACCGTAAAAAGAACTCTGTGGACAGGACCACAAGGCAAGAGAGACGGAGGGAGATCATCGATGCGTTGGGAAGAGGACATTAAAAGAATAGCCGGCCCCATCTGGTATGAAATAGCCCAGGACAGAGAAAGGTGGGCGTCTTTGGAGGAGGCCTTTACCCAATCTAGGATTCTTACATTATTTATCCAACTAACAAACTTACAACAATAATACTAACAATTCATTTTAAATTACTAACCATACTTACTTTGAGAGTAAGACTTAAAAGGCTTTTTATTTATTTATGTCTTATTCCAGACTATAATCTATCTCTGTATTAAATAAATTTCATCTAAACTTTGGCATATATAGGTAATATGTTATAGTAAGATTTTCAGAACGATCGCAGACAAAATCGCGCGTGGTAACTAGTGCTATAATATATTCTAAAACCATGTTAAAAACTCAGCACTATAAAATCGAGTTTCAACTTTCGCATAAACTGAAGTACCCTCAAACAGCCCCTGATCTCCCAAAAATCGGGTAACAAAGTAACCGTTTGTAGGGTAACCAAGTGGTCCACAATTCGATTACAGCACCAAGTGCGGTGGGGGTCTCTAAATAACTTAACACAGTTTTGTCGAGTGCCCGATTATTCGATTTATACTCTGTTACAATGTTAAGTGCAGTTCTCGAGATTCTCGAGATTCCTTTGAAACTCAAGTGACTCTAGTGGCCTGAAAACGGCTGCTTTTGAAGACTCATATTGTGAATTTAAAATGTTCAGTGCGTTCATAATTCTGTCATTATCGCAGATATGGGCTAAGGATCTTTGTATTAGAATCTAAATGACCTTAAATGTATGTTATATAACAGCCCATAAATGTCACAATGCTGGGCTCCCACTATAGGGGAACGGACAGTATACCCGACACGCTTGTTCAATGCGGCTTGGCAGGTTTGACTCATCAAATTCAAATTCAAGAGTTTTTATTCAAAATAAGTTCCACTGGAGAACACTTTTTGAAGGTCATACATATAGGTTAAAATTATTATTTTTTTTACTTCCTAGTCTATGTACACCGCTTCGCAACGTGTTATTGCTGTTAAGGAGAAGAAGCGGCAAGAAACTCCCCAGCAACACGTCCAGCTAAAAATTGATTTCTTTATATTTCTTATTCTATTTACAAGTTGTATATCTTGGATGTGCTTTTAGCAGGGATGGAAGGTACACCGTTGACATAGAAAGAAGAGTAAATTTGGGGAATAGTGTGAATGGAGCGTTAGGTAAACTTCTTGGCGCTTAGAACCTCAGCCAGAAAGCCCAGCTTGCCATACACAACGCGGTGCTGGTACCTACGCTCACGTATGGAAGCGAGAGTTGGGTATGGATAGAGAGCATGAAAGTAGAGTAAACGCGGTCGAGATGCGAGCACTCCGCAAAATCTGCGGAGTGACACTCGCGCACCGCGTTCGTAATACCGAAGTAAGAAAGAGAGTTGGTCTGAAAGAGAGTGTCGGGGTGAAGGTAAGGAAAGGAATGCTCCGATGGTTCGGGCATGTGGAAAGAAATGATGAAAGAATGACTAAACAGATATACAATGCAAAAGTGGATGGATGCAGAAGTCGCGGAAGGCCACGGACACACCTTCCATGATCAAATTGATCGTGTATTAACAGAAGGTGATGTCAGGATCCTTAAGAACAGACGAGCGTGCATGACAAGAACTATGAATGTCAAAGAAGCAAGTGAGGTGTGTAAGAATAAACCTGTATGGCGCTCTGTTGTTCGTGCCTACCCCGCAAGGGACCTGGCGTGAAGTTATGTATGTATGTATGTATTTACAAGTTTTGGGATTATATTGTTTCCTTTGTCTTATTTTTCTCAGTAGTTTAAGAGTTTAATTGCACTGAATAAAACTAGAGAGACATAACACTTTATTGTACACCAAAAAGTAAACAAACAGAAGTTAGAAAATAGCAAAAAATATACAACTAGCGCTCTTGATCGGCTAAAAAGTGATCTACGAGTATTCTACTATTATTTCTATTTAAAACAGTAAAATACCTAAATTCTGTCGCTTACGATGTTTTTTGATAACTTGGACCTAAGAATATTTATGTATCATAAGGCATTTTAAACTATTATTAGGTTTAAGACTTTCAATTTTTCATTCAGTAAGTTCTAATCTAAGCAAAACTGAAAGTCTCAAAACATAATAATAATTTAAAATACCTTATGCAACCAAAAATTTTCTTAGGTCCAAAATGTCGCTTACGATAAAATAGCAGTAAATCGATATATCGCATAAGCTTGCAGGTAATTTTAGTTTTAGTAATATTGACCTGCGAAAGTGCCTATGGTAACCCCCAAATCCAAATAAATTAAAAGTAATAAATACATCGATTATACAATGCTGGATCATGGATCCCACACAGCTACGCTGGTTCGAGTATTTGTTTTGTGAACTGTAGGTTATATTTAAGGGGATAATGGGGTAATAAGCACCACTGACCTCGGAATCCACCTCCAATGGGGCAGCTAGATAGCTCCTGAAAGTGCACGGCAGTAACAAGTCCTCGGATGGCACTTAGGTTTTTAAGTTATGGCACAGTCACACCAAGAGTAAGCACGGCTTGTATATGAAGAAACTGAAGTGCCTATCTGTAATATGAATATAGGTGTCACAAATAAGCTGGTTTTTCATTTATAAACTGCTTATTATTTGAAGTAATTACATACTGATAATTTTTTGAAGTTTTTTCTCTTCATCTAAAATAGGCTCTGAATGGCTTCACAGTTTTCAATTAAAACTTTAAGGGTCAGAACAGAAATTTCGCCTTAAATTTCCATATATGCTGTAGGCTTTAGAAAGTATAAAAAACTCACGAAAGAAGTCACGGGTGCATCTAGTTTTACAGTAAATTCTAAAACAATTAAAAAACTAAAAGAAATCAGCGCCGAAATTCTTTGCTTTTAAAATACCATAATAAAAATAATTTTAATTAGTATTAAAACAATAAAAAATAAATTAATTGACTTGTTATTATAATTATGACGCCATAATTATACTTATATATGATGATCAAAGAGAATATTATAATTTGCAAGTATTTTTTAATGAATTATTTAAAAATACCGCATTAATATTACCATCGAAATAATTAATTTAAATATAACCTTAATTAACTTTAAAATATTCTTAAGAAGAAAGTGTACATTACCATTTTTCTTATTATCTCTATTAAGGCGAAGACATTTCGATTGTGTCCTTAATTATTATTATTATTACTTGTGTTAATATCACTGTCAACTATCCCCATATTGAATTGAAATTAAGTGCGGAATTACTTCCGTGGCGCACGCGCTTCTGTAGAGTTTTATAGGTTACAGATTTTGCGTTAAAAAATAACATTAAAATATTTTTGGTGCCCGTACAACTTATGATATATATTATATCGGTCTTAAATATTTATGTGACGACTGTTTTTATATACAAATCGGCCATAGACTGGGGTCCAATCAACTTCCCCTTTACAGACATTTCATTTTTAACCGACTTCGAAAAAAGGAGGAGGTTCTCAATTCGTCGGGATCTTTTTTTTTTTTTTTATGTATGTTCGCCGATAACTCCGTAATTTATGATCCGATTTACGTGATTCTTTTTTTGTTCGAAGCGGAATAGCTTCCAATTGGTCCCATAATATTTTACATAGTTTGACCCAGTAGTTTTCATTTTATGAACATTTTTCATGGAAATAATTGTCACTCCGTTCCATATGTACACCGATTACTCTGAGATTGATTCGATTTACGTGATTCTTTTTTTGTTCGACGCGGAATAGCTGCCATGTGGTCCCCTAAAAATTTGACATAGTTTGGCCCAGTAGTTTTCATTTTACGAACATTTTTTTGTTCCCGGTTCTTGGGACCTATATTTTATACATTTTAGTTTTTTCGTTTTTGAAGTCGGTTTTTTAAACGAAGTTTTTAAATTTTTTTAAATTACATAGCACCGACTTTAAGATGTTTTAGATAATATATATTAATAATAATAGCTTAAGAAATAAGTTATTTTATACATTTTAGTTTTTTCGTTTTTGAAGTCGGTTTTTTTAAACGAAGTTTTTAAATTTTATTTGGTTGGATAATTTTCAAAGATACGGTCTTGTAAGTTAAAAATAGGCTTATTCCGAAGGCAACCATATTGTCTAACTTTTAACATTATTAAATAACGATTCACTTTTTACAACTTTAAAAAAAAATTTAGTCGACAAATTATTACAAAACTACCCCGAAAACCATTTTGAAGTGAATTTGAAACTCGATGAAACAAAAAATAGATAGACAAACAAATCTATAGGACTAAGCCTACGGGAGAATGAGATAGAATACATTATATTTAGTAATTTAACACTATGCTCACACAGATAGAGTGTTGTAAAATGTTTTGAAGTTTTTTGTTAATTCTTCAAATTTCGTGTTTTAAAGCTTAAATTATAACGATATAATACATGAAATGTGACGTCACGAAATTTAGAATCCCTACCACCCCTTGTCACGTTGTTTCACTTCTACTGCGTGTGAACTGCACACACACATTTTTTTACCATAGAAACCTGGTATTCATTGAGATATCACATCTTTTTTAAAATCAAAACTGAGTCTAACACATACAATCATAAATAATACATAGCAAAACATATTGCGTTACAATGAAGTACAATTTGTTAAACTGTTCGTGTTATTAGCATTCGGTGCGTATTTCAAAATATTCAAATCAAATACGGTCCTGCCGTTTGAATACTGATATATTTGATCGCTGTACTGTACTATAATATGTCTGTAGTGTTTACTGTAGTGGAAGTTTTATGGTCGTGTTTTTTGGTTGTTGGATCATTTTTTTCGTCATGGACACCCTACTGCTCGGGATAAGCAGGTTTATATGGGACTCCGGAAAACATGGTTGGACCTACACATCATCCATACACAACATTTAGTCAAAAGTTAAACTGTACAGCAAAGGCAGCACCATACTCACAGACTCTCTGTATTCGATCGACTCTACATTGAGAAGTGTTGCGAGTTCAGAATAGTGCCGTCGTGTCTGCCAGGTGGTAGGGTATCTGCCCGTCTGGATAGCTAACCCTGGTCTAGGGCCATAACAGCCTTGAGTTGTGTTCCGGCATTAGTGGCCAGGTTCCAGACTCTCTCAAGAGAGCAGCAGCGCAATTGTAACGCATTTAGTGTTGTTAATGTCCAAAGGCGATGGTAACCGCTTACGATTAGGTGGGCCGTCTGCCTGTCTGCTGAACTCAAATAAAAAATAAAAAAGTCGTCTTCTTTCTACCACCACACCGCTCGCCATCGGCTGAGCGTTCATCCCCGCTTCCTCAAGCCGCTTCGTTCTTGTGCGCAACGTTTCTCTAGAACGTTTCTCTTGCGCATCGTGGGGATTTGGAATGAGCTTGTTCTGTGGTTTTTCCACCGCTCTACGTTATGAAGTTTTTTTAAAGGTGTCATAAAATTTCTTTGAGTGCTGCATACGTCCATGGCAACGGTAACCGCTTACTATAAGGTGGGCCGTCCGCCTATCTGCTTAAAAAAACAAGGAAATTAAAATAAATATTTTTTTAAGGAATAACTTTTCTTAAAAACCAATTTCTCGTGAAAACCTATGGCGGAAGTGTTGAATGTTCTATTTATTGTTTGTGTCGGTATCAAAAGACAGTGCCGGGGTTCCTTTCCCAGAAGTTCCCTTTGTTCCCTTGGACAGACGATACATCACAAGTTATTTATGTTTTCGTTTTTTTAATTAGTTCCATGGTTTCGTACAGTTTGTACATTATTGTTGCAAATGGTAATTATAGAGCAAAATAGTTTGAGTAAAATTTTAGCTAAACTGTGAATTTAGATCGTTAAAATGTTTTCTAATTTATATCTAAATTTAGATGGTCCTTAACTTGACCTTAAACACCATTAAATAGTGTAATTGATTGCAAAGATGATATACATATACAGTGTAAACTCCATGTAACGTCACTCGATTTAACGACAAACTTCCTTAAGCGTGGAAATCGCTTAGTTTTGGTTGGTTATTGTTTGGTAATAAACTTGCCTGTCAGCATCATACATGCCAGAATTTCTAAGTACTTCCTTTATAACCAAGATGCCTCAATATCGCAAGATATTAATAAAATAAGTAAAAAATACAACAAAAGAACTGGTGCAGCAAAAGAGGTCAGACAAAAATAACATACTTTTCTCCATTTAACGTCAACTCTCTATAACGTCATAAAATGCATAGTCCCTTCGGTATCGTTATATAAAGTGTAAACTCTATATTTATGCTGAATGTTGTATCAATATGATGTCTTAAACAAACACGATGTATATGTATTACTAGTTGTGCCTCCGACTTCATTCACGTACGATTAAACTGAAATACAAAAGTGTGTATTCAAAATAAGTTGCGCTGAAGAAAATTTTTGTAGGTCGTACATATTTTGTAAGTTAACATTTATTCCTATTCTATGAACGACGCTTCACTATGTATCACTGTGGTATCGCTATTTAAGAAGAAGAAGCGGCAAAACATTCCCCAGCAATATATGTAGCTAAAAACATTACAAACATATTTATATCTTTTAAAATATTCAAGACATTAAAATTTTAAAAATAAATCAAAAAGTATTTAAGATATAACATACCTGTTTTAATCGCTAAAATTGTCATTGTAATGTATTGATTTCTTTCGGAGCCTATTCGAGACAAACTTGACAGACAGACAAAACTTCCAAAAACATATATTTAAACATTATTGATTCAACTATTCAACTTTACGCATTGTATTGTTATAACATACCTCCGTATGTTTTAGTTTGTAATAAAAAAGAAGAAAAAAAGTGCATAAAAAACTTTATTTCAGAATTTCAAGATATTAAAAGAAAGTTATTATGTCCTTGATGTTGCCTAACATGACAGCCGTCCCCATTCTCACGTCTAATGAACGAACAAAACTCATTTAACTCCGTTCATTCATTCATTACATTCACACAATCAAAAGAGTGTCACTCAAAATTAAATTACATGAAAGACATACGTTTTGGCATCTTTTTGAAAAGAGTTAATCGAAATAGAAGCATAATGAATGATGATTTTACATTTTGAATAGCTGTCGTGTGAAAACTTATTTTTAATTAATGTTCTTGAGACGCTGTTGTACTGAAGTGACATATAGAAATGTCAGTGTCAGTGAGCGTTTCTTAAATGACGTTTTGATGTATGGAAATGTTAGTTCAAAGTAAATAATGAAGATTTTTGTTAATAAGATAATTATGTAGCCTAGGTTTGTTAAGTGACTACTAAAAAGTCGTCAAAGACGAGGGTTTTTGGCGGGAACTTGATGCTTTTGAAGTAAAATTTCTTTAGGCGCGACTAGGAGGTAACTGGACGACAATGCAACGGAAGTCCGTTACGGCAATATGGCGTCACGTTTCTGTACCATCCGGTTTTCAAATATTTTTTTGTCAATAGATAGTTTATAAACAAGTCAATCAAAAAATTTTGAAAAAATAATAATAGTAAAAACGTTTTACTTCAATCACGTGTGAACGTTACACGCACTCTTTTTTATTTTTTATGTACAGTTTTATTTCTAAAAATGTAATATTAAAAATAAAATCTAACATAATAATATGTTAATTGCATATTTGTGTTGAAAATCTCAACTATTTATACTGATTTATTCGAGAGTACTTGGACACTAATTAAATTAACAAGGCTTGCGAAGCCATATTCAAAACAGAAGGAAAATGTTCTAGTTTATGGAACAATAGATTTAGCGTCACTTATGGCCAATTAATTTAGCATAGGCGTATTTTTTTGGTCGAAATTGTTACATATTATAATATGTAAGATAATATCAGGATTTTGATGAAAAAAAATGACAACAAAAATTTTAGTTACAAGGTTACACTGACGCCATTGATATGTTACTAATCAATCACTTGGTATACGACAGGTTGAATTTTGACATTACTTGTATGAAGCTTATGTCAAATTGTAACCGATACTAAGGCAAATGAACTGTTTGCAAGATACAGGAACAAGTAATGCCCCATTACTTTATTTTCTTTAGCCAAAAAAAGTTAGTTGGCATTCTTCTCAATATCTAATGAATACCGTAATACTATCTGCAATTCGACTTCAAAAATACCTAAGCAATACGATAAGTCACGTAATTAGTTAGGTCAATCAAAAGCGACACGATACAGATACCACAGGGCATGATGAACTAATGGCGATGTGTTAATTGCGACATCAAAGAGATCAAGAAAGCTCCACGTCAGTTATGCGAGCCTGGTAATTGTGTGGACAGCTCATGTGCGCTAATCAGATATTTGGCACTTTAAACTCCTTGCTATTTTGAGACTCTATTACATTTTACATTGAAAACTGCGACAGGCAAATAACGTTATTTTTAAAGGTTTCGTTGCCAAATTACTAAAACGGATTCAGTTTGTTGTCGTTGTCTGTCGGTGTATGTCTATAATATATCTCCTCCCTCTAAGTTTTCAAGTATAACATGGAAAATTCTAGTCAATTTCATAATAGATCAAAGTACTCTCAACAATAATGTTGTCTTCAAGTCTCGCGTAATGTTTTCTAGGTACGCGTGCTCCATCTTATACTGCATTTCCACCTGACATCAGATGCAATGTCGGTCAAAAGCAAACCTATACGATAAGCTGGCAATTTCCCCAGTATCCAGTTTTCTGGGTCATTTACTCATGGAAGAAAACACGCCAATTGACCTTTAGTCTTGCGGAATGATAAATAAACCTACCTAACCTAATATTGTTTTATTAAATATTGCAAAAATTCCTTGCAACTTGTGTGGGATCCAAAAAACTAAATTCTAGCTTTTAGGAGCTTTTTTGTAACCCTGTCGTTCAAAAGATCTAATAGTTTTTCTTAACAATGTTATTGTTAAATCACTTACTATCACACATTACGTCTAAATTCTCTTAGTTTGCCGTAAATCTTTATACAAAGTAGGCAAAAGATTCGCGTGTCTATATGCAATTGACTTACCTACGCCCATCCGTCGTCAGAACTTAGTAATTAATATAATTAATCTATTATGCAAACTACTTTTTCATGGCTTGACCTTTGGGATGATGAACAATGAATTGTGACTAGTCTTTTTGATTTAACATTCATTAATACCGGCTAGGTAGATATTGTGCTGGCAACCATGAGGTTAATTAAAAAGTAAAATAAAAATAGTAATATCTCTATCAAGTCTATGGCAAATTGTCAAGTTGTTACCGTTGTTTCGCTGAGTCCACGATATAAAAGTATCCAAAAATTACTGTAAAAGCTCTATATTAAATATACTACTGTGCGTTGTAAAACTTGTTTCACTCTGCTAGTCCATAACCCAAAAGTATATAAGGTCATCATATTTGAATATTCCCCAAAACTGAAGATCAGTATATTATATGTACGTGTATAGATCCGAAAACAAATAAAATAATCGCGCGTATACACGACACCAATCTGTTTAGACTAGGTGCAACTGTTTTACCGCCGCCACACTTTCATTGTAGAATGGGCATCAGTGGTGGAGCGAAGATATTGAAGAGCGTACAACCTTCGCATATACATAGAAATTAACAGAACAGTAGCGCGGCGGCGGCACGGTGACGGTGCTGTCTGCACGACTGCTAAGAAGACATATTATATGACTTGTTGTTTAAGTTCTGGCCCTAAATTTACTATCTGTATTTTTGTTATTGTCCTTCAGAGTATTTGACTACTGTCCATATTACTTTTTAAACTCTATTATTGTGCGCCTGTGCCCTTTGAACGTGAGGCGTGAATATACTAATTTCGCAGTGCAATATGGGCGCAGATCGTAAAACAAGGCAGTAAAGTCATCCGAAGAGAGACTTGGGGCGTGTTAGCACCGCCCAGCGTTTTAGCGCGGGCATGCGATGGCTGGCCGTCTTTATTAGCGGCGAGCACCTACCGTTCTATGCAACCCTAGTACATTGGAGTCTTCACAATAGACCAATTACTTTCTTTTGTTTGCTTGGTTTTTAAGCGTTTTTCATAGAATACGTTTGAAACACGATTATTAGTCTAGATTATGTTGTTTTATTATTCATATCAGAATAAGTACGGTACTATACCGAGTACTCGACAACTATCATTATGGCATGGCTTCATCTGGGATAAAGTTAAAGGTATAGGCCTTATCACGCAGATGTGGAGATGGGTGTAGTGCGGTGACGTGTGTCTATATATTAACGATGTTATTTTTTTTTCGTTCGGCTACACCATAATTCTTTGACACTAACGCAGATGAAGCATTATGGATTGTCTAAAATGTGTAATAATGATTTTGAAAGAAGAATAATTTCCTGTGCAGAGCGATATAGTTTAAAATTTTAAGCCAATCGGATTGCAACGCAGCTTTTCAATTTTATCGAGTTTAGTACAGATTTGAAACTGATTGCCGTTTTATAAAATATGCACGAAAATATCGCACTCAGAATCAGTTAATTTTTCATTAATTAAAGACAATTTTCCCCGTTTTTTTTTTCTAGTTAGGTATATATTAAGTTTGCAATTTAAATCATGGAGGTATATTTTATATTGTGTTACTTATTTTATTTAATAAAAAAAATAGTACCTATTATATAAAACACATCACGCTTAATTCTGTTGATGAAAATGAACTATGAAAGAATGAAAAGACTGGCGCATTTATTTGTGGGTGCGCGAATAAATCTATCAAAGACCACAGAAATTCTCAAAGATAAATCCCCCTTAGCAAAGTTAATAGATGAATAATGAAACAATTATGTACATTGTCGGGGTTTGCGTGTCCATAGGTGAGATCCCATGGCCACCCCTCACCTGGGGGTGAATAAGAAAAAACCCACCCCAAAAGCAACCGTACGAAAGTAATTTTGATAGACAGATCGCGTGCTTATCGTAATTACGATACACTCCCGCCCTGCAATTCCAATTTGGCACATTATCGGTGCGTTACCGATTATAATCAAATAATAATATGATTATCGATGCATTCGCACCTACTTTTTGTCGGATCGATTATTAAAATGCGATTATCGGACGACATACGTTTGTTGTTAAGTGTTGGGAAGTTTTGGGGTAAACTCTAATTATTTATTTAGGTTTACGGCTTGGCAGCTAGGCCTTTAAGCCAGATCTTAGTTTACAATATAGTCTCTTCATTTTCTTACGCCTATTTGTAGCACAGTTGAACTATAGGTAATCAGCTAGTGCCATTCAACGGAGTTCTTGTGACAACACAAAAGGCCACATTTGACTGTACACACACATTCACATTTCTCACAAAACACATAATTACTACTCAAAAACTATCAATATCCTACAACTATTGTTCATTTTAGAGTAATTTTACACATTTTTAGAAAATAAAACTTCACAGCACAACATCTCCTTTCAGTTCCCGCCAAAAACTCCCTCTAATTATTTAAAAATGGAACATAGTGTAGTGATGATTTTCAGATGAATTATATATCGACCGTAAAACCGATAAATAATCTATACCTAATATTATAAAATTCTAAAAATGTTGTCTCTGTACATTGAAACTATAAAAAAAAACAATTAGAATAGACTATATAAACGAAGGCGAACACGATTAATTTTTTTTTAATTTCTTGTCTGTTCGGAATTCATGTAACTAACGTAACGTAAACTACTGAGTGAGTTGATTTCAAGGCGGTTTTCGCTGATCAACAGCAAATTCTTACACTAAAATCTGCGCTACTTGCTATCCTGGGAATCCCGCGGAAATGTTTCTAGGAATGATTTAAAATGGCCAGATTAAAAAAAAAGAAATTCAATGTGATTTTTTTTCTGTTTACTATTACATCACAAGCGATGAAACAGCTACGCCACCTATCGACTTCTTACCTCCCTCCTCTTTTATATGTCTATTATTGTATAGTGCGCTCTGGTAATAAAATCAAATTTAAAAAACAAGTGTGTCATTGGAACCTACTCACAACAAAAGCCTACACAGAGTATATACTATTTTATCTCTTATGCTGGGGCTTTATCTATGTTAGTGTCAAAGATTTATGCTGAGAGAGAGTATATAGATACGTTATCTGTCAATATTTAACGTAATTAACAATGTTGCATCTCGAATAACGCATTGAACCCATCGCTATATCTACGTGAAACGGCCTATATCTGTAACACTATGGCAAATGAAGCGAGTTACCTTTAACGGTAAAAGGTGTATAATAAACTAAGATAGCATGCTGTTACAGTTATTTAGTAGCATAGTTGTTCTTGTAATGTTTCCGTTTAAAGTTGATGATTAATTTTGTTATGTACCCTCTTATTTCTAAACGATACAATCTGCTATTTCCTTGATTTAATAATAAATATATAACAATAATATACTGTGGCAATTGTGTAGGTCATAATTCAAGATCTCTGAATTGTATATAGACGGTAGTCATTACATCTAATTTTTATGTTGGCAGACGCGATAGATTTGTACTGTGTTCGGTTTGCTTTATTACATGTATAATGACTTTAAGTATAATGTTTAATATAATATCTTGTATAAAATATTATCTGGAATTTCCAAACAGTAATTGTATTCAATTCTTTTCATTCATAACACTTTAATTAAAATAGTTTATCAATGACTTCAATCCGCTATCGGTTGTGCCAATTGATAAGTATCATGTACTGTAAAGTTGTTGGAGGGATGGTGAGGTGTTCTAAAAATGCTCGACGACTGTTCGAGTCAGTGTAAAACATGTGTAAAACCGTAAGGTTCTTTGATTATAAAGTATTGTGACCAGCTGCCCTTTTACTACTATAAACCCTTCTGAGTGAGTTGTTGCAAGTATTACTGAGAGATGCGAACTCGCATATATTTTTTCAAATGGAAAGTTTTGTTATCAGGTCTTGTGTACACGTGATCTTAGCACATCCGGCGCTATCTTATCTTGGGTCAGTGTTTGTGGATAATATCCACCGAGATACGCTTAAAAAGACGATGGGCTCCTTAACGTTGCCTTGAGATAATATGGCGCCATATCCACTGCGTCTGATAGTCATGTGTTTTCTATAGGAAATATTATTTTTATCCGTGCAGGAACGGAGAAAGAATACAATTTCCAGCGTCCAGGCGGCCTGTCGTGAGAGGCGACAAAACAACCCACAGCCAGGTAGGGTATTTGCCCGACTGGATGGCTACCACCCTTGGTCTAGAGTATACCGTCATAACAACCTTGAGTTTTGTTCCGGCATTAGTGACCAGTCTCCCTTAAGAGAGCAGCAGCGCATTTGTAGCACATATGGTATTGCAAATGTCCATAGCGATAGTAACCGCTTTCCATCAAGTGGGCCGTCGGCCTATCTGTTGTGCTCCTGCAATAAAAAAAGCGATATGTTACACAGTTTATATTAACACAATTTATTATTAGTATTTCATTTTATTTTAAAAAAAACTGTAAGTTTCTTAATAAAAATTTACAACACAATACATAAATAAAAAATATAAAAACTCGTCACCCCAAAAAAATTATTAGATTATAGATAGATAGATTATATTTTTAAAACAAATAACACAACCCAAGTATTTGTACATCCCATTGAGTCGAGTTTAGATAAACCGAGTCGGATTCGAACAGAGGTCCCCACAGTGCAATGCTTGTACAAACACTCGTCCGTTTGTTTATATAGAAAAATATCCTGAAGTGTTCTTTATCGTTTCCGGCATTTCTGAGTGCAAACACTCGAATGTGTTTTTTTTTTCTTATAATTTCATGAACAAATAACTCTTGTTGATTGTTCTCACGTTTTTACAATCAAAAATAACACGATAAGAAAATCAGTATAAGGCGGTAGGGTATTTGCCTGTTTGGAAGACTACCGTGTAGCGTATTATCCATGCAGCAACGGAGAAAGAATATAATTTCCTGCGGCCGGGCGGCCTGTCGTAAGAGGCGACAAAACAACGCACAGCCAGGTGGAAGGGCTTTTACCCAACTGGATGGCTACCACCACTGGTCTAGAGTATATCGCCATAACAACCTTGAGTTGTGTTCAAGCATTGGTGGCCAGATTCCAGCCCCATGTACGAGTACGACAGCATATTGGTAATACCTAGTGTTGCAAATGTTTATAGGCGATAATGACCACTTTCCATCACATATGGACCGTCAGCCTATTAAATATTTGCGTAATTCATCAGTGGATTACAGTCTATCTTTGTTAACTAGTTGATTTTCAACGTTTTATTATTAATTAATTTTAATATAGTGGCCGGCCCTGCTCGAAATTTGACCATAATAATTAATAGTAATATATAAATAATAATTAATATACTTCTATAATCACAGATTTCGCCAAAGCTACACTGTTAATTTGACTTGAACAATAAACAAAATAATATAGGTATATGCGTGTGTGTGTCAAATTCATGGTAGTGTGTGTTTTTTATTTTTATTGATTTAATATATTTTTTATGCATAATTGTACAAAAATATTAACAATCATCGCTTCTTCTATAAGTGTGCGAAATTTCATACTCCTCCATCCGCGCTATTTTCGTAAAAAGGCGAAGAAAGTTTTTGCTTCACATATTAGTATATAGATTTGCGTGCCTACAAGTGCCTAAAAACATGTGAAACATAAAACAACATATTGTCATGTAATGTTTTTACTGAGCATGTTTTTAAGCAAATTAATTATTTGATTTGATTCAAGAGTGCACGTTTCTATACCCAATTATCTACATACAAAACTCACGTAAGGTCGTCCCTTCGTCTCGATATCATTTCCAATAGAGCGGGATCGCGAGCAAATCCCCGTATCCGGCCTCGGGATGGATCCGCATCCGGTAATCCCGGTTAATAACCCCGGGAATCCCGGCCAAGAGATGCCCCGATAATCGTCTTTACAAATTTTAATTGTTGCATTATTATATCGTCGTGTCAACTGGGATACTTTTTATCATGTTACAAAATGCCGAAGCATCCTTTATTATATTAGTAAATAGCAAGTTACGACGTCATTACTTAAACGAGTCAAACAGTGTATTAATAGTTCAAATAAGTAAGACTTACTTTTTATATATTATTGTAAAAATAATTTTAATAACTCTTTCCCCAATGAATTAATAAACCATTTGACTCGTTGAAGTTGTGACGACACAATACAATACAATACTATTTATTGTACACCAACATTAAATAGAAAAAATACAAATACACAAATAACTTACTTACTACAAGGTAGTACAATAGGCGGCCTTATTGCTAAAAGCAATCTCTTACACCAAACCTTTGGATAGATAGATCATGGAGGACAGGTCGACATGGATAGCGTCGGCGTGCAGTTAAAATTGATATTAATAAATATAATAATAAAATAATTATAATACATACTAGCTTCTGCCCGCGACTTCGTCCGCGTGGAATTCTTTTTTTTCATAAAAAGTATCCTATGTTACTTCTAATACCTCCAAGAATATGTGTACAAAGTTTCATGATGATCGGTTGAGTAGTTTTCGCGTGAAAGCGTAACAATCCAACTTACATTCACATTCATACGATTATTATTATATAGGATATTATACATAGTGCTCCTGACACAACTGGCTATTCTCGTACAAAAGCTAGGAGGCTTATTATAATAGTGTTGTCTCTACCATTGGACAGATTTGTTAATTGATATCAAAAACGCGACGTGTTCATCCTGGAATGGTTTTTGAGCCTGCGAAGGCGGCGTACGGCATGTGGACATAGTATTCCAACTTTATAATAACGTATCCTACTCTATTTATGGTGAATATACTTTATACTTTTGCATAAAAATAAAGTATGTGAAAATACTCTATTTCCAATTTACAGTTTGATGCGTAAATTGAAACACCTATATAATTATGTAAGTATAACTTCAAACTTTCACTGAACGAGTTTTTTTCAGTAACGAATATAATGATGAGCGGAGAGGAATATTACCTCTATAAATTTAATAAAAAAATGAGTTGCATGTTTATTTAAATTAGGAATGCTAAGACAGCTTCCAAAAATTCAAGGATAATGAAAAATTTTTAGTGTGTCAGAAGCACACAAAAATACGTCTTCATGAAAAAAAAAATGAATTATGAAAAATACTTTTTTTTCTTCCAAACACTCTTTTTTTCCTACTTTTAAAATGTGATAAGTGTATTTCTCACAAAAACATAATCCAATTTCATAATAAGAATTCATCAGTCATGTCCACTTGCACACGATACCATTTCTTTAGAAAAAAAACTAACATGTTACGAAATACTGATTTAAAATATGCCTATTTCCAATAAGAACACAAAGACAGATAAGAACACGAAGGAAAATGTCCCGAAATTCGCGGATAGTTCCCTCATCGAACGGGGATCGTCGAGCTAATGATTCCGTGTACACATCCACGCCAAATCCCGCCAATACGGGATTCACGGGATATACCTGGGAAATACGAACCGCGCAGCCCCTATTACATTAAATGGGAATATATGGCCTGTGGAAATCTTACCGTTGAAATTCTTGACGATAAAGGGACCGAGTTTTTTGCTCTATGATCCGTTGCAGAACGGTATTGATATTCGAGAAAAAATATTGTTACGGGCTACACAGGACTCGAATTAAAATGTCGTTGGAATTACTATAGAGTTTATTAGAACTGTACAAACACGTATAAAACAGGTACAAATAAAACTGGATGCAACCAGTTCATAAACTGCACGATTCAATAACACGCGCAAAGGCCGTCACTATATCGCTGATCGGAAGTACTAGGTACACACGTCTTGCTAGTATCGTAATCGTCGCTTGATTGCCGCTCCCATCCGTTCGGGGATTGTTTTATACTAAACTGTATAATAGAACAAAGGACCGCGTTCACCGAGTTAATCCGCACAACTGGTAAGCTTCGACGCAATCAATAACAACAAGGATTCATTCGACACTAATGACGGCCATAAAACAAGATCAATAACAATAGCATGTTTTTCTGAATTACAAATTCTAAACACAAAGTAAACAAAAGAATTACTAAATCAAAGAAGGCAATAAACTGCGTTTTACGACGGGCAGGTGTGCGCATTTCTTTGCCGGTATGTAACAATATAATGAATTGACGCTTATATAAGAGTGCCATTGTTTCAAAATGATTATAGAACCTTAAAAAGCTTAGATGTATATGGTTCAAATTGTAAGTGGAAAGTGTCTTCATTGCAAATCTATATAAATAAAAAAAATCGTGTTAGTACACTTTTTATAACTTGAGAACGGCTGTACTGATTTGGCTGAAATTAGTGGGAAGGTACCTTAGAGCCAGGAGACGGACTTTTTATCCCGTTGAAACCGGTAGGTGGTGCTGAGATCAGGTTCTAGAGTCCTCCTAATCACCTGGACCGATTTTGGTGATTTTGTTTTTGTGTGTTTGAGTTGGTTCCCGGATGGCTTAGATTCACAATTAGAACCGGTAGGTGGCGCTGGGATTGCGTCCTACATTTTTATTTTTTCAGAGCAGAACAACGTCTGCCGGGGCCGCTAGTTAAAAATAAAAACTAAGTAAATAAATACATGCTTCACTAGTTTAAAAAGACCTTTAGTCAAACATGGAAAAACAAATTATAAATTCAAATGAGTGTAAAGGTTATTTTTAGGTTGGCAGATGACGGCAAGTTATGAGCTGAAGTCATCTAAACTGACAACGCTTTGTGATGCTCCTGATTTTATAAATGTTAGTGTGACAATGGCCTCTTTCTATCAGGCGAGCTATTTGCCTGTTCTTAATAATAATAAAGAAAGTGCACACACTCATGTAGAGAAAAGCCAATTTGTGTTTAAATATGCTAACAATTTGAGAAAAAGTCATTGAAATGAATCCGAGAAACGACAATTGCGTAGTATACTAAGTTGTTACTTTTAATCCCAGCGCTGTGGTTTTTATCGCCTCACAGTCTTTTGATCTCGGTACATCTGTGGGGATTTCGTCGTAAGGGCCGGCCACACACGAACGTTTACGATTCGTAACAGTTTTACATCAAGACAAACAAACAAGCGATTCCAGGCAGCGTACGCGCCTCTGTGCCGTGCACTATCAAAGGCGACGCCGAATCTTTTGGGTTTCCTAGTAACGCGTGCTTTTTTCGAAATAGAAACTATCTCCGCTCTTTTGTTTTCACCGATGTTACGCCCGTCAAACCGTCAACCGTCACCTGTCACCGCTGACGGGCATTCAAACAGAATACGTTCGGATATTCGTATGCAATTCCAAAATAGATGGCCAATTTTTGTGTGCATTATGAAATGAGAATGTCTGGCCTATTGTTTACGCGGTACACGTTTTGTTTGGATATCGCTACGCATTATATTTCCGAACTGTTAACGTAATTAAAAACGCAACACATATTGTAATCTCTACGTTCAAAGCTTCACTTTCAAAAAGATGTGTACATTAAATAAGTCTTATTAGAATACCATCACTTTCCGAACTCCCTCGAATTTGGCATCTATATCGTCTCAATACAGTGCGGTTATCATTTAAATCTAGAACACGGGCAATAAAATTAAAATGCCGGGCGTTCGCAGCGTTTGTTTGAAATTTTCTAAAGGTCCAAAGAGTCCGGATGGCGCGGACAAAGGGCAGAAATTAAACCTCATTGTTCCGAAGCCCGTACACGATTAGTTCATTATTATTTAATTTTATGTGAAACGGAGCGCTGTCTTCTGAAAGGGAGTGGATGGAATTTCGCTCGTTAAGTGTGCAATATCCTTGTAATTTTCATAAATTATCTTTTATGGCTATTTTTGTTTTAGTGGCCTTTGGAGCTTGTTTGTTTAGAGATGATTCTGAATGACATTACTTAGATGGATTTTTTAATTCTCTTTTTAAGTGTCATATTAATCATAGTGGGATTTTATTATTAAAAAGGAAGATGAATAATGCCTAAACTAATGCCATTTCTATTCTAAAATAAATGCCTTAAGACTTTTTAAACATTATAATAAAGGCTAGATTTAACATTCTTCCCAGATTAACTATAAAATACTGTACTATACTAATGGATACTATAGTAATGGATTTTGTATGAGAATCTGTATATTTCAGCAAATACTGATAAAAATACGCGCGTTGCTAACCATAGTGCGTGGAAGCTTTACCATAGATTGTGTTGGCTTTTGACATCATTTTTAAGATTAACCTGATCCACGCCGTAAAGATAGTATAGAGCGGTACTCTTAACTACTAGTTTTCGTTTAGTAAATATTTGATTTTGTACCATCATAAAAGAATTTAGATAAGGTTAAAGGAGACGACTGCGGACCAGAAACATGTTTAAACCACGCCGGGTATAAAGTAGACAATGTTAACATAATGATGTGTTCATTTGAAGGGATATGACATAGATAAGATAAAAATACTTTTTCAACTCGGTGGTGTTATTTAACCGTATTTTATCCAAGCACGTCATATAGAATGTTTTTTTTTAAATAGCTTCACCTGATTTATAAATCTATCTAGTATCAAGTATTTGTGAATTTTGAATCGTTTTAAGCATACATGCGTCATGTAAAAACGGACCTAAGCCCAACTTTAGTCAGACTGATAATTATTGTCTTTCACTGATTCCAAATATTGAGGTTCTGGTAGCAGGAACCATTATCCGTGCAGGAACGGAGAAAGAATACAATTTCCTGCGGCCGGGCGGCCTGTCGTAAGAGGCGACAAAACAACCCAAACCCAGGTGGTAGGGCATTTGCCCGACTGGATGGCTACCACCCCTGGTCTAAAGTATGTCGCCATAACAACTTTGAGTTGTGTTCCGGCATTAGTGACCAGGTTCCAGTCTCCCTTAAGAGAGCAGCAGTGCATTTGTAGCACCTTTGTTGTTGCAAATGTCCATAGGCGATGGTAACCGCTCTCTAGCAAGTAGGCTGTCTGCCTGTCTTCTGAACTCCAGCAATAAAAAAAGCAACTTAAGAATGTCATATTACAATAAACAGTTGAGATTTCATTAGGTATTATTTTAAACAAAATTTACATAATATGCCGTTTGAAAATGGCATAGAAGTTTCCTAGGAACACGTACAAATCTATTATGTAGTAGACTGTTATCTCAGTACATTGGTACCTCCTAGCGACTTATGGCCTCCTTGTATAGAGACTTTAAAAGGTATTTTCAAAACATGGTGTAATATTTTTAAAAATAAATTGTTTATTGAAATTACATGTCATTAAGCATTATTAATGCGTTTACATTAATCAATATTTTAATTAATTTAATGTCTAGTACAGACTTGTGCGTCAAGATTGATGATTATAAATAACTGCAGATCTAGGATAATCAGCCCTTAAGAAGGCTGAGTAACCAATGCATGGTGCACTCAAGTAGCCTAAATCAGAAACAGTGTCACAAATCCCAAAAGGCCTTTATCCCTACATAAGGTCTCCACAAGTGCCTGTACCCTGTCGCATACTGGGACTTCCTATCAATGGTACAAGCGATCGCACTTAACTCCACCAGGGTATCATATCTCGTTGCTATCAGTCAGCGTCGGTCGACGCATTAGCCGCGTCGCCTCCGCAATAAATAAACTCTGACGCCCCGATGCGGCCCTAGTTGGTACATTCGATTAATGTCGTCAAGATTATTCCTTGCTTTTTTGTCTGTTTGATTACTTGATTAATTAATGAGTTGTTTTCAATTAAACATGGGTGGCATGTTATTATCTATACGGAAAATAAAAACAATATCAGAGGTTACTGATTCCCGACCCACATATTTTTCTTATATATAAAATTTACTTATTTTCCCCTAAGCGATTGGATAAGTGCATACCTGTCCCCCCAACGAAGATTTCCCTAGAGATGACAAAAGTTATCTTTTTGTTATTTAGCAACAACTATATAAAAGGTATTTAATCGAAAATACCCCATATCTCGATAATCGATACTCTTCAAACCGATTTTCACTGAAAGCATTTTTGATAATCTACAGTCTACAACCTTGATTTTTGAAATGAAATGAAATTTATTTGCATATGACATGGTACATAAAAATACAGGTCTTAAGTCATACGTATATGAGTTCACATGTCATTAACCATAGGGTGTGCAAATATTACATCGTCTTATATTAGAATATGATTTACGTTGACCACGGAAAATGAAATGAAATGAAATTACCTTTTGTTGTATGTCAAAAGATAATAATGTCAAAGAATTAAAATTATATAAATGTCATACAGCTTCATTTGGGTCTTTTTCCAATTAAAATAATCATATTTTTTCATAATCTTCTAGCTTACCTTACCGTACCTTATCTTACTTTGCCTTACCTTATTTTTTTTTAAGGCAGAGACTGCGGGTTACCAATTTTTACGATGTTTGAGCTAATATTTTGCTACCTATTGATTTCATTAAATTAATAATTACACAAAAATAGTGGTCTGTCCTTTTGACCAAACCCTTTTCTTATGTAGAATTTTTAAGGTGTATGGACCAAAAAATCAAATCTAACCAAACTGACCCCAGATTCGGATTCCAAGGGTCTGGTCAAAAGTACGGCCCACTTTTTTTGTGGGCCAACATTATTAAACATTGCTGTTTTTTCATGATTTGACTAATGATATCCCATACGAATAAATCGGGTCACTTCTAATCTTAATTTTGAGGCGCCAATAAGAGACACCAGCATTCTATAGTTTCATTCATGTAGATTTCCAGAAAAACCACTGGGATACACAAAGAAAGACGGAGGATCGAAGATTTCAGAACGTAGATACATAGACAGACAACACTTTATTGCTCACCAAATATAGAACTACAAAATAAAAAAAATACGATTAAAATATTGTCATGTTAAAAACATTAGGCGACCTTATCGCTTAAAGCAATCTCTTCCAGGTAACCTACGTTAAAGAATATTTTAAATTAATCTGGCGATGTATGTGTTGACATGGGACATAAGTTAAATACACATACTTAAACTAATATACTTTATAAATTAAATAAATGCTAACATGTTTATAAGATATCTATATATTAATACGTGAAGCAAAAACTTTGTACCCCTTTTTACGAAAATTGCGCGGACGGAGGAGTATGAAATTTCGCACACTTATAGTTTATATAGAGAAGAAGCGACGAATGCTAATATTTTTTTTTAATTATGCATAAAAACATTTAATCAATAAAAAACACATTGTTCACACTACCATGTATTTGACACACACACACACACACACGCGCGTATATACTCTTTTGTTTATTGTTCAAGTCAAATTAACAGTGTAGCCTTGGCGAAATCTTTGATTATACACGTAGAAGAAGAAGACTTTGACATTAATAATTATGTTCGAATATCGAACACGGGCGACCACTAGTATATTTTATTAGTTAATAGTAAAAGAAGAATTAGGCATAATAATTTAAGGAAACGTAATGTTTTCCGAGTGAGTTCTTAAATATAGGCAATGTTTGGGACTCTCTGACAGTAAGAGGCAGCTCATTCCAAACTTTGACAGCCTGCATTGTAAAGGAGTTATTACTTTTCGCTATGACGTCTTAAAAAGTGTTTGAAATAAAATTCTTTCTTCCTGGATGTCAAAGTCAGTTTTATCAAAAGTTAAGTTATATATAGTGATCAAGGCCTGCCTCGATACAGATTCGATCCCGTTACCCCGAGCTCTGGTTCTCTCGTGCGCATAACTGTACTTCGGTATTGCGCTGTGACGCACATCCCTACTTGGAAATATACCCACATTTCCACTTACTACGTTAGGGAGGGTTTACATGGCGGTCACATAAAAAAACACCAATTAAAGAATGACACACTTTATTGTTTACCGTGAATTAAAATTAGGTTCTCAAAAACTAGGTTTAGATATAATCGATATATATTATTATTACTACACACGTATTATACACTGTGTACATGGGGCACTCGTATCACTTAAACAGTGATGTCTTCCAAACATTAGACAACTCCCTTGGTATGAGAAAAATGATGAATGTATATACATAAGAACAACATATAACGTATATGTAAGTAAAATACGTTGATGTAGAGTTTGTTTCGTAGATTCTTTTCCTTCAACATTTACTAAAATTGCTTTGAAAGCGGTGGTAGACTCACCAATTTCCAATAAGTAATATGTAAATAAGCGAGTTAAGCCCTTAACATTGTTCGGAAAGCAATTTTTCAAAGGTTGCAAAGATGACTGTCTAAACGGTAATAAGGACTTATTCGCTTATCTAACTACTAAAACGTACTATTATCTAATGACTAATCCAAAAGTAAGTCAGGCTTAAGATCAAGTAAAAAAAATACAATAAAATGTTGGTGTGTGTGTCTGAGACTTTATGTCATATTTTGTAAGCCCTGCAAAACATAGGAATGAAACACATGTATATAAGATATAATTACTGTTTTATTACCTACAATATTAGCAGAAATCAGTCGCGCCATTTTAGACCCTATTGGAGATTTTTTTAAGCTGAAACAAATAATGCATAATACTTTATTTTTTAAGTGTGATCAAAAAGTAAATTAAACTAAATCCGTATTACCGTCATGTAAATCTAGCTAAATTACATTGCGTGCATAACCGATCGAGTGGTAGTCGATCGTAATAAGCCGCTTATATATAAGAATTTAAGAGACTGCAGTCTGTATGTACTCTGTCGTATTTTGACGTCTACGTCTAACTGTCACTTTGACGTTGCTATGTTTTTTTAATTACATTTCTATAACGGGTTATTTGTAATTGTATAATGTTAGAAACATTATATTTAACTATGGAAAGTGTAGAAAAACATGTCAAACGCAAAAGGAAATATTCGTTTACCTACTCGAATGCAATAATTTGAACACAACTTGGATTAACCGTTGCGGTGGCGATTCTATTACCGAATATGCTTTGACAGAGAAAAATTCAAAAACGCTGTATTTCCCAAATCTGCTGTCTAAATCTCCTGTATTTTTCAAACTTTTGAAATCATTGTACAAAGTGGAATCCTCTACATATTTATTATCTTTCAGTTGTATCTATTACGGTATTCAAAAATTTTCTCCAGTGAAATTTAATTTAAATAAAAAAAAATAACTTTAAAGATATTGCAATGTTTCCCCACATTTCTTCCTAACCCCATTCAGCAAGAATGATCACCGGATCACCTGTCAAAATTGTCACTTTGACAACTATAAACTGTCAAGAATGTCCAGATAGGGGCACAGATAAAAGATAGCCATTTCAAAAACAAGATAAAATTGTATTATCAAAAAGATTTTCTGGAATCCGATAAGAACTTCTTAAGATTACAACGTTTCAATTGTGTAATAAATTTATATGTACGTATGTTTGTATCGCCGCTTTTCCTCCTATAGGATAATACAGGTGATAAAGATAATTTAAATTACCTTCAAACTTTAATTATTAATCTATTTTACTCTTTACGATTATGACTTCATAGTTTTCTACATTCATATAAAATCAAGGAGGCTGTGTGACATTTTCTTAGATGATAAAAACTTGTTAATTTAATTTGACTCTAAAATGACATATTCCATCATATCTTTACACTTCATAACTATGCCTATACTCCGATTTTTTATTGCCTGAACTAAAATGATAACTGCGATAGACCTTCTTTATGTTTAAAGCTTGAAGCAACTTACTATAGTGAATTGATTCGTATAGAAATTCTGTAAGATTCAACTCTTTGGTCTTTGGTGAGTTGTTGATTTAACTCGCACAACTCACTTATAAGTCAAAAAAAGGTCGATCGCAGCTGTCATTTTAGTCCAGGTAATTAAAAATTAGAGTATAACTAATACTATAGAAACCGTGCTAAAATAAAGCTGAGTAACAACAGCTCTGTTGAGTGCGAGTGAAAGAAAAACAGGTCAAGTTTTTATTGTTTCGAACGTGTCACAAGTATAATTTGACATGTTTTCTTAACTAATAAAGAATTGTTTTAATTATACTACTAATTCAAAAATACATATCATCGCTGATTTCGTTTGTACAATAGGACCTTCTTAACGTGGTTCTTACTCGTTTAAAGCAAAACAGTGATTAAAGCAGAAGTTATACGACTTCTGCTTTAAAATAGTGACAACTTCGTAAATAATGAACGTAGGTAAATAATGACTATACATATATCCCTTTTCAACACGCTATTAACTCCATAAGTAGAAATAAACCGGATATATTTATTTTGTGTCTTTTTAAAACGGTTTCTATAGCTTTATCGTACGGTTTCTATAGCTTTAAACATACGGTTTCTATACCTTTAAACATAGATGTCCCAGGTTCGATTCCTGATATGGCCAGTTTCATAAACTGTTATTTATTGTGGTCTGGGTGTCTGGGATTGGCTTCAAAGTACTCCGTTGTATATTACTTAACTTGTTTAGCTTTGGGATGTTTACAGTTGTCTGATGATTCATTTTTAAAAATCTGCGTACTTGAAATATTATTGAAAATAGAGCAAGTCAGGGTTAAGCATAGTATATTATTATTATTCTTATCGAAACTTGTATATATAAGGATAGGCTATGACGTAATGTTTATTGGTTTTGTAGTTATTAATACCTGTTTTTGTGTCGAAATGTCGCCGGTTTGGTTCCCACGTTGATTAAAATAAAATGTTAATATTTTAGCATTACTTATAATCTTATTTTTTTACCGCATTTTTAAATAATTAATCACAGTTGACTTGTATATATATTTCCTTTTAAATTTGGCGGAACACGATTTGAGTATCTAACCAATGTCGATTATTCATGAATAATTAAGTTTAATATCGATTAATTTAAGGCAAATGTCAATTCGTTTGTAACGCTTTTACGCCTCAACTACTAAATTGAATATCATGAAATGTTGCATACACATTGTCAGAGATACAGAAAAGGATATAGGATATCATTTAGCCATGAAGAAGTACTGTTCTCAAAGGTTAAAAAGTACAATCAAACACCACTGCAGTCCCATGAGCTGAGGAATCGCAGCTCACTATTATCACATTGTTATGGCAACGTCGTGGTAGGTTAGTGGTTATCAGACTAGCGTCCCAAACTCGAAGGGCTCGGTTTCGAATCTTGGCCGGAAAGCAGGCACTACTTAGGCAATTTTGTAACATAACATTACAAGCACCACGTGCCAATGGTGAAGGAAAACATCACGATGAAACTTACACATTGAGGCAACCCATATAGCCCCCAATCCGCCTTGGACAAGCGTGGTGGGTATACTGCCCATACCCCTATAAGTGGGGAGCACAAGCTCAGCAATGGGAGATTTATGGGCTGTTAATCTCTTTAATGTATTTGATTATAATATTACCAATTTTATTAATGATAGTTTCTCCTTGTTTCAGATGCAATGGGTAAGTTCAAGATCGCATACAGCAAGTTTGGGCCAAATGCTCAGTACTCGGGGCCCGTAACTTTATGGTCACGAGCAGGAACTGGTAATAAATCAAAGTGGTTCTTAAACCATCGCGTTAACAAAAATTCCAATATCCATAAAACATGAAAAATAATTAAAGGTACAATATGATATTGCGCTTTTGAAGCGAAGTCTAGGGTTGTTAACGTAGTACTTGAAATGAATATTACCGATATATCTGTTACTTTTTTTTTAAATATTTTTAAATATCTTCTCTAGTCTTTGTGTATCTAGCCAGACAGTATTTTTATTGCTGGTGTGCAGCAAACATACTGAAGGCCTACCTAATGGAAAGTGGTTGTCATCGTCTATGAGCTTTTCCAGAAATGCTACCAATGTGTGGCGAACCCCGAAAGGGAGACAAGAAGCTGGCCACTGATGCCGGAATACAACTCAACATTGTTATGGCGGCATATTCTAGTCCAGGGGTAGTAGCCATCTAGAGGTGCAAATGCCCTACCACCTGGCTATGGGTTGCTTTATCACCTCTTACGACTGAGCTGCATGAATAAGTATTATTTCTCCGTTCCGATAAAAATCCATATGTAACCATAAATATTTGAGTTTACGAATAATCAAGTAAAAGCCTATATAAAGTTGTAGGTCTTTGACGGACGCCAAACAACGGAGTTCTTGTGACCACACGAAGGGCAAACTTTTCACGTAAATACATCGCACGCTTAATTGAATATTGACACTATCCAAAATGTTGCCAAATCGATTTTTTAATATCATCTATCGTAAAACATAGAAATACGTGTAATTGCGTTAATACTTTAAAACTAACAGAAATATCCATTAGGAAGGCATTGTAATAATACTGATATTCATACTTGAAATAATGTTTTCGGCTCTTCTGTAAAGTTAACTTTTTTGGATAATGTTAGTAGTCAATCAAGCGTGCTATATAAATATTATTCTACTATTATTACAACTTTATAGGAAACAAAACTGCACAGCACTACATTACCCGTCAGTTACCGCCTAAAGACTCGTAGCACAGTTATTAAGTTTTTTTTTATAGACGTTTGTTTTTAAAAATGGAATAATAATAATCAACAGGTCCATTGACCTGTCAACCCTGTTCGTGCCAAGTCAATCCGCGTACGCTAGGAGCGGAGGGATTCGCCTCGCGTCATAAACTTTGATTAGGTCATTAAAGCACGCTAATTTATTGGTCTTCGGCCATTTCTCATTTAGAACAACACATTCCAAACTCAACTTTAGAACATGTAGATAAAATTCATTTTTAAATATCATACTTTTACTAGTTATGACGTTTTATGACTTCGCCTATGTAGTTTTTTACCAAAATAGACTGTATTGTCTTTATGTAAGATTCGAATTTCGATGTAAGGATACTCTGATCGGAAAATTAATGTCGATATTTTACATAGCTCATTAAAATTTCGTCATTATTACGTCACGTGTTCGGAGTTCGAATATTTTTAAACGAAGTATGACGTCATCGACCATAGGATTTTATGTCTATTCAGACCGTAATAGCGTGAATGAGAAGAAGTATTTGTAATTCTCGGGTCGTCCCAAAATTCTAGAAGTCAAATATGTATATAGTATCAGAATTATACCTAAATTCAAACAATGGTATTTTCCAGTTATAAAATTGAAGAACGTCCACAAATAGTATTGGATAATTTTTTAAACATTATGCAGGCCTATTAATTTTTTAATAAATTCTTGTAAAATATATCAAACCAATTAAAATTAAATAATATCTTGTAAATTTTAATTACTTACAAATTTTATGCAGAGGTAAAGTTTGTGCGTTTGTTTGTAGAAGTAGTCTCTGGAACTACTGAATCGGTTTTGAAAATTGTTCCATCGGTAGGAGGCTACGTTATTCCTGAATGATATAAGTTCTATTTTATTGTTATTAATAATAAAAAATACGGCTAGCGCCGTGAGCACGTGTCCGCTAGTTACTTATAAATATTGTTTAGATCATTGCGACTAAGAAGCGTAATCAGAATAACGCTATTTAAAAAAACAAAGTACAATTTTTACGGAATGACGTATTCATATCCAATTCTGTTCCAATTACAACAAAAAAAGAAATAACGACAAAAAGATCGACAGTGCGTTCGAAATTTAAAATTGGAACGTACCAAAATTTCGAACGTCGAATCGTCGTTCGAAATCGGAAACTGTAAATTCATTTGGCGGGAGATCACATTCGGTGCATAAAATAAATTAAATTTACACAATAACAATACATAACATGAATACGACGCGTTAGGGATCCGCCATTTATTGTACGTAATTCATATTTCGAAATATACTCCAGGTTTCAGATAAATAAGTAGAAATCGCATCCATCAACCTACATGAATGAATGGCTGAGAGCTCTATTGTTGACCATAAACTAAACCTGGACAATTAATATGCTTTATTTTTACTAATTACTAGAAGTTACGCACAGTTTTTTTAATAAACCATTTTGAAGTTTTTAATGTTAGAGTGGAAAAGGCAAAAACGACATGCTCGGTCTATTAATAATGTCCTGTCGTACATCGTACGTAAGCGTGACTTATCGTACACGTACGATAATCATCGTACAGTTAATATCTCTGGACCAGTATACTGCCTACGCATTCAAACTTATATTAATGAACATAATACAAGTATATAATGTTCCAAACAAGATTAAAATGCTTTTTATGTAAGTATAACAAAACGAAAAAATCTATTCGTCTCATTTTATATTAGTGTAAAAGAGATAAAAGATAGTGGGGTTTTCTTTTGTTTCAATTAGTCTAAAGATGCTTATACACTATGGTACTAGTATATAAATCAATAAATTACTCAAACTAAAGTCCACGACACATTGCACATAGTACGTAAGCTTGTGTAATATACAATGGACACAGCATTGTTTCCAGTGATATTCAGACCAAAGCAAATATCAGAAAAACCGTTTTCGAGATTTGAATACTTACATAATGTTCACATACGAGTAATCGATATCCTTTTTTCAATTTATTTACTGTTATTACTCTTATAAATGCATCGTCAAAGTCCTAGATAAACCTACGTTATTGGGAATTGAATTCGTCACTTATTGAAGTAAAACTTCTTTAGAATCGTTGTAATTGAAAGTCAATAAAACGAAACGACAACACTAAACAGACATAAACATAAAAATCTATAGAACTAAGCCTGCGAGAGAATGAGATATAGTACATTATATTTGATCATTTAAACACTATGTTACAGATAGAGTTGGAAAAACTTTGACAGTTTTCGTTAAGCTCAATGAAATGTATTATAAAGTTATAATATACGAAATGTGACATCGCGAAATTTAGAATCCCTCCCACCCCGTGTCACGCTTTGTTTCACTTGCACTGCATGTGAACTGCACACACACATTTTTTTATGTTTTCTATTGATCTAATCCACTGTTACTCAGACTATTGAATTTTTAAACTAATTATTAATTTTCACGTAACTCTTGTGATATTTTGGTTAATGAATATTCAAAAATTAGGCCAACCGCCAGTGTAATATAACCTTAACATATTGTCCATCTGTGCGTTGATTTGTTTCCGAAGGTATTGGCCCGAGGTATTAATTATGCCTTTGTTTCGTTTTGAAATGAGAACGTTGGTATTCGATATTTGAATTAAGATTTTCGGGTTCCGTAGTTGCAATAAAATTCATTCTACAAATTTTCGTATTTGGAACGTTTTTTTTTTTTTATGGCTTGGCAACTAGCTTCAATTAATCAATTAATAATTCAAAGCTTAGACGTTATGCAGTTGAAATCGAAAGTATCGGATATCCGAAATAAAATTTATCCGAAACCGTAACCGAATCTGAAATAATAGTTTCGCATAATTTCGATTAAGAGTGAATTCTATTAATTATTAAACAGATTTAAACGTTAAAAACGACACGTTATGTCAGCTTTCAGTGTCGACACACTAGCCGTTACATCACTATCTTGTGATTATTTTATACATATTCTTTTAACAATTTCTAAAATATCTAATATCCGTAACTGAAACTGGTATAGTATTTTATTCGGATATCCGTATCCAGATCCGACATGCGCTATCCTTAACATCCCTGATTCCAAGTTAATATGGCGGAAATTTTATCTAGTTATCGTGAAAATCAAGTATATAAGTTTATTTTTTTTTATGGAAAGAGTAACATTATTATAACGATATTGGTGCCCTAGTGACAACTACCTGCGTAATTAACCTATGGATCTACTACTTCTATATACCATTTTTGTAATTTCTTACCTACTAGAATTAGGTATTGTATTCTTGTAAAATCGTTTCTTAGGTTGATCGCAAGCGTAATAGTGGTATCTTGGAATGATGGACACAAGGTTTTAGGCTTTGGTTCATGTAAACTTATGCATAATGTAGGATTATAAGTAGCTTATTTTTATTCTTGTTTTCAGAAATACATTATCCCATATTAGAAACTAGTGCCACTAAGAGAGGGAAGACATCAAAAATTATAAGTACTTTCGATTTAGTGCACTTAAGATAGCGCTGTACAATATCATTGAATAATTACAACGCGCTGACGAGATCTCGAGAGAAAAACGTAAACCACAAGTGATGGTCATATTTAGTGAATAACACATATTTTTACATTAAAGTTATTTACATTTTTTTTTATTGCAGGAGTTCAGCAGACAGGCAGACGGCCCACTTGATGGAAAGCGGTTACCATCGCCTATTGCTACAAAAGTACTGCTGCTGTCTTAAGGGAGACTGGAACCTGGTCACTAATGCCGGAACACAACTCAGGGTTGTTATGGCGACATACTTTAGAGTTTAGACCAGGGGTGGTAGCCATCCAGTCGGGCAAATCGGGTCGGCCCTACCACCTGGCTGTGGATTATTTTGTCGCCTCTTACGACAGACCGCCCGGCAGCAGGAAATTGTATTCTTTCTCCGTTCCTGCACGGATAGAACACATTCTCAAAGTCTTGAATTACAAAGTGAAAAACGAATATAAAAATCTTAAATGAGTTAATATATAATGTGGATGGTTGTATACATGAGTTTGCGGTACCTTAAAAGTTGATTAATGGTCCAAGCCGTAAGTCCAAAGTCGTGAAATTGGTAATATTAGTTATGGTATAGCTATGCGTACACTATCGGTTACTATCTGTCGTTATTACAACTTGTTAATTATTGAAAGAGATCGATTGTCTTGATATAGAAACTGGTAGGCGAACCGCTATTGTTTTACGTAATAAGGTACACGGCTTATGAAAAATATTGATGAATTTGAAACCACCAAAAGACTCGGTGTGTTTTGATTTGATAAATGATTAGATGTCACATTAAGCTGGTAAAATGTAATACTCTAATGAGAAAGTGAGTTTTGAAGTGAAAACTTCTTTAAGCACCTTTTGTTATTGCACGAGTTTAGCAGATAGGCAGAAAGCCCACATGCTAGTCAATATCGGAAAGTACCCTAACAATTTTTGTTTGGTACGATGTCCAATCGAAAAGATTTCATTTCCGGGTTCATTCAGTCAATGTCAGAGTGACAGTTATATAAAAGTGACAGGTGTATTAAAAATACAAATGAAATTTCAATTTGGACCAATAAGAATAATCTTTACATAGTATAATACAAAGTCGCTTTCCGCGTCTGTCTGTCTGTATATCCGCTAACTACTCCTGAACTACGCAACGGATTTTTAAGCAGTTTTCAAAATCAGATAGTTTTTGAAATTATATATACTATCTTTTGCCCGCACCTTCGATTGCCGATTCGATGGATATATTTTTTTTATTTTTTATTGCAGGAGTTCAGCAGACAGGCAGACGGCCCACTTGATGGAAAGCGGTTACCATCGCCTATGGACATTTGCAACACCAAAGCTGCTACAAATGCGCTGCTGCTCTTTTAAAGGAGACTGGAACCTGGTCACTAATGTCAGAACACAACTCAAGGTTGTTATGGCGACATAATTTAGACCAGGGGTGGTAGCCATCCAGTCGGGCAAATGCCCTACCACCTGGCTATGGATTGTTTTGTCGCCTCTTACGACAGGCCGCCCGGCCGCAGGAAATTGTATTCGTTCTCCGTTCCTGCACGGATAAAAATATACGGATATAATATCTAACTTAGTTTTTATGTAAGTAAAATAGTGCTATATATACTTACTAGGGTTTAATCTGCGGTGTCACCGCGGGGAAAACTATAATTATTTAGGTATATACTAGACCTTCAAGAAATTAATAACAACCCAAGTAATAGGCAACAATATCCCATAATTAATTTGGGTGAAACGTACTTAAGCTAACCTTTTTTAATTCTATCTTGTTTATGTTTACCTCGGTAAGGTTTGTATATTACTTAGTTATTAAAGCAAAACTACAGGCAACAATGAAACAAAGTAATTTATATAGTGATATGGATATTATTAAGTTATTTTTCTAACTTACATAACGATTCCAGAAACAATGTGAACAAACAATCAAATGAAAGTGTCAGCCGTGTGCATATAATAACAAGAACTCCATTACGTATTACGATGCGAATCGTGTAATCGCTTTTAGTGGCAATTACAAATGTCAGTGTTGATAACAACGGGCTGTCAGATTGACATGTGATTGCAACTGATTATGAACAATACAAATTGTTCTTTGCAATTAAATCGTTCGGCTTGTTAAGAAGTTATGACTGCATGTGGACTTTTTAATTTCAAATTATCATTTTGAAATAGGGTTTCAATATATTAATGTGGTTTGTAACAGTGGCTTCAATCGAATGGTCTTATTACAAGCAATGCAATGCACTGATTATGTTGTTGTAATATGTTTTTTTATTTATGACAGTTGATGTAATATACCGGCCGCATCAGCGCAAGAACTTGTAACTTCCTTTGGGTGACATTATTTTTTTGGCTAAAATGGGATAAATAGATATGTAATATGTAACAATTTTTACAAAAATCATTTTTTCGTAAAAAATGTTGATGTCACACAAAAATGTAGTTACTAGGTCCTGCAATGACGTTAATGATGTGTATCTATTTATCATACATAATCGTCCGACGCTGGATACTGGCCTTTCCATTTCAAGAAAACGGTTGGCATATCCAGCACTATGGATCTGGTTAGGGTGGTTTTTGCGGGTTTCACATTTTAGAAGTTCAAAGTCAAATAGTTACTTCAGTTTCTTCTTCAAGGCCAGGAGCACATTGGCAGCACCTCTGGTATTCCATTGTCTATAGGCGACGGTAACTACTATCCACCATAGTCGGGCGGTCAGCCTGTCTGCTGTACTTCAGCAATAAAAAAATAGGTACTACGCAATGTCAACATGTTTTTAACATTATGTACCAAAATTTTAGGCATAATTCATTGCATTGCATGGCATTTTAATGTAAAAAATGTTTTGTTGTTATCCGATATTTTCATTTAATGGTCTGGTTATAAAGACATTTAGACCACTTATTACCTATATAAAAAATATTGATATGTTATCCGTTAAATAACAATAGCAATTACGGAAGTCATGAGCATATATGGCATAAAATCATCAAAATTTGATGTGATTGTAATAGATATTTAATATCTATTACGGATTATTTTATTTTATAATCGTTAGTAAATTATTTTAATTAATTATTTTATACCTAAAAACAAATTTTTCACGCGACATTTCTTATTACGTCAATGCGATTCCAAATTAACATATTCTTAGAACTTGGAGTGACCTTGACTATTCAAATGAATTTATAAACAACAAATTAATATGTTAAACGTAAACTTAATAGAACGTCCGACTACAAACTGCTTATTTTAAAAATATAACGTAAAAAAACGAAAGCGTAATAAACTCAAGTGTCACGTTGACAGTTACCAGCCGCCCAATCGGGCGTGCCGATTCAAATTTCGAACGGAACACACAAGATGGCGACCTTCACGAGTCGTATATCAATTGTGATTTACGCGGGCAACTCTACAATGTCTGGGTCGACGACCGCCCGAATTACGTTCTGAAATGCACTCTCAACTAGCAATTTATATGTTGCCATCCATTATTTTGTAGACACACAAGGTCCTAAACACAGCTGACATTAATATATCATTTTACGCGACGGTATTCCCTTCTTACTTCATCATCGGGAAGTTACTCGAGCGTAACAAGGACAGGGATAGAGGGGCAGAGTTTCGCGTTTTCACTTTTTATAGTAGCAATATATTTGATCAGCTGATCGCTATGACGTTTAGTGCTGTGTATGTAATGTTTTTCATAATTTATATTTTAGTTTCTTTTTTGTGTTGTGCTAGGTCGCGGTTTTATTTATGCAATGAATGAATATTTATCTAATAACGATGGCTTGCGGTCCGCCCGTGGTTTTTAACGAGTTGAGCGGTTTTACGGAAAATATACGTTTCAATTTATTAATTGTTTTAAATAACATGAATCATTATGTCGCCATTACTTAAATATATAGCTTTATTGAGTTATTTATATTGATATATTGGGGTGGTTTGGTCGCCATATTGGTTTTTGATAGTAGGTACATTAATATTTGTGAGCGGTAAATTTTGTTTGGACTTTTATTTTCTTGCTGATTTTATTTTTACGTTAATTTATTTAATTTTAATCAGATTATTATCTTTACTAGTATAATTAAGATGATTTTATCTACAAATATAAACATTAATAATATATTTTAACATAATTTTAACATCCTGAAGTGTGTAATTTTTTAGATTCTTTTAAAATAATTGTTACTGATACTTTTGTCTCTGCATTTATTAGCACATATTATTACGTAAAACAATTTAATTTTGTTTCTAAGTATACCTTTTGTTTATTTAACTATATAAACATAAATATCTATTAGTGAGGTGCTAAGGTTAAGGTTTTTTGAAAAGGAAAATTGCACATTGAGACGGGAAAATCGCTAAAGAGTTTCCACGAGCGTTTCTTCTCCTAAAGTGGTAAAATTAGGACCCAACAGTGGGAATGTTTAATAGGTATGTACTAAGGTGTTACCCGCAGTAAATTTCGGCAAGTATCCACTTTCCGAGTCCAAATGGATTTTATAGTATTTTTAAAGCCAAATGTTCACAGGTAACATTGCATAATAATAAGTATCTAGGTGCTAGTCACCCATGAAAAATGCCCATCCGTCCCGTGAAAATTATCCCACTTTGCGGGATAAAAAGTATCGTATGTTTCATTTTCAGTATTGAGACTACACCTATTATCAAATACCGGCGAAATTGGTTCCGTAATTTTTCCATGAAAGCGTAACAGCCAGACAGACATTGCTTTCACATTTATATATATTATTAATATGGATTTTGTACAGAAAAAAATGTGTGTGTTTGCAGTTCACACGCAATAGAAGTGAAACAAAGTGTGACAAGGAGTGGGTGGGATTTTAAATTTGGTGACGTCACACTTCATATATTATATCGTTATAATATATTTAACCTTTAAATCACGAAATTTGAAGTATTGACAAAATACTTCAAAACATTTCCAACTCTATCTGTGACGTATTCTATCTCATTCTCTCGCAGGCTTAACCCTATAGATTATAGGACTAAGCCTGCGAGAACCTGGTTATGAATTTATCTCTTTTTGGTGTCGCTTTTCGTTTCGTGGAGTTTCAAATCAAAACTTATGATTCTTCAAAAATACTGAAAATTTGTCACCACTCGCGTACCTCATGTCCAGTTCCACGGTAGCGAACAGGGCAGTGGCGATGGAAATGGGCAACGTCAATATGTAAACACAACTTATTTCAACATTTGATACTCGCGCAGCCCACTTGCCTTGTCACTTACCTGCTTGCTGCTGTTGAAATCGGCATAACCTAAACTACGGGTAGAATATAACCAAAATGCATCCTTAAATTTTGTTAACTAACGCTCAAATAAACAGTTTAGGTATCCCTCAAAAAGTTGCCGCGGGGCGGGGGTGCGAGGGGTGGTGGCGAGAGGGGGGATACGGGGACCCTCTGTAACTAAATTTTGAACTGTCACGTAGATTAATGACGCCAGGCCGTGCGATACGCGCTAATGCCTGTCGCATTGTATGGATGCGGTTTTACGTTTTGTGAAAATATAATCTGTTTCATTTCTTTTCAAAATATATCTATATTTATTTGTGCGTGTATTTAAAAATTTGTTTCTTAAGAGAGCCTTTTTATTCTTAGAAATTAGAGGATTACGCCTATCATTGTCCCAGGGAGGTCAAACTAATAATAATGTAAAAAAAAAAATATGCATAAAAATATTCTATTGTGGTATGCGCGGGTGCTCTCCTCGTGGTTTTAAGGTGGTTGTTTTAAGATATCTTTTTTTTTGCGTTTAACCAACTGTTTACTGTACAACAAGGTACATGATGCATGTGACATCATATATTTAAACAGACGTGAAACCAAAGCAACCACCCAAAAGTGGCTTATGCAACTAGATTACCAAAACACTGAAAACTTATTATATAACATCATATAAATTAACCTTATTATATTATATATCACAATATTGTAATCCCTCATTAGCAACATACACACAGACACACGCACGCACACACAAACACACACACACATACACACACACACGCACGCACATACACACGCAAACAAGTTAACATTTATTTTAAAAATTAATTTTATACATAAATTGTTAAGTTAGTTACACACGTACTTGGTGTTCGCGATACAGGCTAGTCCTAGTGCGGAACCTATGGAAACAATATTTCTGTGTAATTTTTTGATAATAAATTGATTTTGATTTTGAAAAAAAATGAAAGCCTTATATAATATATTTATGCTACGTGTGCAAATACTTAATTATTGTGCGCTGGCCCCCTTACAATGAACAATATAAATGCTTACATACTACACTATGTACCCAGTTCATTATTCTTGAATTAGTTTAACTATTTATGTTTGTATTGCCCCTTTTTCCTGCACCACCAACGTCGCCAGATTAGCTAAGAAGTTCCTTTAATTTAGTTTGCCTGGAAGAGATCGCTTTAAACGATAAGGCCGCCTATTGTACTGCCTAGAAAATATTATAAATGCAGTTTGTTTCTGTAATTGTATATATTAAAGTGCAATAAAATGTTACCTATATATCTTGTTCGAGTATTATTAATAAAGATGCGAAAACAATTTTCGTAAGATAAAAAGTATTTTTACTTCTTGGTATATTGTCTATCTTCTTTAGTATCACAGTTACAAAATTCAAACTTAGATGTCGCTGGTATTTTTAATTTAATAAGGTCTGACCTTCCGCTACTATTTTTCTTGTACAATTTTTCACCATCGGTGACAATCAGCGGCAGTGCGTTGTAAACGGAGGCATTTAGTGTTGTGTAGAGATTTGGTGGGACGAAAGAGTAGGCCTTAACTGACTTGACCAGAATCGACTAATAGTTTCCAAAAAAAGTATTGACATGGCCTTGACATACACAGACGGACGGACGGCCATGATGGTTTTAATAAATATTCAAAACATATAAATAATTGTACATTATAATAGGTCCGTATAACAAACAGTATTAATAGTAAGGTACATATTATAATTATATTATAATTAAATTTATACCAGGCAAGCAAGAGAAATAAAGAAGTCTTATCCGCATAAACCTCACGCCGCGTAGTCGGGCGTTGGCGCGGTGCGAGGGTACAGAATGGATTTCGGAAATCGATTGCTTCCAAAAATATTTACAGGCACCACGTGCGTTTTCCGTCGACTCAACGCAGCGACGCACATTACGAGTATTATATATGTATACATGTCACGGGCTGAACTATAATGTTATGCATATTGTTATTAAGCTATCCAGCGCAACGTAACATGAGGCCTTATATCCTTAAGATCACGCCGGAGTTATTATATAGATCTTTTACGATACACTGCGTTTAATTTTGTACCAATTTCAGAATTTCGTTAGCTCTCATAGATGACCTCCTTTTCTTCTTGTTCTTTTGGTATAAGAAAGTCTATTTCATTTAGCCCAGCTCCTCTATAATGTCTTACAGCAAACTCATACTGTAAGAGCCTGTCCGCACAGCGATTTTTCACAGCACGATTTTTTTCCCGTAATTCTGTAACACATTGAATATTATAGGAGTATCCGCGCTGGCGATAAAAAATCGCGCGAGAAAAAATTCTGTGACTTGATGCAAAATGCGAAATTTAAATCGCGCGAATAAAAATCTTGCTGTGAAAAATCGCTGTGCGGACAGGCTCTTAGTCTACTTCTATTTATCTCTGTGTACGAATTATTTATTTCATTAGTTTAAAGGCAAAATTACTCGTTCATTCTAGAAATAAATTTGTTGTCATTTGTCCGCCGTACCTATGTGACGTAAAACACCGAGTCAAATTTACCAGTATCGCATAATACATTAGATAGTATAGGAAGTAATTAGTATTGTAACTATACGAAGGCATTCAACCGGCTGCAAATGACAGACGCCGCGGGGCGTCTTCGCTGCAACGTACATTGTTGAATCTCCTATATTTTATAATAGCCTGGTAGGCGATCGATGTGACACACGCCTGATATTTGGTTTCTTAGTATTTATTGATTTTGTTATGTTATAGACTATAAGTTTGAAAACATATTTTTATAATTTAGAGAGAATTTCAATTGCCGTAAAGTCTATAATCCAAAGTACAGACATGTCTATTAGTTAACTATTTACCACGTGACTCTGGCTGAATGCACAAACCGTGCCTAGCCAAATCAAGAGAAAAAAAAACTATTGTAAAAACTTTATACAAACTTCATAAAAACAAAATATGTCCATATATCCAGCCAGCATTGCTGAAAAAAGTTGAACACTTTTTCGACCAATCATCATAGGTTATCCACAGACCATAGAGTAACGACCAAGGGCTTACCGTTTAAAAAATGGAACTGCGAAAGAAACCCATGTCATACTTCCTAGTAAAAAAATTTAAAACTCGTCATGAATTATCAAATTTTTCTATATGTCCCGCATTTATTCAAACTCTTAGAACACAATTCCAAGAGCGCATAAAACATTCATATTACATACATTTAAACGTCGACCTTAATATCTAGAAGAAAAAGAATAACTTAAGTTAGCAACTTCACTGGCATACCTTTGTAACTAACTTTAAAAATTAGACCTAATATTATGAAGGACAATGTTTATTTTTGCATAAATTTGCTTCTAGTATGAAAATATTCGCCATATAGCTATACTAAGTATAGAACACGATGACGTTACCATCCCCCGTGACAAGCAATATTTTGAATGGAAGTGCTTTAGGGTTATTTTGCTTGTTTTTAATGTTTTTTTTAAATATATAATGATCGAAACATTAGCTCTTCATGTACTACAACAAAGTAATCCCTTTGCTTATTCCTAAAAAAAATATACAAAGTTTATATGCTCATTAAGAAAAAGTTATTTATAATTGTATGAAGGGGTTAGCATGCTGCTATGGAATTGTGGAACATTCTTTGCATAGACACTGAAACAAGATTTTAACAAAATTGATTAAAGTATTGTATTTGAAGTTCAGGCTATTTTAAGTAGACACATGAATTTTGTCTTCTATATCTCTTCTAATTAAAACTGCGTTTTACCGAAGACTTATTTGTTCTCCATGATCGCGGCTACTGAAAAGTGGTTGAAAATCTGAAAGTGAACAATACCGCGCTTAAAAAACTTTAAAACGTTGTTTTTATTTAACTTAAGAATTTAGAATGTACTTAGTTATTATATATTGATACTGGCTGTGCTCGCGACTTGGTCCGCGTTGATTATTTTCACGGAACCCTGAAAAAGGTAGCTTAGGTTACTCCGTATAACATCAGCTATCTGCCAATGAAAGCCCTATTAAAATCAATTCAGCCGTTTCAAATATTAGCCAGAACGTCCAAACAGACAGATAACCAGACAAAAATTCTAAAAAATGATATGTTGATTGATGATTCTAATAATAAGTTAACTGGGAGTCTAGTATACCTATATCTTTACCTATTTTCTACATATTCTAAACCGTATTACAGCCATGTGTGAGTTGATTGAGTTCTAACTTACACAATGCCTCAACTATGTCAACGTTTACCAATTCTCCTGGAATCTTGCATTATGCCCGCTTCTAAGGCAGCAGGCAAGATGGTGACGAGGGAAGTGGGCAGCACGACTTATGCACTCATATAATCGCACTACCATTTCCTACTTGCTGCTGTGGAAAAGGAGGCGTTGATTGTTTGTGCTACTCTTTACTAGCGGGTACATTTTGTGTCACAGGGTGTTGTAATGTTATTCCCATGAATTGGCAGAATTTGTTAATCTCCAGGGCGGAGGGAGGGAACTTACTTACTGTTTCCTTTTATTAAGCAGTAGGTACCATTTACTCAATTTAAGCGTAAATAAACTACACAAAAAATGAGTGAAAGGCAAATTTTATAAGTTTAAGAATTTATTTTCAAAATCCTTCTATTTTGAAACATCCTTCATTGTTGGTCCGCTCGTATTAGTCTTAGCGTGATGATATACAGCCTATAGCTTTCCTCAATAAATAGGCTATCTAACACTGAAATAATTTTTCAAATCAGACTAGTAGTTCCTGAGATTATCGCGTTCAATGAAACTAACAAACAAACAAACTCTTCAGCTTTATATATTAGTAAAAGATTAATTTATTTAATTACAACCCTTCTACTCAGTGATGGTTTAATAATCTAGATTCGAATGTTCATGTTGACTGTTATGGGCTGATATATTACCAGCCACCACAACAAACCACAAACAAGTAGCTGCTGGTTCCTGGCCTTCTTCCTTTGAGAGAAAGAAATGTTGTACCAGTTAAGTTTCTCTAAGGCAAAACGAAGGCTATCACACAATCACTAGTTTGTCTGTATTTTATAGGATACACCTCGGTAAGAGTGTCTGGAATTGCACGAATTCATTCTTCCCTCAGCTTATTACCACTGGACAAACATACCAGGAAATACCAACCAAACGCACGAAACGCTATTCTCCCAGTTTTATAATATCGCTGAGGAGTGGTATTCTTTAGCGGCATCTGCTATCCCTGAAACAAACAATTTAGGTGTCTTCAAGTCTTGCGTGAAGAAGTATCTTTTAGATAAGCGTACTCCATCTTAGACTGCATTTCCACCTTACGTCAGATGTAATGTCGGTCAAACGCGAAACTATGCATTAAAAAAAACGATGGTTTCTTACGATGTTTATATTTTCAACCCTTGACCAGAAAACATACCTATTAAGCAACGCACTGCACTAAGATTCCAACCCACGCTGTTGAAATAAGACAGATGCCTTACCCAGTAAGACATCACGACTTTGACTTACATAATACGAGTATAACTGTAAATAGCGCAAATTCAGGAACATACTTTCCTAACTGTTCTTTACTATGCTAAAACTCAACCAAAAACTTATCTATCGACCTTATGACCTCTGGGTCAATACCGAAACGTCATGATCGATGACTATCATGCAATGTCAAGGTCAGGCCTGACAGCTGTCAGCGCACTGACAGCGGCTGTCAGCCAATGAAAAACGCGCGCGGTAATGGATAGCCCGCGCGCCGCCATCATTGTTGCGGGTCGTTGAACTTTTGACGTTAAAAAAATAAATAAATGCTTTTTCTTGTATAGACTGTACACGTGTAGGGTTGTTTAAGATTATATTTCTTTTGTTTGTTTATTGGTTTCGTAAATTTCTGTGATCGACGGATTTGGTGTTTTGTCTTTAACATCAGTACCTATGAATAATTTCAAAAAGATTCTGATTTGAGATCAGAAATGTGGTTTTCCGGCATTAGTGGCCAGGTTCCAGTCTCCCTTTAGAGACCTGCAGCATATTGGTAGCACCATTGGTGTTACAAATGTCTATAGGCGATGGTAACCGCTTACCATCAAATGGGTCGCCTGTCTGCTGAACTCATGCAATAAAAAAAATGCTTTTCCAACATTAAAATGTTCTTCAGATTTTAAACACGTATAATCCTTCCAAGTTCCTAGTAAACTATGCTATCAGACCTATATTTCAAAGGACATACTAAACTGTATTACAAAGGCTACCTACACTACAGATATATACATACGACAAAACCTAAAAACAAACGCCTGCAAAGAAAGTAATAATTCAAAAAAAGGAAAATGCGAAAAAAGCACTTTTTGTGTATAAAATCGTTCGGAAACGTTCCTAATTGCTCCCGCCCAAGTTAGGGCGGGCCGCCCGCCCTGTGCACTCCTAAAGCCTTGACTATAAAGCCTATTCTGCCTTACCTCAAACAGCCTTATAGAACCTTCTCTGGCTACTCTCAAAATCGACCAGACTTGATAATGTCTTAAGTTAGACTCGACGTGTCAAAGGAAATGGCATTCTGCGTGTTTGCAATAAAGTTTCTGTTGCTGAAATGATTCTGAGGGTCGATGCCTTGCCTTCAGGGTGGGTACAGAATTGACGTATATCTTATCGTAGGTACAGACGGATCGATAGGGTATACCTATCAGATATAATGGTTTGTTTTACACGTTATTACTTGATAGATATATACAACTGTACATACGTCTTCAGTGTCTGTTCTGTAACAATTTAAAAAGGTATTCAAGTCAAAAACTGGGTCAGAGAGAGCTATTCTATTCTGTATGTTAATATTTATCTTTTGAAGTGAAACTTGTATATAGACGGGGGTATTAGGATTTTTTCTGTCACGAAAATTCGTTATGACCGCGTGGAGGGATTAGAAGGTATTTCGTGCTGAGAGGCAGTTAATGTTAGAGTAGACTATGGATGTTTTTTTGGTTCTGGATCGAATGCTGTTTTATTTTTGATAAAATAAAATATGCTTAAATAAAAAATGCATTCATTAAAATGTACCTAACCTAACCAAAACATTATTTGCAGGAAACCTGCTAAACAGGCGGGTTTTCAAATTGGACAAGGATATAAACAATCTGCCTGTAAAACTTCAAATTAAAATTTGGTTGCGATTCGTTTTTTTACTTGTCTGTTTTTTTATTTAAATTTTAAAATTTAAGTTTGTTTTCGATTTTCAAATAAATCACAGTTTCAGATAAATTGTATCTGTGATGTTATTTTATTCGTCAGAATAATATTGATATGAACTAAATCCAAACAGCCGTGTCTGATCTTTTTTACTATCACAATAATTGTCGTGATATTTGATGTAAGTAATCTAAATTAAGGGTCTCGGATACGGTTCTCCGGAAATTTCGGCCACAATTTTTAAATTCGGAGCAGAAATTCTCATAATTCAGAAATTATCTATGCCATCCATTGCATTCGAGGTTTATAATAAAATCATCTTATCTACGGACGATGTTTTCTATTACACCTATAGAAAGCATTTGAGAACAAAAAGCAAACAAACAAACTGAAAAACAGGGGAAAAAAAACTTAACTTGGGTACGTACCAGGCGAGCAGAAACGCGGGGAGTCCAAGAAAAACAAGTGATTTATCGTGTGAAGGGACATCTTCGGTTCTTTTTGTGTCGGTACAGGTATAGCAGGTGCTAGGGTACGATTTACGGTACTTTAACCGATTTCGAAAACAGAATGATGGATTAAGATTTGATGGAAGATTGGTTGAATTACTTTTTTAATTCTGGCTAGTGATGTCATAATTTAGTAGTGATGAGAGTAAGATGACAGGCAGAATTTTGTTCGAGTAATAAACTGACGAATCATAGAAATGTCTTAAACTAACTAAACTTATTACTACGATACTACAGTAATAATAATAGTAACAACATAAAAAAAGATTAAAAGCATTCCATTCACAAAATATCGCAAAGTTTTTCATGAATAACGTACTCAGTAGTAACAAAGTAATTGGTGTAAAATATATACGATTTAAGTTGTTTGAAATCGTCGAAACACTTTCAAAATTAAAAATGGGCAATAATAACAATTAAAAACAATAATTATCGAGTAAAAATAATTGTTGCTTAGTAAAAATAATACCACCATTCTCTCGTAACACTGTTATTAACAACGTTCGGTTATTATTGTTATTAAATAACAAGATAGAAATCTGAGTTTTTTAACAGACGTTCGTAAAAGGAGAATTATTAGTTAATTGCCGTGTTTTGGCGCGAAATACGACCATTGTTTTAGGTTATAATTTCGTTGTAATTGCTTTTTAATCAGCGGTTTTGCTTATGTTCTCCGGTTCTTTATTCGAAATGCTATTCGTTCTTTTTTCGAATTTAGTTTTGTGTTCTGAGTGAGTGATTGGGCGAATGATTGTTAGGTAGGTGTGCTGTTTTCGAATTAATTACGCTTTAGACCCAATATGAATGGTTTAGTTATCTTGATATATAAAAATAAATGTTTGTCTGTATGTCCTTTATAGAATCGTAAACTATACTTTAGATCAATGTGATGATCTGTAGCAAAGTTGTTGTGCATGAGCCAGAGAGGTTTCTGAGTTGGTTCACAATTGGACCCGGTAGGTGGCGCTGATGTCGGCATATCGATTGAAGCTTTTCCGGGCTGGACGACGTCTGCCGCGACAGCTAGTATATTATAAAATAACGAGAAAGCTTTGTAAAATGGTAATTCTAAAAGTAAACTTATTCCCAGAGCGCTACAATAAGGAAGAGTATATAACGCAGACGGATCTTTTAAGGTACAAATATGCATGGACGACGATATCTACATCTCATTAGGTACTCCGTCTGAACGTTTACATACAAGCAAGTCTAAAAAAACAGCATTCTAGTAGCGTTAACGTATAAAACTATGAAAAAGGAAGCCTTAATCTATTGTTTAACAACTTTCGGTAAAATCCGTTTCCGATGTTACATTTTAATTTTTCTTAAAAAAAAGGCACGGAATTTTCTAACCCTCCCCATTCGGCTTATGGCCGATTTGCGTTTACTCGCACTTCGCAGACAACATAAAATTATATCGTTGTCGAAAATTTAACCGAAAAAATGCGCGGGGAAAATTGGCCCTTAGAGCGTCCCGTGGCTAAGTTAACGGCGTAAACAAATACTAAAAATCTTGTAAGGAGCGAAATAAGGCGACACTCTAAATAAGAATTAAAGTAGAATTGCTGAGGTGTGACTCCCTTGTGCTGGGGACATTAACGCTGTCAGTTCTAGGGTTGGTACGATACTCTTTCGGTCAAATTCAAATTGTCTTATATTCGAAGTCATATTTCGAAAACCAACATATACATTACATCAAAGTGTAGGTACTACGTGTTAAAAGATATTTGTAAAATATGCTTGTATATGACAGTTTGGGAAATTATCGTTTTTATAAAAAAAACTATTGGAATAATACAATTATGGTTTATTTTAAAGTAAACAGTGTTTTTTTTGTTATTGTTTTGTGTTTATTTTGGTGTACAATACTTTATATTTCGCCTCCCAATATAGATTTTTAAAGTATTCTATAAAGTAAAAAGACAAACGTATAAGACGCTTTCGCGATTATAATATACACAAATAGATGTTTCGCAATTTTAAATTCTTGTTCTTCCTGTTCTAAATTGTGCTATATTTATGAATTCAAATTTAGAATGAGCGCTTTTATCGGCTTTTTAACCGACTTGGAAAAAGGAGGAGGTTCTCAATTCGTCGGGATCTTTTTTTTTTTGCTTTTTTTTATGTATGTTCGCCGATAACTCCGTGATTTATGATCCGATTTACGTGATTCTTTTTTGTTCGACGCGGAATAGCTTCCAATTGGTCCCCTAAAAATTTTACATAGTTTGGCCCAGTAGTTTTCATTTTATGAACATTTTTCATGGAAATAATTTTTACTCCGTTCCATATGTACACCGATTACTCTGAGATTTATGATTCGATTTACGTGATTCTTTTTTTGTTCGACGCGGAATAGCTGCCATGTGGTCCCCTAAAAATTTGACATAGTTTGGCCCAGTAGTTTTCTTTTTTGAACATTTTTTTGTTCCCGGTTCTTGGAACCTATATTTTTTAAGAAGCGCGGCACCATTCGTAGGTCCACCCATACATAGCTAGTCACTAAAAAGTAACAAATAAAATTTAAAAACTTGGTTTAAAAAAACCGACTTCGAAAGTCGGTGCTTAGTAATTTTCAAAATATAGTAATTTTTATGTTTTACTTTGCACCGACTTCAAGATGTTTTAGATAATATATATTAATAATAATAGCTTAAGAAATAAGTTATTTTATACATTTTACTTTTTTCGTTTTTGAATTCGGTTTTTTTAAATGAAGTTTTATGCAATTCTATTCGTATTTTTCAAGTACTCGTCAACACATCCCTAGGGCCGCCGTGTGACAATATTCATAACGCGAAAAATTGCAATAACCTGGTGAAATTCGCCCCGGACGATATGGAAGGTGGGCCTTTACCCCTCGAGGGTGAGACCTGAGGGGGATTTGTTGAGGAAATTGTCTAAATATTCCCGTTACATATCAACGGGTGCCGTGTGAAATAATGCGATGGGTATGAGCACAAAAAAATACTTATTTTTACTATCATATATTGCTTTACTGCAGCTTTATTCTACACCGTGATAAGTTATACATTTCTAGAATAGGGTATATGTCGCTGCCTGTCAATAGACTCAGACTTAGAGATTCCATAGACCGTGAAATATGAACTAGAAAAAGCAGTAGAACCTAGGGCTCCAACTAAACGCTCCGAATGCAATAAGGATTTTACGCTAGAATGCTGTAGAACTTTTCATGCGACGTTGTTTACTTAGCCCATAGGTATACCAATAGATACAAAATTGTAGGAAAATTCATTCTCAAGACTGTAAAGATAAAACAAAGAAATTTTATAAGCATCAAAACAAAGTAATTTTCCAATATACCTATTACATCAATTTAGGAATATGAATAAGTATATCAAAGGATTCTTCCAAAGATTCCTTTTGTTTTATTGCTGTGAGGATTCATATTATTATAATAATGAGAGACATATGCTCTCAATTTTTCCAACCCCAATATTTTCACCAAAAAAGAACAAATAGTGTGTTCATTTTAAATCCCCTTTATATATTAAAAACACGTATAATTATTACTTACAATGCGTCGGTCGAGAACCAGCGGGCAATCGCTGCGGGTGTTCGAAATTCAAAAATTCGACCTAAAAGAACGCAAGCGCCGTAATTTAGATCGGCGTTGTTCTTTTTTCTAATTAACTAGAATTTAATTTTACAATGTTGAAGTGCCAATATATGCGTTATGTGTGATTTAAATATGGATATTAGAATAAATATTGCAGGAGTGGTTGTAAACACTATTCAAAATATTATTTGTAACCATAAAGCGTAGTATGATGAACTTAAATTTACTGATTGAAAAAATCGATTATTGTTTCTAGACTCAACGGGAAATGTCAAGTTAAATTAGAATCTGGACATTGTTTAAAATAAAGAAATTAGAACAGTTTATCAGCACCCTAAACTTATATATAGGTATATAGCTTTTTACCGCGGCTTCGTTCGCTTAATGTTTTCATTATTCATGTCATTCGCGAGAAACATACATTTTTCCGGAATAAAAAGTAGCCATAATTATCTCTGAGCCAAATTTCATCCGTTACGCCATCCAAACTTTCACATTTATAATATTATAGTACCTATAGACAGCTATAATTAGCAGAGATGAAGTATATTTTCCATATATGCCAGGTGGTAGGGCATTTGCCCGACTGGATGGCTACCACCCTTGAGCTAAAGTATGTCGCCATAACAACCTTGAGTTGTGTTCCGGCATTAGTGACCAGGTTCCAGTCTCCCTTAAGAGAGCAGCAGCGCATTTGTAGCACCTTTTGTGTTGCAAATGTCTATAGGCGATGGTAACCGCTTTCCATCAAGTGGGCCATCGGCCTGTCTGCTGAACTCCTGCAATAAAAAAAAATATATACTTGTAGGTACTTACTTAAAACCTTATTCATATTGAGTTAGAGTAATTTTATAGTTTTCTTTAAGAACCTTAGAAAACCTACAAACTTACTCTAACTCAATATATAAATAATACTATTCTTTTTTTAAATAATACGAATAACCCAACCGCCGTAATTCGAACATGGTGTTCTTCATTCTTTTTTCGAATAATTCGGACAAAAGCGCGGTGCGCAATGGCGCGTACATGATTGATAGCGGCACCGGTGACGTTCGGCGCGAACTCGAAATGAACATTCGATTTTTCGAAAAATAAAATTCGGCTTGACCGCATCGGGTGGGAATTTCGCCAGTGCTGCAAGCTGTCTTATAAGTCCCTTTTCTCGTCTCTGTTTTCGTATTCTTAATTTGAAAGTATTTGAAGCTCCTGGAATGGGCTTTTATTCGTAAAATGTAGTAGATAATATTTTTTTATATAAAAGTTTAAAAAAATCGCTATCAGCTGAATTCTTCATTATATTTCAAAGGAAACGTAACCAGTAGCAAAATTCGGGATATTATCATTGCCTAACAGTGGACATGCAGTATGAGGACAGTTAAAAGGTCACGACACAAACGGTTTTGTCACCGACATTCCAGGTTTTAAATTTGCTTTTCTAATGTCCGCCACCCCATCTGGGATAATTTTAGTATTAATTAGTAAGCGTTAAAAACAACGCCGTTAATAATTTGCTATACCTATTAGTAATTAACAATTAATAACAAGTCGCATCACTAATAGATACACTGGCGTGACGCAGTTACTAAGTTTACCCCAGATGGAGCAGTCACATAAGCAAACAAGTACACACAGTTAAGCTTGAATTACTTCAAAATATTTTTTAAAAATATCATAAATGCTACTCATGTGTACTTACATAACATATTGCACAAAATACAAAGTAAAAAAGAAAAAATACTGGGAGTTTGTTGCGCCGCGTCTTCCTTCAACAGTATCTAATATATTTTTAGTACTCTAGACACGTTCTTTTTAAATATGTAAAAAGCCTAACGAAATAAATAATTGATAGACATTTAATATGCTTGAAATATCTCACACAGCACACCCTATGAACTTGTGAATATACAAAGGTAATAAACACTGTGACACCATTAAAAAAAATGAAAAAAATTGCTAATGGTGCAAGATATTGCCACCCTATATTTGGGGTAAAAAGAGAATTAGGGTGGCAATACCTTCTTAGAGTAAAGTTGCCATGTGTGTAGTTAAATTACCGAGACTTCAATTAATTGTTTATATAGAATTCAAAGTTTGGTTTTCGAATTACCAATAATAGATTAAATATATTTTTAATTTTCGGACTCATATATGGAATTTCTTTGTAATGCTTTAAGAAATTATTGAAACTAATAAAATTTATAGTAAATGATACACAACGATTGTGCTTTTATTCCGGACTGATACAATCATCTTTACTAATTGATTTGACGAATGTGATTGATTTCGGATTACAAAATTAATAATGAAAATATTGTTTAAAAGCAAACAATGTAAAAATTTAAATTAATGCATACAGTCATGACTTTAAAAGTCAGTTTATTTAAATGATTCATATGTTTGAATGCTTGTATATTTGTTTGGCAAAGAGAGAATCGATGAATGAGAATCGATTTGACGTTTTTTTTAAATATATTTTAAAGATGCAAGTAAAACATAATATTTATTTTATACACACTTGTGACAGTTGCTGCAAGTGCATCGCTTGGTAAATTTTATTAATGAAATGAGCATATCATTAGGTACAATTTGTAGTGACGCTAAAAAACATTGCGAGGATTCCTGCAGATTGGGTATGGAACCCACCTTTTCACCATGACGGATTTACCGTTTATCGACCTGAATAAAAGATCCAAGAGTGAAACGTTTACGAACAGCAATTATTATTATTCATGAAGGACTATGAAATGAGAATATACAAACATACTGACATGCAAACACTCTCCTTTTAATATGATTATGAAAATATGGTTAAATATGAAGTTCACATATGGCAACCCTAACCAATCCCAAGAGATATTTTTGGCGCGAAGCAGTTTTTTTCTGTTCGTTTTTTTCGCGCGTTTTTCGAGTAATGATCTCTGGGTCCTGGGAGAGTTGGAGGATCCATTAGATGGGCGGGAACGACTTGGTGCTTTCTTTTTTTGTTTGTTACTACGTCTGATAGTCTGTATTCGGTGTTTTGTGAATTGGAGGGGAACGGCTGGATGGTATGTGGCAATTACGGGAAGATGCAAGCAAGTCGTAATGATGTAGGGAGTTTTTGGCGGGAATTCAAGAACACATGTTTTGCCTCGCTGTATTTCAAAAAAAGAATTGTTGGTCTTGTTAGAAAATAATAAAGTTTTTCTCATTTTTAATTTAGAATAATTAATAATTGTAATTTTGTGTTTGTGTTGAATAGTTAAAGCACACGCGTATTACAATCGAAGTTAAAAATTTAAAACTTTATGCTAGCTAAATGCATGTCTGTGTGTCATGCTTAAGGATATATTTAAAATTTATTATTATTATTATTATATTATTTCATTTTATCCAATGATGCATTTTAGTCGTCTCGCTCCGCACCCCGCACACACTGCCTATCAGACATGACTCATAGCGACGGCATTTATACTTGACACTTATTTTTTTATATTTGACCACTATAAACAATATCCATAGGTTCTCTTAGAGTAAATACTAACCATAAACATATTTTAAACTTATAAGATTAACAAGTTGGGGGTAGACTAAATAATAACCTTAAAATTACATATTGACAATAGACATCTTTATCTTCCGTGTTCACGGCTGCTGAAAAGTGGCCGGAACCTTGAAATAAAAATAAAATAAATACCGCGTTTAAAACCATTAAAACGTACTTTTTTACTGTGTGTAATATCCGCGAAAACTTAAGAAAATATTATAGATATAAACAATATATTTATGTTACAACTTATGAAGGTATAATTCTGACGTATAAGCTATATCACTGTAAAGTTTTATCATAATACGTTTAGTATTGTTTGCGTGAGTCACTCTTTTATAGATTTTTTGTTGCATGAGTTTAACAGTCAGACAGACGGCCCACCTGATGGAAAGCGGTTACCATCGCCTATGGACATTAGTAACACCAAAGGTGCTATCGATGTACTGCCGGCCTTAAATGGAGAACTGAAACTTGGCCAATTATGCCGGAACACAAATCAAAGTTGTTTTGGCGACCTGTTTTTGACCACGAGTGGTATCCATATACAGCAAATGCCCACTTGGTTGCGGGTGGTTTTCTAATCTCCTACGACAGGCCCCTGGAATTAATATTCTTTCCATTAAAATGTTAAAAAAAACTCGGATATTCCGTACACACGAAACCGCTGAAGATAATAGTATAATTTTGATGCCTTTAGTTATTATATAAATGTTTGTTAAATAATGAAAAATATGTACTCGTAGAGAAATTAGGTAGGCTCATCCAAAACTCATGTCCAAACACTATGTTCATCTTTGGCTTCAAAAGTATATTTTTTGAAACCAGCTCAACCACTCACTCTCACAAGATTCGAAACCTTTCAGGGCGGCTGCCATTTAATATATGTTCATCAACTTACTGCACTTGCCAGAAATCCATTGTTTCTTCCATGTTTGTCGACTTAACACCGCAAACGAATCCGACTACAAAAATGGCCACGTCTTCCAAGATGTAAGGGAAAATTGTGGGGACGGAGATAAATATACATACATGATATAAAAAGAGAAGGAATATGTATGTATCAAGAGTGTGTATTGTGTGCTTTAAACAAGATATGGCGATACCATGACCTGGCTATATTAAATAATAAACAATGTTAATTGGATGTGTTTCTAATTACATCTTCTCTTATCTTTCCAGGCAAATGGTGTCCATCGCGGCGTGAATGGTCCTCCCCCCCAGACGTAGCGCGGAGGGTTTACTCCTCCGTGTTCCTGGGCAGCCCTGGTGAGTACCCAGGTAACTATCACCATAATTTTCATGATTTTGCATCCTGCTTTATTGTTTACTGAAAAAATAAAAATCTTGAACCAGATTCCAGTGCCAAGTATTTTGTATAGATTGACATTTTTAAATTCGTAATATATTTTGAATGGAATATCCGGTTTGAATAATTCAAAAAAGGAATCTACAGATATTGAAAAACCTAATTAAATTATTCATTTGGATAAGGATTAATACCTACAAAAGTATGACAACCTGGCCTGATTTTACTCGGCATTTCTACCAACTTTCAAAATGTTAAAACGTAGTTATAGTGACATAATTACAATAATTGTACATAGAGTATCGGGAAGTTTTTGTAGATATTGATTTCCTCTTTGATATTGTAGAACATTTTTTTGTTCTATCGTCAATAGTTTTTGTAATACCTTCTACTATGCAGCCGTCTATAGCTATGAGCGGCCATGAAATTTGCCACAAAAGTACCTAGATATTATAGCCTTCACTGTTTGTATTACCAGGTCCAATAAAACTCCCCAAATTTCTGCAAGACCACAACTTCCTCTTCCTCCTACAATCACCAAACAAATTAATTAGAATATAATCATAACAAATATTTGTTATTGTGTTAGTTAACAAACAAATCTACGGGAATGTTTAGCCGGAGATCGCGACCTTGTCGATGGTAGATATGAGATAACACGCATGATCGATCATCTGTCAACTGTCATTTATACACGCATACTTCAAAACGTATAATCGACGCCATGAAAATTTAAAAATAAAACCAGTTTTATATTTAATAAATTAACCTACACTATTTACATAAAAATATTTAAAAGTTAAAAAATACTTTAAACATATTATTTACATTTACGCTCCGCAACAAGTCGGTGCGGAGCGTTCACAAAATACTGTCTGCATATCGAAGTTTTGCGGAAACGTCTGTTGCCCTGAATGCGGACCAGCCCTTTGGACACGCGAGACTTTACATAAATAGATAAATAATCGACTGACAATTACCTACACACATTGTGTTGTGTAATATACAACGGACCACTCAAGGGCCCGACCCAAACACCCCGATCAGTACCTAAATAAGAAAAAGGTCTTTATGAAATTTACCTTGTCAGGAACCCGAGACCTTTGCATTGCATTGGGGTAGAGCAGCGAAGGCTTGGCCTACTTAAACACAGAGGCTGGCACATATAAATAGGAACATGCAAACGCTATAGGTAGGTACTAAAATAATTGATAAGAATAAAAATGAAAAATATAGTAGGTACCTTGATGACTGTGTTAAAGTAAATACTGTTTAGTAGGTACAAAAATGTGATCTTCCTTACTGCTGTAGTACCCGTTGTCTATTGTCAGTCAAAGACAATTTGTATAGGCTCCGCATGGGAACTTATTGCTTGCTTTGTTGAGAGCTTGAGTAATTTTAAAACTGAAACTTTCATAAAAACTTGACACTCCTAATCCCCAAACTATATAACAAAGGATTATATAAAGTTGACATTTAATGGTAAATAAACCGCGTATTGAAAGCCTATCTTTTTCTAATAAAATCAAGCTTTAGGTAATTTAAGTTTTTTTAAAATATGCATCTATAGATTACACTTTATTGGTAAACTACAGACTGATCCGAATTGTTTTTATAGTATTTTCATCGCAATTCTATCATTTACATTATAATAATACAAAATAAAAACATAACCTAAAAATAACAACAAATCCAATGGCATAATCAATATACTACTGCCATCTTTTGAATGAATTTTGTTAATAAAACTGCCAATTAAAATGAGTATTTCAATTTTAATTTTTAACGTTATCGTTATAAAGTTCAAAATAATTATTAAAACTCAAGGCACTTGTAACTTTATTACAGTAAATCGGCACATATATCTGTCTTGTTTGCACTTTCTGAGTTTGATATTGCGATCTCGCTTCAACATTGATACGTAAGCATTATTGCCTGTTTCCATTACACTATATCAATTACCGGCTGCTCGGTTGACGGTCGTATGATTAACGTGACGTATCAACGACTTTCGTAATAGTTAGTTAAAAGGTGTCTGGACCTTCGTATTGAATTATACAGTTTTTTTTATTGCATGATTTCAGCAGACAGACAGACGGTCTAGCTGATGAAAAGCGGTTAGCATCGCCTATGGACGTTTGCAACATCAAAGGTACTACAAATGCGTTGCTGCTCTCTTAAGGGAGACTGGAACCTAGTTTATTTCGATATATATTTATGCATTAATATACTTATAGAAGTAATATTTTTCTTAATTTTTACACTTAAGAAATAGAAACGTTAGATCTTAATATTTTTTAATAGAGTAGGTGACATATTATTAGTATATGTAATCCAACTTCATGTTTCAAATAAAATCTTATTTCAACTCTTAATAGCCTTAAAACTAAAATAAACATTACAAACATTAAATTAGGAACGATAAAAATACAACTACGAAAATGACGGATCGGTATCATCCAGTGTAAATGGACACACAAAACTAGACAGAGAAAAACTTAAGTTTATCGATTCCGCTTTTAACGAGCATCCGTTTCACGAGTGAGTAAGCAATATACCGTCTTTACGACGTGCGAAAGAGATAAAAAGAGTTCCTTAACTCCTTTATGGTATTCTTGAGAGTATTGCCATTTGGAATAGCATTTTATTGCTCTAGCATTAAAGTTGCAATTTCTCTGTTTCTTTTTGCAAATCGAAAAGGTGGTAAGTGTGTTAGATTTTGTTCGAACTGTTGCATGGAATTCTATGTTAAATGATAATTGAAAAGTCAACCTTATAACTTAAAAAATATAGTAAAAAATTGTATGTAAATGTCCTTTAATTCTAGTAAGGCCAAGGTACGTAAGTTCTATCTTGCTAATATAAGAACTAAAAGAATGGGATAAGGTAAATTTTTCTTTACGTAATATAGTAGTTAGTCTTTGCAATTCTTAAATGACACGAAATGTCTTATCTCAATATAAGAGGATTATAATTGCCATCCTTATTGTATATACAGTAAGATATTGTTTTCTATAACATATGTTGGTTATTTAGTTACCATAGCTGGTTGTCGGTTACCATGACGACCAAGTAGGAGCACTTACGGGACCAAGTTTTTTCTTAGATTATTATCAAAATCAATTGGCTTAATGATATTCATTATGTCAATAGTTTTGACAGTTTTTGTTCTCATTTGTAGTATTAACCAATACTTGCCTAACGTCCTGATTCTGAATTTAAAATTAGTAATTGAGAACGAACCAATTTTATGTTCATGTCTAGTAGAGTATGAAAAAAATATAGTAGGTACCTATTTATTTAAAAAAAAATCTTAATGAAATATTTTTGAGAATAAATAACTAAAAGTTATTATTATATTTTTTTTAATTATTTACCCCTATTACCATAAGCCTATATATTTTATTAATTAGAAACTATATAAGATATAAATGGAGTTTCTTAGTTTGTGTATAAACGGACCTCGTTAAAGTGAAACTTCTTTTGAATTGTTGTGAATTGAAACGACAAAGCGACACTAAATAGAGATAAACACATCTATAGGACTAAGCCTATGAGAGAATGAAATACGAGTTTTATATCGTGCAGCACAGATTAGAGAGTCAATAAACTAATGATTAAAAAAAGTCCCAATTTGGACCAAAATAAAACTGATAACAATATTTTTTGGATACAAATTGAAAGTAGAAACCTAAGAAGTTTATTTTGAATTATAATATGTTGACGGATGTAGGCTGAAGAAATTATATTTATACCTATTAATAAAAGTTAGAGAAGAATTATCTGTGATTGCGCACCTAGGTATTGGTATTCTCTAAAGTTTTACTTCTAGGACTGCGTGTGAAGTGCATTTAGACACATTTTTTGTAAGTGTAGTGCTTACTTACATTACATATTTAACTAAGCGTGAATAACCATTATGGGCTGGGCAGAGATCTCCAATAAAGATGTTTTGGTCGTAAAATCGTGCCATTAAAAGTATGCCACACATTGCCTTATGAATAAAGACGTTTGGCGGAAACTGCCATGAATTGGCATTATCGGCATAAATGCCAGTAAAAATGTCGTAAAACTAGGCAATATTCATGATGGAATCCAATTTGGTAATGTTGTAAGATTAGGTATGATATTGATAATGTAGACGGTATCGTTACCTAATAAGTATTATTGTTCACTATATTTCCGAGTGTGTAATCACACTCGAATTATTTTAATTGTGACATCACCCACATTACTCATTTCACCAAGATTGACAAATTAAAAATAAAAAAGTTTTATAATTCTTATTGCCATCTTTGCCTACTCCTGAACTAGCGAGATCCTTGCCCAGCTGTGGGGTAATTGTGAGCTGTTACTTATATAATATTATTAGTTTTTTTTTTATATGAGGTACCTATTAGGTTATACTGATCAGCAGAGTAAGATATAAAAATGATGATGATGAATGATGTCTTACGGAGGGCGCTTGCCACCGCTAACGTGCCGGCTCTATTGGAGCCGAACGGTATTGCACGTGATGATGGCAGGCGCCCTGACGGAATGACTCTAATTCCCTGGCAGCGTGGCAAGCCTTTGGTGTGGGATGCGACTTGCGTAGACACGTTGGCCGCATCCCATTTACCAAACACTTCTAGATCGGCCGGTTCGGCGGCGGAAACAGCGGAATCGCTCAAGCGGCGGAAATATGCAACCCTCAGTGAGAGTTATATGTTTGTGCCGTTTGCTGTCGAGACGCTTGGACCGTGGGGTCCTGAGGCCATGAGCCTCTACCAAAATTTATCAAAACGACTCATCGACTCTTCAGGTGATCAGAGGGCTGGTGCCTACCTCGGCCAACGGATCAGTATGGCGATCCAGCGAGGAAACGTAGCCAGCCTTCTAGGCACCTTACCCATAGAAGACGGTGATCTGGGCTCAGTATTCTACTTATAGTCTTGAGGGACTATGGGTAGAATACAATACAAATAGGTTAAGTTTTCTTACATTGTATTCAATAGTATGTAATTTATATTATAGTTATCGTTATAATATCATTATATAGTGTATAAGATATAAAAATATAAAAGTAACTTTGTTTTTATGTTTGTTTATTGTTCAAAATCTTGAAAATGAAGACATTATATTTTAAATAGTTGAACTGAACATAAGATATTTTTTATCGCAGAAAATATAAAAAATCTTAGGATACTTATCGATATGAAGTTTTTTAAGAAACGAAGGTAGATAAGGTTAATTACAGTTTGACTAATAGGTAGGTACCGCGTTTAAAGCTTCATGTCGCGAAACTTAAGATGACGTTCGCGATGATCGAATTTCAAATAACGAACGCAACATATTCTAATTTGCGGGAATGGCTGGCGATCGATCTTAAAATCTCATTGGAGTTTTTGAAAAAAGAACTACGAGGCGAGGCGGGCACAAATTGAGCAATTTAGTGCTCCTCCGTTCGAACTTGCAGTAATCTGTATAGTTATCTCTCTCTCTTTAATTTAGTTTTAGCTAATGGAACGTGAATAAATAAAAATATATTAGCAATAATGTACCTACTTGTCCGTAATTCTAAAAATAAAATAAAATTTGTCCTTCATTAAATTTAAAGCTAAATTGAAAAGTAACTTGCTTAAAAAGGAATACTAGATATCGGCAGGTACTACTGAAGAATATTTAAATGACAAAAATGCTCCAAACATAGCTCAATCCAGCCTTTTATACTTTCTTTTATATATAACGTTTATATTTATAATAACATGTAAAGAATCTATGAAGATATGTCGCAGTATGAGTTTTTAGTAGTTATGCCATCATTGCGACGGTAACAATATTGTTTGTTTTTACAACTCCATTAATTCTTTGAAAAGTAATTGTATAACAACTTCTTTACCTATATATAATTTTTTAAAGAAGCCTGAGATAGATATATAATTATTATGAAAAAAAAATTATTAGCTAGACTTGTTGCTGGGGAGTTTCTTGCCGCTTCTTCTCTTTTAAACAGCGATAACACGTTAGGAAGCGATATACCTACTTATTTATAGCTCATGTGGTTATCATGTGACGAATGTAAGGGCGGGTGAGATTGTGATTTAAAAAGAGGTATATTATATTATAAGGAAATCAAGTTTTAATGAAGGTAAAAATTGCGTTTGTCGTAAATTGTTTATCTGCTATGTCACGGATATGAAGTGTCACACGGACTTCGCACATTCAATGTAGCATATTCATCTCTGTGAGATGCAACTCTTACTTGTGTCGCTTAAGTACTAAGTAAGTACAGGCTATCCTTAACATCATAGTAAATATAGGTACCTATATATTAAATGGCAGGATTCCTACGTATGTACAGGGGTAGGTCACGACACGTTGAAGGTATAAATTGCATTCACACGCTTCATACTCCAAAACTATCTGAACAGGTTTTAGGTACCTACACCAATCAGTCTATGAGAGTAAAGAGATCATAAATGACAGTTCTATAGGTATGTAAACAGTACCCATTCTCCCCATTAGTAGGTACGTAGTTCTGGATACGTATTAGACGTGTTTTTAAAGAAAATTTACTATTTTTGTTTTTTAACTGTAAAAATATAGTAGGTACTTTTGAAAGAAAATAATGTTTATTTAGAGTTATTTTAAATAGAAATTATACATAAGCAGATTAACAAAAACTTTAAACAGGGCCCAACTCAGTAAATGTTGGTTGATAACAACCAAAGCTGGTCTTTCGTTAGTGACAGGCAGTAATGTCACCTTCACAGAAAAAAAAACTAATGAACATTTAATATTTTAATATTATTTATAATTAGAACAACATGAAACAAGGCATAGACAAAACACACATATTTTGAACAATTTAATATAAGTATACCTATAATATAATATGTTATGAAATGTGAAAATAATGATTTTGAAAAACTATAATAGGTACGTCACGTACAAAAAGAAATTAAATTATTTTGGGAAATTTAGGGGAAAAATATAGAACGCATTTATTTTTCATGAATGATTTTATATTTAATTTATTTAATTATTGAATTGAATTTCATGTGTATTTATTACTTCTTTTTGCTTTGGCCAGCAAAGATCTATTATTTGTAAAATAATTACGATAATCTGAACAAAGAGCGGGAGAAGTGAATGAGTGATGGAAATACATTTCGTAGACTATTGGCTAAAATATAAGTTAAAGATTCTTGCCGCTTCTTCTCCCTAAACAGCGATACATAGAATAAGATATGATATTTGGCTTAGATAAAAGAACTTAGTTCGTATAAAATCTTTTGAATTTAATATTAAAGTAGCAAATGCAGGCCAGTTTCTTTTGCTGATCACAGCCGAGGTCACTCCCGAACGCTCGCGACCTTTGCTCCATCGCAGCAAAACACCCACGTCTTCATTAAAAACTCTCTTATCGCCCAAAATCGATCTTGTTACGAACAATGAGACGCGTCGGAACAAAAACCGGCCGCGCGCGGCGAACGCCCGAGAAACGCAACCGGCCCGTCGGAGCAAATAAAACAAAAACTCAATCAAAAATATCATGGCATTCTGTATCATAACCGGACTAGTGACGTGCTTATTCGTTCATCGAAGTGAGCGCTCCTTTCTAGTGCGATCCGGTCATTGAACTAGTTCACTTCAATTTTATATCGCGAAGCTAGCAAACAAGTATACGACCCATCTAATGGAAAGTGACTAACCGTCGCCTATAGATGTTTGCAACACCAGGAGTAAAGATAACGCGTTGCCACTTTTTATTATAGGAATGAATGAATGAAAACTCTTTATTGTTTACCATAACTTAAACCTAGATATTTAATATAAACACATTTCAATTAGAACAATGGGCGGCCTTATCGCTTATAGAGATCTCTTCCAGGCAACTCGGTGTTTGGTGGTTTAATTAAATTGAAACTAATTCAATCGTAATTGAAGAAAAAACAAAATATTTACAATAATAAACTAATAAAGACATACATAATTAATTAGATTAGGATAGATAGATAAGGATATGGAATAGGTGAGCTGAAGTAGAGGGATTAGACAGGAGGAGTTGGATAGAATGGGATACGAGATTGGAATAGAAGGAGGAATTGGCCATCGGAACTCACTCTCCTGGCACGAAACACAATTAGCTCAAAATAATCAAGGCTAAACATTTCACGCTGATATTCTGTTATTGCACCAATCGAGCCGGCCTTAAGCCCATCATGGCTATGCCAAGTTAGTAAGTTTTAGTACTGTTCGGTCATTTGAACTTTTTGGCCTACCTTGTTAACAGTCGAATCACGGTTCAAAATAGTTCATGAACCACACAAAACCGTCGGATCGTTGACTGCTGCACTGAGCGTTGACCGAATGAACTAATAAACCGATTGATGCTTGGTAATGTGAAATGTTTCTTTTATGGCGGGTTCCTATATGTTACCTAGTGTTTATTTGCCTTACTATCGGTTCAAATTTGATACGAGGGTCATGTAGTAAGCACCTAATATCAAAATTCAACTGATTCATTAGTAGAGACTCGGTCGGTTTCTAATAGATCGTTCATGAACTACACAACTGTCCAATCGCTGACTGGCACGCTGCGCGCTGACCAAATGGGCTGATAGACTGATTAACGTTTAATAATGTGAAACGTTTCTTTTTAGTACAGTGTAGATCATACGTGAAGTACACAAGACTAAACCGGAGCGGTGCCGTCGACCCGGCCATACGACGCACGCAGTGTAGGTTACACGACCGACACGTTAAAAAAAAAACAACAAAAGTATAATATTGTAACGCACTAAGTATCCGTCTTAAAAATACGCGGCGAGTCGTGGGGCTTACCACGACCGGGCGCCTTACGCCGTCGTGCCAAGGTCGGGTTTCGTGCCGGCGGGCGAGGCCTCAGTGAGGGCCGAGGGCGCGGAGGGCGGCCGTGATGGATGGCCCAATCAGGCGGCGTGGCGAGGCCGGCCGCGCTAATCGAGGCCCACTCACACAGGCCGGCGTACGGCGTACACCGACACGCCGATTACAAGTAAAAGCGCATCGGGAACCTTAGATACATAGCGGCCGCACCCAGGGTCACCAGGTTAGGCATTTCTCCCCGTTTTAGGGAATAAAATTTTGGACATTCAATAAAGTATTTTTACAAATAAATGTAAGTAAGAGAATCTAGCTGCGTGAAACGTGCATGTATGAAGAGATTCAGCGCAAGTTTTTCGTCAGGATCGTCGTAAGTGTCGATCCATCGTCTCTGCCTACCCTCATGGGAACCAGGCGTGATAATCATGCATATGTATGTATGTAACTAATGATGATGTCAATGTCATGTCACTTGTGGCATAATAATTAGAGTTATACTAAAATATTCATGTTGTAATCGAATTATTATAGGGCAACGTACAAGCGTTGCCATGTAACGTGGATACGTGGTCAGCATTTTGAAGACGTTCCCAACTTCTATACTTATTATTATTTAATAGGTGTATATAGTTTAGGTACTCAACTGAACAATTTAAAAACCTAGCAAGTCCCAAAAAAATTACAACATAGCATAAAAACAATCATAAACTACTATTTTCCACGTGTTTTGGCAAACACAATATACATCAGCAAAAACCTAGCAAGGCAATACATACACAAGCATTCAATGTAAAAACAATGTCAGTTGCTAAGTATTGAAATTAAACAGCTGTACTTTGCCCTTGGAAATTGAAAAAAGGTAATTTTAAATGTAAAACTAACCTACCACTTGTTGATGTACAACACTGAAAATAAATTATTATTTAAAAGAATGGGCTTAGAGTTTGCCTAACGAAACTAGTCTCACGAATTATTTGTAAACTTTTTACATGGCAATGCTATAACAAATGTCAATAATAATATCATTTCACCAAAACATTGTCGTCATTACTGTTATTTTGGTGTAACTATTTTTTAACTTCTAAAGTGAAATACGGAATTTATTTTGTATAATTTGCAAATGCGAGAAAAAGCAACAGAACTACTTTTATTAGTCAAACAATAAGATGTTCGTGAATACTTGTAGAAATAGTATAATTTTGGGAACATTTCTTCGTATGTATTATGGGGAGTTTGCCAAAACAACCTGGAGACCCTGGCCGCACCGTCGGCACGCGCGGGTCCGGCCGCGGAAAATCGATGGGCACCAGCCGAGACAGGAGTTAGGGGGGTGCGGAACGCGATGAACAACCGTATTTACGTCTATATTCGGACGGATCGATAGCCACCAACTGTTGTAAACAAACCGGGGAAAAAAGCGAATGCCCGCGGGGCTGTTAGCCGCCACGTGACTAATTTTGGGAGCTGTCACCGGCAGTGCCAACACGTGGGCTCGCGGCTCGCCCGCCCATGAACCACTCGGTTCCAGAGCTCAATTGTTGCCTCGCCTTACAACCTAACAATGATCAGTTGCTATTACTAAAGTTAATGCACTTTACCATAGTAAAATTTAGGGTTATTAATTTGTTTTTTATTGCTTGAGTTCAGCAGACAGGCAGATGGCCCACTTGATGGAAAGCGGTTACCATGGCCTATGAACCTGGTCACTTATGCCGGAACACAACTCAAGGTTGTTCATTAGAGCAGGGGTGGTAACCAGACGGGCAAATACCCAACCGCCTGACTTTGAGTAGTTTTGTCGCCTCTTAGGACAGACCGCCCGGCCGCCGGAAATTGTAGTTTTTCTCCGTTCCTGCACGGATAGATAAGTAAATAATAATTATTACTAGTGGTTGAAATTCGATCATAATTAATTTAAATTATAAGTTTGAACATTGTTAAGGTTCCATTGTCAAAGACTATACTTCTATAATCACAGATTTCGCCAAGGCTACACTGTTAATTTAATTTTAACAATAAACAAAGGAGTATATATGCGTGCGTGAGCCAAATACATGGTAGTGTGTGTAATGTTTTTTTTTTTATTTAATGTTTTTTATGCATAATTTAAAAAAATGTTTGCATTCTGCACTCCTTCTCTATTTAAACTATAAGTGTCCGAAATTTAATACTCCTCCGTCCACGCAATTTTTGTAAAAAGGGGTATAAAATATAAACACATTAAAAAAAATGCATTTTACGGTACAGTTGGTGGCTCTAGGTGCCACCGTTGCCATTTTCTTTAAACAGTAAAATACAAAGCCACTATCCGGGTTTGTCTGTCTGTCTGTAAGCATATCAGTTAACTCCTCTTAAACCACGCGACGGGATTTCAAGTGGTTTTCCCCGTCGTTTACATAATTTTTTACCGAAGGATTTGAATTATACAAAAAAAACCTGATTAAGTTTTTATGCAAGTAAAACAGATCTACTTGGTAGGGATTGACGGGCAGCGTAGCGGCGAGGAAAATTTTAGTTCACCAATAAACACGTCGTAATAGCAACGCAAACGAAGTTTCCCCAGCATTATAGTATTTTTTTTAAATATCGTCAGACCAACAAACATATTGTATATCCCTAAATTAACCAAGTTACGCTTGTGTTATGGGTAATATTGAATGGACTATTCTTGGGCCGATCCCAGACACCCAGACCATAGTAAATAACGAAGAAAATACGTTTGCGAAATTTACTATACCTACCAGCAATCGAACCCTGAGCCTCTGTGTTGCAGTGAGGTAGGCCAGCAAAGGCTTAGCCCGCTCAACCACAGAGGCCGTCATGACTAGCTTCTGCCCGCTACTTCGTCCGCGTGGAATACTTAGTTTAAAAAAGTACGTTAATAAAAATCCCCCATTTTGAAGCATTCATTGGTGCTCCGCTCTTATTGTTCTCAGCGTGATGATGATAAAACAGACCAGTAGTTCCTGAGATGAGCGCGTTCAAACAAACAAACTATTCAGCTTTATATATTAGTATACATAAATAAAAGTTTTTTTCCGGTTGATACACATCAGATGGTCACTTAAACATTATAGTCTAGTTGGTGTGGTTATGTTGGTAATTCGGATCAAATAAAAATAATTAGATGATAGACGATACATCACTATCAGGATCAAAAATCGGTAATGTTAAACCGGACTAAGTCTTCTAATGCCGACTCCGTGGCCAAGAGTTGAATCGGATCTAATGAAAGAGGGATACGTAAATAAAAAACAAAAATAAGACAACATCGGAGATACCCGTACAATCATTTGAAAGTTTTTTTAATCGCTCGCTTTATAGGGCTGGGAAAATAAATGTATAGATGATTGTGATAGAAATTTTTGGCGGTTACCGAAAGGTGTTTTTTTTTTCAATATCTTTATTTGCAAGAATGTAGTGTATAGAGATGTTAAAAAATTACAGATGCATAGTAAATTCTACCACATAGTGGTGTATACAAAATAGCTTAAATACTAAAATTAAATTTATGTATAATTTAATACATGAAGCAAAACCACAGCAAAAATTTTGTACCCCTTTTTACGAAAATTGCGCGGACAGAAGAGTAGGAAATGACGCACACTTATCACTTTACATAGAGAAGGAGAGAATAAAAATACATTAAATAAATAAAAATAATTACACACACTACCATATATTTGACACACACAAACATATAATATATACACTGTTGTTTATTGCTCAAGTCAAATTACCAGTGTAGCCTCGGCGAAGTCTGTGATTATGGAAGTATAGTCTTTGACATTAATTATTATGGTCGAATTTCGACCACTAGTTTATATTAATCCCTGAAAGCGACAAGGTGTATTTTCTTCTTTGAAAGCACCAGCACTCCACAAACTATTGCCAGCATCCACCACGACAAGCAAGAGCAAGTGTGCAAACTGTATATATACAACGGACTACTCTGACACCCAGTCCATAGTAAATAATGGAGAAAATTTGTTTCCAAAGTTTACCATACTAGGAATCGAACCCGTAACCTCCGCATTGCAGTTGTGAGGTAGGCCGGCAAAGGCTTAGTCCGTTCGTCTAAGCTGCCAGTGAGTGAAACCAGATTAGCTCAAAGCTAAAAGTTTCGGGACGATATTTTGAGAGAGCGTGGTATCACGCCGAACAAGCCGGCCCTAAGACCTATAATCAAGAGGATTCCAACATGACTCTACTAATTACTAATTTCTGATTACCATGGAATGAGATTTCACGACAAATTTAATTATTAGATAGAAAGCACTATAAAATCAATTTATGCCAACCCTAATGAAATCGGCATTTTTTTTATTTTATTCTGTCTCAGGACTTGTGAGAGGCAGAGGTTACATTTTTTCTGTTTTTTTTTTAAATGTAACTTTTTGTGACCTTTTCATAAATATTTTAAAATCTGATTCAAACGGGGACAAGCGAGTCGAATGGATTATGGGGATTTGTGATATTTTTCGGGGCGAGTAATTTATGCCCCTCTCTGTGTGGTTATGAATAACGAGAGAATGAGATGCACTCGTATTTGTATAGAAATACTTATTTACAATACAGAGAAAAACCGAAACTTTTCCTGCTTGATTTGATAGTTATCTATATTAAAAATAGATTAAGTCCTTACCTCAAGGAGCGTTTTGAAACCCTTCGCCTCTCCTCTTCCCACAATTGGCTTTTCAATTATTTTTATTTTAAAAATGTTAGCTGTTAACTTTCCTAATTCAACGGTGATAATGACAGCGATTATAATAAGGTTTGATTCATAAAAAAAAACAATAAAAATGTACGATGAAAAGAAAATATTCAAAATACCCACACGATACAGTAATTTTTGTCCAATTTACATTCCTATACAAAACGATGATATCATAAGGTACAGGAACGCATCCCGAAAATACCCTCTCAAAATGCCCTTAAACAATTTTTTTAAGGTAAGCTGCACCATTATGGGTAACTATTGGTTATATTTTAACATTACGTTTTATGGTTGTCGATTAAATATCTAAGAAAATTCGTCAAGATATACAACATAAATTAATACTAAGTTTTTTATGAATGAATGAATCTTTATGTAATAGATGAAAATAAACTCCAGAGGATTTTAGTTTGAATAAAAAGTTTTGAATTTAAATATAAATATGTAGGTAATATTTTCACTTTAGGTTGAAATAATGTCAAATAGACGTATTGTAACTGAATCACATCTCTCTTTTTCTTTTCTCCCAATCATGTGTTCAAAATATGGCGTTTTCGTCCATACTCTTTTATTTTAGTATAAATTATCTAGAACTACTAATCATCATGAAATCTTTCACACAATCCATTAATCTTTAGGTAATAAGAACATGACATGCCATCTTGACATAGCCGAACGACCATTATAACTTTGAAAATGAATGTTTTATAATTATTTCAAGACAAAATCATATAAGCACATTTAGTTGCATAATATAATGCTTTTTCACACAAAATCATGTATTACGCGGTCTTCTGTAGTTAATCTGAAGGTTATTAAATTTGCCGTTAAATAACCGTATGTTAAAAATTTGTCCATTAAATAACGATGATTCAAACAGCCCTTAGTACAAAAAAGGGTCTGTCAGATGATTTACGTATGTCAATTTTGACAACTCATAGTTAAGTGAAGCGTAAATAACTGTAATTTAATAAAATGCCCATCTATTTAAGGTGTAGTGAAAAAAAACCTCAATTTTGTATAAGAAATAAACGCTTTGTAATAGATCAAGTATGTATGGAATTTTTTGATGACTTCAAGGTAGTATTGAAAAAAGCCGAAATATCTGTTAATTGAGTCTAAGTAGTAAAAAACAAATTCTTTCATACATACAAACAAACCCACTTGTTAATGACCGCCTCCTTAGCCTAACATTGGTTGCAATCATCAACAACGTATTTAAGAAAAACTAGCCTACATTAAAGTGCATTTCGTAATTACAGAACGTTTTCTTCCTGATATTCATTTATATACCTATATTATAAATATTATAAACGCGAAAGTTTGTTACTCTTTCACGCAAAACTACTGAATGGATTTTGATGAAACTTTACAATAATATAGCTTACACATCAGAATAACACAAAGGCTATCATTTATAAAGATATAGTGTGATTTATCCACAATATAACGATGTTCCATCACCAGGGTGAAACAGCGGGCGCAGCTAGTATACTTATATACTCAAGGTGACCAACTATACTCATTTACTGAGTTTGTACTTTTTTTTCGCAAACCGTACTCTTTTCAAATCCTGTACTCTGAAAGTACTCATTTGTATATTAATTAAATAGGTATTTAAAATTATTTTGTCAGTGATTTTAATTTCACGCGCACATATGGCTACCGTTTCCGGCACAATTGAGAGGCTGTATAATGTACCTGGAGATTTTCACTAGGAAATGATTATTGGAGCAGTGAGAAGTCAAGCAAAATGAAAGTTGTTCGGATGTGGCTACATTATTAGACGAACATCCTCATTTAGCAAAAAAATCCACTCCGAAGAAAAGTATGTTTTTAAAAGAAAATAAAGTTTTTACCCTTTTTTCTTATTTTTTTCACCTATGAAATACTTGCAAAGTGTACTCTTTTTGAACAAAAAATAGTTGGCCACCTTAATATACTACAGTCCGCTGAGCAGTTTTCACCGCTATTTATATAATATGAAAAGTAGCTACTTTTCATATTGACTATTGAACAATGAACTCCCTCCCACGGTTTTCCCAGAGCGCTAGAATATGGGGCTCTTCAAAAAGGGCGTAAACAGATACTTAAAGTCTCAACGAGGTAGGCAACGCGTCGACTCCCTTAGTGTTGCACATGTCCATGGGCGACGATAACCTCTTGCCATAAAGTAGATCCGTTTGCCAGTTTGCCTACAAGCAGGAATTTTTTTAGCTAACTCCTGCGGCCGGGCGGCCTGTCGTAAGAGGCGACAAAATAACCCACAGCCAGGTGGTAGGGTATTTGCCCGACTGGAAGGCTACCACCCCTGGTCTACAATATGCCGCCATAAAAACTTTGAGTTGTGTTCCGGCATCAGTGGCTAGGTTCCAGTTTCTCCTTCAAGGCCGGCAGCGCATTAGCAGCATCACAGGTATTGCTAATGTGCATAGACATGGTAACCACTTTCCATCACAGTTGGGTCGTCAGCCTGTCTGCTGAGCTTCAGCAATGAAATAAGCAGCGTACCACTGTTGATCTTCAACATTTCAAGGAACGGACAATAACGCTTGACATTATTGTACAAAGCAGATTAGTGGCTTTCACACATATGTAGTAATCTTGATATGCCCTTTACTTAGAATGCTTAACTTCAACGTCAGTTCATGCTTATTATAATTATACTAGCTTCTGCCCGCGACTTCGTCCTCGTGGAATATAAAAAAAGTAAGTTAACTCCCCAATTTTGAAACATTATTTATTCTTGCTCCACTCCTATTGGTCTTAGCGTGATGATATATGGCCTATAGTCTTCCTCGATAAATGGGCTATCTAACACTGAAAGAACTTTTCAAATCAGACCAGTAGTTCCTGAGTTTAGTGCGTTCAAGCAAACAAACTATTCAGCTTTATTAGTATAGGATATATACTAGGTATACTAACAGTTGTGCGTGTTCTTAAGCAGGATTCGAATCTACGTCTCCCCATATCTTCAGTTTAACGAATAACTCTATAAGCTCATGTTTTATGCCCCATAACTTAACATCAAAGTGAATTTAAACGTCGGCATTAGCCACAAAGAAAACTAAAGTAACATATTATACATACATAAAGTGATATTTTGTTGTAGATTTATAAATAATAAATAATTGAGCAAAAAGCCAATAAGATGCATGTCAAAAAATATACTTGATTCACAATTTTAATCTTGTCAAATGCCGATTTTTATTGTGGCCGACAAAACGAGAAAGGTGGAACGCGTCGTCTTAAAAAGTAGTACGCTAAGGAGTTGAGCGCACTCTAATACTTTTAGTCGCACGAGTTCTCTTTAGGACATGAAATCTCATCAAGTTATAAGTAAACTTTTAATATTAATTAACTAACTAACTCCGTTGGCTCAGCGACCCAAAGTGAGTCTTGGCCTCCGAAACGAGAGCACGCCATTATCCTTTTTCCTTCGCAGTGTCTTGCCAATAGTGGGCTTGTAGTGAGGTCAGGTCAGCTTCGACTCTATCCCTCCAGCGATACTTGGGACGACCAACGGGTCGCCGACCGACTGGTCGCCCCAATTATGCTCTCTTCACTTCCCGATCCTCCTCCATCCGCTCTATACCGAGCCAGCGGAGACGGTGAGAATTTATTTCCCCAATTATGTTGGACTAATTATATTATAATTGATACAACAATTTCTTTGTATAATAAAAGATTGAAAATGCGCGGTTATGTGTGTGCTTATTGCGACTGTTTCAAAACATACATAAGTATTTCAAGACTAACCTGTGTATTAGAACATGTATTATAAATATATTAGGAAGTAAATATAACTTTACCTAATGTTTTAATTTTTTTTTTATAAATATCGATAGAGGAACCACATACGTACATACTATATTCCCAAGCTAATCAAGTTACGATGTATTATTATCCTATTATATGTATATACGTACTACCTATATTGGTACGTACAGCACACAACTGTTAAGCCCGGCCACCCATATCCGAGTAAATATTGGAAAGCTCATTTACGAAATTTACTCTACTGGAATTCGAAAATTAAACCGTTGTGCTCTAGTGAAAGTAACTGATTTTTGGTGTCGTATAGTTTACATTCTAATAATTAGATTGTAAACTATACGACACCAAAAATCATTCTATCTGGGGTTGTCTGGAAGAGATCGCTTTTTAGCGATAAGACCGCCCTTTGTACATAACTAGATATAATTTTAGTCTTAAGTTCATGTTTGTATTGGTGTACAATAAAGAGTTATCTATCTATCTATCTATCTATTAATACTAATCTTAATAATTAAAAACAAAGACATGTCTTCAGCTGGCTATAAACCTCTTTAATACCTATATAGACGCATCAACCAAAGTGAATCAATTTGATTGAAAGGCATGAAGGGACACAACAGCATTCACTGAAATTGAATAATTCAAGTACGTTATGTTATGTATATATAGGTATATATATATATATTTATATTTGAAATCTGAGTAATTAAAGCGAGCGCTTTATTACATTTATGTTACGAATTTTGATCCGTGCAGTAACGGAGAGAAAATACAATTCCCTGCGGCCGGACGGCCTGCCGTAATAGGCGACAAAACTAACCAAAGCCAGGCGGTAGGGTATTTGCCCGTCTGGCTTCCGCGCCTGCTCTGCTATACCACCAGCAAATTTTTATCACTTTTGGTGTTACAAATATCCATAGACGATGGTAACCACTTTCTATTAAAAAAAAACATAGATCGCTTTGATGGATTATTCTAAATTAAAAACAAACAAAAAAACCGGCTTGCGACAATCGCGGTACCTCTCCAAAAAGTCTAGAGTGTGTGGCGTCTCTATAAATTTTATTTAATAAGGACTTTTTTGCAATAAAATGATATAAAAGTCACCGATCCGTAGGGACCGGGGTTCGAAATAAATTCAACATTTTTACAACGCACTCATTATACCGAAAAGAGATATCGGACAGTTATTTATAAAAAGTTGCCTCTTGCAGATCGAAATATAATGGTTCGTTGCGAATATCTTTAAAATTTCTTTGTCCGACAAATATTTGATATTAATGCTTGAATTTTCAATGAAATTTATATTCATGCAAGCTTGTTATGCATCGATTTTTTATTAAAATCAAATAAATACAATTTCGACTTTTTGGGAGAAAGGAAATATACGCCAGTCTGAAGCCCCTTACAATCTCTTATCAAATTAAAAAAAAAAAACTATCTCCCATTTCTAGCGAAATGTGCTTATTTTAGTAAAGCACTGTGTACTCCTCAAGGCCACACTCAGTAAATACGTTTAAAATATTTGTTATTCTCAATATGTGGGTATTCTAAAGACTTGTAACGGCTAATTATAATAATTTCCATTTAACGCTTTAAGTGCATTCTGTATTCGATCATTATTCCTTATTTGAACGAATTAATTTCCAAATTTGAATGCGATTCCTTTTTCGAATGACCCACTTGACGTTTATAGTCTAGTTCCTAATTTGAACATTCAAATGTTATAGGTAATAGTGATGGGACATCGTAACCAATAATTAAATATTTGATTAATATATTAAAAAAATTATATTAATATGACGTGTTTGGTTTTGACTGTACTAAAGATTATGCTTTTGATCATTAAATGGGCTGATTTAATCTTAATTAATTACAATAATTGTATAAATTATTACAATAAAATAAAACTTAACTTAGTTATATTGTGTTCTACACATAGACCCGACTATAAGAAGAATGCTGACTCTAGGTCACCATTTTCTATGGATAAGGTGCCCAGAAAGGTGGTTACGGTTCCTTCTTAGATCGCCATACTGGGTTTCATTAATTCACTAAATTAGATTCCTACTGGAAATTTTATTAGATATCATCCATATTTAAAAAGGTCGGTTAGCATTTTTCGTTTTGGGGTCCCATTTTTGGGGACTTTCAAGATGTTTATAAGGTACCTCTTTAATATTTGCTCTTCATTAGCAATCACTAACTTAGGCCTCAGTTTTAACTATTGCTGTATTATACACAAACTCAAATATGACACACGTAGCTTGAGAATATACAATGAGTATTGCGTCCATCGTTTTAAAAAGAATTGTGTAATGTGACAGTTTAAAACGTCTTGTGCCGATGCGGTCATAGGTGTCAACTGCGGTTGCGGCTAACATGTCCCGCACTATTCCTCGTTAGCAACGTGTTTTATTGGTGGTTACGTTTTTAGGGTTCCATTTTCAAATAGCTTTGTTTGTTGATATACAATTCTCTTATACATATTATTTATTATGGTTAGTTTCTGCGCTCTTCTTATTCTATCAGTCTACAAGTAATTTCAAGTCAAATATTGATCGTAGGTAACATTATCCCATACTTGAGGTATGTAGTATAAATTCCGCAACGTTACTTCGTTACATAGCAGTAAAAATGTGAATAGGGGAGTGGACAGTCAAATCAAACTGACGTTGTAACCTCATTCAATTCTGTAAGAGCGTACCTTATGACCTCATAAGTAGGTACCTACAACTCAATCGAATCAAATAGCGCATTAATTGGGTTGTTTGAACAATAATTAATTAAAATTATTATCACGATATTTCAAAAGTTAGATGATAAGCTGTTATTTTAAAGTCGTTATTTCTTATTTAATAACATTACAAATTATCGTAACCTGTGTCCGCGGCCCAGACTATACAGTGATAATGTGGTCTTTTGGGTTGTCACAAGAACTCTGTTGTTTGGCCCCAAACACTTACAATCCGGCTAAGTTTTACTGAAAAGTTAATACATCAGACAAGGCTGTATAGACTAAGTTCCTTTGTCTGCCATTTTGCCGAATATACTACAGAGTGCACGCTGTCCACGCCACTAAAGAATGCGAAAGGCGCTGCAATCGCCGTAAGTAATTCCGTACATAATCCTGTCAAAGAAATTATTTGAATCGGTTAAAAGTCAGTGCACACCAGCCTTAGTCAGTATATCAATCCATTTTCTAAGGTATAAACTTTTTACCACCTGATTCCAGGCTAAGAAAATGCTTCTAAAAATTCAGCTAAAAAGATTTTTGTAACCTTATTTTGTGTACAGAACCTTTCTTAATATTTGTTATTTTTATACTCCATTAAACAAGAATGACTTCGCAAACCACAACGGCTTAAACTATATTTATATATTGTAGCTTTAACGCTCAGAGCGATGAAAAATTCTAAAAATAGGACACGACTAGCAATCTTTTAGAAGTATTTGTGATGATTCAAATCGGGGAAACAGACCTCTCAGCAATCATTTTATTTTATAGAGCTTTATGGCTTTGGAGCAAAAATCTTTGACCTTTTGCTGTTTGATGGAAATCCTATAAAGCTCGAAATAAATAATGCGCAGTATCTATGCCAGTTTTTTAATAGTCACTGAATACATATTAACAATAAAACTACAAGCTAATTATGGACTGTTCTCACATAGCTACTAGGTATAGCATAGGTTGGCTGTATTGTACGTTGGACAGTAAACCAATGTGCAATTATATTTTGTTTAAATAAAAATGTTACACTCGTACGTTTACTCGTTTCAGCAGTCTATATGAAGTAAATTAATCATTAATTTACTTCATATATACTGCTGAAATATTGTAATCATTCATAAATTAATATATTGTAATCATTCGAATAAAAAAAACTTCCAAAATTAAAATTAAATTAAATTAAATCACGAACCATATTACTTAGAGATTATACAGATCTCCATAGATAGTATAATAAATTACCCTAGAAACGATCTGATTTTCTACTAACTTTTTAAAATCTTAGAATAACGTATCCGGAATAATTTAATTAAATAAACAGCCTATACTTATCCGTAAGATCATAATTGGGTTTTTATATACAAATTACGCCATCTAGCGGTGAATAGCGGTAGCTATCAGATAATCGATAGTTACAGAATTACAGGTCGTTAACCCCTATGATATATTATTATTATGCCTTTAGGCTTTTGAATATAGAATGAAAAAATATACGGGCGATGAATTAGGAATATACAACTTAAAGTAGCTGGTTATTACTTCTTAAAATGACTAAACTCATAGTTGATAAAGAGTCTAAAGTTAACGTTAGACAGATCAACCAAATTCGTTAAATTTGGTTAAAAAGTACAGCATTGAACACAACAACAGTATTCAATGACATTGAATGATTCAGGTTTATGTTTATATGGGTCACTTAGATAGATTCCACCAAATTCAGAGACATAAATAAATACAGAATAAATGTATTTTTTTTATCCATATTTATTTTTGGTTTCATTGTAGAGTATGCCACAATAACAATTTTGAGATGTGTTCCTATATCAGTGATCAGTCTAGTCTACTAGTTGTAGTCTTACATCTTAGAAATTGACAACGCACCTGGTGTTACAAATGTACATAAGCGGCTGTAACCACTTTCCATCAGATTTGCCATAAGAAAGAACACACATGCAAATACAAATATACGCAAATACTCGTATATCGAATATTTAATTACATTTAATAGAGGTTTATTATATTATAGACTTAATTTGTGTAAGTCAAGCTCAAATTAAGGTAATTATAATAATATATAAGTGTTTTAAGAATGTTCCAATTTTTTTCATTAAATATGTAAAATTTACAAATTGAATGAAATTTATTGACCAATAATTTGCATACAAATTAATTCACATTGAAATTAACTTTAACGCTTAAAGAGCATACAATTTTATTCATATTATTTACAAATTCCTTTCTTATGTCGAACAAATTTATTGTTTCTTTGATAATAATATCACAATTTATTATTTATTTATTATAAATAAACAAAAGTAAAAATATATTTGATAGATAATATAAAGCCACCTGCACGACTACCAGGCTTCCATACGTAATAAGAAGCTCGATAAGGTATATTCGCTTTGCATTTGACATACTTATTATTCAATACAGTGCGGCATATCGATGTAATCGCACTTTCTTATCGATATGATATCCTAGTAGATTTATATAACTGATCGAATAGATAAATAAGTAATTGTAATATAAATATTATACAGAATGTATAAATATTAATATAATAAGTAGGAAATTTGGGTTACTTCGTATTCATAATTTGATACGTTTGAACGCGATAATATTATCTAAAGAAAAAATTTGAGGCATTTTTCCATTTTCAAAAAAGTTTCGGTTTTGTTAACAGTGAACTTTTTTTATTTTTTATTGCCGGAATTCAGCAGACAGGCAGACGGACCACTTGATGGAAAGCGGTTTTTTTTTTTAATTGCAGGAGGTCAGCAGACAGGCAGACGGCCCACTTGATGGAAAGCGGTTACCATCGCCTATGGACATTTGCAACACCCAAGGTGCTACAAATGCGCTCCTGCTCTCTTAAGGGAGACTGGAAGCTGGTCACTAATTCCGGAACACAATTCAAGGTTGTTATGGCGACATACTTCAGACCAGTTGTGGTAGCCATCCAGTCGGGCAAATGCCCTACCACCTGGCTGTGGGTTGTTTTGTCCCCTCTTACGACAGGCCGCCCGGCCGCAGGAAATTGTATTCTTTCACCGTTCCTGCACGGATGAACTGAATTCTTAGGAGCCTAATTCATTCTTAAACAAGATTTCTACATATATGTGTTAAGTGAAATATGAAATTTCGAGATGCCACAAGATATTCGCTGTTCGGCATCCGTCAAAGACCGAGTATTTGGATGAAACTAAGGGGCAGTAGTCAAATCTAACTTTCGCCAACTACTTGCATGCTTAAACATAATTTTAAAACTTAGCTTTTATAACTAAAGCGATTGATTAACCATAATATGAAGCTATACTAAAAAAAAAGGTTTTTAAATACAAACTTTTGAGTTCCTGGATATCATGTAGCAGCCAGAGTGGTAGCCAAGACAAGTAAAACGAGCCCAAACACGACGGGTCTATCTTGTTTAGTACAGGAGTTCTTATGGCTCCTTCCGACTCCATCATCAGATCAGCTCCATGATACCATATTATTGCATTGTCACGCAATATAAGTATGCGTGCAAAATTTCAGCACAATCTGAAACCGGGAAGTTGGTCAAATTTAACTTGCAAAATTCCAATTCAATTCAATTTATTTATTAATTATATATAATAATATAATAATTCCACCCGAACTTACATACATACATCCATTGCAAGTTAAATAAAAGCTTGTAAAAATAGGAAAAATCTACTAACAGTAGGTACTATTAGTTTTTAAGCGACTTTCCGTAGCTCGGTCAGTGCTATAATTAAATTAAAGAGATAGCTACGTATGCATGAATGATTAATATTAAATCTTAGAAAATTTCACGTGAAAAATGTATTTAAGTCGTAAAGTCTCCACGATTTCATTCTCCGAAAACCAATCCTAATTTACACAGTAACCATAAAACGTATCCAACGGTAAACAAATTTTATCTCGCGTCATTCGCGACTATGTAACTTATTCTGCGAATCGTTTCATCAACAAACCGCATAAATCATAATTTTACACGCATAAATTTGTTTTATTTCGTTTTTGTGTCGTGAACTAGGTGGCAGATGTTAGAGACGCGTTGATAGTGTCGCAATTTCTCAGGAACAACGGTTAACGAACTTTGAAACTTCTTAAATATAAAAATACTTTAATGACACTATATTAAACATGAGAAGCAGCTCAGATGTCTATGGTAAATGTAAGTTCTTTTTTGTTTTTATTTAAAAATACACTATTTAGTGTCTGCTTGTATTTTAAGGGGATATAACATAGGATCGATAGAGATAGTCCTTTGCAAACATGGAAGTTCTCCTTGGTCCTCATGGAAGTCCTTTAGAAAAGTTAACAGGAAACATTAAATTGAAAAACTTCATTGAATAGAAAAATCTAATTTAAAATAGTTGTTCTATATTAATCCAAATTTACTGAATATTTTAAAAATGATTTAGTTTTATCCTATGTATGGTTGTTCTGTATATTATGTGGTGATGAAATAATACCTACATGTTATGTTAAGTAAAAATTTAATAATCACTTTTAAAACTATAGAATAGTCAGTTATATAAATGAATAAAATGTATGTAATACGTAGTTCATTTTTACCCATTCACAGTTTTATAAGTATATAAATTTACTTTCATTTTTAAAAGTTTAGTAAGTTAAAACAAACTCTTTTCTTTTTTAATGAATTATAAGAATTGCATCCTTGAACATGAGATCCTGCATCTTACCATAACATCCACCCATTTACTTACCCGCCTCCCGAATGACGTCACGCTCGTCTGATTGATTGAGACGCGGTCGCGTCGCATCGCGTCACAGCGCACGGTGTAATTACGGCCACATGCGGAAAATGTATTGTTTACTTTGGGTAACAGAGGGTTTCTGGTAATCGACCTTAAGTGTACGCTTAATACCGCATTACTGCGTAATATTTATTTATTTTTATGTCAGTTATATAAGAAATTATAAATATTATGTAGTATAGGTATAGATAGTAATAAAAAAATATACAAACTTTACTACATACTTATCGCCATAGTGTACAAAACAGGAATCTATTATACCTAAGGACTGAAAAATTTGTAATGAAGAAAACAAAATAAAAAATTAAATAAGTTCAATTAAGTAAAAAGTCGAAAGGAGTGGAGGTGGGTAAAAATAAATTGATAGTCTCTTTTTCATTTGTTAGATTAGCTGACGCCAGCTAGCTAACGATCAGTTTCAATTAATTAAGTAACATATAAACAACTCTCGAAGTGATAAATCTTCGGATATATTAAACTTTAAGAATAATACAAGTATTCCATAAATATAAAAGTTTTTTACGTTAGGTACTTGTTGAGAGAAACTACAGTTTATTTCACTATGAAAAGTGTCACGCAAAAGGTTTCACTATTTCTTTAACGATTTACTAATCTGTGTTTCAATTTTTGCATATAGTATATTGATGAATTCCATATAACTAATTGATTATCAGGGGGAAAATACACAATTAATGTAATATAGCCCTATGATTATTTATAAAAAACAAAATCATGATCCCCAAACAAGTTCGCTGGCCATTCAGTGACGTCACGGTCGCCGTTGGGGCGTATGACGTCACTTGACGCGTCGCGTGCCGCGCTGATTGATTGAGATGTCGCGCCGGCGTTCGCTACGGTGTGATTAAGGCCAAGAGCGGAAGTGTTAGACTATGTGTTCTCGGGAACAATGTTATGTTTTATTTGGCACTTCATTATGTATATAAAATGACGCTTTTATCAACTCTGGTTTGAGCAGACAAACAACTAGATCTGTTTTTTGGCTGGTGTTTCTATAATTACCTAGATAAATCATCACATTATTATCTATTTATAACTGTCCTACTATAATAATTTTTGGCGTAAAATATTTCCACTTGCTACTCTGGCCCCACCTAAATTGTATGCTTTTCAATTTATCACTGTTTGATACACTGATATGGTCCTCCTTACTTACCTAGATAATTTCTTTCTTTTGAAGTATTAAAAATATTCTTGGTCACTGTCAAACACGAGAATAAAACCAGCGCAACTGTTATATTAATCACGCCGGGGCCCCGGTGTAATGTTACCGGGTACCAGGCTATCATGAGCGGGGAGCGGTGTTCATAAATACTGCGAGTGCGCAGGGCTGTTGCTACTATTGCAGAACTGCATTATTTCTTATATCGCTCCTTGATTTCCTGTGAACAGCCGTTATATTTGCCATTTCAAAATTTTATGTATATATTATACACTTTTTTCTATTCTAGTTATATTGCAAACCCATGCGGGGTTTAACAATTTTTCTCTAATCCATCCTAAAGTTATATGGAAGAAATTGTTTTTAGTGGTACGACCGCCTATTGTCTTATGTCCACTTCATATATTTTAATAACTTTTGCAAAAATCGTGGTAGCGTAATGGCTAGCGCACGCGTCCAAAACCCAAGGAGCGCAGGTTCGAATACTGGCCGGAACAGATGCATCGCTTAGTCAGTTTTCTGACCTAATGTGTATATTGTTACAATTACCACGTGCTTACAACGGTGGAATAAAACATCGAGATAACCGATGTGTCAAACCTGGCAAGCTGCCTTGGACAAGCGTGGCGGGTTACTGTCCACTCCCTAGTAATGGGCCGCCCAAGCCCAGCAGCGGGACGTTTATGGGCCGATATTGTCGTAAATCAAATTAAAATAGCGCGCTTGAAACCGTTAAAACGTAAAGTTAGGTCGAATTCAATAACGGTTTTATGCGCTGTGTTTTATATTATTCTTTTGCGTCATCTTGTGCATTTTATACAAAGATTCGTTTACCTTAAAATGTATAACTATAATATTATCAGCCTATTAACGTCCCACTGCTGGGCTCGGGCCTCCCATAAAGGGGGACGCATAATGTCGTTTCCCCCATAAAGGGGGAACGGACAATAAATATAGCCGCCACGCTTGTCCACGGCGGCTTGGCAGGTTTGACACATCGGTTCTCTCGATGTGCAGGTTGCATCACGATGTTTTCCTTCACCGTTGTTACCCGGTTGCACCCGGTAATTGTAACATATTGTTTAATTTCAAACATATTTGTTTGGGTTAAACAATCCTTGTGCAAAATAAAGTTTTCGAAGTATATCTGAACTAACCGTGTTTAGAATGTTGAGTGAGAGATACTACTAGATAGATGATCTACTTGACTGATTGTTGTTGTAAGGCAGTCGGACAATCGAAAATCTTGATAATCGTACCTATATGAAGAAAAGCGGTTTTTCTACATATTATTATTATTTTATTGCAAGAGTTCAGTTTCAGCAGACAGGCAGACGGCCCCCTTGATGGAAAGTGGTTACCATCGCCTATGGACATTTGCAACAGCAAAGGTGCTACAAATGCGCTGCAGCTCTCTTAAGGGAGTCTGGAACCTGGTCACTAATGCCCGAACACAACTCAAGGTTGTTATGGCGATGTACTTTAGACCAGGGGTGGTAGCCATCCAGTCGAGCAAATGCCAGCTACCACCTGGCTGTGGGTTGTTTTGTCGCCTCTTACGACAGGCCGCCCGGCCGCAGGAAATTGTATTCTTTCTCCGTTCCTGCACGGATAAAATTTAAATAAAATAAAATTATTAATAAAATTTAAAATTATTAACTCTAGAGAGTTACACCTACTTCGTCCGTGTACACGTACATACATACATACATAACTTCACGCCAGGTCCCTTGCAGGGTAGGCACGAACAACAGAGCGCCATTCAGGCTTATTCTTACACACCTCACTTGCTTCTTTGACATTCATAGCTCTTGTCATGCACGCTTGTCTGTTCTTGAGGCTCCTGACATCACCTTCTGCTAATACACGATCAATTTGATCATGGAAGCTGTGTCGTGGCCTTCCGCGACTTCTGCATCCATTCACTTTTGCATTGTATATCTGTTTAGTCATTCTTCCATCATACACGTGTTTCGTGTACACGTGTTCATTCAAAATAACAAGTTACTTAGGTTTGTAGTTGTGCATTTGTTATCAATGTTTATAAAGAGATGAGACATATAATTTAGTACGTACGAATTTGCTTATATTTTCTTAAATTACCGCGGTTTTAAATCCGGATGGTCGCGATTCCGCATAACTGAGGTCCGGATAATGTCGGTAATGTTCGTCAAAATGGATACAGCAGCCCTAGGTTGTTGGTTAGGCCTCACACAGCGGACCGACTGCGACCGGTTGCTTACACTGCTAGCGTGGGTGGAGTTGCCTCTCGTATTTATAGAATTATTACACTTAACATTATTATAAAGAATCATCAGTAGATAACAATTCATTGGTCACCCGTTATAATCCTGACCTCCATCAGTGCCTTTCAAGTTTGTTAATAACCGGTCAAGCCTTGGTGAGGAACCCTACTTTACTTACATAAAAACTTAACAAGGTTTACATACACGCGAGTGAAGCTACGGGTAAAAGCATGTATATATATACATACTAGGATATGCTCGCGACTTTGTCCATGCTTGACTTGAAATTCCCGCAGGATTCCCAAGACACAAAGTACCGCAGTATTTAAAAAAACTCGCGGGCATATCCTAACAACAAATAAAGGACGGACAGACGAATAGATGAATATGACAAAACGATGAGGGTTCAGTTGTGGCCAAAATGGCTATGAAACCCTAGGTCCCTCAAAGATAGAGTTAACTTTTTTTATTGCGAAGCTGGCAACTAGGCAGAGAGAGAGAGAGAGAAAGTAGAGAGGCCCAGCTCGTGGAAAGTGGTTACGGTCGCCTATGAACGTTTGCAACACCAGAAGCGAAACCAAAGCATTGCAAATCTTAAGGATCGTGTAAAGAGGAGACGGGGCATGAGAAGGAACGATCAGACAAGAGGGATGGTAGGGATGAGATATGACATTGGAATAGGGAGGAGGGAGTGGGCCATCCGAATTCTCTCTAATCGCACGCAATAAGATTAGCTCAAGGGTAACCGTTTCACGCCGATTTTCTGTGAGAGCGTGCTATCACACCGATCGAGCCGGCCCCGAACGCTATAATCGAGATAATGACTCCAGCATGACTCTACCACGTAAAGACTACCTGCTAACCTCAATATAAAGCCTACATTTCCGCTCGAACCTAAGTTATTAATTCTAAGCATTCAATAAACTTAATTTGCACTTCATTATTACTAATCTGAACGTGATGCTAATCGACGAGCGACGTGGCAAACATTTTGAATACAAATTGTATCGTCTTCTTCGTTGTATTAAGAGAGGTGGTAGACGACGCACTCTTTGTGCGTGAGCCTCTTTAAATTTTGTAGACGTAGCATCAAGTTCATTCATGTAAATTTAAGTGCCTACATATTTTGTTAATATTTAAACTTCCTAAAAGGTTAAGGCAATTCAACAAACAAATTCTGTAAGCCCATAGGAATATTAAAGTTTATAATTATTTCACTTCAAAACAGAATATTTCACGAGTCAGAATATTCACAAAATTCATAAATACATTTTAGTAGCTAAAATCTTACGGAGTAGAGGACGCAATACTAATCAAATCTTGCATTTTTTTGTAGGTGTAGTGATAAATTTAAGGCGATGGTCTGTCACAAATGCCGTAAACTTCATACGACTTATCGCTGTACGCGACCGACGAAAACTTTATATGAAAATGCACTATAGTGGCGCCCAACTTATGGACGCTGCGCACAGCATAAGTTCACCGTGTCACACGTCACGCGATATGTAGCCTACGGCGTTTGTAACGGGCCAGAACCTTAAGTACTTTCTCATGACTTCAAAAGAACTTTGACTTTTCCAAGTTAGCTGCTTTACAACTTTACATTTTTCATGACGGCCTCTATGGTTGTGCAGGCTAAGCCTTTGCCGGCCTACCTTACTGAATTACAGAGGCTTCGGGTTCAAGTTCTGGTGTGGTAAATTTCGGAAACGGTTTTTCTCCGTTATTTACTATTGTCTGGGTGTCTGGGATCGGCCCCATAGGCTACTCTGAGGCTGATCCCAGACACCCAGACCTCTAATATAATATCAACAACAGCCCATAACTGTTCCACTGCTGGGCTTGGGCCTCCTACTGTAAGGGAAAGGACAGTATACCCGCCACGCTTGTCCAAGGTGGCTTGGCAGGTTTGACACATCGGTTATCTCGATGTGCAGGTTGCATCACGATGTTTTCCTTCACCGTTGTAAGCTAGTGGTAATTGTAACAATATGCACATTAGGTCAGAAAACTGCCTAAGTGGTGCATGCGTTCCGGCCAGGATCGAACCCGAGTCCTTTTAGCTGGGGCGCGTGCGCTAGCCATTACGCTACCACGACTCAGACCTCAGACCAGACCTTTAATATAAAACTCACTAATTACCCATAACACAAGCGTAACTTGCTTAATTTGGGATTATGAAATATGTACCTAACGATCTGGAATAAAATCAATCATCATTGTTCGTTGAGATAATTAAATTTGTGTGTCGTCTACGCGACAATTTAAGTGAATACATTTATATAATAACGCCGTGATTGTAATGAGAATGGCTCTAATAGGCCTATTGTATTTTATTTAATGATAATTTTATTATATTCAATTGAATGTTTCCCAGAATCTATGGATACGTAAGTTATTGGTTTACTTCCACGAATGTCTGGATATTGTCTGGCTTGCTACTAAATTTTTAAACTAAGTAATAATCTTCTACGTTGTCATTTAATGTTAATTTCTTCTATATTAATGAGGATTTTATTTTAGAGGACTCATACTCAAAATATGTTTTCGTAGAAATTTTGTTTTACTTGGACACGGGCAAATTCTTTTTGAACTGAGAGGTTTGTACGCTCTGTCTAAGACAAGGTGTCGTGATGGCATAAAACCAATATGTAAGTGGCAACACTAAATAAGGTTGCGCAAATTTGATTAGTTAGACTGGTAACACAAAAACGGATCACGCAAATTGCATTTTATAAGAGTGGCAACACGAATAAGTCTTTTTGAATACGTATCCGTGTAGACAATTTCTCTGACAACCTAATCCACATACCTATATCTTTACAATCGCATAATCTAGCTAACAAATAATTGAAGCAAACAAGAAGGAACAAGGCGTGGTAACTTTATTCACTAAACTATATTAGTAGTAGATACAGTATTACTTTAAATACACTGGAGGGTAATCGAACCTGCATCCCGAAACCAGTTTAACCGAGATCAATCTCGGTGGGATCACAACACCCGAGAGGCTCGTATCATGCCCAGCACATCTGAAGGTAAATTAATACTTTGAAAAAATGAAAAAGTCAACACGGATTTTATCAAAAAACCGCGCGGTGTCATCGGCTGGAGTTGATTCCTTACACTAGCCTCCAAGAAAAGAGGCGCTTTACACCATTTCTGTACGTCTATTTTATCTATCTGTGATTTTTGTTTGTTAAAACATTCACAGACACATTAACAGACTACGATTTTATTTAAAAAAAAGATAATTTATCATCGTACCAATTTAAAAAAAAAAATTGTATATCAGGGACTGATTTGTTTTATTGGAATAGGCAAAAACAGATAAAAATAATTAATAAACCATATCTGGGCACAGCTGGGGAGTTTTTGGCACTTCTTCTAAAATGTTGCATACTATATATAGCTTATATATAATAAACCATTTGAATATAAATAATTCTGTGGTGAAAACTATTTAACTTGAAACATAGTTTTGCCGGTAACGATAAGTAGTTATTTATAGATACTTAAATCTAATAAAAAGGCAATTTAGTTTACAATATGTCAAATTAAGTATACTCTTAAACAAAATAGAATATTAAACACCGGACATATCATCAAAAAGCTCCAATCATAAGCATGTCATATTCAACAACCACGTACAAAAACAAAATGGCCACTAATAATAAATAATATGTGGTTTAATTAACTCGTCTTAACGCATAAGGCTGTGATGTGCGACCAATTACCCCGTCTGAATGTCTGGTGACTTTATTCAAAGTATATTTAGAGTTACACTCAAATGTAGTGCATTAATTCAGCAGTTAATCCGCCCGGATTATTTGCAAAATGACCATTATTAAGGTGCCTTTACAAGGACCATGCAAGATGTATATATATGTATATATACATAATGATTATGAAATATATAAATAATAATTATTAAAAATGGCCACTGCTTTCCAATCAGTATCAAACTCATGACTTTGGAAAAGTAATCTGTAATGCTGATATTAGACGGATCAACCAAATTGAATAAATCCAGTTGAAGGGAACAGAAATAAATGGACATGACAGTATTAAATGTCATTGAAGGTTTCAAGTTTATGTTTATATGGATCATTGTCGTTGATCCAAATTAAAATATAAAATGTATAGTCTAATATTATTAGCTTTAGATTATATTTTGAAATAAATACATTCATTTTCATGTGTACGAAAAATAACATACAAAAATATTTTGCACATTTTACGCATATGTTAAATAGTAACTTAATATATGTTCATGGCCGTCAATAAAATCAGTATTTAATATTGTATAAGCACCTTTAATGTGCAAAGCGCGTCGCGTCTGACGCCGGTCGTAGCAAAAGTTTATTTTCATCTTGTTGATACAAACGACGCGAATACAGGCCGTTTATGACGCTGAAACGTCTGACAGTAATATTTGTGTTTCACCTGATTTATATGAAAGTAACGCATCTCCTCGCGCGGCAATAAAACGCCCGGTTTATAGACAGCCTTAGGTCGTAATCAACGTCGCGGTGCGCCAGAGCACGATAATTAGCAATTCGATTTTCGAATGTTCTTTTTTGAATTACGAATGTATGTGTTGTTCCAAGTTTAAATTCGAATTTTGCCAGTTTAAATGTAATATGTACCTAAGCTAAGTTCGATTTATTTTGTAGAAATATGGTCTGATTGTCAAACTTTTTTAGTGTGTATTGTATTGTATAATAAGGTACGATTTTTATTGTGTGATGATGATATTTAATAATTTTAAGGATAATTTGCACGCCTCATAGGCAAAACATGTGAGTCTTGTAACCTTATGTCACCTCCAATTTATGAACCATGTTTTAAGCAAATAAAATGAATTTGAATTAATAATTTTATTTGAATTTTTTATGTCTTAAACGACTCGTCATATTTTAATGAAAATTTTAGATATTAAAACGATATGTTTTCATAAATTTTCGTTTAGTTTATTTTAATGTTTGATTCTATTTTGTGGAACTTTTCCTATGTAATTTGAAATTTATTTATATATGTATAAGGATAAGAATTTTCGCGTGTACTTTACATTTCGATGTCTTAGAAAGTTCAAAAGATTTTAATATGTGGCCTTACTTACAATCGTTAGTTAAATTTTAAGAAAATGCTCAGCAACTGATTAGTGAAAATCCGTACCTGTAAACTCCTCTTAAGGATAAAAGGTAATAAAGTAACAGCAAAGGGCATTAAATTGGTGCTACCGTATTGGGCTACCGTAGCTAAAGCTAAAGTCAAACAATATAAAATCACTAGGGTGTTATTAAATTACTTACTAAAGAGATGGCTAATCCTTTCTCAACGAGATTATTATAAGTAAGGCCCATGATGTCTAAGTATCGCACAACTGAAGTGCTAAAAACATCAATTTTTAAAACTGAAATAAGGCTTTATACGCACTATGCGGCTAGTCGGAGCTGGTCAGCAGTCCGGCTGGCAGTATATATAGTATGCAGTTGACTCTGTAATGAACCAGAATCACGCAATTAAATACCAGCCACACTGAGCCGCATAGTGTGTTTAGAATCGTTCGGCTGACCGATGTCTGCCGCAAGTAAGTGACTATAGAAATGAGTTTTATATATATTTTCTCACTTTAGGGGACGGTCGATCGGACGGCGGGTAACCGCATAGTGCATATGGGTGCTAATATTATTTAATTGTTAGTGTAGTATATTTTCTTATACACGTGTATATAGTGAAATTACGATGCGTGCACGGCGGTGCATAGATCAAACCGGACCGATGCCGTTGCAGTCAGGATGCCCACTGGGAGCCTCGGCCTCCCGCTGGCGCGCGTCAAGTTTTATTGCCAAGTTATTCGCCGCTTGACGGATTTATACTTGCCAGAATGGAAAATTGGATTTTAATTTAATAGTTTTATTTTTATTTCATTATTTATTTACTACTAGGTATCACATTTAACGATCGTAGTGAATTTTGAAAATAGAACTGTTTGAAGAAACATCCTTATGATTATTTTAGTTGAAAGATATTTGAAAAACCGAGGTACGTGAAACTGTCGTTGAATAAAAAATCAGTTTCCATTTTCAAATTTAACGGCTTTTGTGGTTTAGTAGGCTTTGCCAGCTTACCTTACAACACAGAGGCTTCGAATTCGGTTTCTGGGATCAGCCACAGAGCGATCTGTTGTATATTACTGATAGAACGAGCTACCTTACCTGGAGATATAAAGTGTGTATTTTTCTCTGGCGATTATTAACAAATTTAAGTAGTACATTCAAGAATTTTGCTTTCAAAGTCGTTAAATGTGCCTCTCAAACTTCTTTTTTATTTTTTTACGGTTCACTTGATGGAAAAGAGTTACCATCGCCTATGGACATTTACAACACCAAGGGTGCTACAAATGTGCTTCTGCTCTCTTAAGGGAGACTGGAACCTGGTCACTAAAGCCGGAACCCAACACAAGGTTGTTGTGGCGGCATACTCTGTGCCAGGGATGGTCGCCATCCAGTCGAGCAAATAACCTACCTACCCTTAACTTGTACACTATAAAAATTAAAATTCGAAATGATAGAGCTTAAAAAGTACTTTTCACCAAAGTTACTTTAAACAATATCCGTTAAGTAGTTTTTAAGATAAAATTCTCCAATAAACGCTTTTAAAGAGTTTCGTGGCGTAATTTTATTATATTCGTGAAAATAGAAGCGCTTAACCAAATGCATTTTATTTTAAAAAAATTTGCATTGTTATATTTAAAGCTAGTCACACACCGCGCGTTAATTTACATTTTAATATTGTCGCAAATCAAAATCGCGTCGCGTTTACTAAATCGCATCAACGTACTTAATAAACGTCATGTCGCAGCCCCTCGCACTTTTAACCCTGTTTAAGTCGACGCATTAACGTCGCGAATCGGAAAACTCAATGCATATTTTGTCATACATGTTACAGTGTGTTCAGTAGGATAACTTTGTATGAACAAACATTGTGCGTAAATGTAGGTAGCTAAAATTAATGATAGCTCCGTTCACTTAGATATTATATACTACAAAAATATTTTTATGTAATGGAAGAAGTAATTGAAATGAAATTTGTTTAATAACACATCTTAGTTAAAAATAAAAAACGATTTTAAGAGTTTTTTTTTTCTTTAAATTGCCGGACAAATAGACATTATATTATCAAGCTAAGGCAGTATGATTGTATTATGAGTATATATATGACATGACATGACATGCTTGACAAACGTTTGTACATCATTTTATTAATGGTCTTGTTGTAATACGAATTTGCTACATAATTATTTTTTTTGAACATGCCTATTTTAACCCACCTGATCTTTCCTTTAATTTTTATTAATCGCACAAGTTCAGTAGACAAGCAGACGGCCCATCTGATTCGAAGCGGTTATCATCGCCTATGAACATTTTTAACACCAAAGCTGCTACCATTGTTCTGCCGCTCTTTAAAGGAAGACTGGAATCTGACCACTAATGCCGGAACACAACTCAAGTTTGTTATGGCGGCATACTCTTGTCACCTCTTACGACATGCCTCCCAGCTGCAGGAAATTGTATTCTTTCTGCCTTCTTGCACGGTTTTAAGTCAAAATTCAACATTAAAGTCACTAATGAATTATGTCTAGATTTCCACACTGTTCATCATACACTGTGATATAGCGTAATGCGTCGCGACTAGTCGTGATTTTGTTTGATTAAAGTTCGCGCGACCGGAAAATGAGTGATTTAACGGTCGTCAGCGGTTTTAATATCTTTTTGGTGCTTCTTTTAATCGTTTTGTTTTAGGTGTGTCGAAGCTCTTTTTATGTTACGCGGGATTTCGGCCTTTAATGGGCCCGCGATGGCCGAGATTATAGTTATTTTGAGGATCTGTTAACATTAAAGTGCCTTTTTATTGACTTGCTTTTAATAAAGGAGCTTCACGTCGTTACTGTTATGAAGAGTAATAATTTTGCTCGTTAGCGTCGGAAAGATTGAGATGTTTGGTTTGGAATTTAAATAAGGTGTTTGTTTGTATTTATTTACAATACTAACAAGACTAGATAGTGTATTATAAAATCAAAATGGTAATTTAAATGGTGTTTGTTAATATTTATGATTATAATATATTATGACGATTGATGGATAAAAGTGTTAAAGTAGACCAAAAAAGAGATGGAAGGATTAAGTAAAGGATGGCATGATAATTTGTGGCATGATAGAGGATGCCAGAATAGAGGACTATGGAAAAAATGTATTCTGCCCATCCCAAATAGTTAAGAGAAGGTGAAAGAAAAGAAATAACAGCTAACTTTAAACTTTTTATAAACATGAAAATTGGAGATAATACCTATTAGATGCTAATGAATTACCAGCACTCGTGCACTTAACCAATAACCATAATCTATCTATACCTAATATCATAAAGAGGTAAATTTTGTGAACTTGTTTATAAGAAGTAATCTCTTGAACTACTGAACTGATTTTGATAATTCTTTCACGGGTAGAAAGCTACATGATTCTTGAGTGACATAGGCTATGTTTGAATGTGTTTTTCTTACGCCCAGCGAAGTTGTCACGGGTCAGCTAGTGATATATACATATATGGTCTGATACGATAACTCTAATCACCCTAGGAAATAAATATGTTTTTAGGCAACAAAACAAACTACCTTCCAAAGAATATAATAAAAGCGAACAATGAATTCGAAGAAATCTCACCGAGCAATCAAAATAAAGTGGCATACTTATCATGTTTGCCGAAAAGGATATCTTTTAGCGGGAATTTTATTAAATACAGTTTTAAGATGCAAAAACGGCCGAGTCGTAAAGTGCGCCACCTATCTCGCCGTATCGGCTTTAATGAAAACCGGCTATCTGCATGCGAAATCCCGGGCCGACCCTCTCCGTTAATATATGCGATTTTTATCAGCGCCACGGCGGGCGGAGGGTTAAAAATATGCAAAAATCAACCTCCGGGGTGAATATTAAGTAATGTAATTTTATATAATATTCCACAATTAAAATTTAAATTGAAATCAATGCTCGCTTGAATGGCTGCGGCATTTGAGGGTTGGCTTTTACTGTTTTTCATACTGTGGTGTTGACTGTGTTAATCCTTTGATGCGGGTAGGAAGTATTTAGCTATGCTTCGGCTTGTGATGTTTGTAATCTTACTTAGAACGAATCATATTTATGTATTAAATTAGTCTGTCAATAAATAAGGATGCGGACACATGTTGCGATAATAAGGTTACAACCTAAGCGCCGACAAAAAACAAATTCACACCTGAATATCTGTAAAAGCACATTTATTACCCGTCGGCATTTGAAATAATCACTAATAACATTGAAACGTTGATCGTCGTCTTTTGTTTACTTATTTATTGGCCTATTGTTGTATTGTGATCATTAGCCGGGTGTTACGAATTTAAAGTACAAGCTAATTCTAGGAAATTCGGTCCACGTTGCCGGGCGGACATATTGCATTTGTCCAGTATAAAACAATGGCTCGATTGGGGGAGTTGGCAGTCGAACGAGAACCACGGTCAAGGCAAGACGTGTTTTATTGAATTACGACCTTCTGCATTACGTTTGGATTTGTTGTGTTCGGTTATATTTGTACCTGTGTTATACGTGTTTGTATAGTTCTAATAAACTCTACAATAATTCCAACGGCATTTTAATTCGAGTCCCGCTATTCGTAACAATATAAAGGATTCATGTAATAAGTACAAGGCTGACTTCGATGCGGTTTTTACTTATCGACACCTAATTTTTGGACTTAAACATCTGCGTTTCGTTTTATCCCGGGAACCCAGCGAGAATTTTTCAGGGAATTATTTGAAAAATCAGATTGAAAAAGAAATTCGAATTCCAAAGCGAAATTATCACTAATTGACAGCAAATTTTATGGAAAAAAATGTGCAATAGATATCTTTTATCCCGGGCATCCCGCGGGAATTTTTCCGAGAACGGTTTGCAGTTGTTCGGGTGCTTAAAAATTAGCTTAATCCGACACGGTTTTCATTCAAACTTACATCGTTTTTAAATGCTGCGGTACTTTGTGTCCCAGGAATTGTCCTCTAAATATCCTTTTATTGTTTTTAAAAAAATATTGGAAATTGTTTGTAAATAAAACTGCTCAACAAAACGTCAGTCTACAAACTCCCGTCAAAAACTCTCCACACTTCTTTTGACTTTGACATTGACAAAATCAAAGGCAACTGGCAGTGAAGGTATATATTTTAAAAAAGTTGTATATAATTCGCATTTCAGTGTTCATCTATGACATATACAATAGAGATGTTAATAGCCCCATTTAACATTAATTACCCAACTCAATTAATGTGGTATGTAACTGTCACACGGATCATATTACAAGCTATTAAAACATTAAAACGATTCCTAAATCGCGCTGGTGAAGTTTTATAGCAGATCCGCGGTGTAGTCGTAAACTTGAATGATCAAGGTTTAGAGGTTTGGGGTTCGAGCCCTCTGAGATAAAGTGCTTTTAAATGATACTTTTTATTACCTTAAGTAATTGTTGTTAGACAATAACATTATGTGTGTCTTTGGGATTAGTTGTTGTGAATTAATGTGTTTTATATTCTCAGATTTTTGTGAAAATATGACTTTGAAAGTTTGGTGGTAATATAATTTGATTATGTTTTACATCGTAAATTGGTAAGGTAAATAAATCATTGAAAATAGCCTAAAACCCAACACACAAACAGTAAAAGAGAAACAGTAAATTCAGTATAATTTTAATGTACATAACGTGTGTGTACAAAATTCGTGAATCGTCTCAAAAGTTACGGCACATTTAATGGTCCATAAAAGCACCCCATAACTCGACTATCAGTGGTATCGTTCCGAGTGTTATACCCTCTTAATTGGTCGTTCCGTCCGGAATCGTCAATTTGAGATATTAAGCTAATTTTCAATGCTGCGTAATCGCGGAGACGTGCGCTGACTCGATCTGAAATCCGCACTCACTTGAATCACTCGAGTCGTATAAGCTTTTGAAATTCAAATTTGGTAATTGGTCTATTGCAGACCGTATCACAATGTTGTTATTCCAACGATTACAGAAGACCGTATGTTATATGTCCACATAAACTGCATGAAAGTTTATTTATTTTTATTAAAGGACAAAATGCTTACATTGTCGTTTTTATTCGTAAGAATTTTATGACATTGTAATTGAAAGTAATAAATAAATGTAAAGAATTAAGAATTTATTGCTCTCCAGTTATCTAGCTATCCAAATACAATAGTGCTTAACTTAACATTATGTGACTATCATTACTCCCCGTACTAGTTTAAAACTGTGTTACTGCAGAGTAAATGTAGTTTTAACTTTTAATTTTTAAACATGATATTGTAAGAGTTTTTCTTTAATATTATTAGTATATGTATCTTAGTCAATTTAGATTAGAAACCAGAAGATTTGTGTTCGATTTCCGACAGGGTGAACATCAAAAATGATTTTTGCTAATTTTTGCTCTGGTCTAGTTGTTTCTGGGGTTGGTTTGATGCGTATGCTACCCGTATAAACATTATTTAGTGATCTTAGAAATCTAAAATAGGTATATGTGCTTCTTTTACTGACTTATCAGACAGAGTTCAATTAAGAAGTAAGTTAAAAGTCAGTTAAGAGTTAAATATTTATGTCCTGTGTAATATACATCAATTTTTTATTTTGAAAAACAACATGTTTTCTAAAGAAAATGTTATTTATTATAATATAAACAAAATTCGTTGTTTTATTGTCATGAAAATAAATAAAACAAACTATTACTTATGGAAATAATCATAATACTTTATATTAAAATTCTTGATTATATAATTATTACAAATAATATAAGTACTAATCAAATCATAATTATTTTTATACACCTTTATTTTATTCTTAGTTTGATACATCATCACGGTACAATAAATAAAGAGATAATTCGTTAGTACAAAATGCACGAAATACACACAGCTCAAGCCGCATTTCGAAGCGAAATTAACGAAGCCTATTAAACGTGTACAATAAGAGTGTCGACTCATCAAATTCTCGATACACGCGTTTCACTGGCGTCGGCATGCCGTAATTAAGCGCACGCAGCGTTTCCGCAGCGGTTGTATCGCGAGCTGGTGTCAGCCGCTCTGTATTATATACGAGTACGTTCGAAATTTGAATTACATAATAATTTTAAATGCCTTTTTTAAATACTTTTTAATGCTCCATGCAAAAATTATTATGGCTCAGATACTCGGTTGTTTTGTCAATGCCCGATTCTAGTGCAGAATTTAAATGGAATATGTACAGCTGTTTTCTTTTCTTAATTTGAATTTTACAACATATTCAATTAAAGTCAAACTTACGTAATTATTATACAAGAGAGTAAACAGATCATATTATTATATAGAAATTGAGTGTTAGATGGTTTTTCTGGTCTTGTTTTCACAAAGAAAACAAAATGTCTACCTATTGAAATGTTTGTAATGCGATTTCTCTGTCAATTGTGGACAGATTTTCATTTTTTTTTGAAAGAGCCTACTCCTTAGATGGTTCCGATGTCACCAAGTTAGGATCTGATGAATGGATACCAGGAAAATTGACAGCAACTCTTGTTAAAGAGCGCCAGCACTAGTAGTATTACAATTTCTATAGATGCCTAATATATTATTTCTAAAGCTATCCCAACTAAAAATAAGAAAAAAACTTGGTTTCAACAAAAAGAAAATCAAATTGAAACTAAAAAGCAAAAATTAAAAATTTTCTACATCATGAAGTCGGTGCTAAGTAAAACATAAAAACACACAACAAAATTACAAAATGCATGGACTTCAAGATGTACAAAGTATTTATTTATTTTTAATTTGTAGAACGGTTTTGTTTAAAAATAATTGAATATTTGTCGTATATACGAAGTTATGATAAAAGTCCAACTATTGGCATTACACCCTGCCATTAGGGTTGTGCAAGTTTGGAACTCTCGAATTTCAGGGTTGTCCCTGACACCGCGTCTCTCGTGAGATTTATGTGTTCCCTCAGTTTAGTGCAGGGCGCAAATGAGTGCAGGGACTATCGAGTTACGCCAATCAACTGAAAGCACGCGCCCGATAGTCATGGGAAACGCGTGGGAAATGTCGATACATTACGTACCTATTTTATTTTTACACATAGCTATTTGTATGAGAGTTTTTTAATGGCTTGTTTTGAAATAAAAGGTTTTTAGTTAAATTTGAAGTACTGTAAATTAATAATTCTTTTATATTAATATTAATTACATTAATGGTTATAAAAGAATTTTTTTTAAATTCAGTTGTCATTTTTTTTCTTTAATTCTTAGTTAATTATCATTGTTGCATTTAATTATTTTTGAAGTGTATTGTTAATTTTACTCATCATGCTAATTTTTTTTAATAGTTAACAAAAATGGTTTCGTATATTTTCAAATGAAGTAAATGTCGAAATATTCAAAAAAAGAACGCGCTGGCCGCATACAAATATAGATTATTGGATGACCCCTATTTGCGAATTAAACAAGTTGGCCGAAATTTACGTTTGTCACTGTATCTTATATATAAAAATGAATCGCAAAATTTGTTATTAAGCGCATAACTTGAGAACGACTTTACCGATTTTGATGAAATTTTGTGTGTAATACGAAATTAGTATTAACGAAAAACTTCAAAACATTTCCAATTCTATCTCTATTAGCATAGTCTTTAAAATTATTAAATATAAAATATTCTATCTCATTCCCTCGCAGGCTTATATATATATTAATACGTGAAGCAAAACCTTTGTACCCATTTTTACATAAATTACGGAGGAGTATGAAATTTCGCACACTTATAGTTTATAATATAGAGAAGAAGCGAAGATTGCTATTTTTTTAAATTATGCACACACACTACCATGTATTTGATACACACACGCATATATACTCTTTTGTTTATTGTTCAAGTCACATTAACAGTGTAATGTGACTTGAACAATAAACATAAGTTGCCTTGGCGAAATCTGTGATTATAGAAGTATAGTCTTTGAAATTAATTAACGGTCGAATTACGACTATGAGGTGACCACTAGCTCCTATAGATTTATGTGTGGATCTCTATTTAGTGTCGCTTTTTCGAAAAATTCTAAAGTAGTTTCACTTCATAAAATATTTTTTTTTGATACGCACATCACTAAAGGGCGACAACCGCGGTGTCGTAATGCTCGCCGATTTGATGGATTGGCTTCTTTGCAGACCCTGCTATTTGCAAACACCCTTATCTGGCCCTCCCTATACTAGGAGGGGCGAGAGGGGCTAATTAAAATTGGCACCCGAAAATGAACGCTTGAAATCGCGTCCACATAGCTCGTATTGCGTTGTGACAAAGTTCACTATCGATGTAGGAATGTGTGAAGTGAAGTTGGTGTTTTTTGCTGGGATTCGGTTGCATTAACGCGTATTTTGGTGGCGTAATAGCAGTTGCGTGTGAGAAAGTGATGCATTAGATTAATGTTAATACAAATAAATTAGTTAATTAAATAATTTTCCCCTGAGATGGAATTGCATTGTCGTTGGGCCCAGATATAAAGTTCGATATGCGCAGTGCTTTATTTATTTAATTTATTTGGGAAACGCAATAATTATAATTTTTATAATATGAAACGCATAAATTAATACACATAACACCAACAACAACAGCTGTTTCTATTAAAAAAATATGTTACGCATTTGGCTCATACAACTACAAGAAAATTGTAAAAAAATTAAAAAAAAATTAAACACACACACAAAAAGCTATACAATAGATATGTCTATTTATTTATATCATTTTTAAGTTATAATCATCATGTCATAAGAAAATAATGATACATGTTAAATATAAAAGTCATTTAATTCATTATTAGTAATTAGTCATTATATTCGTATAATGATTTTATTGACTGTATAAAATGACTGAATCTATATTACTCCTAACAATAGTAGAATATTAATACACAATTAGATTCAGCAGATGGCGCTGGATTCGGATATCAGGGATCCAATTATGTTATTACTATCTCATCATAATCGCCAGAAGGCAAACTTACGATTGAGATGATAGTGTCTGCACTATATATCGAGAAGATATTGTGGATTTAGTAGAATACGAATTCTCGACACTCGCACTCTGAATATCTAAGGACCCAGGGCTTGATGAAATTTTTTGTGTTTGTATTGATCTCTGGAACGTTTAAATTCATAATTGTATCCGATAGGTGGCGCTGTAATCGGGTTATGGTTTTTTTTTAATGTTTAGGGTAGGACCGCCGGGCTCCGACTAGTAGATTATATATATTTCTATTACTTTAGTCATTATTGAGAAAATATTTCTATGATATATAAATACAGACGGATGGACAAGCTCTGCATATGCGTGCAGAAACGGAGAAATAGAGGTATTTGTCTGGATGGCTACCACCCCTGGTCTAGAATATGCCTCCATAACAACTATGAGTTGTGTTCGTCTGGCCATGCTGATCTGTGGCCAGGCTCCAGTCTCCTTTTAGAGAGTGGACGCACTTTGGTAGCACCTTAGGCATTACAAATGTCCTTAGGCGATGGTGACCGCACTCTATAGGGTGGGCCGTCGGCCTGTTTGCTGAACTTATGCAATAAAAAAATGATCGTTTCATAAGGGTTTGGTCTGTATCAAAATGGCTATGGAACCTGACAATTTTTGTAAGTCGTTAAAAAGTTGTAACTGGACATGTTTGTTAGTTACATGCGGAAGTTTTCAGATGTTGCAGAAATTTGAAACTTCCCTAGTTTCACAAAAGTTAAACCGATTAGACAATCCCATTATTATTGTATCGTAGGTACTAGTAGTGGGGCGAAACTTCGATCGCGTCGCCACGACGAGGTATTTGCTAGGGAATTACTAGAGCGATTATCCTGCTAAAACGACGTGATTTATTGGGATAAAAAGTATCCTTAGTGTTAATCCGGGATATATGATAGCTCGTGTCGAGTTTCATTAAAATCCGTTCAGTAGTTTTCGCACCACCCTCTGACAGATGAGCAAAATTTTCAAAAATTGTTTTTCGGAGTCTGCTGGTTTGAATAATCTGCTGCCCTCCTGATTTTTTACTCTTTTTTAAATTCATTGTACAAACGTAACCTCTCTACACAACAGCTGTGGTAGCGTAATGGTAGGCGCACGCGTCTAAAACTCAAAGGGCGCGGGTTCAATCCTGGTCGGAATGCATGCACTACTTAGGCAGTTTTCTGACCTAATGTGCATATTGTTACCATTACCACGTACTAACAACGGTGAAGGAAACCACCGTCATGAAATCTGCACATCGAGCTGTTTCAAACTCGCCAAACCTCTTTGGACAAGCATGGCGGGAATACTGTCTGTCCCCTGAAAAAAAAATAGAACTGAGTACATAGTGAAAAGTCAATACCAAAAAATGCTTAAGGACGTTGTCGTTGCTATCAGCCTTAATATCCTCTGACCGCGTAAAGATTCGACCGTCGTCCACGGGTTTAGCACGCCACATTCCTCCCAATATAGTTGATGGAGTGTTTTCTACTAGTTCTAATTTTTTAATGTAAAGCTGACAAACTGGCAGACAGTCAAGCTCATAGAAAGTGGGTAGAAGCTTTCCTGTTGCCAGCCTTTAGGATGGGAGGGAGAGATGGATTGGGAGAGGCTAAATGAGATGAGATACTAAAGGGATTAAGACCGGAACAATTGGACATAAGTGATAGGATAGGGTGGGTCATCGGAGCTCTCACTCATCGCACGAAACACGATTGCCTTAAGAATAATCGTTTCACCCCGATATTCTGTAAGAGCGTGGTATCACACCTAATGAGCCAGTCCTAAGACCTGTAATCAAATAATGATCCCAGCATGGCTCTACTACGTCATACAATCATACAGTTGTCCGGGCTATGAGCATTTCGATATTAATTTATTTCAATTACACCAATAGAGGTCCATTTCTGTAATACGAAATCGTCATTAGCCGTAATCCGTACGGTGTTCGCTCCCGTGGCGTTTGTAAGCCGATTGCAGCAACCTGACACCGCTACCCCCGGGGTCCGTTGAGACCGTGGGGTCCGCGCCGCTGCGGTTTCAAGAAAGGGTCTCGGGGAACATATCGAATCATCGCAGGAATGCTTTTTGGAAAATTGCTATAATGCTCTTCGTTGGCTGATGGGTTGGCACCCTATAGATAGATAGACACAGAAAAGGCATCGAGGATTCATAAATCTAAACAGGATTACCTTAAAGGTCTAGTAACAAAGTCATATTTAATAACTGCCCGCAACTTCGTCCGCGTGGAATAGTTAAAAAAAGTAAGTTGAAAATCCCCCGATTTTGAAACATTCTTCATTGGTGCTCCGTTCCTATTGGTCTTAGCGTGATGATATATAGCCTTCCTCGATAAATGGGCTATCTAACACTGAAAGAATTTTTCAAATCAAACCAGCAGCTCCTGAGATTAGCGCGTTTAAGCAAACAAACAAACAAACTCTTCAGCTTTATATATTAGTATAAGATAGATAACTTATTATTACATAATATAGTAGAGACTGAAAATAAATCGAGGATTTATAAATCTAAACAAGCTTACCTTAAAGGTGTAGTAACCAGGTCATATTTAAAAATAATAAGAAATGTCTAATTTCCTTCCTGCATCTGGGATTGTTAGTGACTGTGGCCAAATGCGTCTTATTTACAGCGTTATAAAGTCGTGGTAGCGTAATGGCTAGCGCACGCGTCTCAGGCTCAGAGGGCGCGGGTTCGATCCCGGCCGGAACGCATGCACAACTTAGGCAGTTTTCTAACCGAATGTGCATATTCTTACAATTACCACGCACTAACAACAGTGAAGAAAACCATCGTGATGCAACCTGTACATTGAGATAACCGATGTGTCAAACCTGCCAAGCCGCCTTGGACAAGCGTGGCGGGTATACTGTCCGTTCCCCCTATAATCAGAGGCCCGAGGCCAGCAGTGGGACATTAATGGGCTGATATTATACACATAGTTATCTGTCAATTTTTAACTTCATTACCAATGTCGTATCTCAAATAACGCACTAAACCTATCCCTACATATGCGTGAAACTGTCACACTAATATTACCCTAAATGTAGCAAGGCAAGAAAAATGTATGCATAGTAAGATATAGAAATCGAATGCATATACATATGGCTGCATAGCATGATATAGCTGCATGGCATAGTATAACTGCATGTATGCATGGTATACTATTCCATGCAGTTATATGCACTCTCAAGACTACCATAATTCTCTCATTGCCATTAGATAATTTAAGCATACTCTTGACTTCTCGCGCTGTTTGTTTGCACACCGGCTATGGGGTCCGAACTTGGGGTCTGACAGTGTGTGCGTGGACCAGAGATGAATTAGGGGATTACCATGTTGCATACTGCAACTGCACCCTGATTTCGTACGATTATTGACTACAGGGTGATTGTTTTAAATAACTGACATCTGCCTGCGACTTTATTTGCGTTTTTCCTCAAAATTGCAATATGAACACAATAGATAACGAGTTAACGCCTCTATTCACCTACGAATCGCGCACTCGGCAATGACGCGTATTATTCGCCTAATACGTGAGTCAAAACCGCAGCGTTTTTACTTACTTAACACTTATCGCCACTTTTTGGCCAATCTGAATAATACTTTTATAGATTTTATGACTTATGTGTTATTTTGATGTATAAGCTATACTACTATAAAGTTTTATCAAAATACATAGTAGTTTTTGATTGAAAGAGTAACAAATAACAGTAAATCCTCAAAAAAAATAGCATTTATAATATTTAAAATAATATAAAAATAGAAATGTTTAGCATGAGTGTTTCATACACAGGTAATCTCAATGTCAAGATTTTGCCAAACTCCGTCGTGAATAGCACACACGCACACTGAGACAGAAAATTCAGAAAACATAAGCGTTACATTTAAAAAGCAACAAATCTCGAAAGTAGCAAAACAATTACACAGACAATAATGTTCTCTTTTTACACCAGTTTTATTGTGCGCACACCCTATATCTGGTGTAAGGGCGGCATTGCACTAGGGGCGTCGCGTAATGGCCTAAGAGTAATTTTATTACTTTGCTCCCATTACCATCACAATGCATGCCACCGGTCGCATGAGATACGATACATTCATCAGCGTTGTCGATTTTTAGAATGTGCACTCGCCGGGAAATTTTATCGATAGAATTTAACATTTTCTATCGAATATTCGCAACACTACAATTTGGCAACTCTGTAGTTGAGTGGGGTAAACCTTTGTCGGTATACCTTGCTGGAAAGCAGAGCCTCTGGGTATGATTCCTGACAAGGTAAATTTCGTAAAGGATATTTCTGTTATTTACTATTTATGGTCTGGGTCCGTTGTATCTTCCCATAAAAAACGTAATTCGCTTAGTTTAAGTATAGACAATGAGTGTGTTTGGCTGCCCATTATACTGTAATACCATGTGAAGAAAAAATTTGTACTCCTTTTTACGAAAATTACGCGGACGGAGGAGTATGAAATTTCGCACACTTATAGTTTATATAGAGAAGTTCAGAATGCTAATATTTAAAAAAAATATGCATAAAAATACATTAAATCAATAAAAAAACATAACAGACACTACCATGTATTTGACACACACGCGAATATATACTCTTATGTTTATTGTCAAAGTCAAATTAACAGTGTAGCCTTGGCAAAATCTGTGTTTATAGAAGTATATAGTCTTTGACAACAGAACCTTAATAATGTTCAAACTTATAATTCAAATTAATTATGGTCGAATTCCGACCACTAGTTATTATTCATAATGATATCAGATGATAAACATCCCAGTGCGAAAGAACCCGCGGTATACCCGTTTCACCAATGGGGATTGATGCGTTTCACACATCGGTTAAATCAATTTGCATATTTCATCGTGATCTTTTTTCCTTCGCCGTCACAATATGTGGTAAAAATATTTAATAGCCACTTTGTTTATTTATGAAACAAAAATAAAAATTTATAAATGCATCTCATAAAAATTGTTTTATTTTTATTTAGATTTTTGATTAGTAGTAAATTAAGGCAATTAATTACGAATTACGAATATATGTAGATTAAAAAACAAAGAATCACTTTCAGCCAAAAGTGTATATGGTAACAATTAGAGATCTCTTAGTATGCACTGACCTCTAAGAGAAATAAGGGTATTATTCTGGCTTAAAGGCCTAGTAGCCAAGCCATAGATGCATTAAAAAAAATAAGGGTATTATTACGTATTTTATGTAAAACACCTTCCTTACAAGATTTTAAAAAGTGGTAAAAATCTATCCTATCCTATGAATACAACAACATACAAATTATAAAGATTTTATATATTCTCCATGTGTATAAAACTAGGAATGTAAAACGTATAAAGATGTTTGCGTAGAGATGCATATCGCAAACGAGGCAAGTAATTAAGTAAATACCTCGTGTATCTGATTAATATGCCAGGCGCGGTTAAATATCGCGCCTTGGAGACATCCCGTTATTTCTGCTAGCCTGTTACTATTAGCTACTAAAGTGTCTATCTATCCATTTAGATAAAACATTTTCTCATTTAAATAATTTTAATGTGTTTTATTCATCTAAAATATATTTAAAAGGTGCTAATCAGCACTTTATGACTATAATGTGTATCTGCCCGTCTGGATGGCTACCAACCCTTAGTCTAGGGTATACTAGACTAGGGGTAACAATCTTGAGTTGTGTTCCGACATTAGTGGCCAGGGTTCAGACGCCCTCAAGAGAGCAGCAGCGCATTTGTAAGGCCTTTGGTGTTGCAAATAAATATCCACAAGCGATGATAACCGCTTATCATAAGGCGTGCCTGCCTGTCTGCTGAACTCATGCAATAAATAAATAAAAAATATCGTAAGCGACATTTGGACCTAAGTATATTGTTACGAGTCGCGAGACTCGAATTAAAATGTCGTTAGAATTACTATAGAGTTTATTAGAACTATACAAACACGTATAACACAGGTACAAATATAATCGTACACAACAATTACGAACGTAATTTAATAACACGCGCAAAGTCCGTCACTTATTAGATTCCCGATGGTAGTACGCTCGTGGTTCTCGCTCGATGACTCCCCCCTCCATCAGGTCATCGTTTTATACTGCGCAACTGCTATGTCCTCGTATCTAAGTAGACTTAATTCGACACATCTGGCTAAAAAAGATTATACAATACAACAATGGGCTGTTTTCTAATAACAAATTTTAAACACAAAGTAAACAAAAGAAAACGACCATAAAATAATTTAAATGGTATTAGTTCAAATGCCAACGGATAATAAAGGTGCTTTGTTTCAGATATGTGCAAAAGGTGTTTTAAACTATTATATTGTTTTAAGATTTTCAGTTTTAGTTAAATAAGACCCTACTATTCAGTAGGGTCTTATTTATGGACTCAAAAACTAGTCTCAAAACAAAATAATAGTTTAAAATACATTCTGCAACAAAAACATAACATATTTAGGTCCAAATCGCTCGGTCGGTGCATCGGTCGCTTACGGCAAAATGGCAGTCAAGTCTAGATATGTTTATTAATTGTTAATGACGCTAAATATTGACAGATAACGTACGTATATACACTGTTATTAGAATAAGATGCATTTGGCCATAGTCAATAATGCATTTGGCCATAACTATAACATTACTCCCGATGATGCCTCATATTTATCATAAGAAATAGAATCCAGGGGCGCAATATTGCTATTACTGTATTGTCAAAATCGCAGGACACTATCGTCGCAGTCATAGGTTTGTTTGATTTTGGTATTCTGTTAATTTTATCTTCATATATTTTTATAAGCGAAAACTTGGGAAATAAGGGTGTAAAATTTTACTAGCTCTCATTATTCATTTCTACTATTATTCCATCGCGACGATATTGAGAAGATATTGTGGATTTTACTTTGAAAATATTCGCAACGAGCGAAAACATTGAAATAGCTGAATTTGACCCCTGGTATTAATCAACGCGCTCTTTGCGAATTGAGAAGTTTCACATAGCCTTCTTATTTGACTTGCATTCCTTCGTAACAGACATGAAAAGTGAATAAATAAAAACTACATTCCGAACCGTTCTCAGTTCAGAAGCTACATTGAATTATTGAGTGGTTCATTGTTTATATATTCAGCCAGAAAGAGACGGCCTCACGCGGAGGGTGTAATAAACAAATTAGTGTGCACTGAGTCGAATCAAATATTCATCGGTGAGGGAAACAAATCGAATCAGATACTTTATGTTCTCCTTTGGATTTTTGTACGCCTGGTACCTGTTAAATAATGTATTCAGAAAGTGGAAACGAAACCGATTTAGGTTTAAAAAACACTTGTTTGTTTATGTTTTCGAAGAATACTTCCTGTATTTGAGTAATATTGTAAATAATATAAACAAAATTAAGTAAAAACACATTCTTAATAGAAATATTGGTAGTAAGTACGCTTGCCTTTATAAAAAAAATACTTTCTTGATAACTCTTTAATCTTTTTTAAACATCGATGGTTAATTACAGGTTTCGTAATAAATCATATGATACAAGAGCTTTATGCAGAGCTTATATAGTTTAAATTACAAGAATTATTATTATTTTATGTATGAAATGTATTCCACTTTCATCTCTATTTATAAAAACCAAAAAAAAAAGATTTACAAATATATACAAATATTATTAGAACGGATTTTATTATTAAGGTTTTTCTAAAATATGGCTTTGCACAGTTTATATAAATTGTAGTTTATTCGTTATCGCACATTAACCCAGATGAAGTCCTAGCATTAAATATAATCAATAATTATTAACATATCTCTCTTTAAAGTCTACCTAAAAACACGAATAGCATTAATAAATTAGTATTACCATTTGTCAATAACTCGATTTAAATTATGTCAATTAGAAAATAACTCGATATCAATTCGTATTTGTTACAGGTGACGCGAGCAACGCGAGTATCGGCTCCGGGGAAGGTACGGGGGAGGAGGATGACGACACGAACGGCAAAAAGAACCAAAAGAAGCGGGGCATCTTTCCAAAGGTCGCCACCAACATCCTGAGGGCGTGGCTGTTCCAACATTTAACGGTAAGTTTCAACATGTAATTCAAACTTCACTTAATATTGGAAAAAATATGTTGTCTTGTTAAAAAGAAATACAAGGCAATAGGAGTATGTGTTTAGTCAATAAATGGGGTAAATCTCCCAAGCGCATCATTATTCGCAAACACAATTATTTTAAAGTCTTACATACCCTTAATAATTTTATTGATTCAAATACCCTGTTGATTATAATAATTATAGCATATTCATCAGTGACTTTTAGCCAAAATGATCTGCATATGAGTTTCGGCTCAGAAGAATCGCCTTCTTAATTGTTACTAACGCGACGTTTGACTGCGTAGATCTTTCACATACTAAAGAACGCACTCGCAGTTGCTTTTCTTCAATAAGTATTACCTTTTGAACGCACGTACTATAAAATTAAATTTCCTAATATTTCTTGAAAACTGTACATGGAGTAGGATTTGTATGCGTAAGTAACCCTTTACTCGAGGCTTGTACATTAATAAATAAACAAAAACAATACAGAGTTAATATCGGCGCATCCTCGGGCACAGTTTCACAACATGGCGCCCATAATGAAAGCACTTAGCTTTAAGCGAAACAATTATAAGTCATTTCGTTCGGTTAATGGACGCGGACAAGAGCAGCGCAAAAACGCTACAAAACGGAACGTTAAAAGCCCCTAATTCGATTTGGCGACGGTTACTTTTTTAAAGTTCGATTTTTAAAACCGCGACTGTTTAAAAAAAAGAAACACTCGAAATTCCGAGGAATTTACAATAAATTTAAAAAGAGAATGCACATGATACATTTTTAGCAATACGTTGAGTATAGACAAATGAAACGAGAAGCATTCGCCACAATGACAGGCAAAGGATATTAGCCCATACAGCTAAATCTGGTGTATAGGTCTGCATAGCTCAGCTGAATTCGGTAGTTGACACATATCACAATAGATTCTGAAACAATGTTCACATTAAAGATAAAGTATTCAAACACCATGTCATCATCATAACTTTAAAATATGATGATAGAAATAATTTTAATTACTGTTTGAACTATAATTAATACGCTATTTGACTCGACATAGAAATGACGTCATAATTTCGCTCGTCCAAAATCTAGTCGCCTTCGGTGTTTTGTAAGATGATAAAAAGTATATCAATTGATTTGAGTGTCAGCTATTGTAGATTTTCAACAGAAGCCAGTCAACAGAGTTCTTGTGACAACTCGAAAGGCCACATTTGACTACACGCTACACAGTTCACATTTCTCACAAAAACACATAGTTACTGCTCAAAAATTATCAATATGCTACAAGTATTGTTCATTTTAGATTAAGTTTACACATTTTTAGGAAATTAAAATTATTATATTTCAGTTCCCACCAGAAAACGTTAAGTATATATAAACAAAACGATTAAGACTGTTACATTTTAAAACATTATAATAGAATTCCAAAAACAAAGTCTAATTGTTTCAACGAAAAACGTAATTAAAACCGGGGCTACTTTCGTAACTCGCATTGAATTCGCGGAATTTATAGTCGTAAAGAAAACGGGTTTCGAGTTTCCCTGCGAAGGGGAACGAAAACAGAAACGCCGAGGGATTTCAAGAGACTTTGAGCGTCACCTGAACGTAGCTGAACGTTCTTCGGTCTTGGTGATTTATGGGCTTGGATCCGGACCGGTAATGAAATTGCAGCCCCTCCCGCCGGCCCGCGGCCCCCTCTCGCCCGAAAACCCATTCTAGAAATTACTACGCAACAGCGGAGTCGTGCACTTGCACAACACAGTCGACTGTCTTACGTTTTTGATACTCCGGTATTTGGAGGTATTATAATACTAAATTACATTTACACACTAGCAACTAGCTGTTGGTCGCGGCTTTGCCCGCGTAGATCAGAAATAGTCATAATTGAGTAAACTAGGGGTTGAATTTCCAAAACCGCCAATACACGTGTACATTTATTTCTAAACAGAAGCAAGTACATATATTTATAATATTTCGTGCTTCTTCGAAAAAGACATTTTTATACAAACTTTCATCTCCTTTTTCACCCCCTTGTGGGTTGAATTCTCTAAAGTTAGTGCGCACCAAACAGTATAGGAATTCTAGCCGCAGTAGTTTAGACCGTGCGTTGACATGTCACTCAATCAGTCAGTGAGACCAAGCAATTATATAAGCATAGATTAAGTTTATTTCATGTTAAACTTGCCTCTTCGCAGCCTTGAAATATCGTGCATGTACTTTATAATTGGGGTTAAGTATTGATTATAACTTATACTTGATTACATAACAAAGGAGTGTCAAGCTTACACGAGTAAATCCTCATGCTGTCTCCATAACTTAGTTTTATCAGGTTTATCAAGCATCATTTTATAATTTAATAACCTAAAATTCATACATTCATACCTATATTAAATCTACATAATTTTATAATGAATTCGCATTTGAGGGATTGATATGAAAAGCTATTTATCCCCAAGCAAAAGAACTAGTTAAATAAGTCCCATGAAAACCAAGATATAGCTTACAATATTCGTTTTGTTATTAAGGACACTTTTAAAAATCTTTGTGTCCCTACTTCCATTTAAATTCCATTCCATGTACTAGGCTTCTAAAACATCTAAGAAGTTCCAAAAGCAATAATGTGAAGGATTAGTGATGTGCTATAATTATTTTTAGCTCCCCTAATCTGAGCGCACCTTGGCGGGATTTGTCTCACGTCTGTTCTTTCAATATTTCTTTAGTGAAGGGAATGTCTCAGGTATTATGACATTCACTAAGCTTAGAATCGAGACGATTAAGCCCGGGCCGAGATTATGTGATTATTTTATGATGTATGTTTCGCTTATGGAGATTATAACATGTTTATGTTGAGATTTGTACTTTTTATATTTAAATGTGAAGTCTGTAACAAAAAGTATTTATAATGGTTAATAAATAATATTCAAATCTAAACTAAAATAATACTTAATAAGTATAAATAAAGAACAAACCTTATAAATAAATCACAGGTCCGAGATCGTTGTCTGCTACGAACGTTCCCAAAATGCTGGCTACGTTTCCACACTGGATGGCAACGCTTATACATTGCCTCAAATAAAGACCAGACTTTTTGGTTAGATGCGTTCTCTACCAACCATGATGATAGGTCTCGAGAAAGAGTATAAGCTGCGGAAGCCAAAAGCCACAAATATGTATCATCATTTCCAATTAATGCATATTTCCTGTAATTATCAAATTTTAAGTTGAAATCTGTTTAGTAGTTTATTTTTATCTCCTTCTACGACTACGAAAGGTACCGCCCAAAAATTCTACTTTTGTTTTTGGCATGAAACTTGATGACAATAATCGTTGACATTTACTTCACGAGTGTTACTAAAAGAGCCATTCGACGTTCGACCCACATATCACGGTGAAAATTTTACTGCATAGATGTCAAAGTGACATTTGTAATATTCATTCGATTATACGCCGCGGGAAATGGAACGCAATGACAGCGGCACCTGCGCCCAGCCACTGTCATCGCAATTGGCCCGTTCGAATTTTGAACAGCAATCCGATTGTTTGTTCTATTTATAAAGTTTAAAGACGCCCATTCACTATCCTGCTTGGCAGTCCGCCGTGTAATGCAGGATTGTAAATATTATTGTAGCCTGCATCCTGCACCACCGGGCAGAATGCTTCTGGAGTCCTGTTTCGCTCACTGGAGGACTGCATAGTAGGATGGTGAGTGGGCCTCTTTAAGGATACGACGAATTCAGATAGTTTCGAAAGTTATCGTAATTTGGATTAACTTTAGGATTAATTGGATTAATTTCAAATTAGAGTTGGACTTACTTGATTTGGAGTAGAAAAGTTTGGAACGTGCCAGGCGGTTAGTTCAAATGTCATTCATCATTTTAGTAATTGTTTAATTTGTGGTTTCTGAAAATCAATTTCTAGTTTCATAATAACACTGCGTTTTAATAGTTTTAAGCGAGTTACTTATTTGATGTATATTCCGACGTTTCGGCCACTTTTCAGTAGCCGTGATGACGAAATTTCATCTTAGTATACTAATATTGCAATGAGGATAGATTTGTATACTTGTAACAAATGAATTCAGAAACTACTGGACCGATTTCAAAAAATATTTCACCATACGAATGCTACATTCCTGATTAATATAGGCTATATAAAAATTAGGGATCCCTACTAAAATTTCAATAATGTAACCCATCAAACTAAACAAAATACTTGTCGCTGGAATCGGGTTCTATGGTTTTGACAAAAAAAAATGTTGTTTGAGCGGGTCCCGGGATGGTTTGGATTCACAATTAGATCCTGTAGATGACGCTGCAATCGGGACCTAAATTTTTATTCGTTCAGCGCAGGACAACTTCTGCTGAGACCGCTAGTGTATAATATTTCGATCGAACAAATTTTATCACTATCAAAAATAATTAGAAAACTTTATGTGAAAAATTATTATTTAAAAATCAGTTATATTACCAAAATTAGGCACATTCTACTCAAGATCACAAAATATTGTATAAAACTTTAAAGGTGAAATCTTTTTATATAATGTAATAAAATAATTATTAGGCACCAGCACACTGTTACTACGGCAACAGAAATTGCTATGACAATAAAATAGTCCAAATCTAATTAATAATTAGGGAGAACTACAAATAATTAATACAATTATTGAAAACTAACACCTAAATTAGGCAGTCTATAATGTTAGTTCTATATATTCATATCTGGGTAGAAATGTCACAATTTTTTTGAAGTCTCATACTGCCATATATACTCATATAGATGCAAAAAAATGTTAAATGTAATAGACATAGACAACACTTTATTGTTCACTAAAACAAAAATTACAAAAATACATAAGACAATAGTTACTTAGTAAAATAAAAGGCGGCCTTATCGCTAAAAGCGATCTCTTCCAAGCAACCTGACTCAAAGGAAATTCTTAAATTATCTTAAAAATATATCAAAATCAAAGTGACAAATAAATCAAAGTGACACACATGGACAGCAGATTACAGTAATCGTTACTTGTAGAGTCTTTCTTCCTCTTCTACTTTTGATTCGAAAATTGTCATTTTTTTTAATTTGCGATCAAGCATGGCTCATAAGCAAATTGTAGTTAGTGTGGTCGTCCATCTTTTGGTAAAACCAACGTCTTGTTACGTCAACATTTCTTCAACTGGACCGGAATCTGTAGGAAAAGTGGAGACTGTTCAAAATACCCCTTATAAACTTAGCATTTTTGCTGATCAAGTCTTTTTTGCAGCAATTTGCAATTAATTAGATATTTCCCACAAGGTTTTATAATAAGTCATTTTCCCTTACCAGGACATCATAAAGTGTAAAGAGGAACATTCGAGCGTGTACTCAAACGGTGTTGTGTTACAACACTATCATATTACATTGTAAACGCCGCGGACCGCAAGGCACGCGGAAACTGCTTGTATTCACAATAAACCTGTATTTATTTATCCCATATACTAAGGACCGCCCATGACTTTGCCTGCGATGAATTACATTTCGAATAATGTTTAACTTTTGTTTAAAGTCACGCAATATGGTTAATATTTTTGAGCTTTAAAAGTAAAAAAATGTTTTTGCGAATATTCCGGAATCATTATTCAATCCCGAATTGTGTTTCCACTTATTATTTGTGCAATTAAAGTCAAGCCAATTTTAAAGTAGCATTATAAAACGATCTCAATTTTGAAGTGATAACTTCTTATGGGAGGGTAAATCGCTTCGTTACGTAACGCGTTATGGCGCCAGTCTGTTTGTCTTCTCTTTTTCTCACGTTAGATTAGTTTAAGTTACCACTTCTGTCGGGCGTCTCGAGATGCACACCATCTTTTTTTAAATGTCAATAATCTATATATAAAATAACGATACACAAAATTAAAGTATATATGTATTTATAAAAGCTGCTTATAAAACACCTAATCATAAACAATCGTATATTAGAAGGTTCGTCAAATATCCTTTGAAATATTCCAACAGATTCAATGTAAATTTTAGAGATTAAAATTAAAAATTAATTTTATATAATAAACTTTAACGGTTTTAAGCACGGTAATTTATTTGATGGTCTTTCGTGATCACGCCTACTGAAAAGTGACCGAAACGTCGGAATAATAAAAAACTTGAGAGGTGTCAAGGGACACCCGGATGGAACGAAGTTCCTTTCGATTATTTACAAAAAACCTGTATACACTCAACAAAAATAATCGTCGCGACACCACACTGTTCAATGCGAAGTGTAATAGTAAATGAGTAAGTTTGAATCCTATTTACTTCAATATAAGAAACAATTTAAAAATCGAATCACATCCTGCAATTCCACTCTTGAAACAAATTTAACTTTAAACCAGATTCGCGATATTGCTCCTTATTTTAATGACATTAAGACTCTATATGTCCGCAAATGCTATCTGTACGTCAGCAACCCATGACATTTAAAAATAATGTACTCCAAATTAAACTCTAACTGCGTGGGCATAAACTGCATTTTATCTTGGCAAGTTCAAAAAGTGTCGGACAACTTTTTGGTAAGAATTTTTTCCGTCTAGCCCCCATTCGTACCGCGCGATAAGGAACTACGTTCCACAAATCAAATAAATGATTTCGTTTAAAACCGTTAAAACGTAGTATTATTATGTATACTAGTCGCGAAAACTTCAGAAAATATTATATATTACGTTATTAAAATGTGAACTAAAAGAATGTAATAAACAACTTATAAATGAAACTGAATTTTTGTTTTTTTTATTCGTGTTTATGGACAACAATGACAACAGGATAACAATGGACAGACACAGCTCTTTTCCAAATTAATAGTATTTTCTTATATGTAGAGTCTGATTAACAAAATCCAACAATAACAAACTTGATACAATAGATAGAGAACCTGTTAATTTTGTCGCCCTGGTACGAGCGACGTTATTCTAATATTAATAAATCCTCATTTCCCGGATTCGCCTGCAATTTGCTAAGGGAAGGACCCAAAGTGGGAAATACGAGGGTATCCGCACTAAATAAGGGGGACCTTCGCTGATTTTTAACGAAAAAATAAAGTGGTTTATGTAAGACCTTTCAGAGCCTTTTTCTGCCAAATTCATATAAGAAAAAGTATTGAAGTGGTTTTTCAACTACACTTTATCCGTATATACATATAAAGAGAATCGATTTAGTTACACTATTTATAACTCAAGAACAGCTGGACCGATTTTATAAACTTTGTTTGTTGGATTTGTCTCCACCCCCAATAATAGAATAACTATGAAATCAACTGAAATACTTTTAAACATGTCATAAAACGTCGAAGCATCCTAGATTGCATACAAGCGTACAAAATTGTGACGTCACAACAATAACGTAACTATTGTTAAAAAGTAAATTTAAATTATTATTATAGTGATATTTTTTTAAAAGTAAAATATAATCGTGTGATATTCACAGAAAATCAGTAAAACAATAAAAACAAACAATACTGGAATCGCTTGTTCTTTACTTCACGAATTTGCTTATGCCTGGAGTTTTCGAAATCATAGATAATTTAGAAATGTTTCCACGGAATACATGGCATTAAGAAAGGCTCTAATTTAAAGAAGTAGGTATAACAAATTTAAAAAAAAATTAAGTCTGGCCATAATGTCTAGACCATGAATTAATTTTTTGCCTTCTGGCAATATTCTCTAAAACCTTTTCGGCATACTTTAACGATATTTACCAAAAAACCGCCGAAATAACAGGTTTGCAATTGTCTCTTTCGCTTCTTTTATTCGAATAATTGTTGTTCTGTTAATTAGTTACAATATTTTATGAAACTCTGGCTTACAAAATTAGTAGTCATTATTGTTAAAGTAAAATCATATATTCTGTTGACAAAATGTGTATTCATAAATAAATCAACTTGATACTTACACAATGTTTAACGAAATACTAAATATTACTAGTAAGTATCAAACTTAACTCTTAACATAATAATGGAGTTGCTAGAGTTTAGATAAATTTCTGAAAGTCCCTATTTTTTTCTACTCTATTTGACCAGTCTACTAGTATTATTTACGAAATTTAAATTTCGAATAGCAACAATTTATATGCATCTCTTTCTAGCCCACACATTAAACGCTTCTATCTCGCTCTGGCATTCTATTTCCGGCTAGTCCCGGTTTCCTGTATTAAACGTGAGATGTTAAAAAGTGGGGTAGTTTTAAGGAAATCTGCTTTTCGGACCGGAAATGATTTCTGTCATAATAGACGAGATTTAGGTTCAACTTGTGTGTTCTCGTACAACCTCTCGTAGTGCCGAAGGGTCTTAAGGCTTTATTTGCTTAGCTTACTAGAAGCTAGAGGTCCCGGATTCGTATACTGGTATGGTATATTTAATAAACGAATTTTCCATTATTTACTATGGTCTGGGTATCTCGACTCAATAACACAAGCGTTAAAAATGTACCTACTATATTGAGGCTTCATAAAAAATGGGTTTACACACAAAAGTGCAGTTTTACACAAGAGACAAAATTGTAAATAAAACAAAACTAGTTGATTGTGTAAGGCTGAAATTTGGAATACCCTTCTTTTTGGTAGATTTGCAGACTGGTAAGACTTTCTAAATTGTAACATGCATAGATTTAGTACCTAAACAACAACAAAAATGGCATCGATATGTGTGTTTGGCAATCGAATATCATTATCTTCACGGTCTCTGTGGTTGAACGGGCTAAGTCTTAGTCGCAGAACTCAGCAGCAGAACTCGCAGGAACACAGAGGCTCCGGGTTCGATTAATGGTATGGTAAATTTCTGAAACGAACTTTCTACTATTTGCTACGGTCTGGGTGTCTGGGCTCGCCCCCAGAGTGGTCCATTGTATATCATCCATAACACAAGCGTAACTTGCTTACTTAAAATATTATTATCTCCATATATAAAAGTTCAGTTTCAGTATCCGCGAAACTCTTGAAAGTGGTAGCTATAAATGGATTCACTTGAAATTTTTGAATAACGTGTATTTTAATAGAAGAGTGTTTTTAATTACATTTTATTCCATGTATGAAAATTCAGCGTCCGTAATTTTGTATGTACCCGCAAAAGTCGAAAAGCAGTCGATGAATTGACTTCAATAATGACTAAAATCAAATCAAGCGGTTCAACTAGTTATCATTATATTACGTGAAGCAAAACTTTGTACCCCTTTTTGCGAAAATTGCGCGGACGGAGAAGCATGAAATTTCGCACACTTATAGTTTATATAGGGAAGGAGAGCAGAATGCTAATATTTTTTAAAAATTATGCATAGAAAATACATTAAATCAACAAAAAAAAACATTACACACTCTACCATGTATTTGACACACACTCATATTATACTCTTTTGTTTATTGTTAGAGTCAAATTATTGGCGAAATCTATAATTATAGAAGTATAATAGTCTTTGACAACAGAACCTTACTAATGTTCAACTTATAATTTAAATTAGTCATGGTCGAATTTCGACCGCTGGGCGGCCACTAGTAATTATTATAGTGTTAATATTTTCCTAATTAATGCGTAGAAATTTGATATGTTTTGATGGAAAGGGTTTTCTTGTTTGCACGGGTCGCCGGTTCGGTTCCCGGAATAGATTATCTAAGTTACAGCATATTTACTTAGGACGGTTCCCTGGGATTGTATATCCTCAAGCTATAGTGTTTAAGGGTTGGTTGACTGAGGGTAGATTAAAAGTGTTTTTGTATTAACTGTTTTTTGTTTTCTTCGTCATCTACTCTTCTACTATGCATACGCAATATGTACAGGCATGTTACAGTACAGACAAGCATGAGTTATACGTTTTATTTAAATCATAAAGTTAACAAAACATTTATAATGTTACATCATCATCATCATCCGAGCGTTAAATCCTGGTTGCGTTCGGGGTGTTCACTGCGACGCCCAGGGTCCGCTTTCCTACTATTTCTACTCCACTTCGCGAAAGAAGACTTCCAGAAAAGAAGTCGTTTGTGCTGTGTATCAGACTTTGATTTTCTGGTTTATTCTAAGAATTGGGGATAAATTAGCAAATAATCCAAAAAACCGATTAAAACCGTGGTGTTTACCCTTGGGTGAATTGATTTTAGGTTTTTCTTGATTTATTATTTACCACCCTTACCGACTTCAAATTCGTGTTCAACAGGAAAAATACCACAAATGATACCCAGCACATACAACTTTGGCCATCATTTTCTTCCGTGATCACGGCCACTGAAAAGTGACCGCAACGTCGGAATAATAAAAATACCACGCTTAAAACCGTAAGACGTACTCGTATATATTTCAAATAACTTGAAGACACTGTATCATGTTATACAATAATATGCGCCACTTTGAAGTGACCAATGCGCCCTCGGTGTATCCCGGACCAGCGTTATCTTAACGACTCCTCCCCCGGGGTTAGGGGGGGGGGGGGCTGGACCGTCTGACCGCCGATCTGCGGGGTAGATAGTGGACAGCAATTTCGAATAAAATACCTACCAGATGTTGTTACAGTTAATTTTATATCTGAGTTGAGTTGGAACACTGCACCATAGAGATTGTTAAGACGGATTCATCGTCTAGGATGACTATAGTTGCAAATTTACAACTGCTATATGGTGGACATACCACCTATGCGAACAAAGCGTTTTGAGTCCACCTTCATTATGCGCACCGCAAAGGAGTGGAACTCGCTGCCGGAGTTTGTTTTTGCCCGAAACCTGGGTGTCTTCAAATCTCGTGTGAATACCTTGTAGGTAAGCATGCTCAATCTTTGACCGTATCTCCGCTTAAATCGAGCGAGTTAATGGTCAAACGAGAACCTATACAGTAATAAAAAAACTGCTAATTTCAGCAAACACTGAAATTAAAATATTTATTCTTGCGTAAATGTAGTTGTATACAGGTGTTATTTCTAGAAATACATGGTTCAGTACATTTTACCAGTTTCAGTGCAAGTAAGCAGGATCTTAATTATTTAAATAGTTCCTATTTATTACATTAAGTACTTTTTATGTAATTTGGATAGTTATATAAAATAAATAATCCGCTTCAGCGGCGGAAAAAGCTGAATCACTCAAGCGGCGTAAACATGCACAACCGACAGTGAGAGTTATATGTTTGTGCCGTTTGCTCTCGAGTCGCTTGGACCGTGCGGTCCTGGGGCCATGAGCCTCTGCCACAATTTATCAAAACGTCTCATTGACTCTTCAGGTGATTAGATGGCTGATGCTTTCCTCGGGCAACGGATCAGTATCGCGATCCAGTGAGGAAACATAACCAGCCTTCTGGGCACCTTACCCATAGCAGACGGTGATCTAGGCTCAGTATTCTATTTATAGTCTTGGGGGACTATGGGTAGAATACAATACAAATAAGTTAAGCTTTCTTTTATTGTATTTGATTATATGTAATTAATTGTATAAATAATATAATATTGTAAATACAGAAATAAACTTGGATAATAATTATTACCTTTATTTATTAATTATATAGTTATTTGTTTTTTGAAGTGAAACTTCTTTATCGGCGTTGGAAAAATAATTATCGTCACATTTTTCGGTTACGCGTCACGTTACATTTTTCCACAATTAGATGGACTGTGAGACGAGCATTGTAATATTTCTTTACTTTATTATGTTTTAATATACGACTTTGATGATTTTTAAATCATCATTTATTTAGTATCCTATATTAAAGTGATCATCAAAATCATAATTTAACTTTATTCAACCAATTTCTGTAAAGTTGCATATAGTAGATCATTTTTCGAAAAATAAGGTCATAAAGAAGTTTCACTTCTTACGTGTGTACATTAGTACACGCACATGTTTTTTTTAAATTATTACTTCAATCTGTGTATGACAATTATTTAATTTAACTTTTTCGTAATACCGAAGTAAAAAAGAGAATTGGTCTGAAAGAGAGTGTCGGGGTGAAGGTAAGGAAAGGAGTGCTCCGGTGGTTCGGGCATGTGGAAAGAATGAATGATGGAAGAATGACTAAACAGATATACAATGCAAAAGTGGATGGATGCATAAGTCGCGGAAGGCCACGACACACCTTCCATGATCAAATTGATGGTGTACTAGCAGAAGGTGATGTCAGGAGCCTTAAGAACAGACGAGCGTGCATGACAAGAGCTATGAATGTCAAAGAAGCAAGTGAGGTGTGTAAGAATAAGCCTGTATGGCGCTCGGTTGTTCGTGCCTACCCCGCAAGGCACCTGACGTGAAGTTATGTATGTATGTAAACGATACTATCGGAAATAAGATTTATTATTATAGAATAAAATAATTCGTCCCCATCAGAGATATGAAAATTGGTATGCACAAAAATAAAGTGGTGGGAATAATATATCTTGGCAAAGCCCCGGTTATCTCAAGGCTTCGCCTGTCCGGGACTGGCGCAGGTGTGTTGTCACATAAATAGGGCCTAACCTCCATTTTTAATATACCCTAGGCTCGTAGCACCCCGACACTGTGCGTAACGGGGTTTTGGGGGTCCTTTCATAAAAATTAACATTAAAAGAACTTTTTTTTTTTCGTTAATAGAACGTTACATGCAAATAAAAGTTAATTTTAAATTATTATCTCTCGTTGGTACTGTGAATCGTGATAGCTTAGTGGGTAAATCGATCGTGTATTATTTCAATTACCTACGAGGATCCAAATTCTGAATATGCTCCGCTTTGTAACATAATGTGTATATATTAAACCGACTTCAAAAACGAGGGGGTTCTCAATTCAACTGTTTATTTTTTTGTTTGTTTGTTACGTGAATTTCCCGTTATTTTGGACCGATCTTTAATTTTAATTTAAAATAAATTTTCAATTTTTTATTAGAAATTTTATTGAAATGTGGTCCTATTGTCACCAAGGATCTGATGAGTGGATCAAAGGGAAATCGAAAACAATCCACTAAATATTTTACGCATATATACCGTGTTGCATATATTTTTAATTTTATTAAACTATTCTAGTATTTGCGTAACTAAAAAGCAGAAAATAAAATTTAAAAAACCGACTTTGAAAGTAAGTAGAACGTAAACGATAAATTTGTATATAAAAATGAATGTTTGTCTATATGTCCTTTATAGAATCGTAAACTATACATTTGATCATGTGATGATCTTTAGCAAAGTTGTGCATGAGCCAAAGAAGGTTTCTGAGTTGGTTCACAAATCGACCCGGTAGGTGGCCTGCTGGCGGCATATCGATTGAAGGCCTCACTGCGGGATAGTGAATGCTCCTCTTTATTCAATTTGTCTCTGGTGTTCTAAATTTAAATAACCACGTAAAATTCCGAAAATATTCCACGGAACCGTCTCGATTGAAGCTCACTTCACACTTGACATGAGTTTTTCCGATGTAATATAACTGTGACAACGGAATACATTAATCAAACGGTGCCGCGGGTTTCGGCGGGATTTTTGCCTGTGAGGATATTGCGCGGGCTAACTTATGGTGTCATACTCTCTGCTTCTTAATATCTTATTTTATGAAGTAAATATATTGTGAACCTATATATAATATGTAGATAGGAGGGAACCGTATTATATTCTGTTAGCTATAACTCCGTTAATATTAGGACAATAATTTGTATAATATATTTCATCTGTATAATTACAAAATTCAGGAAGTGTTTTCTAAGAGAAAAAGAATATCCCAATTCAAAACTATAAACAATTTTCTTAATTTTTTTTAATAGTAAATAGTTTCGCGTTTGACCACGATCATGCCTAAAACTAGACATTGGTGCGGTCGAAGATGGAGCACGCTTGCCTAGAAAATACCTATTCACACGATACTTAAAGACTCCCAGGTTGTACTTTCCGGGAAACACAAACTCTGGTAGCACATTCCACAGCTCTGCCGTACGCCGAAGGAACGTGGAGGCAAAAAAGGTGTTTCCACTGTGAAACAATAGCGTAGAACAGTGCGCCTTGTCGTCCGAAGATGAAATGACTCATGTAGAATACCGATAGACTAGCAACCCGGCGTCGATGCTCTAGGCTTCGAAGTCTTACATTGACAAGCTGGTCGCTACCAATCAACTCTTTTGCTCTTCTCTCAATTGACTCTAAGGATTTAAGCTGGTATTTAGCTGAGCCGTCCCAAAGGTGAGGACAGTGCTCCACGCAAGATCTTACTTGAACACGAGCAGAAGGTATACTCAGGTTTTTTGCAGCCACCTGGGCTACACCTGCAATATAGAAGTCAAAGTTGAGAGTGGATGTTAAAGAAATACCAAGAAGTTAAGTTGGTTGGTTACTGGAATGGACACACTCCGAAAATTAGACTTAATTCAATGTGACTTTTTCGTCGTAAACATGTTTTGGCAAAAATAATAACATCGGCAAATACCTAGGAAGACATGCACAAATATTCATAGAAAAAAACAATGTCAGTTGCTGGGTTTACAGAAAATATACTTATAAACTAGTAGAACTACTATTTTAATTGGTACAATTTGTACAAATGGCGCAATATCGTGCAACTGATTTAATTAAAGAAAAGACAAAGGCAGATTGAGAAAATTAGGCAAGTGTTTGAAAGTCCTCCCTGAGCAAAGGCTTCCGTAGAGGTCACGTACCGATTGTTTTAGTGATTGGCTATAATATAATAATAACAGCCCATAAATGTCCCACTGCTGGGTTCGGGCCTTCCACTATAGGGGAACGGACAGTATACGCCACGCTTGTCCAAGGCGGCTTGGCAGGTTTGGCACATCGGGTATATCGATGTGCAGGTTGCATCACGATGTTTTCCTGCACCTTTATGAGTACGTGGTAATTGTAACAATATACACATTAGATCAGTAAACTGTCTTAGTGGTGCGACCGGAACGCATGCACCACTTAGGGATTTGGCTACTGAACCCAAAAAAGCATTAATTTTTATTTATTTCGGGGCTAACAGCTAAAATTATAGTAACTAGAGAACCAGCTAGATAAGGGGAAACTATTTTTAAGCCACCACAATTTAAAATTAAATAATAAATTACTCAATACATCAAAAACAACACAACGGTTATCGTTTAGCATTAAAAAGTATTTGAAATGTCCAAAATAAAATAGTAAACCAATTAAAATATTATTTTAATTACACATTTACATATACCGTACACTCATATTTCACTGAGCATATTTTATGTGAAGTACCCACATTTTATCAGTCAATTAAATATAACATCGTTATTATAACTCAATACGATCAATAAAGACTTTTATTGCATTCCAATATAATAGAATAATTAAACAACAAAAAAACATGGCCATACATCAAACAGACGGACAAACAGACAGCTGGAATGCTCGCAATGAAACGGCTACCTTATTCGTTTTACAAGTTGTATGTGAGGTTAAGTAAAAACGGTGAGCTGTCATCCAATGGAGCGGAGTTTGAGTTTATTATATGTCATTTAATAATTATAATTACGTAAATATGCTTTTTATTTATTTAGTTTTATGGCTTGGCAGCTAGGCCTTTAAGCCAAATCTTAGTTTACAATATAGTTTCTTCATTTTCTTAAGCCCACGTGTAGCACAGCTGAACTGTAGGTTATCAGCTGGTGCTATTCAACGGAGTTCTTGTGACAACTCAAAAGGCCACATTTGACTATACAGTTCACATTTCTCACAAAACACATAATTACTACTCAAAAACTATCAATATCCTACAACTATTGTTCATTTTAGAGTAATTTTACACATTTTTAGAAAATAAAACTGCACAGCACATCTCCTTTCAGTTGCCGCCAAAAACTCCACGTGAATATGCAGAGAGGTAATGTTGCCAGCCTTTTAGCTACGTTGCAAATTTTTTCATGTGAAATATTGAGAGTAGAAGGTAGAGCACCGTCTTCCATGGAGTGGAAGTTAAACGTGTCCAGTAGTATGCTGAAGATAGAGATTCAAATACCTACCACAATAGCGCTGGCGTATGAATAATTACGAATGAATGAATGAATGAAAACTCTTTATTGTTCACCATAAAATTAAATCTAGACAATTGATATGGATATATTTGTATTAGAACATTGGCCTTATCGCTTATAGCGATCTCTTTCAGCTTACCCAGTGTCCAAGGAGATATTAAAAAAACTACAAGAAATGATTTTTGGTGGTATACGAAACTAAAATAAAATATAAATAAAGTACTATATACTTATATATACAGATTATATATATATATATATATATATATATATATATATATATATATATGTGTGTGTATATATATATATATATACATACATACATATTAAAAAAATAGATACATTAATTGAATGCAACGATTTTTATTTAATGGACCAATAATGGTCAGTGACCATACTTTTAAATGTAGTAATTGATTTGCAGGTATTTTTAATAAAACTTTGAGCGCAAATTGCAGGAGATTGGTAGAGAAAACTAAAAAGTTTGACTTAATTTGACTGACTACGATATGAATTAAAAGTTGTTGAAGTGCCATAAAATTAATTAAATGCCAGTTTAAAAAACCTCAACTATTTACTTAGTTTAGAATAATTTAGAAAACATAATACTGTGAGAAACTACGTAGTCTAGAATAAATTAGTAAATATAATACTGTGAGAAAGCGTGTAGAGTGATTTAATTATTGCGAACTTTTAATAATAATAAATAAAGCGGAAATCTTTCGGTTCTTGTTTAATTTTCTATCTCAGTCTAATTAGTTTTTGTGCTTCTTTTATAATTTATAATCCTAGGTTACCGTGGCGCCACCTATTATTTATTATACGCGTACTTGTGGGATTTTGAAATCTACCACTTTAGCTTTATAATTTAATCTAAAGAGATCAATAATTATTATTATATTAATACAAGTTTGTCTCTTAACCATTTTATTTAATTACACTAAACTACATTTTTATATTTGCTAGTTAATTTTTATTTGTATTTTAAATTACTTTATAATTTAGTTTTATTTTATTTTAGACTAGTTTCTGCCCGCCACTAAGTCCGCGTCGAATAGTTTAACAAACCCCGATTTTTAAACATTCTTCATTAGTGGTCCGCTCTATTGGTCTTAGCGTGATGATATATATAGCCTATAGCCTTCCTTCCATAAGTGGGCTATCTAACACTGAAATAATTTTTCAAATCAGACCAGTAGTTCCTGAGATTATCGCGTTCAAGCAAACAAACAAACTTTTCAGCTTTATATGTTAGTATAAGATAATTGTAGGAATTAAGTACAAAAGAACAATAATTTATTTTTATCACGATATTTTCAAACTATGATCATAATTAGGTATTTTAACGCCGCCCGCTCTTTTATATCAACCTTGTATTAGAATTAATTGTAAAATTTGTCACTTACCTGTTTCACGAAAAAATTTATTTACAAAATTTATATTGCTTATATTAAAAACAAATAGCGGTTCAAACGATACTTTAGTATGTTAATTACTATAAATATTTATCATTAAAATAATATTACATTCTATTATACTGGCATTTACAAATGGCGACATTGTAAAAGCTCAAATTACGGCTGCACGCGAACGCATGTACTTCTCTAATTGCCTGTACCTTATTTATACCTTGACAAATGGTGCATAATCTATGTTTTGGATACTGTTTCATCAATATTGGTACAGAACAGATGTATGAGTTCACCTGCTGCATGTAAATGTCAAGTGCGAAATGGGGCATAGATTAAAAAAACTATTCTCGTTGTAATTAGATATGTTTAAAAGTAAACTGTTCGAAATTGTTGTAAGAATTTTATTTGAATCTTGCATTATCTATGGTTCGGTTCTCTTTGATTCTTTAATGGCCGGTACATAGCCTTACTATTTATTCACTTGCCTTACTATCGGTTGAATTTGACAGTACTTGTATGATGCTTATGTCTAATTTTAATTGATAGTTAGGTAAACGGTAGGTAAGATTATGCCAGGTGGTAGGGTATTTGCTCGATTGGATGGCGACCACCCCTGGTCTAGAGTATGCCGCCATAACAACCTTATGTTATGTTCCGGTATTAGTGACCAGGTTCCAGTCTCCTTTAAGAGAGCAGCAGCGCATTGTTGCACCTTTGCTGTTGCAAATGCCCATAGGCGATAGTAACCGCTTTCCATCCGTCTGCCTGTCTGTTGAAATCCTGCCCTAAAAAAAGATATAAGAAAGGGCCATTTTATAGTAATATCCAAGCGAGCTTTAAATTAAAATGAAGACAATTACTAATAAAAAAGCATATTACACAATACATGAGTATCTTTGTGACCCAAATACTGATACAGGAGTCTGATTTTGTGACATGAGAAATCCTAATTATTATTAAGCATTATTACTGTAAATTGTATATTAATCTAGACATTATTAGTTTTAAATTATATTATTTTGTAAGCCACATATGTGACAGGATACAGTGACACCTAATTTGTTATCATTATGGATATCATATTCAAACCTGTATACACAAAATAAATTACTTTGGCTTTTGACTTTGTAGACGAATTTGAATAAAGGTTTTATATGTAGATCATATTTGAGTTATTATATATTCTTTTATAATAATTTATATGCCTTAATGTTCTCTTTGTAAACTTGGCTACAAATAAATTTTCATGACATTTGGTTAATGATGTGTGAAAAACATACATATGTGCTTGAGGTTTTCTCTACGGAAATCCTCAATAAATAAGTAGATACATACATCTCATTTATTTACAAAAATAAGCAACTTATACTTACGTAATACTTAGACCAGCAGCCTCGAAGAAAACCACGTTGGGGTGAAAGGTGATTATTAAAAATAACCCAGACCAGAGTGAATATGGGAAATATAATTTCCAATATTTATTTTATCAGGAATCGAGATTTGTGGTTTCAACCGACACAAACAGGCTAAAATTTAAACCACTAGATTATACAGTGTGAGGCGGTACATATACTGAGATACTCCTGCCAATCCCGTTGAGACTGTGAGCGTGAAGTTATTTCAGAATCGATCAAAAAGCTACACCTATAACTTCCGGTCAGCGAAACGCGTTTAAAATGGAGTAAGGGTATAAAGGTCATCGTGTTTAGGGCTGTCACAGGCTGTCACAAGACAAAAAGCGTCTTTTATAGATTTGTTAGTGATGAATACCATATAACCCAATCTATAGTGAGGAAAAGAACGCCAATTTTAATAATTTATGAAATACTAGCTGATGCCCGCGACTTCGTCCGCGTGGTGCGATTTTTTAACTATCCCACGGGAACTCTTTAATTTTTCGGGATCAAAAGTATCCTATATTGACCAGGTTGACCAGGGATATAAGCTACCACCATACAAAATTTTATTAAAATCGATCCAGTCGTTAAGGAGATTAGCTCGTACAAACAGACAGACAAACAAAAAAAATTTGAAAAAATCTAAATTTGTTCTATTTCACGTCTTACATCCCCCTGACTCGGTTTTTAGCATATTTTTCATTGTACAGAAATTCGACCTCTACAGTTTTATTTTATGTATAGATGAAGTACTATTTCAAAATATAGTGGACAGTGGAATCATGTGTCACTTTTTTATTTTTATTTTCGTGTTGAGCACTGTTTGCTACTACTCCATTATAAGTCATATTTATCTAATTAAATAAACTAAAAAAAATCACTTTGGAGTGCTACTACGACATGTGCATCGGAACAAAGCCGAATTCGATCTGAGAATATTGTATTGGCGTCCCGTCCACACAGTTTTGTATTCAAGCGATGACGGAAAGAGCCAAGTAGTGGGGTAATCGATATGGACTACCCTCTAATATTAATCTGTTAGCAAACAAACTCCATACAATAGTATGATAATCAAAAAATTATAATTACTTGACCTAACTGAGTGAATGACTGACTGACTGACATGGCAACGTACAGCCCACACTTCTTTGTTATTTGCTATTAGGATCGCGAAAATTTTCATGCGAGTTCTTTCTATATTTTATAGATGAGCACTAAGAAAATGTTTTTGAAAATTCAACCCCTAGAGATATGAAAAGGGGGATGAAAGTTTGTACGAAAATCGGTCATTCTTAAAATATGGAGCATGATATTTTATAATCCGCTTCTGTTTAGTAATAAATATACACATGTACCGGCATTTTTTGGAAATTCATCTGGCAAGGAGGTTAATAGGTGTAGAATGTTTGCTCAAACTATGACTGTTTCTGACCTACGGCAGCGAAACCGCGAGCAACAGCTAGTGAACTATAAAAAACAGCAAAAATAAATATGTACATATATAAATGTGTACATATATAAATATGTACATGTACACACATGTGTGTACAAATATAAATATGTACATATATAAAGGTATACAATTCTTATCTATATATATAATATAACTGTAGCCGTCGAATTTCTGTACAATGAAAAAAATGCTAAAAACCGTGTCAGGGGGATGTAAGAAGTGAAATAGAACTAGAACTTAGATTTTTTCAAATTTTTTGTTTGTCTTTTTGTCTGTCTGTTTGTACCGACTAATCTCCGAAACGACTGGACCGATTTAAATGAAATTTTGTATGGTGGTAGCTTATATCCCTGGTCAACCTGGTCAATATAGGATACTTTTGATCCCGAAAAATTAAAGAGTTCCCGTGGGATAGTTAAAAAACCGCACCACGTGGACGAAGTCGCTGGCATCAGCTAGTAATATCATAAATAAAGAAAATATATACTAAATTTTCTATATTTTTTTTCTGATCGATCAACCCTACCGACGTAACCGAAGGGTTGCCAGCATATTAAATATACATAGGTAAACACTCTGACCACTTGTGTATTAGGTCCCGGAGGATGCGGCGGAGTATCGCATGAATTTTAAATGTACCATTTTCGATTGTAAAGTAAGAGAAAATATAGCTTGACCGAATTTGGAAAAGAGTGCGTGAGTGTGTTGCCCGATGAAAATTATTGGAGTATCTTCAAAGAATGTTTTATTAATTATTATTCACATATATGTTTTATTTTCCAAATCTTTTACATTTTTCTTATAAATATCTTATAAAATATATATAAACATTTATTTCTAAAAAATTTTTTTATAACAAACTGATCTTCGCCGGCAGTGGGGCTTTGGGTCCAGACTACCGTTGGTTAAGGCTCCAGGCACAGGAATCTTTTTACAATACAGGCCGTGTCCAATCGAGCTGCCTTTTGCATCCGACCCTTCAACCAGATACCAAGCGAGAAATAATTATTAATATTAATTACTTAACAAAATTGGGTCGTTTTACTCTTACGCCAAAAGGAGGGTTTGCACTGAAAATCAGCGTTGTGTCGGATATAATTCCGGCACAGCAATATGTTGAGTGCAAACCTGGTTTGCTAAAAATACGACGTACAAATTCTATAAATATGCTCTGCGTATAATAATGTATAAGGTATGTAATTACGTTGCTATTTCTTTAAAAATAATTCTTTCTTACTTTTTTCTTTTTAAAAATAATCGTCACTAAATTTTATGCGAGTTAGCAATATTCTTAACCCACTTTGCGAAGCATGTAGGTATGTAAGACAATTATTAAAAACAGATTATTAATCATGTTCATACGTATTTTGAAAGTAAAATTACACAATAAAACATCATATTTCAATTTCCAGCCAAAATCTCGATATATCTGTTACCACAGCGCTCATTTCTATAAGCCTCTTATGTCCATAAATTAAAACAATACACAGGAATTCGCAAAAACAATTAGAATAAATAAACTTGTATCGAAAACAACAATTTCGCCCTCATTCGATTACACTAGCAAATACAATTACTTGGTTAAAAACTCGGAAAACATCTGCGGAAAAGAATGGAAAAGTTCGAGAAAATTGGAAGAGCTCCGTTGGTTGCGAGTCCCTAATAACGGGTCTCGTACCAATTATCTTACTTTGTTTGTATACTCTATTTATTATGATCACACATATTATAATAGATTTTAAAATTATTTTCATTTTAGCATGTGTTTGTCAGTGATTTAGAACTGCGACAACAAAAAAATACGACTGCAGCGTCACCTTTTGGTCTGTTTGCCTATTCCACTAAAATGATATCATTTGTCGGGATAAAGGGTATCCTAAATGTTGACCGTCGATATAAGTGAGTTCTACGTCCAGTTTCATTTAAATCTACTCAACAGTTTTCAACAGACTTTATCCGTGCAGGAACAGAGAAAGAATACAACTTCCTGCGGTTGGGCGGCCTGTCGCAAGAGGCGACAAAAGAACACACAGCCAGGTGGTAGGGTATTTGCCCGACTGGATGGGTACCACGCCTGGTCTAGAGTATGCCGCCATAATAGCCTTGAGTTGTGTTCCGGCATTAGTGACCGTGTTCCAGTCTCCCTTACGAGAGAAGCAGCGCATTTGTAGCAACTTTGATGTTGCAAATGTCCATAGGCGATGGTCACCTCATTCCATCAAGTGGGCCGGCTGCCTGTCCGCTGAACTCCCGCAATAAAAAAATAAAAATAAAAAAAACAAACAGATACATAGTTGCCCAATTGTATGCCTACGTACTTACTATTGACGATAAAAATTACGGTAGTTACGTTACGATTTACTTTACAATATATTATGCGTTAACTTTTTTAAAAATAATGCCCTCAAAATCACGTCATTTTTTGTAGTAGTAAATGAGCACGTCTAACAATAGTCAAATGTTATCTTAAAAAAATAAGCACGGATCTCTAAAAAAGCCAGGGAAACACTCGGGCGTTAGCTTGGGTTGGTCGGAACTTAGTTCCCAACAATCTAGATATACGAGCGGGTTAAGATGTGCATCTAAATAGCCACCGCCCCGGTACCTAACTTTAGATTACTTGCACTAACTTTACCGACTCTCCTCTTACAAAATGGTAAGTTTTACTCGGGACTAAGGTGACCAAGTTTGAAAAAGGATCTCGAAATTACTGTTTCGAAATATTTCTATTTAATGTTCCCGAGTATCTTGTGATTTTAGAATCCTTATGTAAAATTATGCTTTTAGGTATGTAATTTATTTATTTTTAAAGGCAAGGTATTGGTTTGCTTTCTTTTAAAATTATTGCCACTGTTTTAATATTTCGTTTCCTTATTAGTGTTATATGACTTTATGTTTTACTTTTCTCAATCCTTAAGGATCTGACTGACCTTGCCATTACACTATAGAATCATTAATACACAACATTATTATTTTTGACTAATTATTATGGAATCTTTGCAACACTTTCCATTACGTGGGCCGTCTAACTGTTTATCTACCTACTTTAGGAAATAAATAAAAAACTCCAACAACAGTAATTTGTAAGTGATTAAATTTTGAGTTGACTTCCAATTTTTCTCAATTATCGATTCCTGTACTAACTTTTTTAGTCAGTCTCGTAATTTGTGAAGTATTCAAGACCTCCCTAATCGTTGTCACCCTACTCTGCACCTATATTGAGGTGCTTTGGGGAATTTTTCCAAAGTGTTACCCGTTCGCGTTGAGTCAGATTTACTGCGTAACTTAGGAACGATGCGGGGAATCATGTGGTGAACGCCATCATATATTATTGTATAAAGTTTTTATAAACATTTAAAACAACTGGAAAAGTACGATTAAAAACAATTATTGTGTTTAAAAATCAACTATATATATATCGTTGCGTAAATTAAAGCACCAGAGAATCCAGAGATACATAGATATGATACATGTAAATAAATAAGTCTAAGAAATATAGAAATTGCAAGTAAAGTAATTAGGTTGATGTTATAGGCTAAAGTGTATGGCTAGATCTTCATACGAGGTTAATGGTTTTTCATGCAAAATTAGCCTAAGCTCATTCTCCTGAATCTAATCTAGAAAATTTCATATAATTTGCAGTGGATTATATTGTACTAAGAATAAGAATGGTGGTAATTCTAATATCATGTAGGTTATTTATTATTATTAATAAATGTAAATCATTTATAAAATCATTATATTCAAGTTCAAAAGCTGTTATTCAAATTAAGTTTCATTGAAGAACATTTTTTGAAAGCGTTCATATTATAAACATGTGTGTTAAGAACTAAGTCAATAACAAACCACCTGGCAACACATCTAGCTAATATTTTATTTAATTTATTGTTTATAATTCTGTATATTTATAAATAAGTACATCATACGAGTTCTGTTACAAATATTCATTCTTTTGTAGTTAACAGAACACGATGTTTGTCACAAGAAAAAAAAAATCTAATGACCTATTTATACGTCTAAAGATAATCTATTACGTTATTTATCGACTTAGATATGGATGATATAATTACAATCAAGAACTGAGCTAGTAAAATTGTATACTAGTAGAACTGGTGACCTAAAACTCCTCAAACTTATCAAACCAAACTTGTGACGCTCCTAAAACTCGATAACTTACGCAATTAACGTCGTCCCTCCAAAGGGCAGAGGGTTATTTATTTCATTTTAATAAACAAACCAATTTGCATGTACAAACGTGGCCGACGGGTGCGGCATGAAGATAATGCCCGATTTGCATCCAGCACCGTGCCGCTGAATTATTGTAGAGGTGTATCTATAGCCGAATGTACTTTACCGCTTGTGGTGTACGAATCTCAATAATAATGGTAAGGTATTTTCAATAGGTCAGGATGTGATTATGAATCGTAAAACCATAAGGTAAAAAAATGTTGTTGTTCATTTCACCACAATGACGGACGAAGAAACTAAAACCATACAGACTTCTCATATAGTATTTTTTAAATTTTCTATACTAGTATACATAAAATAAAACTAAATTTTAATGGTTTTAAGCGTTGCCTTTTATTTAATTTCTATTTGGACGTTTTGGCAACTTTGCAGTAGCCGTGATCACGGAAGACAAATGTGTCGCTTAAAAGAGGCTAAAACGTCGCAATAAAAGTCGAATAATATGCAGCGCTTAAAACCGTTAAAAGTTAGTATTAGTAAGCTTTGTACTATGTTTTGTTCGTCATTATTACAACCAAATTGTAGGTTATTGACTTGAAACAACGAAATGTTTGTCTGCAACCTTAACCGACATAAAAAAAACAGGAATTAATTATTTTTCTCTTGTGATAAATTCGGTTACGTATTTTAGTTTTTGAAAATAAATCATATAAAAAAACAATAGCCTCCTGTAATCAATTCCAAGCTCACACGTCCTACCGTGTGAGCTTGGAATTGATTGAACAAAATATATGCAGCTATAATTTGAGTTACTCATTTTACTTTTGAAAAATTCAAAGTTAATGAAAGTATTTGGGCATAAATTGACACTACTAGTATATCATAATACTTTGCGTGCGATAACAAAAATTAGAGACATTTTGAAATAATTACTTAGTAAACTCACAAAAGAAACTAATTATAAAGTTTCTAAAGAAACTAAGTTTCTAGAGATAATGCCCCAAAATATAACATTTGGACTGATTTCTGTAAATATCGTATAATGTTATTTAGTTGTAGGTAGTTTAATAAACAAATAGATTGTCTTAAAAAAAAAAAAACTTATTGTCATCCTACAAAATTTCAGCTATTCAAACTTAGCATCTGTAGTATTGAAAATGCGATGGTACATTACAATTCGTGCGCAGAAGGTTTGCCGATGACAACTCCTCCCGCTTCCCACAACCGCGACCCGCGGTCGTCTAATTCTTGGTACTACTTAGACAAGCCTCGGTCCCAATCGTATGAAGCGGGAGGGGTGACCATCGGCAAACCTACCCAAGACTTATAGATTAGGCTCTTAGAGAGTAAATACAAGCATAAACAAAAATTAAATAATTAAAATGAACAAGTTGGAGGTAGGTTCAAAAATAACTTTAACATTACTCATTGACACTAGACGTTTTTGTCTTCCATTACGCTGACTACTGAAAAGTGGCTGAAACGTCAATATCAAATAAAATGGCGCGCTTAAAACCGTAATGTAGTTTTAATTCTGTATAATTTATATATAGATAGATAGATAACACTTTATTGCTCACCAAAAAAACAAAAACAAAATGCATAATTACAATAGTTCTTGGCAAAACAATAGGCAGCCTTATCGCTAAAAGCGATCTCTTTCAGGCAACCTAGCTTAAAAGAAATTCTTAACTAATCTGGCAATGTAGGTAGAGCAGAAAAAGATAGGACTGTACAATTTAAATATACATACTTACACTATTTTATAAATGTAATACATATATAAATATAATATATATACGTATATACAAAACAATCTAGATAAATATATTTGTTAACATTATATGTGACAAGCACTTTATATTAACATATATTACAATGGATAGATAAGTAAATGTATTATATATTAGACATATTTATTTAAAGACGGAATTAAATTTATTTGCTATCCTATCGTCGTAGGACTAAAATAGGTCGACCCAACGTTCTCTGGTAAATGATACAGATTTAGACCGGCCAAACTATACAGGTGTGCAAGAGGCGTTATAGATCGAAATTCAAACTGTGCACAGATTAAACTAAGGCAAACAGCGATATTGTAATATGAAATCGTGCGAAGAAAATCCTTGGGGGGTTGGCATTATCTGTGATCTCAAGGGTTGGCCGGCGGGCGGTCACCTAATCGCCCGAGAGGCATTATCTGCCGGCCACTCCTGGGTTAATCGCGACCCTGATTAGCGCAGCTCCCCGGCTATCTGGACCCCTGGTACCTCCGCATTATGCACGGCCTGTTTAACCTACAGATTGCATGATAAAAACTAAACAGATGATTGGTTTTCAGTTAGGTTTAATAACGTATCCTCGGTGCGCTATTAAACTTTGTATCAAAATTGCTTTTTACAAAACTAATAAAAATTATGAAATCTAGCTTATACATTTATTATTTCGCAAGTTTTTAGTGAAAATTAATTGTTACGGGTTTATTCAGAATTTTACGGTAGCAATGGTTGTTTAACCGACTTCAAAAAGGAGGAGGTTCACAATTTGTCTGTATGTTGTATGTTTTTTTGTATTTTCGTTACTCAATCCTCCGTCAATTGTGAACCGATTTTCAAATATATTTATTTCCCGGAAGGTTTATAGTCTCGAGTTGGTCCTATTCTCGCCATGTCAGGATCTAATTAGCGGATCCCAAGGAATTAGAGAAACCGACAAAAATTGGTTACAGACTTCTTTGTACCACGATATCTCCGTGAATTGTAAACCGATTTTCATTTTTTTTTACTCGTGAGTCTATTCTCCCAAGGTGGTGACATGGTTACCAAATCATGATCTGGTGAGTGGAGTCTAAGGAAATCGAGAGTAACCATTACTTATTAAAGAACACCATGCGCCTAAATTCTTGGATAATAAAGCTTGTATACGTGTGTAGGTATTACGTATTACATTTTCTACAGGCGCTTATTTGTTTTGTATGCCTGTAATACTATTTCTCCGTCTACTGTGGACCGATTTTCACTGAACTGAACTGAACACTGTGATAGTAACCTTGTATACGTCTGCCAGTAGTACAATGTCTACAGGCGCTTAATATATTCTTTCTAAAGCTATCCAAGTGCTTGTGCAACTAAAAAGTAGACAATAACTTTTTTAACCAATACAAAACCAACTTCAAACTAAAAAGCAAAAAATAAATATTTAACCGCCTTCTTTCTACAACATTTTGAAATCAGTGCGAAGTAAAACATAAAAATTACATTTTTCCTCTTCTCAGCCAATTGTACAATGTAGACAAACCAACCCAACAACTTTATGAGTAAAATCAATCAAATCACTTTTTATCACCTTACAACACTTCAAAGACTATTTTATACGAGCGTAATATTTTATGACTTTATAATAATTCCAATGTATTATGTTTAGTAAATTAATCTTTAAACACTAATTTAAAAATCTTGGTATTTTCAAAGTAAGATGAACACAGGCTATTTAACTACCTACACTTTTGTATGTGAAGTATTTTCTAAATAACCTAAGCTGAGTTACTAACAGCTGACCAAACTCTTAGACCATATTGTAATACTTGCAACAACTCGGAAGAATTTATGGTAGTAAAAGAACAGCAACTGGTAAAACGTGTATAATATTATACACTGTCTTTGAACATTCGACAAGCATTTTTAAAACACCTCGCAATCCCTCCAACAAATTAACAGTTTAAGAAACTTAGCATATTGGCACGACCGATAGCGGATTGAAGTCTTAATAAACTATTTTAATTAAAGGGTTATTTATTTATTACATAAATAATTTTATTTTAAAACCGTCATATAAATTGTGCTTTCTTGTTTCAGGTAAGGAATCCTTGATATAAAGCAACGCAATTGGTGAGTTTATAGTGAACTATGTTAGTGTTAGTGACTTTGGCCAAATGCCTTTTGTTCTAAATAAATATAATATCTGCCCTTAAATGTCCCACTGCTGGACTCGGGTCTCCCATTAAAGGGCGAACGGATAGTATACCCGCTACGCTTGTCCAAGGCTGCTTGGCAGATTTGACACATCGGTTATCTCGATGTGCAGGTTACATTACAATGTTTTCCTTCACCGTTGTTAGCACGTGGTAATTACAACAATATGCACATTAGCGTTATGCATTTCAGCCAGAATCGAACCCGCGCCCTTTTAAGTTTAGGACGCGTGCGCTAGCCATTATGCTACCACGAAACTACCTCTCAAACACCTTCACACTACTAACGAGCGGGTTTTGTTTACAGCGTTAAAAATAATGCTTTTAATGATTAGGTTACATCAATACATCATGCATATACATTCGTTATCTGTGAATATTTCTTCTTCTTGTTCTGCGAGCGGGTGGTTTCCGCAACTCGACGACAAAACGCCTATCTTGCGTGCGAGGGTGGATGAGGGCTTACTCCATCCAGCTCTAGGAAGTCCACCAGCGTCTTGACGTTGCTGAAGACTTCTCGGAGGCTGCCTGGAGCGTCCAGATACTTCGCCCTGTATCGGGCCACCTCACCGCATTCAAGCAGGACATGGGCGGCTGTTTCTTCTGCCTCCAGGCATGCTCAGCACAGGGGGCTGTCGGTGACACCTATACTGAAAAGATGTCTGTTAAAATTGCCATGTCCAGTGGCTGCACTAATAACTAGTCTCAGCCGGGACAGTCTGAGCTTTAAGATATTCCTGGAGGAACGCAACGCATCTGTGAATATTTAATGTCATTAATTGACATTAATAACAATGTAGCATCACAAAAATAACACATTAAACACATTCACCACTAACTTATCCCAGATGTGGCAGGCGCTTTATTTAACTCGCTGAAATTTAAAAAAAATGGATATTTCTCATTTTCCTAAAATACACAGTTCATAATGCAGTATGAAAGTAAAGCTTAGTCGCCATTAGCGGAATTGGTCGCGTCACGACGGATTTACGCGACGCGCGTCGGCTCTGAGCACTTTATATTACTTGTTACTTAAGCTTTTTTATTATTAATTTCAATTATATTTTATTAAAATTTAGAGCGTTTATGTATGTTTTTAAAGATTGGTAATTTACATTGATACATAGAATAACAATGAGTCTATGAATGCCCCACTACTAGGCTCGAGTATTCCATTCTCACTCTCGGAGAAAGTTTGGTTGGTTGATTGGACTGGCGCCTTTTCACACATCAGTTGCTTAGATGTGTAGGAATAATGAAGTTTTAATTTTTCATCCAACCAAGTGGTAATTATAAGAACATAGTACATTATGTCAGAAAACTTTGCTCCACTACTACTCTAATTTCGATCCGTGCAGGAACGGAGAAAGAATACAATTTCCTACGGCCGTGCGGCCTGTAGTAAGAGGCGTCAAAACAACCCATAGCCAGGTGGTAGGGCATTTGCGTGACTGGATGGCTACTACCCCTGGTCTAAAGTATATCGCCATAACAACCTTGAGTTGTGTTCCGGCATTAGTGCCCAGGTTCCAGTCTCTCTTAAGAAAGCAACGGCTTAAGGTCTTAAACATTTTGAATTGTTCTTTGGTGCGTAGTCTTCTAGAGTACGCTTCACAGGTATGGAATCCAATGTATGATGTGTATGTTAATAGAATCGAATCCATACAACGTAGGTATTTAAGATTTTTAGAGTTTAAATGCAAGGTTATCGATAATCAGTACGAAGCTAGATGTCTCAGACATCATATTTTACCATTGTACAAAAGGAGACAAATAGCAGATATAGTGATGCTAAGTAAAATTGCACAGTCTAAAATAGACTCGCGTTATTTATTATCTAAAATATGTTTAAAAGTGCCAGCAAGACTATTCCGGAACCCAATACAATTGTTTGTTCCACGAATATCTAGTAACTATAGGGCAAATTCTTATTTTAATCGTGTGTCAATCAACTATAATCTTTTAGCTGTTACAAATGATATAGATTTATTTATTAGTAATCCACAAAATCTTAAGACGGTCCTGGTAAAGCATTGGTCTGAATATTAACATTTTTCTTTTTTAATTTCCTATTTTAAATTTAATTCATAAAATGTAAAATATTTACTAGCAAGCATTATAGCTATCTATATGTGGAAAAAATTAAATGGTTATAGATATTTAGTAGTATGTACTTAGTTATAAACTGTTTGTATTCCGAATAAAATAAAATAAAATTTGTAGCGCCTTTGGTGTTGCAAATGTCCATAGGCGATGGTAATCGCTTTCCATCAAGTGGGCCGTCTGCCTGTCTGCTGAAATCATGCAATAAAAAAAATACTGCCTAAACATCCTGGTTTATTGTATTTAAAAAAGAAAACTGAAGTATTTTACGATATTTTTACGCTAGAGAAAATTAAAAATTAACAATGAAAAAAAATCTTAAACAAAAAAAAAATAACTTTAATACGTAAGCCATTTCCATCTTTAGTCTCTGTGTCTGCAGTATCAGACAATAAAAATAATTTCAGATAATCTTCACAGTGCTGAGTCCATGAAACAATTACTTAGGAGAGGGGTCACTTCGACCACCCGGTGGGTGAAATTAACCCCTACTACCGGAAGATGAACATGTTAAAGAACTTTAAATGCGACATTGAATTTCTTTTAGAGAAGTACAATTTCACCTATATTCATTCATATGAGCACTGAATTTAAATAAATACATTTAACATATTTTACCGACTTTAAAAATATCAGATTGTCGACTCGTCTATATTTTTTTTTAAGTGAGTTTGTCTATTTTTTTTTAATGCACCGGTTTTAATGATTATTATTGCGTTCGCCTCAGTATAGCTTCAAGTTTGGACCTTGGGTTTCCAAAATACATACATAACTGAAGACTTTATCGTTAGTGTAGATCGAGTCATCTTTATATATACAATTCTCCTGTTCGTGTGTATGTCACTGAACACCTCTTAAATAGTTGGGTGGATTTTAATAAAAAAAATTGTGTGTGTTTAAGTGGGTCCCAGGCTGGTTTATATTCACAATCGGATCCTGTAAGTGGCGCTAAATTCAGGTTATATAGATTTACTAGCTGTGCTCGGCGGTCTCATCCGCGTGGTGATAGAAAATCCTAATATGGTTCAATTGACTGTCCAGACATACTTTCCTTCATTAATTTTAACACTAGATACAAAACTCGTAATCCTTCGCCTAAACTCTTTTCCCTTCAAGTTTTTAAAAATAACACTTCGTTTTATAATCCAATCACAAGAATGTGCGGGCTGTATAATGAGATTGCAAGTACAAATACATCCATTGATATTTTTAATTCCTCCTTCTTTAAATTTAAACGTGAAATTCGGGCTATTATTTGCACCAATATTTCTGGCATAATTACACAATAATTTTGTTACCTTACCACTGTAAAACTAACATTATAATAAGTCATACTAACCCCTAGATATCTTGTCAATGTATGGTACATTATGTGCTCACATGTTTAGAGTTACAGCTTAGACCTAATAATTTATATGAAATATGTAACTTTAGCTGTTTCTTGTTTTGTGTGCCAAATAAATAAATAAATCGGTATATTTTGGATAATTCATACTATATCTTTATAAATTATAGCCTATGTGTTATTCTGATGTGTAAGCTATATTATTGTAAAGTTTCATCAAAATCCATTCAGTAGTATTTGCGTGAAAAAGTAACAAACATTCTTACAAACTTTCGCGTTTATAATATTAGTAGGATAGGATATTTTTCAGGGCAGGACAACGACTACCGGGTCAGCCAGTTATACTATATAACCTTTTCTCTCTGACAAACTGAGAGTGTCAGAAAGAAGTTCTTTGTTAGTTTCATTGTTTTTGCCTTTTATTATATATACCTTATTCTTTATCTTTATTTTTTCGCTCATGGTCTGGCTGTCTGTTGCGGAGATAGCCCAAGGAATAAGTTTTTAGATAATGAATGTATTTAATGGAAAAATGGCAAACTGAGAAAATCTTATTTTTTTGACAAGTCAACTTCAAAGTAATTAATTTAACATAAATTTATGTTATTTTGTAAGTATGGCTTTATTTATACTACAGTTTAGTTTATACATTTTTAAGGTTTCATTTGTAAGTACGTTACAATAGAAATAATTAAGTTGTTGTGTGAGTACAACAGAGCCACTACCCTGGGTTTAATCCAGGATGTATCAACATACATAAAAAGTTGCAGATAAAAGGAGTATGCAACAAAGGCAATTATCTATAGCTATAAACGATGTCTTTAGTACTCTGCCGATTTGATTTCGTTACTAAAGCTCCGAAAATAAAGGATTGCACTGTTCGGTAACCTGTATCGAAATATTGATTTACATTGTTGCGAACCGCTATATTCTACATAAACTGCGACAACTAGGTGAAACTCAGTAACCATTACTTGAAGCTAAGAAAACAAGCCACCCCTCTCACCCTAGGGGTGGAGTGACCCCCCACAGCCGAGTTGGCACCTGAAGCCATTTTCATAATGCACTACCCGTTCTTCTCTTTAAACTTAACACTTTGAATAATTGCCCGAACGGTTCTTTAAAGGGTATTTTGTGCACCAGGTGCATTTGGAAACGTTTTTATGGACATCGAAAGGGTTTTTTCAGCTTTTTGTTTATGGTTTTGTTGTTATTTTGGCAAATACGCAACTGTTATGAAATCGTCATGTTCTTCAATTTATCATTGTATGTGAAAGTATTTTATTTTTCTAAAATTAATGCATTTGTATTAACTACTATATACACAATAATGATGACTGGGAATTCGTTTGTATAGAAATAAAGAAACGATATATTTGAAGAAATAGATAGCAAAGGACTAACATTGTTCATATATTGTCTTAAAAGTAAAAACTTATTTTTAAATATTGTTTTTTTTATTGAATCCTAACGAAATCAGTTAGTCACACAAAACCGAAAAAAACAACAAAACATATAATACTGTTACATGCCGTCAAAGAGAAACGCACAGCTGCCTGTCGTAAAGCGCAGTTTATTGCCGGATTTAGGAGTTCTTTTGTTTACTTTGTGTTTAGAATTTCTAGTTAAGAAAAACATGCTACATATTTTTCTACTTGTTTTATGGCCGTCATTAGTGTCGAACTAATGCTTATTGTTATTGTTTTCGCTTTGTTGGCCGTTCGCAGGTGTGCAAATTACATTTTCTTGGAAGAACCCAGCCCCCGCAATCGATTGTGTATTGTACAGTTTACTATAAAACAATGCCCGAACGGAGGGGTGGGGCAGTCAAGCGAGGATACGAGTAAGACGTACATTCGATTCGAAATAGTGACGGACTTTGCACGTGTTATAGAATTGTGCAGTGTGAACTAGTTGTATCCAGTTATATTTGTACGTGTTTGTACAGTTCTAATAAATTCTATAGTAATTCCAACGGCATTTTAATTCAAGTGCTGTGTAGTTCGTAACAATACATTACAACTATAAACTAGTACAGCGAAGGAAACTTAACTGATATTGTATTCTACCTAGAATCCCTTAAGACGACTATAAGTAGAATACTGAGCTTAGGTCATCGAAGTCAGATTTTTATATAAATTTCAAGAGTTTAGATACTTCATAAATTCTCTTAAGCGTTATGATGCATACAGTGCACACCCGGCCGAATATGGTTGTAAGTCTAAAACTGCATTTTTAATGCGACTAAGTGACTTCCCAACGTCGTCGTTATATAAACCGTTTAGTTCGTATACTGAAAAGTGCAAGCGAGCCAGAATATTAAGTCCATGAATTATGCGATGGTTGGAAATATGGGAGGGATGAACTTTTATCTATCGAGAATGATAATTCCGCGAACTTATTAGTTTTGTTGTTCTTAGAATTTCGCGTCCGTCACCTTAGAAAAATTTCTACCAAGTGCTTGATGGTCCACAAAATATGTTTATTTTTTATTTTTATGTTTGCTTGTAGGCAACCTGGCAGATGATTCCACTTGATGGCAAGTGGCTACCGTCGCCCATGGACATCTGCAACACTAAGGAAGCCGACGCGTTGCCTACCTCGTTGAGACTTTAAAAATATGTGTTTACCGAGTTTCCACTGTACTAGCTTTTATCCGCGGCTTCAGTTGCGATATGAAACAACCTAATTAAGATTTTTGTAAGTAAGATAGAGCTACCAACCAGGGTATGACCAATGTGGAGAATGTAATAAAAATAAGACGGACAAAAATTAAATAAACGAAACTTAGCTAGTCGAGTTGCTGGGGATCTTGCGTTTCTTCTTCTTACCACTAACTTTCTTACTAATACACTTGAATTTAACTGGTTGATTCAACCAGCAATTATGCTGAGCTAGGACCAATTTAGAACTGCATTCTTAATTGTATATTTTTATTTATACGAATATTTGATACTAGCTGATACCCGCCAGCTTCGCGTGCCGTAAAATCCGTTCTTAGATGACCTCTACTTGGCGAAAGGAAGGTTCATGCCAAATTTCTAGTCTATAGGTATTTAGTAGATATCGTCATGAGTTACTATATAGTGAATTTCAATTATATATAGATTCTATATAGTTCTAAACAAATATCTTGTATTTCTTCTATCTTTCCTTAAAACAGCGACAAGAAGATGTTGCGAGACGGTCTACGTAGAATAAGTACTTGTTCATTAGTTGAAAATTTTGAATCTAAACTGCACGCGTAACGCGTAAGAAGTTGCGAAAATACAGCTACTACTGATTCTATAAAACCAAATGTATACCCACTTGACATCTTACTATTCAACGTGACAGTCATACAAAATACGAAATATTCTGAACGTGCATGAATCAGATAAAGGCGAGTGAGTCGTCACTGCATTTTGCAGCAATTCATGCGCTTTTCGAATTTACAAAAGCTTTTATTCGCAAGCATGCATTTACAAAGCTTTTGTACGGTTAATATAAATATTTTACTACTTGAAATTATTTATTGCTTTTTATATATCTTAGATACTTATGTATCTAATATTGATGTGGTATAGATACCTATAGGTATATGATAATATGTTGAATACCACCGTTTATTTATACATGGCAAGATGTCGCTCAGTTATAAGGCTTGTAAATTAACTGAGACGCGTTGTAAAGTTCCGTAGTTATTTCAGCAGAAACGGAACTTATAAATAATCTATTCTCTCCGTCTGCCCGCCTAGTTATGTATGTCATAGCCATTTTATTTAGTTATTAAGTCGATATAGGTAACATTTAGCAGGAAGGTGTAACTTATTCGACACTACAAATTAAAAAAAAATAGTAGTTGACAATATAAAACAATCTAAAACTTAATATGTGCTTAATACCACATGACAGAAGTTAAAATTTCATCAAGACGAGTAACGCGTTGACTATACCTCTCTCGCTCTCTTAGTCGACTCGAACCGAGTTTACTCGATCGAGCGTTACATAGCGAAGCGCTACGGCTAAGTGTCATTCAATACTGTGGGTATAAAATGTATAATATATAAAGTGCTCAGCGTGCCTAATGAAGTTTTCACTTCAAAAGCTAGTATTGTAATGGTTTATAGCAACAACTAGAAGAGCAAAAAACCCCATGTTTTTATATTTGAAAAACAGAGAGAGTTGAAACTGTATCAGGAAACGGAACGTTCTAAAACTAAAGTTACGTGTACACTAGCGCGCCGTACGCCGCCACAGCGTACGTCCGTACCCCGGTCGGCATGAAGACGTCGAAGGGCGCGCAACAATGGGCACGGACAATGGCGGGTAGCGATAACCGCGCCACTCCGTCACGCCGCTGACAGGGTTATCGGACGCCCAGCACAATGAGACGGGGTTTCTGTGCATGGCTTAAGGTAGAAGCGGCTGAAAGCTCTCATAATTATAATATATTCGCAGTTTTCTTTTGCTTCTATCCCACGTTACAATAATAATTTCACATTCACTGTGCCTTCTTATATTAAGCTGGCTTTACGGGACATATTTAAAAATTAAAATACGGATACATAAAACTTAATCACCATGGTCAAATTGAAAATATTTTAAAGAAACATTAATTATTTTTTTTCAATAAAAATAAAGTTACAAGATTATACATACAGGTACATTGCAAAACTGCGGCGCAGTTTGTCGGCAGCGTTCTCGCGGATCCCATTACATTACACCTTAGTAAAGGGCACACTTAAATAAAATTATTATGAAGACATTTTATTGCATGAGTGAAACAGACAGGCACTCGGCCCACCTGTTGGAAAGGTTCCAATCGCCTATGGCCATCTGTATCACCAAAGGTGCTACCAATGTGCTGCAGCTCTCTAAAGGGAAGGAATACTGGAACCTAGCTACTAATGCCAAAACACAACTCAAGATTGTTACAGCGACATACTCTAGACCAGGAGTGGTAGCCATCCAAACGGGCAAATACCTTACTAACTGGCGAATGAAAAATATATTAATGAAAGTCGCTGAAAAGAAAAGATTTTTCTGAAATTAAAAGATTTGTCAGCATTTTAGCAAGTGGAGATCTATCGGCTCTGCCTACCCCAATGGGAAACAGTAAAATGTTACAAATAATACTTATTGTTACAACATTTGAATTCTACAAAACTGTTCTGTCGTTAACTATCTATAGAAACTAGCTAGAATTGTGAATGAATATGAAAATTTTCAACCCCAGCATATAATGCAAATGATAATATTAGATCTAAACTAACCACTGCTGGGGTCTGCCTTCCATTTTTGAAGAAATGAAGGGATTATCCGCCAAGCAACAACAAAGTTCACTCACAGTAATATCGACATTCCGGGTTTCCATAAAGTTGTTCATTAAGTGCGCGTGGTAATTTGTGCATATAATACGATTAACCATAATTATGTACAGTAAGTCAACAAATTACCAAAACATATATGTAATATACAATTATTCTATTAGAATTACAACAATAAATTTAATAATAACTCCGTTTTCGCTTACGGCACTCACTTGAATGTGACTAACAGCGAAGCCGTATGTATATTGTGAACATGTCCGCGAATTCCGGTCGGCGTACACGCCTCTTTATGTTTACGTGGTGATTGGGTTTATCGCGTGTCGCTCTCATCTCTTATGTGTACTATGCTTTACTTTACAACCCCTTGTGAAATGTTCAGTTTTAGTTCATTTGTTTTGACAATAGCATATAGCCAAGTGCTAAACTGCTGTTGCATAAAAAACAGTCTATTGCAAAGCAGAGGAGACTATTTGGCATGGACTGATTATTAAGTGGTGCCTTCATTCATAGACAGCAACACCAGGGTATCAAAGATCCGTTATTGCAGACAAGTTGTTTTGTCGATAGGCTTACACTTACGAGTTATATGGAAAAAAATTTAGAATGAGATATGACGTGTGTAGACTAGTACTTAATATTATTATTTCACATATATATTTATTTAAATTATTTTATGTTTTTTAATACATATATATATATATATATATATATATATATATATAAATAAATAGACACATATTAAAAATATATAAAAATATGACGTCCGTCGGCAGCGGTGCCTAGGGTCCAAGCTACCGGTGGTTAAGGCTCCAGGGACAGGAACTTCCTCACAATGCGTGCCGTGCTCAGGAGAACCGCCTTCTGTATCTGGTCCTTCACCCATTTACCGAGCGAGAGCCTCTCTAGGTGTCGTTCGAGGCTCTTCGCAATATTATTATACATGTATGTCTTTACAAGACCACGGGCCATAAAAATGGCCCGGACTTTTGGAGGGCTTGCGTGGGGCCATGGGGAGGCCAACACGTAGAGGCACCTTGACAAATTTAATGTAAATATGTGGCGTGACACTGACCGGCGATTATCCCTGTCTACACCACACAATAATGCACCCAAGGACAAGCCCCGGCCAGTGTAGGACTATTGTGGGAAATCAAGACAAAAAGTACCGGGCTATTGGGGTGAACTGTTAGTGGTACTAGCGGTCTGGGAATATGGGGACTATGGCGTCTGCCCGTCGCAATGTTCGGGGAACATGGAAAAATGGGCAGACGGTGACTCGCCACTCCCTTCATGGGCCCCAAAAAATGCCATAAAAGGCAGGGGCAACATGGGTATGAGTGGCTAAGGGGTGTAGAGAGGTGGGCTGTAGGTTCACCGAAGCTACTTCCGACATTAGGCCATTTATCACTTCCACCCCTGGAGCTTGAGTCTTAGCTCTAGCGATCTCCACTCCGTGCCGGCTGGCTAAGGCAAGCACGGAGGCGGGGGCCTTGTCTTGGCCCCCGGAGTCAGGTACGAGGTGTCGCCACTCACCTAAGGCTTCGCCACAAAGCCCCCCTTAATAATAATAATAAAAAATATTATTATTATTATTATCATTTCACGCCGCAGACAACAAATCTTCTCGTCCAGGACGCCACATAACGTCAGTTTAAAATTATATACTGTAATGCCTCTGCTACACATGAGATAATATTAGTGTAAAATGACTGTGTCACATGGATGTAGCAAATAGTTTAATGCGTAATTTCAGATAAAACATTGTTCATTACGTTAAACATTAAAAAAGACGCCTTTGGACACAGATACTAAAAAACTAATACTAACGCAGATGTAATAAACAGGTATAAAATAAATTAATAGTAGACATGATTTGCCTTCATAATAAAACAAAATTCAGCTCAGCTACATTTTCGAGAGTAACGTGAAACCCGCCTCATCTGTACCAGGGCGTCATAGCATCAGAGAGTTGACATCAAAGAAACAAGAGGCCAAAGCGAAACATTTGTTCGTTTGATTAGACGTGTCTTAGCGCAACGCAGCTTCGGGGCACACTTTGCCTTTGTGCTCAGACGTCTCGAAATCAAAGCTTTGTGTTTTGTAATCTGTCGATTTTTGCCGCCCTGGTGCCTTGGGGTATGATGTTAATATAATTTTGACGAGAAAATTGTAAATAATAAACACAGACTAACTGATCTTGTCAAAATTAATCGAAATAATATTCATTTTTTTTTATTGCCTAATCATGCAAACACTTAGTCAACCCATCTGATGGAAAGTCGTTACCATCACCTTTGGATGTTTGCTACACCAGAGGCGTTGCTAACACGTTGCCGACCCCTAGAAAATATCCAATAGAGAATTCATCAATCTACATAATGTTAAAATACCAATTACTTCCCTTTTTAGCGCCGTAAATTATGAAAAAATATTAATACTAATTTATTTGAGTGCTTGTTTACATATTTGTTAATATTTTTATGTTTGCTTATCGATAATTTTATTAATATTTGTTCGTGATCTACAATGTTAACGAATTTTTTACTAAGTCAAAAATGTATCTAGAAGGTAAAATATAAGCCCCACGAGATCCTATACCTCTATTTGACATAGACAAGGCGTGAAAAATCTAGTACAGTTTCCACGCAGAACTTCGAAGCAAGTATAGTGCACCGGTAAATAAATCATGAACTGTATAATTGGTATATCTCAAGAACAATTTAACAATTATTTTTACAAACAACTGTTTTACAATTTTAATACACAAAAGAGAACAATTGTTTGAAAGTGGGCCGTATGAATGGGCATCCCTGTGGCGATTACCGACTCGTAAACATTAATATTTTTATTTCTAAATCCTTCCCACGCGCCAACCTCGGTAATTGCTGGGTTTAGTCCGGTAATAACACGCTTCAAAAAAAAATGTATATCATTCAGTTTCGGCGAGTGATTAGCCGCCATTTTGGAGGCGGAGACGGTCGGAGACGCCCGAAGGTGGCACGATTGAGACTAGACTAGCTTTGCCATGTGTTGGTGTATTGTTTTATTATTGTTCTATGTAAAATTGTAACGAAAATATTATGCAAAAATATAGTTATTTTCATTTAATTAGTTTTTTATAAAGTAGGAAATACAAAAATAATACATGTATAGGCTAAAATATCTCCTATACAAAATGTAGAGTTCTCTGACTTTATCTCGGTTTAAATAGCTATAATATGAGTCAAACCTATTAAATATAATAACTATAATATAATTATGTAAATCTCAAACATTGAGCAATGAGTATAGTATTCCTCGCGGCTTTATTTGCGTATTTTAGAATATACGTCCTGCGAAAACTATAATATTGTCCAGGATAAAACGAATCCTCTGTTAAAAGTGTCTTATAAACTTTAAAACCGATAATAAGGCAAATAAACGGTCGGTAAACTGTAGGAACAGGCCATAAGTAACGAAGATCCATATGCAATTTGAGAGATCTAACACTAACATTATCCCAGGTGTACCAGGGACTTAAAATAAACGCAGGTGGGGCCGGAGCATAATAATTATTATACTTAACAAATTGTGCTTCCCCCATAATTTTGAGGTTACTCACTAGTCTGCAAAAACACTAATCGCTACACACGAGGCACGCGCGGAAATTACTGAACGTGTGTTTTTCGAATTTGGAACGCGCCGAACGTCCTCTGGCTTTATTACCGGGATTTGACTACTGTCAAAAGTGACAGTTGACTGACACTCATAAATACTGAACGCACCGCTATTCCCTTTGAGTTTTTTTTTATTAAGGCGCAAGGGTTTTCTCTTGTCGTCGTGTGAGACGGGTATACGTGTAAACTAGTGTTATTAGTATTGTTATCTTTAAAGGATTAAAAATATGGTATTTGAAAGAACTAAAAAATGCTTATGGAGGCGCTGATTACTTTATAATATATAATTATTTATTTATTTAAAGATAACACATCATATTTTTGATTGTGGACCAGCAGATTGAAACAAAATTTATTATGCACAGTGCTATACTCGTATTTAATACAGGTATTACAGTGATTTTGGAAAATTATAACATAAATTATTAACAGGACACAGCGACAACAGGAAACAACTCTACAGAGCATAACATAGACACTACCGTAGACATTTTTCTTTTTTTTCTTTTATTAACGGCATGGTTACCAGATTAATATTTAAGACATATAGGTACTATAAAATATATTTATATCAAAATATATAAAGTAATAAATACCACTAAAGTTAAGGGTCATTTACATGGAGAGAGTTTCTTGCCTCCAAGATACGACTGACGAAAGCAAGAAAAAATATAAACATGTAAACTACACATGCGATAGCGTACTTGGAAGAATGATAATCGTCTAGTCATTGAATATTGTAGTCTTTGTGTAAAATACAAAATATCGTGCTCATCACCGAGCTCGAAAGGCAAGTCTCGCATTCAAATCGGTTCAAACTGACTTGTACGATACTCGCATGAACTTGATAAAACGTCACACGAATTCTACTTTAGACAAGTCGAGAAATTGTAGGTAAATATCTCATTGCGAATTGTGTCGTAGTGTAAACAAAATTCTTGGTGATAATACCTTACGATTATCGTATGGCAAACTCGTAGGCGAGTTTTTGTTGAAAACATGGTACACGTAGAAGAGAATCAAGTCAAAGACTACTTAGGCCCTCCATAAAGAAATAAAATAAATTTATATCCGCTGTGCAATCTGTCCTTACAATAAAAATCTAATTTTATAGGGTTTATAGGGGTTGAAAATATTTAATAATTTACCTGTTGACATAAAAAGTGCTCATTTGAATATATTTAAAATCAGTCTTCACAATTGGTTTATTAAAGAAATGTTTTTATTCGGTGCATGATTATTTTAATTGGAACAAGACATAAACAAGGCCGTATGACATTTATGTTGAATTTAATTATTTGATTTTATTATCTTTTGACATAAAAAACTACTCCAATTTCATTTAATTTTCCGTGGTAATCTCAATAATATTTTAATAATATCTTCTGTAAGGCAACGTAATATTTGCACACCTTATAAGTGATGACATGTGAACTCACGTATGTATAATTTAAGACCTGTATAAGTTTGATGTAGGTACCATGTCATATGTAAAAAAATTTCACTTCATTTCGTTTCATGTCAATGCAATCATTGTCTAAAGAGTATCGTCTACGAAAATAATATATGATTTTCGACCCAAAACGTGCGATAAACACTCTCCTTAATGGCCAAATATGGCACGCGTATCAAATCATCTGTAATTATAAAAATCTGTACAACCCGCAAGAGTTAACTTGAGACTTCGCTGGGAAGACGTAAGCGCGAGGTAGTGACGCGTCGATGGCGAGAGTGGTAAGAAGGCGGGGGTCGGGACGGGAGCAAGCATTACGCTCAGGTCTTAAGTTAACTCTTGCGGATAATAATGTTCTTTCATATTGTTACGAATTGCAGGACTCGAATTAAAATGCCACTGGAATTATTATAGAGTTTATTAGAACTATACAAACACGTATAACACAGGTACAATTATAACTGAACACAACCAGTCCAAACGTAATGCACAATTCAATAATACGCGCAAAGTCCGTCATGTACACACGTCTTGCCCCGCTTGTGTGATCGCTTTGACTATCTCACCCCTACGTTCGGGCATTGCTTTATACTAAACTATACAATATGTCTCGACACAACACTCGACCGCAAAACAATAATTTCTAAGAATCCCACCTGACTAATGACTATCATAAACATTACAATACATAACGGGCTGTTTTTCCAATCAAAAATTTTAAACACAAAGTAAACAAAAGAAGTGCAAAAGCCGAAAAGGTAATAAAATGTGTTTCTACAGGGCTGCAGGTGTGAATTTGCCTTTGTCGTCACCTTGGTCGTAACAATATTTAGTACTGTAAGTATACATAGTACGAATACGTAAATAAAAATGCAGTTCTAAAACAAAAGCCACGTCGGCACAGAGCACGTATCAGCGATCCATTTGAGGTCCAAAGTAACCGGTTAAAGCGAAATTGAAAATTCACAATTCCACGTCTATTTCCTGGTGAAATCAAGCTTCTCTATTTCAACGAGCGACGTCTGACGTTAGGGTGGTGAAATGAGAAAGTCCACTGACGTTTCGATATGCACTCATCTACGCCGAAAACCGCTGTTAATTAACAGAGAATGAAGACGGTTTAAAAAACGGCTACAAAACCGACTTGTAGTTTCGTTTCGCTGTGGTTTGCTTTTGTTCAGTAAGGATTGACAGTTTATTATGAAATAGGTTTTCTAGTAAGACTCTTTAGATGAGTAAAGCTATTATAGGATGAATAATACGTTTTTTTTGTGATTAGAAGTGCAAGCGAAACTTGGTATGCGTTACCAGTTGCAAATTTATTAGTGAATTGTAACAGTGGGACCTAAAAATGGCACCAAAAAGTGACCATAGTGCCATATCAGCTATATTCTTCTACCCTTAAGGGGACTATATTAATTATAGGGATAAAAAGTATCCTAAGCAGTGAGCTGGGATATAATCTAGCTCTAATTGACTTTCATTTAAATTCGTTCAATAGTTTTCACGTGATGCTCTAACAAATAAAGAGGCAGCCAGAAATTCAAAATTAAATTTGCTGATTCTTATTAATTCGCCTTTTAAAAAAAAAATTCATTATAAGTATCAGTATAAACTTCACACCCTGTACAGATTTAATACATTGGAAGACAAAGAACATAGTATTTTCTTAAGTTTTCGCGACCAGTACACACATTACACACAACACTACTACACTTTCGTGTACTTTTCTTGTGTGTGTTTTGTGTACTGTAAGTACATTTGTAATACAGTTCTGTGATCACGGCTACTCGATAGTGGCCGAAACATTGAAATAAGATTCAAATAAAATGCCGCGCTTAAAACCGTTAAAACGCAGTGTTAATAAAAATAAGCAATTAGCATATTTATACATAAAAGTACAGTTTATCTGTGCGGGAACGGAAAAAGAATATATTTTTCTGCTGCCGGGCGGCCTGTCGTAAGAGGCGGCAAAACAAGTCACAGCCACGTGGTAGGGTATTTGCCCGTCTGGATAGCTACCACCCTGCTGCTCTAGAGTATGCCACCACAACAACCTTTAGTTGTGATCCAGTATTAGGGGCCAGGTTTCAGTCTTCCTTTCGAGAGTGGCAGCACATTGGTAGTACCTATATCTGTTACAAATGTCTATATATATATATATATAAATAATATGCTGTTCGTTAGTCTCGCTAAAACTCGAGAACGGCTGGACTGATTTGGCTAATTTTGGTTTTGAATTATTTGTGAAAGTCCAGGGAAGGTTTAAAAGGTGAGTAAATATGAAAAAAGGCTTGGAATATAGTAAAAACAACAATTTCGCTTTCTCTTAGAAACTATTGCCACTTGTCAAACATTTGATTTTCGTCTCGTCGTTTAGAAATCAATTGAATTTAAAAGTCGTTCAGAAATGAAATTAAATTTAAAAGTGAAGTTTTTTTTTTCATTTTTGGTTTCGAATTTCAAACGTTTGATGTTCGTTCCGGTTAAGTTTAGACCACATTTTTTACTAAAGTTGAAATTTTCTGCAATGCCAGGTGGTAGGGTAGTTGCCCGACTGGATGGCTACCACCCCTGGTCTAAAGTATGCCGCCATAACAACTTTGATTTGTGTTCCGGCATTAGTGACCAGGTTCCAGTCTCCCTTAAGAGAGCAGCAGCGCATTTGTAGCATGTTTGGTGTTGCAAATGTCCATAGGCGTTGGTAACCGCTTTCCATAAGTGGGCCGTGTGCAATAAAAAAAATATCATTCAGCTTTTTTATTTATTGATTCTGAGGCGGTACGAAGTTTGCCGGGTCAATACATATATATGTATATCTCAAATATTCAAAGGAAAAATGCATGTTGGGCAAAGTTTAATTCCGTGAAGTGTAGCAAAATTATCCATTCATATTCATTGTGAAAACTGGTAAGGCTTTCAAGGAAATGGCTCGGGTGTGTCTGGAGGATGCATGAATATTAACACGGCGGCACCAGCCAAGTATAACTATGTTATGTGGGATAGGGCTGGGACCCCGTCCGGAAGTAACGATTGAGATATCCGGAACTCGAATTATCGGAACGGCGTAATTGGTGCTCGGTGTTAACGGATTGCTGATTGTAATAACAATGTCAGTAATTTAATGGACATTTAGTATAAAATATATGTTACGTTTTTTGATAAAAAATAAGATAGTCATAGTCAAGTCATCAAAGTTTGAATTGAATTACTAAAATATATCAACAGAATAAAACTACGTTTAAAACGGTTTTAAGCGCGGTAATTTATTTGAATTTGGTTATTTCGACGTTTCGGCCATTTTTCAGTGGCCGTGACCACGAAAGACAACGGTTACAAATGTCAACGAGTATTGTTAAAGTTTTATCTAGCCTACCGCCAACATGTTCATTTTAATTATTTTGTTTATGGTTATTATTTACTCTACCTTATACGTTTAAAACGTAGTTTTATTATGTATACAAGTCGCGAAAACTTAAGAAAATATTATATATCAACAGTTTATTTTAAAATGAAAAGATATTATTTTAGATACATATTCAGTCTGTGTGTATTTATAATTACAGCGTATTATATGCAATTTTATGTCTGGGTTTAGACATTAATCTTTAAAATCTTATTCTGGTCATCCCAAACGTGAATTTGATCAAAATGTTAAAAACAAACAAATTCGCTTTTCGAATCGAATTCTCAAATCAACTGAATTACTAATAAAGCGTTTTATTAAAGTAATCATCGCTTATTTGAAGTGGGTTCTGTTACATTTACAAAAATGGAACAGACTGATCTTAAATCAAATTTCCTAACCAAACAACCGATACTGATGATTATTATGCAACTATGGAACGTTATTTATAATCGGTTTTTATATCTTACTAACCACTTATTTGCCCTACTGTTTAAAATTTTACAAAAGCTCCATACATGTAATATAAAATTTCTACCACTGGTATAGTAAAAGTTTAATAACATAGATCGCTTCTAACGCAGTCCGTTTTCTTTAGCGTAACATTTTTTTTCTCCTCTCTCTGGACCAAAAAAGCAAAAAGCCCGGATAATCCCGTTGATTATCCGGGCTTTTGGCTTTTTTGGGGTGTGCATATATATTTTTTATTTTCTTGTTTCTTTTCTCTATTGTGTTTTTTCCATCTCTTTTACTTTTATACTTTATTCGTTTTAAAAAATTAGGTTTTACGATCTTTCTTACTTCTATTACTTTTCTTTATTACAACTAAATTTTACAATTCTTCCAAATAACTTAATTTGTATACATGTCTTATATTACTTAGTTATATACTTTTACATTTATATATACTCAAGGCACCGTAACATTTTTAAATATGGAATCGTATATTCGTAAATCTATTTTGTTACTAGAAATAACAAATACCGGTATTTTCGCATCCCTATTAGTTAGGCGCTTCGGCTGCATGCAGCGGGGGCACGTTTGAAGTCGCTCCGCCGCGCGTTCTGAAATTTGACATTTTGACAGCTCCCCGACGTTGGCTTGCCTTGTTTCCTATCTCTTTTCCCCCCATACATCCCTTCCCTTTACATTAATAATATTACAGAATACGTAACGTGCAGCAATCCCGCTTCCGATATGAATTGTTAATACGTGGTAATTGATATTATAATTTTGGCGTGTGCGCTTTTAGCAAATAGCCAATGAGGCTGATTCAGGATGTATGAAGGGTATTATTGGTGGAATAGTTTATTCGTATTGTTACGAGTAAGCAGGACACGAATTAAAATGCCGTTAGAATTACTATAGAGTTTGTTAGAACTATAAAAACACGTATAACACGGGTACAAATATAACCGAACACAACAAATCCAAACGTAATGCAGAAAGTCGTAATGCAATAAAATTAGATTCCTGATTGTACACACGCTTTGATGGTAGTTGCCGCTGAACTGCCTCCTCTCCCCATAAAGCCTTTGTTTTATACCTCACAAATACAAATATGCCCGTATCGTAATCCGCAACATCTGGCTAATGATAAACGATTGAAATAGAACAATGGGCTGTACTCTAGAAACGTATGCCAATAAATAAGTAAACAAAAGAAGACGATGATAAGAGAAGTACAATTAGTTCAAATGCCGACAGGTAATAAAATGTGTTTTTACAGTTTGGAATTTGTTTTTGTGGGAACCTAAGTTGTAACAGTATTTTAACTACTATTATTCGCCCGCGACGTCGTACGCATTGGACAGAATAAGCTAATTTATACGTGTCCTAATAACTTCAATCCACTCCCAGGAAAAAATCCGCAAGATTCTCTGGATATAGAGTACCGTAGATTCTAAGCCCGGGAGTTTACTATTGATCAGCGTAAGCCGCATCGAAATCAGTGGTTTTTACGTGAATCCCGAACAAACATACAAACAGTAAAAATCTTAAATACAAGACTGACTGACAAGTATCAAAAGAAAGTGGAACTTTATGCTAAATTTACCAGTATACATACATGCATGGGCAATTTCATTACTCGATAATCAAAAAGCAGCCGCTTTAGCCCTTCAGATTTGTCCTTTCAACAGATTTTAAAATGCGATTTGATTTTTTTGGGCAGGTAATAGAATGCCTAAATGAGTTCAGATAAGGCTTGAAATACAAAATTACTCATAATTAACCATAATTAGAAAGAAATCTTTATTATGAAACTTTTTTTAATTACCCAATGGAGTACAGCAGACAGGCGGACGGCCCACCTGATAGAAACTTATAACAGCCTACGAACATTTGCAAAACCAAAGTACCACGAATGTGGTGCCCTTTTTTATGGAAGTATATATAGGTTTACGTTTGACCACTGTCTCACCTGATGTTGAGTGATGACGCAATTTAGGATGGAGCACGCTTACCTAGAAAATACCCATTCACTTTTGACTTGAAGACTTCCAGATTGTATTTGTCAGGAAAACCAGACTACGGAAAATTATTCCACTCTTCGGCAGTGCTCACCAGAAAAGATGAAGCGTAACGTTTATTTCTGACTGGTGGTGTTTCCGCCGTGTAATGTGGTGCAAACCGGTGCCTCTGGTTGTCCGATGGTAAAATGGGGATATAGGAATCAGTTCGTGCAATTCTAAGGAACACTCCCCGAAATGTATCCGATAGAATAGAAAGATAGCTGACTTTCAAATGGGGAATTGAAACCATCCACTGTAGCCGGAATACAACTCAATTTTGTTATGGCGGCATACTCTAGACCAGATTTAGCATCCAGACAGATAAATGCTCTACCACCTGTAGGTTGTCTTGTCCCCTCTTACAATGGACCATCGAGTTGTAAGAATTAGTTTTCTTTCTCCGTTCTTGCAGGGATAAAAACACAGGTGTTTTGTTTACACATACGAGTGAAGTAGCGGAAGAAGCCTAGTTAAGACACATGGTATTAATAGACCATATTCATTATACACCTTATGAGTGTCACATGATACAACAAAGGGTTGTTAATGGGTTAAGTGTTTACGAGGTAATTAATTTAAAGAAACTACCTTGTTGTTTTTACGGTCAGTTTTCCTGAAATTTCTCTATGTGTATTTTTAAGGTTATTGAAAGAAACTATACACAACTATACTATATTAATCTATATATGTAATTTTTTTTTTGTGTGTGTGTTTGAGTGGGTCTCCGGATGGCTTAGATTCACAATAGGAACCGGCAGGTGGTATGGTGGTCCCTGCTGCTGTAAACGTCCATAGGCGCCCGGTAAGTGCATCCGATCAGGTCGACCGTCTGCGTGTTTCCCAGCTTCTGTTAATTGAAAAAACACAAAACATTATTGCGTCCATTTCAAAATTTACGAAAAGGCTTCTAGTGAAACTGTCAATCTCTAGTGACGTTTCAAGAACACACCTCTCCGCGCCCCGCATGCCTCCGACGCCCATAGCTCACACAGTTAGCAGCTAGGCGTCGGACGGAACATGCGATATATAAAGCGGCCTTGGAGGTGGGAGCTGTGCACTTAATTGCACTTACTTCACTTCAAAACGACTACTAGTCTGTCTGCCATTCAGCTTTATATCCTCTATGTCTCGGCTATGTATAGTTTTAAATATATGTGTATATATAATGTTTGTAAATATCTTAATAATAAGTCATAAAGTCCACATCGAGTTTTATTTGAAAGAAGCAACTGCCACCGATAAAAAGCTTTCGTCGTTATTATATTGATTACCTAATTACTATCTCATCTGAACTCATCTCCCAATCCTGTCCTTAAAGGCTTGGAATGCGTCGACTTGATCCCTGGTGTTACAAACATCTATCGGCGACGGTAACCAGTTTGCACGAGTTGGGCTGTCTCCACGTTCGCCGACCGTATTTCAGAAGGTTAAATTTTATAAGTACAGAAAAGAGCTATGACATTTCTAGAATTTATTACTCATGTGAACGTCACTTTAGCGTCAACGTAACAGTGTAAAATACCTTTACCAATCCTCCCATTAGGGGGCAAATAATAGACGATTAGACTAAACAATCCGTGTTCCAAGACACCTATCCTGTGTACCGGTTCATCCGGGTACACTCCAGATCGACCCGGTCGTGTCCGTATACCCGGACGTGGTCTGACATGCAATAAATCAATGTACCGCATCGATGGAAGGTTACATGAGTTGAATGTACATTCAAGCAGTTGCTTACTGGGGGTGGCAGAGTATGTTCAAAAGGCAACTAAGTATATTAATACTTTGCCGAAAATATTATAAGTATATGAAATTCCATAATAATTCTTAATCAATATATTCCTAATGGCGTAAACATCTTAACAAAATCACTTTCATATTTATGTATTAATTATAATGGATTCTAAATGTTACCCGTGTTTTTGCCCACGTGAAATTGCTTTCAGGCATTTTTTTTTCTAAAAAAATGTAGCCTGAGTTATTCCTCATAACATCAGCTGTCTTCTAGTGCAAATCCCGTCAAAATCGGTCCAGCCATTTCAGAAATTAGCTGGTATAAACAAACACATAAAATTTTTAAAAATGTTTTATTGATATAAATACCTTATATACTTTCATATGCACTTAGTAAAAAACTGTTATTTTCACATTACAAACAGACACTTCAATTTTATTTATTTGCATGTATAGGTTTGATAGAAGATATAGAGAAAAGATGTGTATACTATATGCAAATATATCAATGCTTATACTTACACTAAGAACTACTAATACTATATCGAAATCTCAATCTAATACAATTGAACTGATCCCACTGATCTGTGGAATTAAAAACCTCGTCTTGAATCTACAATGTTAGAAATAGTAGCATTTGTGTAATTAACTTGAGCACGGTCTTAAATTTAAAGAAGATACAGTGTACCGAACTGTCAATGACATTAGTAAACATGAAGCTGTGTGTATACACGATGCGTCAAACGCGGCGATTCGCACGCGGCCGCGCATAAACAGCGAGCGGGTATCGCTCCGGCCGCTTGACAAATTCAATATCTAACAGATATCGACACGGCATAAATCATCGTACGGCGCGCCTCGTCGCGTGAGTTATTGGTGTGAACACGGCTTTATTTCATGGCACCGTACATACTTCATGGTTTACCATTGTTTTATATATCGAATAATATTTTATGATTGTCTGTTCATCGGTTTGTTGATGTTCATATGTGCTTAACGTTATAATTCACGTTTAAGCGTTGTATTGAATAACGTTATGATTTTATACGTAGCGTGTATTTTCCTATTGCATAGTTGTTTAGCAATTCTATCCCTTGTAATTTAAAAAATGTTTTTAATATTAATCCTCCTATTCATAATAGTTATATGAGGTTTATAGGCACGTAATAAAGTATTATTGAAGTGAAACTTCTTTATCGGCGTTGGAAAAAAAAATTACTGTCACATTTTTCAGTTACGCGTCACATTTTTCCACAATCCATCTATCAACAACTCACAACAACGGATTGTGAGACGAGCATTGTAATATTTCTTTTCTTTATTGTGTTTTAATTAATATACGAGTTTGATGATTTATAAATCAATTATTTAGTATCCTACATATATATATTAAAGTGATCAGAAAAATCATAATTGAACTTTATTTAACCAATTTCTGTAAAGTTGCATATAGTAGATCATTTTTCTAAAAATAAGGTCATAAAGAAGTTTCACTTCTTACGTGTGTACACTAGTACACGCACACATTTTTCATTTCAGAATGCGATTAACTTTTTAACAAATCTTAATACTTTGTATAACTATTATGAATAAGAGGCTTAGACTATAATTATAATATAACATCATAAATAATTATTCTTGTAATAACTGTAATTCTTTAAATAACTATTCAAGCAACTTTAATTGGAAAAACGTTCAAATACTTATAAGATCGCCTAGAAAATGATCCGTAAGCTACCATCCAAGTTATCATATTTCACTAATTAGATTTAGATAAATAACACTTTATTTCTCACCAAAAAATAGACACAATACATTAGTAGTATCTTTAGACAATACAATAGACGGTCTTATTGCTTAGAGCGTTATCTTCCAGACAACTTAACTTATAAGATAATCTTAGCTAATCTGGCGATGTATGTGGTGTAGGAATTCAGATATTTTTAATTTTTTTTAAAACATACTAAGTACGATAAATTAGCAATACATCCCCATGACGTATACTTTTAATCGATAAACAGTAATCATATCTCACTATATCTCTCGATAAGTACTTTAAGCGTCGTTGCTTAAGGAAAGGTAGTGCTTCCAGAGCAGGTTCTTACTCGTCAGTAACGTTCTGGCCTCTGTTACATTTAGTTACTGGATTAAAAAGAAACAAATATACTTTTACGATCGACAAAAGTGTATTCGTATGCAGGTGATACCATAAAAGCACACTTTATTACCTTTCCGCATTTGGACTTCTTTTGTTTACTTTGTGTTTAAAATTTGTAATTAGAAATACAGGCCATTGTGTATTGTAATGTTTATGATAGTCATTAGCCAGGTGTGATTCTTAGAAATTATTGTTTTGCGGTCGAGTGTTGTGTCGAGACATACTGTATAGTTTAGTATAAAGTAATGCCCGAACATAGGGGTGAGACAGTCAAAGCGATCACACAAGCGGGGCAAGACGTGTGTACATGACAGACTTTGCGCGTATTATTGAATTGTGCATTACGTTTGAACTTATTGCGCTCATATATATTTGTACCTGTGTACGTGTTTGTATAGTTCTAATAAATTCTATAGTAATTCCAACGGCATTTTAATTCGAGTCCCGTAACTCGTGACAATACTATAACACCCCGACGGAGTCCTATAAATACCAAAAACAATGGAGCATTCGACACTTGTCGCCTCGAATCAACAATGAGCGAGCGGGCGTCGTCAAACACTACACGAACATTGCTACATCACTAGCCACGCCATATCCGTGTTGCCTGTACCCAGCCTTAGGGCTTGGGCGGGGCTTTCCCGCCTAGTGACGTGACATCGACGCGTCGCACGGATGACGTTGTGAAATTTCGACTTTTAATAATATAATGATATAGTACGACTTAATGAGTGTAATATTATAGTTGTTAAATCTTTATTATTGCTGATGGATGTGCACGCCTTTCGCCTTGGGGTGTACTCAATAGTTGATACTTGACATATTTAATTTAAATATATTAGTTAAGCAATTTTATTTTATAATATAACGTAAATATATATTGAAATATCGACAAATGTATACAGATATTTTTTTTAAATTGCTGAAGCACAGCAGACAGGCTGACTGCCCAACTGTGATCGCAAGTGGTTACCGTCGCCTATGGACTTAGCAATACCAGAGGTGTTGCCAATGTGCTGGCGACCTAGAAGGAGAAACTGGAACCTGGCCACTGATGCCGGAACACAACTCCAACTTTTTATGGCGGCATAATCTAGACCAGGGGTAGTAGAAATCCAATAGGGTAAATGCAATAACACCTGGCTGTGGGGTGTTTTGTCGCCACTTACAACAGGCCACTCAGTCGCAGGAATTAGTATTCTTTTCCGTTTTTACATGGAGCATGATTGCATGATACATGATGACAGAGCAAAATTGAGAACTTCCTTTTTTTATACGGTTAAAAAGTACGTGAAAGAAACTATCTATAGATATCCTTAATAGAGTGAGTAAGTACCATTTTACGTGCATACAGGTTTTTTTTAAATCGTTAGTGAAGTAATGCAATTAACTGATGCTAATAATATTTTTTTATTCCTCGCATACATTCTTGTCTCTTTCTACCCATATTAATGATGACAGCATTCAAGTGTCATCATAAACATTAGGTATATTAAGTAAATAGTGCTAAAATTAATGGCCTAATAGAGGAATTCATTAACCGCGGGTTCCTTATCATATATTATTCAATTCTTCTTATTAATTTGCCTTACTATCAGTTTAAGTTTGACATAAGCTCCGTACAAGTAATGTCATTTAACCGATGGTAAGACAATTGAATGAATAGTTGGATATAAAAACCGGCCATAACTCGATTAATATCGTTTTAATTTTCTAAAAGAGATGAAAAAGGTGGTTACTTAGAGACTGATAAGAAGTTATATACAAAAGTAATGAAATACTAATACGTACAAAAGTGGAAATAATAAACGTATACTTGTATGTAATTAAGCAGTACTCTTAAAAAGACATAACAATGAATAAAAAATATAATACTAATATAATTTAAACATTGAGAATGTCTATTACAATACATCAAAATTTAATTCGATTCTAAACTCGCCATACAGGTATTGTTGTCAACAGCGTATGAAATAATCGATTCATTCGATTCGTTCGTTCCATTCAATTCGTATCATTCGTTCCGTGCGTCGATTATTTATTCGCTCGCGGCGCTAATCAATGCAACGCGCGATTTAATTTATGCGAATGATTCGTTTCGACTCTAATTTTTGTTCGATTTTTAAATTCTTCAACGTTGTATTTCATCGATGACGAAATTTGAATTACTGTGTGCCAGGTTTAATTAGTTTATGAAATGAACATTTATAACTTGGTTTAAAGCTAGATGCCAAGCCATAAAAAAATAAAGAATGTGTTTAACTATTGACCTATTGTTCACATAATTAAAAATCAGATAATGAACGGACTTTTCATATTTATCGATGTTAAATTGACTTAGCTTTTGTAATGAGTAACAGTAACAGACAATCTAACTGGATGCTTAGACTAGGTGCAATTGTAGAGCTGAGCCGATTTGATTATTCCAGAAATCAAAGTAACGAGATCAGTAAACTTAGAACACTGCACTGGAAATTAATTACTTACCAAAAAGTTAATTTAATATTAACAGCTCTGCATAGTATTATTTTGAATTTAAAGACTACCTTCAAAAATGATATTTAACCATTAAACTGTAATGCCTAAAATTTAAAAAAATCGTTGTTATATTTATACATATGTTAAATGTACATCGTTTTTAGTGAATTATTAAGTTATTCTGTACGAAAATGTCGCGAATGTTGTGAGGATGTCACATGGACAAAGGCACCGCTCAGAAGTCGCGTTTTTGCCAACCCTGTTGTTATTTATTACCGCTACTCGCATGCAAAGTAGCCGCGATTGACGTGGTGTAGGGTTGTCAAACTTTTGAAATCTTTTTATGTTTTAGTTAGTTTAATTAGGGACGATTAAACTATATTTCAAATACCTTAGAAATAAATAAAACTAAAACCTAACTAACTGATACTTTCTTCGTCAGCGCTTGCATATAAAATATAAAAAAAATTACATGAAATATGTTCCTACGGCAAATTCCGAAGCCATTGTGTACGCTTCGCCTTAAAAAATATTTACCTAATTTAAATAAAAATGTTACATCCATTTGGATTTATGTCATTCACATAAAAAAAAACTAGATACTTTTTTGCTGAAAATTTATATACCGCGAGATATAGTGCAAAAAAAAGAGGAGCTTAGTTGCTTGCGTGCCCTAGTATATTTAGTAGTACCAGCCCTAGTTGATTGTATGTATATAAGAAGTGTGTCGTATCCTTATTCCTCAGGCAGCATCCGGCGCTGGCTCATGAATATGGTCTCCTTTGCATTTATTGGCAACCGTTTGAAAGAGCCGCCTGCGCTCGCGCACCTATGTACAGTCGAAATGAAAAGTACTGATATAATAAGAAATAGTGTGATAGGGGAACGTTGTTGATTGAAATAGGATATAGTGATATGAGTTAAAAATGGGATGTTTAAGGTTGTTTGGGCGTATAGAGAGAATGGATGAAAGCAAAATCACAGAACAAGTATATGACAACAATGTGACTGATAGAGTCAGTGACGGCAGACCGCGACTCACCATGATCAAATTGAAGATATTTTGAACAAAACTCAGTTAACAAGCACCTCAAACAAACGTCTATGTATATATGAAGAGATTATTGAAAGAAGATAGGCGGCAATGTTGGTCAGGATTGTAGCAACTGGAGATTCATCTACCTATCCTAATGGGAAACAGGCGTGACAATACGAATGTATACATACCTACATTGTTTATCTTTAGAAGATCATTTTAGTACATTACGGACAAGATTTTTGCAATGAATTACACTATTTAATTATGTTTAAATATCTTCCACAACTTAAAAGGTTTTATATTAATCATCTAAAGACACAATGTAACTAAATTTATATCCAAGAATTTACCTTGTAAGAAAAAACGTGATATATACCTATGTTTTACACGATCGAGGTCAACTTATTAAATATTTTCTATCGAATAATACACACTTGTGGGGTGGAGCATCTACCTAACAGTTTAACTCCTTGGACTGTATTTGACGTTTATCTATTCACGTTATCGACTATCCCATACTCACAGACAGTCTAGAAACGTTTGGCCTTCGCAGAGACTTCGCGTCTCTCTGAGTGGTCTGTATAATGATAAGTATTCTAAAGAACTATTCGCACTATGGTGTCTTTGTCTTCTTTCTACCACGGCACCGCTCGTCAGCTGCTGGAAGTTTATCCTCATTTCCTTGAACCGTTTCGCTCATGTACGGAACGATTCTCAAAAATTTTCGTTTGCGAACAGTGGGGGTTTGGCATGAGCTCGCAGCTGAAATTTTCCCGCAGCGATATGGGGTTCTTGTAATAGGTACATAATGAAATTAATTAGAACTGTTAAGACAATGATATCTTAAACACCTTTAAAATTATGGTAAAATGTAATAATCTATGTATTTTAAAGAACGACACCTGTATCTAACAACACTTTTGAACGATTTTCGGATCTGATTTGATATCACAAATAAACGCTTCATTTTTATTAGTATAGATCTATTTCATACAAACTTTTGTATACCACTGTACTATTTGATGCTAATGACTGTAATCATTTCTGATTTCTCCTCGATTGAAATGCAAAAACCTCACATTGTTCAGTTTTAAAGTACGATCACAATACGTGTAAGTAATTGAGGCACTCAGAAAGCTTAAACAAAGATTACCTTAAATAAATTTAATTGACAGAAAAATGACTTTTTCACGTCTTAATATTTATTTTAAGGTTTTATTTGTAAGTATGATTAGTTTATAATAATGTATATAGACTATGCTGTAAATTATATTGAATAACCTTATGCAAATGATGTTTAAACCCTATTTTTTACTCTGCTGTTAACTGAAGTAATAACATATATTACAATAAAAATAAACTACAAGATAAAATGCGAAAATCAATTGATGATATTTGAGGATGAGGAATCATTATATAACTCTGACTGCGGTAGCAAATTTTAAATTATGACCTTTAATGGTCGGTTCTTATGCCTTACTATCTATTTGCCATGCCTTACCATCGTTTGAATTTTTATATTACTCGTATAGAGCTTATATCAAATTTTAACGAATTGTAAGGCGAATTGGTTGACGGTTGGTAAGATATAGAAACGGGCCATAAACGATGTTCTTCATTATTGGAAGCATTCCCCGATTAAAGTAGTTTGATGGATTTTGAGACCCAAATATTGTAATCACTAAGCTATAACGGTGTTTTTTCTATCATTTTCTATTTTAAAAACACATAAAACTGCGTCCAATATAAATAGTTAATGCACCAGGAGACCAGAAATCGTTAGAGCTCGTCCCGACCACAAATAGACGTCAAAAAACTAGGGTCTCCGCGCATGGGGCATTTATGTCCCACCAGGGACGCATAAAGGTGGAGAGGTGGCCATAACCCTATCGAACTGATGTGGCCCCTTGATTGATGGCACTATCAGAACCCTTCGTGTCGTCCGTATATCCCTTACGCGGGTACTTGTTTATTTATTTTATTCCTTTGTTTATGTGAGAAAATGTAAGACGCTGCCCGCTTGTTTATTTCTGTATACTAGTAAACAGGACAAACACCAGTTTTGCATTCTCTATGTTGTAAATAAGTTACTAAGGTTTAAGGAAAGTACAGCTATAGATAGATAAGACTATATTTTTTCATGGTTACGCAAATTAGTCATTTTTCTATTTGTACCTCTGCACACAGTAAAAATACAGCTGCATAGAATAATGGGAAAACATGCAGTGATATAACTTTCTTAGTCCGAATATCAATATATTTAAGATACTTTTTATCTAGAAAAATACTTACAATGTCTGTTAATAGAAAATTATGCTGCCTAAATCGCAGAATCGCCCATGTTAAAATGTGTAGGCATAGTTAGTTTATAAGAAGACTAGCGGCCCGCCCCGCCTTCGCACAGGTATTTAATAAAAATAATATTTTTTTTAAACATAAATAGCCTATGTCACCCGGGAACAGTGTGGCAACAGTGAAAGATTTTTTTTAAATAGATTCAGTAGTTTCGGAGCCTATTCAATGCAAACAAAGAAATCTTTCCTCTTTATAATATTAGTATAGATATTCAAATCAACTGCGGTTGATATAGGTTTTGTATAAGCGTACAAACTTATTACGTCAAGTAAAATTGTCAAATAGCGCACCAATTTTGTTTAAAAAGTAATAAAAATGGCACATTTCTAAGATGATTTAAAAAAAAAATGAGAAGTTATTTTAACGCCTATTCTTTTATAATTATGTAAATAATATTATGATTAATTATAACATATCTTCACATTCTTATTGCCTGACGACTTAGTGGATAGACTAATTTTCATGAAATGTTGTAATATTTTGCATAAAAACTCAAATCAAAATGATACGAATCATTCGAAAGTCAGTTACAGTTCAAAACCCCGAACTGTAACTCTAACTGGCAATTGACTCGAATCGGAAACGTAACTTTTGAAAGACTTGGTAGTCTGTTAACCATCTCGGCTCAATATTGAATCGATATTGATTTGACCGAGGCTGATTTAATTTTTGAGACTACGAGTAGGTCTGACCATTTATTAGCCAAATGGATCATGACTAGCACTTTCTGATGATGGTGATACCAATTTTTCTACTATTATTTCGCTGCAAGGATAAGAAGATATTGTTGATTTAGTAGAATTCGAATTCTTGACATTATCGCAATGGAGTCGTACTTTGAAAATCTTCGTAACGCCAAGATATTGAATAATTGGGAGATTGAATAAATTGAATATTGAATAATTACAGAAGTCCCTGGACAAACTATTTCAGATAATTAAATCAATACCCGTTTAGAAACAATGCGTTCTGTTTCACGTATGTCCGTCCCAATTCAGTCAATGCCGCGTGGCAGTTGTAACTGTATAGAGCTGCGAACACCTATCTCATTTCCTAGCCCAGTTGCGGCTTCCGATGCCGTCAGCGCGGCCTCTTCCGGCTCCTAGATTAGTATCGAAGCCATTTACCGACTCAGTGGCGCGATTGTTCGATTCGCAGCCAATGGATTTCAAATTTCGAATTTTAGAACTTGACAGTTGGAACATTTGAATTTTAACCGCATCAAATTTATTTAATACTGGAGTTTGCCTCTGCAGCTACGCGACGTGACAAATCCTAGGCTGTCTAGCTTTATTTTACTTACATAAAGACTTAATTAGGTTTTTAAATATAATAATAACAAATAAACTAAGTCCATGTAATCTAGGCAACTGCCCAGCAATACATAAGAGGTGAGTCGAAGCCAACCTGATTTGAAGTAATATTATAATAACATTCCAGGGAAAATTCCCGCGGTATTCCCACAATATAAAGCATCGCATCCCTTAAAAAGGGACTTAAGCTATCGTCTCAGTGAAATCGTATCCAAATCAGCTAATATTTATGCAATTTAACTAAATTGTACCATACCTAGGAAAATTCACGCTAGATTCCCGGACACAAAGTACCGTAGCAATTTTAAAAATGCAAGCTATCATTTTAGTGAAAACTGTTTCGGAATAATAATAGTAGTAGTTTTTACGTGAAACCCGAAAAAGCAGACAAAATAACAACCAGTCAAAAAATCTGAAAAAAAGTATCTCGTTCTTCTTTCTTATATTTATTATAGTATATAACAGTTGTTTTTTTTAAAGCTTCAATGTACAGGCATGCTTAGAACTTTATAATATTATAGTTTTATTTCGAGAGTGCCTTTAGGCTTAGAATGCACCACGATTAAACGCGAGCGGTATGGGAATAACTGAAACGTAAAATGCGTGCGATCTCGCACTGCGGTTGGCGTTTTTGTTTAATGTTATTTCATTACCACAATGGATTTCTGGTAAGCATGGTGAATTGTGATACTAATATAATGAAATACAAAATAAACCGCGCGTTTTCGAACCAAAAATTTGGTAACAAAAATTAAGTTTTTAAAATTAGTCATTGAAATAATCGCTAATGCGTGTGCTTGTATTGATAGCTATAACTTACATTTTACTGCGGTTTCAACCCGTTTGCCTTGAATCGCAGCTAGACTGTACCCCGTTGTTTTATTTCATATATATGAATCTAATGTTGGACACAGTTGAATACTGATTCACAAAAAAATCCAATTCTGCTTTTGATATAAAATATTTATCGTATAATTGTAATTGATAATCACAACATATTTCTGTTGCAATTTTATATGTTACAAAGACAATCACATCAGAGCCTCTTTTAATAACATAGTCCTTACCAATGTGGGTGTATTATCATTTCTATATAAATTGACATATATTATGAAATATAGTAGTTTATCTAACATTTTGTTTTACACTTGGCAACATTTTTTTTCAAAGCAAGCATAAGGTGCTTGATGGATTAAATTTCTCTGCATGTAGACGTGACACCGCCGGATTGAACCCTAAATAATGCACGATTCACACGGAAAATTTAAGGAAGGTAGCACGTTGGAATATTAGAATAACGTACCATCACGCTTCCTCGTCCCTGGGGTAGGTAGATGTGTATACGACATAGAGTATAAAGTGTATTACAAACTAAACATGTTTTAAAAGACTTCTTACATACATACATACATAACTTCACGCCAGGTCCCTTGCGGGGTAGGCACGAACAACAGAGCGCCATTCAGGCTTATTCTTACACACCTCACTTGCTTCTTTGACATTCATAGCTCTTGTCATGCACGCTCGACTGTTCTTAAGGCTCCTGACATCACCTTCTGCTAGTACACGATCAATTTGATCATGGAAGGTGTGTCGTGGCCTTCCGCGACTTCTGCATCCATCCAATTTTGTCATTCTTTCATCATACATTCTTTCCACATGCCCGAACCACCGGAGCATTCCTTTCCTTACCTTCACCCCGACACTAAAACACTTCCTAACATGTTAAATTAGATAAGCCTCTCATAGTGTAAATAATAACCGGAAACAAAATTAAAACTAAATAATTAATGTGAACAAGTTGGCGGTAGGCTAAATAAAAACTTTAACAATACTCGTTGACACTTGACATCTTTGTCTTTCGTGATCACGGCCACTGAAAAGTGGCCGAAACGTCGGAATAACAAAAATCAAATAAATCACCGCGTTTAAGACCGTTAAAACGTAGTTTTATTATATATACAAGTCGCGAAAACTTAATAAAATTTTATTCTTTTTTTTGTTCCGTCAGTTCAGCAGGCGGCCCACCTGCTGGAAAGCGGTTATCATCGCCTATGGACATTTGTAATACCAAATGTGCTCAACTCAAGGTTGCTTCGGTGGTATACGCTAGACCAGGGGTGGTAGCCATCCAGACGGGCAAATACTCTATCACCTGGCTGTGGGTTGTTTTGTCGCCTCTTACGACAGGTCGCCAAACTGCAGGAAATTGTATTCTATGTTCGTTCCTGCACGGATGTGCTATATATTTTGATGTAATAATAGAACATAGTGGTTGTCTTTGTTACAATTCTCACACCCAAAATCTCGTACGATCATTGAGAAATACATTTTTCATTTTCCCTCCAAAAATCTTCCCTCCGTTTTCCTCTGAGGTGTCCAATGATTTTTATTTTTACATCATACCTATCCGGAAATCGCGGGCGTCGTGAATATATTATAATGGCTATAGTACATGAACCCAGGATTGGGAAAAATATTTAAAATACATATAATGATTTTCCTATACTCTATCTGTCTTATTCATATTGAGTAAGCTTGCTTAAGCTTCTTTAAGAACCTTAAACAAGCCTACAAACTTACTCTAACTCAATATGAATAAGGCCGTATGTATATTATAGGGTTTTAATAAATCTAATTATGTATCAAGTAATAAGTTATAACAGCCCCTAAATGTCTCCCACTGCTGGGCTCGGGCCTCCCACTATAGGAGAACGGACAGCATAGTTTGACACATCGGTTATCTAGATTTGCAGGTTGCATCACGATGTTTTCCTTCATCGTTATTTGCACGTGGTAATTGTGTATCTATAGCATAATAAATCTATTGAATGGGTTTAAAAATGAGAAAAAAAAAATAGGAGCCTTATTTGGACCTGTTGGTCCATTCATTCATTCAACATTTCGAAAATGCAATAATCAACATTTTTGTTTGTCTGTCCCTCTATCTGTTAGAGTCAGCTAGAGCATCACATGAAACTACTGAACGAATTTAAATGAAACTCCGAGACAAAGCTATCTCATATCCCGGGCAACACTTGGAATACTTTAGGCATGGCCTATCCTACCTTTATGAGTTAGTATCCAAACAGTCTTGAATCTAAGGCGAATTACGTACGTAATTTTGATATCCTAAAAATCTTTTATTATTTATTACTTTTAATCTAATTCCGAGCCTCTGCGTTTATTGGGATAAAAATAAACGCAGAGGCTCGGAATTAGATTTTTGGCAAATTTCTTATGTGTACTTTGCATAAAAAATTCAATTGTAAAGAGGATATAATAGATAATTTGCTGATCATTAATATTTTTAGTGTTTGCGTGTCTCGCCTCTACATATATGAAATGTCTGTGATAACCTGCCCTTAATGACTGTTAACCTGCACGAAATTAGTTTTAAAATTGCAAAGGCTATCAATCTTTTATATACACTTATAATACAAGCCGGGGGTACCGGGATTTAAATGCTTATAGCTGATTTATGCCCGCGTCGCGCTAGCACGCACCGGCTGAACGGTGTTCGCGAAACTTGATATCTCCATATGGTTTATGGTGCCCTGGTGCATTATGATGTATGTTAACAACTATTTCTAAAAAAAAACTTTTGCTTGGGAGCAATCTTGAGGGTAGTAAATATTGCTTTTAGGGTTCCGCAGCTATAGGACAAAAACGATACTCGTGGTCACTAAACCTTCACTGGAATGATACGCACTTGTTCGATTTTCGCTTGGTCTTATTATATCGAGGGCTTCATAACAAATGGGCGTATACGCAAAAATACAATTTTTTTGTTGTTTACTAAAATCTATGCATGTTATAATTTAGAAAGACTTACCAGTCTGCAAGTTGGACCTAAAAAGTATTCCAAATTTCAGCCTTATACAACCAACTAGTTTTGTTTTAATTACAATTTTGTCCCTTGTAATAAAACTGCACTTTTGTCTGTACACCCATTTGTTATGAAGCCCTCGATATATATACTTGGTAAACGCTGTATGCATTGCATTTTTTATAAGATAAACTACACTATTTTAGCATCCCTATCAATCTATATAATTATATCTGTGCAGGAACGGAGAAAGAATACAATTTCCTGCGGCCAGGCGGCCTGTCGTAAGAGGCGACAATACAACCTACAACCAGGTGGTAGGGCATTTGCCCGACTGGATGGCTACCACCCCTGGTCTAAAGTATGTGGCCATAACAACCTTGAGTTGTGTTCCGGCATTAGAGACCAGGTTCCAGTCTCCCTTAAGACAGCAGCAGCGCATTTGTAGCACCTTTGGTGTTAAAAATGTCCATAGGCGATGGTAACCGCTTTCCATCAAGTGCCGTCTGCCTGTCTGCTGAGTTCCTGCAATAAAAAAAAAGATGAAAGAATCAATCTTCTAGGATATCTGTTTCAAACTATCACCAACATCCTGATGTAATATGTTTTGAAGTATTAATACGTGTATATTATTATTGTTATATTGAATAACAATAGAAGCAACTGCGTGGTGGGTCCGCTCTGTACGTTTGTTTGTTATTCCAAAATATCTTGTATATTTGGCTATTTGAATTGCACTAATGCATCCACGGTTTTATAACAGGATGCTTAGCTTACATTAGCATATCTTTGTTTGTTTAACACACGCCGTTTCTGGATCACACTTCGAGTTATTTTGCGATATCTCTGTTATGACGCGAGAAATTTTATAATTTTTGAAGACGGTCCGGAATTGTTGTCTTACTTATCGGTCTTTTCGAAAACTATATATACATTACCTGTAATTATCCATGTTTTTAGCGGTATTTAAAGTATGCTTAATTTGTAGGATATGTTTTTTATTACTAACTAGAGTTTTCACCGCGGCTACACCGCGGGCTAAATGGTGGTGGTAAGTATTCTATTTTTGGCGATTCGGCTCCAACGCTATTGGCGCTGATTCGGCCGGTGGTAAGTATTTATATTTTACTAACATTTTGATTTTTATATCGCGAGGGAAGCGGGATCTCCGTGCAGACACGGAAAAAGAAAACTTCGACCGGGCGGCCTGTCGTAAGAGGCGACAAAACAACCCACAGCCAGGTGGTAGGGCATTTTCTCAACTAGACGGCTACCTGATCTGGAGCATGTCGCCATAACAACTTTGAGTTGTGTTCACCAGTGGCCCGGTTCCAGTTTCTATATATTTATTTACTAGCCGTGCAGGAACGAAGAAAGAATACAATTTCCTACGGCAGGCCGGCCCGTCGTAAGAGGCGACAAAACAACCCGCGCAGCAGTGTCTGCTGAAAAATTACCTACCCGATGGTGAAAACTGCTTAAAATCCGTTGCGTAGTTTAGGAGTTGGTGGATATATAGACAGACAGATGCGGAAAAAGACTCTGTTTTATGTAAAGAAGTTTGGAAAACCAATGCTGTAATGCACTACGTTTCGGCACAGCAAAATACTGAGTGTCATCATCATTTCTGAAATTACATCATACAAATTATTAAACACATTTTTTATTCTGTTGTATGTGTTTTATTTTTTTGGGTGTGTTGCATTTAGAAATAAATATTTTCTTTCTTTCTTTAAAACAATTCGTAGAAGAAACAGGTGTGATAATATAACTGTATGTATGTAATATGAACAAACGCACTTTCGCATTTAAATATGAGTGGATATAGAGTGTTAAGTAAAATCAGTTATCCGCGCGATCTTTCAACCCACGGGAAAGCAATTGGATATGGCAGTTGCAACTGCATTTGTTTACATTTTTTTATCTTCAAGACTTATCCGATATGCGTCGTTTTTGTGTAAACTGATATTTCTATGGAAAATTATATTTATTATGTTATGACTGTATTCCTTGTTTAGTTTGTGCATTTACCTACTATCATAACAAAAACATAGTATGTCAAAAATCAGATCAGAGGAATTGTAGATACTTTAATAATAATGTACCTAAACTTATAACTAGACAATTACGGTCTTATTCATATTCAGTTAGAGTAAGTTTGAAGATTTTTTTATAGTTCTTAAAGAAGCCTTCAAACTTAATATGAGTTAGACCGTTAGTACATACCTCAGAGGGATAACTAGATAAACCGAAGACTAGGTCGACAGAATTGCGCAGCACGTTTCGTGTAAAATTATTGGTTTTTGGCATGCACCTCGTATCGGGTCTCGTGAGACCTCCTTTACTTTACGCGATCCTGGTGGCGCGGGTACGTGCCGGTGAATTATTTACTCCTCAGTTTTGATTCCCTGGTGGACGCTGATGGGTTTTGGTAACCTATATGAAATATTAAAAAAGTTATTCGCCATAGAATAGAGCACTGGTGACCTATAATACAGATCTCCACAGGTCTACAATGGGCACCAGTCTCACACAATAGGTTTTATATTACTTGAAAATTGTTGTGAGAAAATAAATAAAATTTCTATCTTCTTCTAAAATATATATAATAAAATAGAAGATAGAAATCTTCTATTTTCTTTTACTTTCTTACGTAATACTTACTGGAATAAAAACTCTAATAGATTCATCTCCGTTATATACTATCTTTCATAATAATCCCATCACTTATACTTAAAAGGTTATAAAAACAAATTCAAGTTTACAAATGTTTTAAATTGTGTAAAAACAAATCTAATTTTATTTAGACGAGACCAGGGTAGTGAGACCAATTTAATTAGCATCTATCCCGTACACCTAATTGAATCCTTACAAATCCTATTTGTACTCAATTTGTTCTTTTCGATTCGCAAAATATTCTACTGTTTCATTGGTTATTTTCCTATTATTTATGACATAATTGTTCAGAACCACAGATTATTAATTCTATAATAATCATTTAAAGCACATTGTCAAACAAAAATGAAATGTTGCTCACACTTGTGGACTATGTCAATTAAATAGGAATCTGATTTCCTGAAGACCTAACATTGCGCTGTTATAATCGATGCTCCCACAGTTATTCAATTTAGCCTAGCCTTTAAAGAAGCCACCTTTTTCTACGACTAAACAACGGAAAGTACTTCTGTAAACTATGCTAACCTGGTATCAATGCCTCAGTCTCATAATCAAATCATTTCGTTGAAACTATCTTGTCGAATTGCGTAAGAATAATAATTTACAACATTGAAATAATATTATGAAAGATAGATATCATGTGCAGTTGTGGTATGAAAAGGTTCGCCAATTTGCAAATTGATTCATTTAACGTTCCGCGACCACATATTACCTTTTCAAACTAAGTCACAGAGCAAACTGTTCCACAGATAAAATTATGTTTAATTGACTGTTTAACAATGAAGTTTAAAATTATTAAGATCAAAGTTGTTTGATTTTCTATTTTGTCTAAGAAGATTGTTTAGAGATTTTAAACCTTTTTATTGGTTGTAATATTTATGATAAGCGTAGGGATTATATTCTCTTTGTTTCTTATTGTTAATCTCAGTGTCTATCTTTCTTAACATTGCAATTTTCTTTTTTCACGTTTCTACATTTTATAAACGTATATTTATTAAAATGTTGCCAGTACGGTTTTTTTGTACTCGTGCGGAAACTCGACTTTAAGGTAACCTTTTAATACCGCGACCGTATTTATATACTTTATTAAAACAAAATTCACAATTACTTTACAAAATAAATTACATCGTCATTTCTTGGCCTGATATAGGCATTGATATATAAAAAATCCGATATAGGTGTAATACTTCTTTAGAACGTGTATATATTTTATTGCGTTTATTAATATAAGTATATCTCTTTGTTTCAGCATCCGTACCCCTCAGAAGACCAAAAGAAACAATTAGCACAGGATACAGGGTTAACTATACTACAAGTAAATAATTGGTAAGTAATCTTATTACTTCTATTGATTAGTAATAAGACAGTGCAAAACTACATGCTTTGGCAATAGACAATAGTTCATTGTTCATACAGAAATTAAATGAATTCTAAACATTTTCTTTAAAAACCTTAAAGAAGCCTTCAAACTTACTCTAATTCAATATGAATAAATCCATTTGATTTTAAATCTTTGCAGGTGCTTCCGCATTTGATAATCCTAAATAAGCTACGGTCCAATAGATAAACTGATTTTGAAAAATTTGCCTGAAAATAATTGAATACTAAGTGCTATAAAGTACATTGTGATAAATATTTTGAACCAACAAAAATATGATATTGTTACATGCCGACAAAAGTAAATGCACACCTGCCTGCCATAAAACACAGTTTATTACCTTTCCGCGTTTGTTGAAAAACATCCTATTGTAATTGTGCTCCTTTATGGTCGCAGGTGTGCGGATTACGTTTTCTTGGAAAATTCAGTCGAGTGTTGTATTGTATAGTTAGTATAAAACAATGTCCCAACGGAGGGATGAGGCAGTCAATCGACGATTACGATACGGGCAAGACGTGTACATTCGATAAGCTATATAGTGACGGACTTTGCGCGTGTTATTGAATCGTGCAGTTTGTACTGGTTGTGTCCAGTTTTATTTGTACCTGTGCTATACGTGTTTGTATAGTTCTAATAAAATCTATAGTAATTCCAACGGCATTTTAATTCGAGTCCCGCACTCGTAACAGTATGTATTTTTAGTTAGCAACCCAATAGACAAACCTCCAGCCGCTAACCTGGAGAAGCCATAAAATTTGACACAAACTATAATATCATAGCGAATAAAATCAGTATTGCGAAATATATCACCTTTAGCGCGTTCTATTACAATCCGCATCAACCAACATAACAAATCCAAAAATAACACATTGGCGATTCAGAGAGAATTGTCATCGGTATAAAATCGAATAATTGACGTTTCGGTCTTATTAAAATCTTATTGGATATTCTGAGAAACCGTCCAGCTTACGTAGACACCGGTACGCGTGTAACACTTGAAGCCAACACACAAGATCCAATCCCGTGGGGTGTCGATTTAAATTGGTATGGTTACATGATTATCTCCGCTGCGTGTTATAAAACATCGATTTTATTGCTATCGATGTTGTCCTAACATTAAATATGGTTCGTAACGAGCCTACCGACCGATAAACAGTCGTCTGTACTAGTTTATTCACGCGTCTCTGTTTGCATATTCGATTATAAGATAAGGTAATTGAATTTCGAAAAACAAATTTTATGTTATTTGCTAATTTTGTGGGACACAAATATAATTATTTCACGAATAAAATATTTTATGTTAATATTGGTAAAATTCGTGTTAAGTGGGTGTAAATGTTTTTTGGTGTTTAAGCAGTAATTTTCAAAGTATATGGCAATACTAAATTGTAATCATTTGATCGGGTCCTATTAGAACAAAACTAATGTGCAAACTGACATTTGAGATGATAACTCATCTAAATTAAGAAGTGTTCCTGAATGCAAGAGACGTCTTAGGGTCTGACGACTTTTCAATTTTAGCATGATTTCACTCAGGATAATTACATATCATGTATTATATATTTCTTTTTTCAAATAACATTTTTAAATGTATTTGCGTAACACAAAAACCTTCTTGTCTTATGATGCCTTGATACGAAGTGGGCGTTATGCCTACCATTTTGAAAGTCGGATGTAATAAAGTTCGTAAGTAATTGTTTACCATATTCGATGTGTAGGATAAACAAGGAAAGGTAATGCGAGTTGATGTTATTAAAAATATCTTTTGCGAATCTAGATATGTTTTCTATGGAAATATAAGGAAGGATGTGACAACACCAAGCATTAGAAAGGACTTGGTAAATAAATATTTATATTCGGAATTGAATTCGGTACTTAAAATTTATATTGGTTGGTTTAGTAAATGTATTTCTTAAGTCTTTTCCGCTTGAAAGTTTTAAGATATTTCAAGAGGTTACTAGTGCATAAATCTTTACTTCATCTCAGAAAGGTTATCGAACGGGTAACCTAAAAAAAGATTGACCTTTCTTGCTAATAATATTGCACTATACTAAAAAAAACGGAGAGTTTTCTCGCCACCGATTTTCTAGCGGTTTAGCTATCAACATTTTGTATATTTAACTAATCATATAAAAAAAATTAAGTGTTTTTTTCATGTAGGTACTTATTATACATTATTACTAACTAATGTGTATAATAAACTTTACTCAGAAGTGGGCGTTCTGGGATCAACCGGGATTTAAATAGATTATACTCTGAAGGCAAGCGTGCACTGCGGCAGCAACCGGTGCGGTTGGCTCCCGCAATCATTTGTGATGTATGAACTACAGTAGAGGTGCGCGCCGCACGGTTCTTTTGCATCCTTAGGGCGTCACACACGGCGAAGATGCTATAATATTTCATGTTAAGATGCCTGGATATAAAATATTATAGCATCTTAAGGTATCACACACGGTTAAGATGCTATAATATATCCGTTCGAGTCATTCTATCAAAGGTTTGACTAGGGGTTACACGTATATTTCTCCACTGAATATATTTACAGGGTGATATAATATGAATAACACAGCCTTACTATTAGATTAATTAGATAGCTCATCATCTGATAATTCTGACTTCGAATACGACTTAAAAATTTCTGCCGCACATTCTAAGTGGCGAAAAATCTGGGTAAAAAAACCATATAAAATTTAGGAAAAACCGCGGTGAATTTAATCTTTACGAAGACCTTTCACCAAAAATGTTTCAAATATATAAGACCATGAGTTATTTTCTTGTTGAAGCATAACACAATTTGATTCATCTAAAAACAGAGTTTTATTTATTAAATACAGATAAGTTTTATATAACAAATATCACTATAAAATAGTTAAGTAGGTACTAACCTAAAAACAGAGAATCGACAATTAAATGTTCATGCTTTACTATTCTTATTATAAAAACTTAAATCGTCTTTTGCACTTTTAAATTGAAGCAAATTCACAAACACAACTGAGTTATAAAGAAATTATAAGAAAAAACATTTGTAATTTAACTATCTGAAACTATTCGATTCGAACAAAGAAAAAGTACGATTTTACATTCTCCCACTGGTGGCTCCCTCTTGTCGCTGCACTGCCAGGTACAAACTCAAATGTCCGTGTACTTACTCATCACCACGTCATTACAAAGCTTACAAATATATTTTAAAAAGTCAAATGAAACTTTTCTTACTATTCATAATTTTGTTTATGGTTATTGTTTACTCTATGGGAGCTTAATCTATGCCACCGGGAATAGTGTAGCTTGCCAACAGTGAAAGAATTTTTCAAATCGGGTCAGTAGTTTCGGAGCCTCTTCATCAAAACTGAGCAAACGATATATTATTTAAAAAAAATGTTTTTCTGTTAACTGTTTTTTTCTGTTGTTAATGTACCGTTGTATGTGTATAATTTTAGAGTAGACTATGGATGTTTTTTTGGTTTCGGATCGAATTCAGTTTTTTGTTTGATAAAATATGTTAAAATAAAAAATGCATTCATTAAAACGTACCCAATCTAACCAAATCATAATTTGCAGTAAACCTGCGAAAAATCGAAATGTGTGCTGGGACACATAATAGAAGTGAAACTTCAACGGACAAGTGGAAAAACGAATCGCAACGGACAAGTGGAAAAACGAATGGCAACGGATAAGTGAAAAAATGAATCGCAATGGTTGAGTGGAAAAACGCATAGCAGCGTACAAGTGGAAAAACTTCAACTGACAAGTGACAAAATGAATCGCAACAAAATTTTAACTCGAAGTTTTACGTACGTTGCGATGCGTTTTTCCACTTGTCCGTTGAAATTTCAATTATAATATGTGTCCCAGCACACATTTCGATTTTTTCGTCCTTTTCTGCGCCACGCTATAGCGGTGTCTATAGGTTCTACGACACGAACGCTTAGCGTTGTTTGGCTATGATTGGTTGCGAGAACATCGTGTGCTAATCACAATCAATCGATGCCAAAAATCGTATCGTGCTCGTTACATACATTCTAACCTCGCAGGCTACATTACAAATACAATGAATGAGCGAGCGGGAACGAGACAAACACGCCTGCACTCCGCATTCTACAACGAAAACAGTCCTCACCATCGTCACAGGCACTAGGCAGTGGAAAAGTGTTTTAGAGACAATGCTATTTTAATATAGATACGTTATACCCCATTGACCTCTATAATACAAGAACGCAAAACTCGAGAGAAAAGGTAGTTGAATAAATAAAATATATTTCATTACATTTTGCGTTGCATATTACGTGCACACGCTGTATAAAAGAGCTTGCTATATATTTTGTATGTTAAGATACAAAATATATAGCAAGCAAAATATTAAGACAATATTTCGCATATCTCGGCATCTTAAGATACTTAATATGAAAATATATATCATCTTAACCGTGTGTGATAGTTCATACAAATTGTATAGTGAGTGATATTCTATCTTAAGATGAAATATTATAGCATCTTCACCGTGTGTGATCCCCTTTAGTACTTGTACCTAGCTTCGCGCACTGCGGCGGAACAACCGCATCGCGAATTAGTCAGTAGTGCCCGAGCCATCAAGGGAGAATGTTCTCGCCGAGCGCTCCGTCCGACTACGACGCGGCGCACCAAGCGGTCGCTGATATAACAAACAAGTCTTACCAAATTGTCAAAGGTTTTGATGTTCATTATGTAGTAACCTAAAAACTTTTTTCGAAACATTCGCAACATTCATTGTATCTCATAAGGAAAAAACCCTTCATTTGTCTGGTTGCCGTTAGTGGGTAAACCCAATACTGCTTTCTGTTTCCGTTTTCTTGCCAATATCAATAAAATGCGAATTTGGAGCTTGGTTTCGTAGTCCATGCTGGCGACCTTCCGCTACGAAAGCTGTGATACAAATGGAAAACATGCGGCTATTTAGCCGTAGTGCGCGCGCCAAATTTCAGTGTTCCGTTTCTACAACCGCAACCGCAACTCACCGGACCGCAATGCGCGCGTACACTTAAGTTGAAATTCTCTGAATTACTGTTTTCTGTTATAGAGATTAGAAAATAAATTAATTTTGATTACAATAATCATTTAAAAACCTTTCTAACAATAAAAAGCCTCATAATTATAGATACACAATTACATAGCGGTACCAGGCTGTCATAGATATGAGAAGCCCATCGGAATGCTGAATAGAGCAACCAGACCTATGACCCCGTCAGTCACAGTTCCCTTGCATTAACGTTAAAAGCAATTGTACGTTATGTGTGAGAGAATATTTTTTGAAAACCTGCTTCATGTTTTAGCTTCCTAGTAATATTAATGAGAATTTCATATTTTCTATTCATTTATTTTTAAAATAAGTTTTTGATTTATTTGTTTTTTATTAATATCTTCTTCACGGCTTTGTCTGTATATTTGTGAACGCAAATCGACACAACTACGATGCGACGGTGCAACCGATTTTGATACGATTTTCAGTAATATCTATAATATTATGAAATTCTAAACAAGCGCTGTCTGTACATACATTGAAACTATTAAAAAAAATCTGTAATAGTCTATTTAAACGACGGAGAACACGATTTTTTTCTCTCCTCTGTCTGTTTTTCGGGTTTCACGTAAAAACTACTGGGCCGATTTCGATGCGGTTTTCGCTGAATGACAGCAAATTCTTGGACTTAAAATCTGCGCTACTTTTTATCATGAGAATCCTGCGTTAATTTTTTTGGGAATGGTTTGAAATGATCAGATTGAAAAAAAATCCTATTCCAATGCGATTTTTTCACTAATCGATAGCAAATTTAATGTAACAAAACGTGTGATATTTTGTCCTGGGAATCCCGCTGCAATTTTCCCGGGAGCGGTTTGTAGTTTTACAGGTGCATACAAATTAACTTATTCCAACACAGCTTTTGCTATAACGATAGCTGCGCTACTTTTTGTCCCGGGAACCTCATGGGAACTTTTAGCCCAGCGTGGACGAATTCCCGGCATATCTTAGTATTTAAATAAGCTTAGACCAGTGAATATGTATTGTTTGCTTCATAATTCTTCTTTTTCATTGCGATGCTGGCAAACATGCAGACGGCCTACCTAATGGAAAGTGGTTGCTGACGACTATATAGACGTTTGGAACATGATGCGAATCAGCCTTTAGGATGGGATAGAGTTTACAGACACGAGGAATAGGATAGAGGGCGAGGGCAGTCGGTATTAGATCTCTCATGCATCATACGAAACAGTTATGTAGTCATCCCAGCTCGTGGAAAGTGATTACTGTCGCCTACAGGCGTTTACCACTGGCGAAGCCAACACTTTGCCAGACTTTAGAGGGTGGGATAAAGAGGACGTGATAGGGGAAGATAGGGATCAGACAGGACGTATGGCATAGAAGGGATAGGATTTGAGATTAGTATAGAGGGACGGGATAGGAAAAAGGCATAGATGGAGGGGGTGCTGGACCATCTGAACTCGGAACTGTCACTTATCACACGGAACACGATTAGAAAAAAAAGGTTTTTTTTTAAAATAGGGACGTACTAACTTTTGCGTAATACTAAAATGACCAGAATATTTTGTGACTTTAGTTTAAAAATTATTTAATTTGTAAATAATAATAAAATATACCTACATAGAATTAGCAATATTAATATATATAATATTATCACAAGCGTCATATCATATCGATCGAGCTGGCCCTAATCAAGATGATGACTCCAGCATACTACATCTAATTTTCAGTAAATCTTGAATAAACCTCGTGGGAATAGCGTTAATTCTTCTAATAATCAGAAGGCCTGTATGAAATTAAATGGTTGAAATACTGAATTATTATTTTTTTCGTTAATACATGGTTTATTACACATTACACAAATTAGAGGGAAAAGAAGTGACAGCTTACAGCCGGGCTACAAATAAGGTCACAATAAACAGGCAAAGGAACTACTCTATACAGCCTCATAAAATAAAATAAAATAAATTAATGCCAGAACAAGGCCTAAGACCAAAAGTGGGAAGATTCGTTGCTGTTACACTTCATGCAAGTAAGCGTCATTGCTTACTTACCCTAAAATATATAATTACAAATAACTCATTAGGGTAAAATGAGGGAAAATGGTGAAATGGAAGGGGAAGAGTGTGTATAGTAACGGTAACATAAATCGGTAACGCACACACTAATATAATATTTACAGACTATATTACTCTCAAGAGGTTTGTGTAGGGTGACAATGGTTTTTATCATGTTATTAGCTGACCCGGCAGACGTAGTCCTGCCCGGAAAAGCTTCAAACGATATGCCAACAGCAGCGCCACCTACCGGGTCCAATTGTGAACCAACTCAGAAACCTTCTCTGGCTTATGCACAACAACTTTGCTAAAGATCATCATCACATGATCAAATGTATAGTTTACGATTCTATAAAGGACATACAGACAAACATTTGTTTTTATATATCAAGTTATATATTTTTAACTAAATGAATTTAAAAAAATACGTATGAAAAGTAATAGCACTTTTATTGCTCACAAAATTAATAGATTAATGACATTTTAATGCTCATTAATATAAACATTATTACAAAATTCATGAATGCATCATTACAATTCTTTCTTTGTAAAACATACCTTACACTTATTATTATTTATTTAGGTTTATGGCTTGGCAGCGAGGCCTTTAAGCCAGATCTTAGTTTACATTAAAGCTCTTTCATTTTCTTATGTCCATGTGTAGCAAAGCTGAACTGTAGGTAATTAGCTAGTACCATTCAACGGAGTTCTTGAGACAACTCAAAAGGCCACATTTGACTATACCGTTCACATTACTCACAAAACACATAATTAATACTCAAAAACTATCAATATCGTACAACTATTGTTCATTTTAGAGTAATTTTACACATTTTTAGAAAATAAAACTGCACAGCACAACATCTCCTTTCAGTTCCCGCCAAAATTTTCCATACATTACACTTTAAACGATCGCATACAGACTATTAGGTTAGAATGAAAATTGTTTAATCATCCATGTGGATGATGAAACAATTTTCATTCTACATTATTACATGTGTAATTATTGCAATGCAGAAGATCAAACAATTGATCATATCTTCTTTAATTGTATTCATTTCTCAATGGCTAGACTTGTGATGATCGATTTTGTCCTCAAGATTTATAACGACCCTGGAGTGATCCCGCGCTCCTCCCAGGACTTATTAAAAAACCCGGATACGTATAAAATTCTATATAAATTTTTGACTATGACTGGATTGGATTTGTAAAAATGGAAATGGAGACAGAGTACAATACATTATTATAGAAGATATATGGATAAAATTACATTTAACTTGGCTTAGGCCTTTTATGATAACGATGACTTCTTTATAACGAATACAACTGACAAGGCTGTGTGGACTACGTCCTTTGCCTGCCTTTGTGGCAAATTTGAAAACAACAATAACAGCATACAGACTATGTAACTCAAAAGACAATCTCAATAAAATAAAGTAATAATAAATATGATATATTTGATAGAGACAATTTTACTGCATTACATACAACGATGTTTTTGAGCAAATGTAAACAATTTGATTTATTTTTATCTTGCATCAAGTAGATTATGTTGATCAAGACAAATGCATTCTAATTTCACGATCTTGATAAAAGTTTACTTTAGATATCATACATATTGTAAATTTTAAAGCACCTGTTTTTTTTAATATAAATTTCAATGTGCTTTTAGTATGTAAATTTAAAGTTTAAACTGATATTTACCACATAAATAAAATTATTGATATTGAAAACATATTTTCATTTACTGTTAGGTTAACTGCAGATAAATTAAGTTATCTATAACTACAATATGTATAAGACAACACTTTCTCCAAATTTGCATTTTAATTAAAGTGTTTCAATGTCTATTATTTATTATTTACTATGTTTGCTTTAGATGTACTTAATTTAACACTTCTGCCAACTCCATGGGGTAAGCAGATGTGTTACGGTTTTTTTTACCGTTATATTATCACGCTACAAATGTCTGCCCCCTGGTGTTAACAGGTGATGATATGATTGTTTTGACATTTAAAACATTTAAACAAATTTTATTGGATATTAGTTACTTAATTAAGAGTTACCGACATTATCTAATTAAGACAATTTAATCTATCAAAATCCGAAATTTGAATTCTACAAATTAGTCTTATCATTTTGATAATTGTTGGTCATGGTTACCATTTGCATGTATGTTTTTCTCAACTTCTTGTTGTCACACCTCGAGATTACCAATGCATGAAACCAAAACACAAAACAATTCACCATAGATGAACTTGAGAGGCTTCGCTCGCAAAGATTAAAATAGTCCTAATTTGAGTTGTCAAAAAAGTTTAAAAATAGATTAATAGAACTACGTTTTAAACTCGGTAATTTACTTAATTTTATTATTCCGACGTTTAAAAGGGAGTATTGACCATGTTAAGAAATTTATTTGTCACTTCAATTATGGTTCGATTTCAACTGATGTTATGGAGTTTTTTATATATACATATTACGAAAAATATGTTAAATAATAAAAAACAAATAAAGGTCTAATATATTCAGTCAAATTAAAATAATAAACCATACCAGCCCATAAATAAACACGAATTTTTAATCGAAATTCGTGATAAATTTTGACGGGCTCTGTGGTTGAGCGGACTAAGCCTTTGTCGGCTTACCTCACTGAAACGCAGAGGCTCCGGGTTCGATTCCTAGTATGGTAAATTTCGGAAAGTAATTTTCTCCGTTATTTACTATCTATCTATCTATCTACTATTTACTATATATCTGGGTGTCTGGGATCAGCCCCAGAGTGGTCCGTTATATATTACCCATAATACAAGCGTAAGTTGCTTATAGTGTGTTTGTTTGCCGATTAATTAAAAAAATATATATATAACATGTCAAAATTCCGTAAATAAACATGGTATCATGGACGCCGTAGCTTGTCAGTAAAGGGTTGGCTGCACCTGTTTACACAAAGGGCCTAACCCTTTAATGGTTTTAGTGCAAGGAAAAATATTTAATCACCGCTAATTCAAGTGTTAGGTGTTTGTAATGAATTTTTGATTTTTAATATTTGTTTTATGGTAATATTAAAGATCAAAAGAGGATTTGTTCTTCAATCACACTTTATTAATTTATAATTGAGTCAGATCACGTCAAGTGGACCCCCCCTTTATCACTTGATGATAGAAAGCTTATAAATATATAGGTAATTATCGAAAGAAGTCATACATCCTTCAAAACTGTTGGAAAATATCTTTTAGTAAAAGATTGTGCTAACAGTTCGACATTTTTTATTGAAGTAAATTTAAAAAATGCATTCCACATAATAATGACATATTTGTCTATGACATTAAATGAGGTTTTACAACAAAAACAGGTTCTGAAGATTTTGAATTTATCAACAATTTTTTTACAATAGTAATTTTCGGTACTTTAAATAAAAAAATTTTTTTTAAAAAGCCATTGAAGATAACGAAGTTTTCAGCGATTATAGTAAAATATTTATAATTTCACATAATATTCTTTTGCAAACATTTGCTTATAATCATATTTTTATTAACTTTTAAATAAACAAGTTGTAACATTACATATAATTATTGAAAAAAAAACACGGAAGTGACTTACTCTCTGTCATCTGAAGTATTATTTATCTACCTCTCAGTGCTACTACTCTAAGGTACGCACACAAATGTAAAGACATTTATAAGAATATCTACGTATAGTGTCGTTCCCGCACCAAGCACCAAATCTCGAGCCCAGTATTCAAATAAGGCCATTAGGGGCACAATAAATCCAATTATCGTAATGTAACATTGAAAACCTGCACATAATATAGATGCAAATTCACTGTAATTACATCAATGCAAATCGGAAAGGCTCTAAGTTTATTCCGGATCAAATTGAAATGGAGACTCCGCTGCGGGTGTTTGTAATTAAGGACCACTTAGATTTATACGCGGATAATGTGCGAGACAATTACGTGCAAAACACTACTTTCCATCAAGAAGGCCGTCAACCTGTCTATTGTACATCAGTAATAAAAAAAATCAAAGATAAAAAAGGAAAAGAAATGTTACATTTATACAGTGTTGTTTTTTCTACTTATTTAAAAGGACTTTTATATAAAAAATATGTCAGTCCCGTTATACATACCGTATTTCTAAATATCAAAACCTTTAAAATAAAATTAATACGACTATTAACAATGTCAAACTAAAACTAACTAAAATATCCTATAAATAAACCTAACAACGTTAAAAATATATATTATATATATTAAAGCCCGTCCAGCCCCACCAGCCACTGTCGCTGGGCATTGTACCTAGAAGGCTGGCAGCATTACCTCGCTGGATACAAAGGCTATTTCTAAATATATTCAAATTATGGAATTTAATTCAATGAACATATGCCTTGCCTTATTCACTTAATGTCGGAAAATATATATGAACTTAAGTGCGCTGCGTAGGTATTGTAGTTAAATAATTTTTTTAATTCACTTAATAGGTGGCAAAATAAATAATATTCGTATTGCATTAAAATCTACTTTTAGAGCATCATTAGATCGACTTCTTGTAAGATTGATATCATATTTAAATATTTAGAATAAATCTGATAAAGCTGAAATGTTTTGCTGTGTAAAGTTCGTGTCCAAGAAAATTTACAATATCCTTGTTCGTGATATTCGCTTTTTTATAACTGGCTAACAAACACACACACACACACATCATATATTCTCAAAACTAAGCAGATTACGCATGTGTAATAGGTAATAAACAATAGACCACTCTAAAACCCTCGTCTCTGATCCCAGACATTAGGGCCCTAATTCCAGACACTCAAACCCTAGCTAATAACGGAGTATTTATTCATGAAATTTGCCATGCCAGAAATCGAGCCCAGAGCCCTCTGCGTTGCGTTAAGGTATGCAGGCAACTGCTTCGCCCACTCAACCATAGAAGCCGCCGTTTATAATGGTTATTGAACGATCGAATGAACTAATGTAAATTATAACGAATATTTGCAGTAGTTTTTGAATGCGACTTGAAGCGTATTCCTGCGTACAAGTATGGAGTCCCCTCACCTCCCTAATTACGATGGTGCGGCGATGCAAATGTCCTGTACGGGGAGATGTCTAAGGACGTTATTGTTACGTTACGCCGCCACTTGTAATTGATAAGGCGTATCATTTGAATTTTAAATTGTATCACTCTTGTGAGATACATTCTATTCGGTGTGTTAAATTGCGACGAAGAATTTACACGTCTTAGACATTTTTTGGGTACATAACGTTATGATGAATAAATTGATTTAATAATCTGAGTCAATAAATGCTACCTTCGAGGAGAAAAAATAATAACAATATAACTAATGCGTCTAGTACCCAACCATGTGCTTTGTACAAGTAATATTAGCACCGTACTAGTAGAAGAATTCGCCACAAAGGCAGACAACGGAATTTCAATCCATACAGCCAACTCTGATGTACCAAATATGTAGCACAGTTGAATTACAACAGACGCCATTCAACGGAGTTCTTGTGAAAACTCGTAAGGCAACATTATATATACAGTTCATATTTCTCACAACAACACTTGATTACTACTGGAAAACTATCAATATCAAAACCATTATTTTAGAATAGAATAGAATAGAATATACTTTATTGCATAACATTCAGATACAATTTAAGAAGTTTAACTACAGAAGACAATAGGCGGTCTTATCACTAAAAGCAATTTCTTCCAGACAACCTTAGGATGGATTAGAGAAAATTGTGTGACATGTGGGTTTTGCAATATAAATAGAATGAAAAGGTATATATATATATATATATATATATATATATATATATATATATATATAAGATTTTGAGATGGTAAGTATAAATAGACATGGAAATAAGACAAAAATATACATAAATTAATAGACACAAATAAATAATAAACATAGAAATAATGTATAGAGCTATGTAAATAAATATGGGAGGGAATGATGATGTTATTCTAGACTAGACTATTAGAGCCCGAGGTAATGTTCCTTCACGAGTCCGTTGAACGCCTGAAGAGACTGAGCATGCCTGATTTTCACAGGTAGCGCATTCCACAGGGTTTAGAGTAATTTTACACATTTTTAGAAAATAAAACTGCACAGCACAACGTCCTCTTTCAGTTTCCACCAAAACAATGTGCTTTGTACAATGTAAGTATATTGTTAACATTTATATTGCAAGATCCCTGAGCGATCAGACATAACTTAGTTTCACATAGGTTCTCAGTAGCGTCTCATTCTCTTTGAATACCCGCGTGCTTGTGGAGCTCGCCTTGACACCTGGGCAGGTACCAGGTAAGAAAGGCAACTAAAAATAAGAGTTACTTAACTTAAATTTAAATGCCTGATTTTTATATATGTTTTGTAGAATATTATTCTAAAATAGTATCATACACATAACTGTCAGACAATTTCCATGTACCAAAACTTTTGTCAGACGCTTTAAAGCTCCATAAAAAATAAATGAACTTTACTTATTTTCACATGTCTGATTTTTAAATATGTTATTAAGGTATTACAAAGTTATATTTCATTAGTCAGACAAATTGTATCTATCACGTGGAGGGTAGAGGTAAGGAGAACCACTGTATTAAAAAGTGTCCACTGAAGGGCAGCAAATTAAGATGGCGCCATAATAGCAAGTGGAAAGTATTTAAAAATAGCGCCATAAATAAATAATTTAGTTAGTTATCTTAATTAGTGAAATCTTAATTAGTGGTTTAAAAATTCAATTGGTCAAAAATTTATATACATACATCTCAATACGAGAATGCTCAATACTTGTCCAAATTATAATTTTTAAATTTATCAACACTTCACTTCGTTTATAACTGCTAAATTTATATCATTTCCCTTTCCTACATTAGCGCTATTTTGACGATTTTTCGAACCATAATTTGCTGTTTACAGGTGGACACTTTTCCAACTGATCCCCCATACTAGATGATCCTCCTTACCTCTACCCTCCATAATCACGACAAGAACAATTTTCACATAACGATGACATTACACTGACAGTGACGTTTAGTCAGTAATTTTTTTACATCTTTACACGTTCCCAATTAGAACCTACACATAAGATAAAATATTTGTTTTTTTTTTATGTTGCTATATTTTGTTGAATAAACTCTAATTTTTTATGCAAGTTTGTAAAAAATATGCCCCTGTTAAAACCAGTTGACAGCTAAATAACGTTATAGAGATGATCATCGACGTATCGATAGTCCTCGACGATGGTAAATCACGCGGCACAATGCAGTGCCGATATCCGTGAATGTTGCAGCATGACAATGGGACAATCGCTCCTTCAAATTGGATAGCTGTTGCGATCTTACAATGGTTTAGCGAGAGGTGATTTAGGGATGGGAAAAGTAGACTGACGATGAAACGTTTAACTGGACGTTAGAAAAAATAAGAATTAACACTTGACTAAAGTTCTGCTCTACAATGCATTTTGCATGATGACGTTACAGTTCGGCCAGTGGTTACCAAGCTGACCGGGATCTTGAATAAGAGACTGATTTCAAGAAATATATAGTTTATATTATCAACGAAGAGACTTTTACGATCATGTGTTCAATTCGCGGCCTGATACAATTCTGATCTCGATTGTTCTGGGAGGCGTTCTTTATTTAAAAATATTATATTTATCAATATAAATGACGACTAAAGAGATTAGTCGTTACATTGTAGTAGTAATGTTTTATGCCGTAAGTGTTCTAACGATTTTCAAAATCTTAGGCTGCCTATTTTCTGAAAAATAGTATATTGTCTTTCTCAATATTGAAATTTTCTCATAAATAGGTTTAACTGATTTTGGTTATTTGGCTGTAATATGGTTTTTTTTCATGTGTATGATAGTAACGATCTTGATCTATTCTATTGTTAAACATTTACCTCTATCTATTTTGGTGCTGATTTGGCTCATGTAATTATTACAGCTAGGCATGTTGTTGAAGAGAATCTTGCGCTAGTTTTTAAACCACAATATGTTGCCAAGTGGTGGCAAATTAAATCAGGCTCACATAGAGTAAATAATAACCACAACCTTCATAATAACCTTAACATTACTCATTGACACTTGACATCTTGGCCTCGTCACGGCTCCTGAAAAGTGGCCGTAACGTCGAAATAAAAAACAATTATTTTATTTTTTATTTAGATTATTAAATTTTAATTGCTTATTATATTCTCATAAAAACTCTAAATATTACCGTATAACACCCATCACACAACACGATATGGATCATAATTAGCCTTTTTATCGAATACTCCTATAATATAGAACAATAGCGCATCCCTAACGTACAATGGCTCATCAGCCGTCAGGTACGTAACAGATAGTGTTGTGACATGGATTACCGGATCACTGGCGGTATTACAACCGATTACCGGCCGACACTAGCGCTTAGGATATTACCACGTTAATTATTTATCACTGCACTAACCTAACATTAGGATGGCTTAGGTCTTGCATAACGCACCTATTTATGTTGAAAACTAAATGAAAATTAGTTGTATATTTTGCTTTAAAAAAGTGAGTAAGTATGACTTTTGTCGGTAAACTTGAAAATCAGTCAGGGAGTGGTAGGTTAGTGGCTAACTTATCCACGCCCTATTTGGGCTGGATTCGAATCCTGGCCAAGGAAAAGTGCAGAGCTTAGTTATGTAGCTTAATGTGTATATTATCTATATATTAATACGTGAAGTAAAACACAGCAAAAAATTTATATAAAGGAGTATAGAGAGTAATAGTAGGATTGCAATATGCTATTTTTTTTACTTATGCAAAAAAAAGCATTAAACTAATAATAAAACAGTACACACACTACCATGTATTTGACACACACATAGGTACACTCTTTTGTTTATTGTTAAAGTCAAATTAACAATCTAGCCTTGGCGAAATCTGTGATTATAGAAGTTGTCTTTGACAGAACAGAACCTTAATAATGTCCAAACTTATAATTTAAATCAATTATTATGGTCGAATTTCGACCCCAGGCGACCACTAGTTGTAATTACTACGTGTTGACGTCGAAGGAAATCATTTTTCTGAGAGTTGCACAACGGCGTAATCTATGTGTGAAGTACGCTAATCTGACTTGGATAATTGTCTAACACCCTTTCCCTGGCCTCCTTGTTAATAACTGCATCCTTATAGGGTAGAGAAAACCTATGTTACCTCTTACGAAGAATCACATAAGATATTTAATTAACGTGGAGGGTGTTTAACCTTCAAGACTACAAGGTACATCAATGTAATAAACCCTGAAGGAGGGTTCAAGCGGAAGTTTGTTTCAACGTTATGAGTAATGCAAGACACACCTTTATGTCCCGGAGGTGTGGTCCGGATGTAAGCGTCTTCATATCGAGGAAGTTTCGTATGTTTGATTTAATTTTTCTTCCTTGTGTCATGACCGTACTTGTTAATATTAAAAATAATTATTGTTTGATAGGAAGTTATAAAAGTCACCAGGTTGTAAAAAGATTTAGAAGTGATAACTTCTTATGGGAGGGTAAACCGCTTCGTTACGTAACGCGTTACGGCGCCAGTCTGTCTGCCTTCTCTTTCTCTCACATGATAATAGTTTAAGTTATCACTTCTGTCGGGCGTCTCGAGACGCACACCGTCTTTTTGAAGTGATAACTTCTTATTGGAGGGTAGACCGCTTCGTTACATAACGCGTTATGGCGCCAGTCTGTCTGGCTTCCCTTTCTCTCACGCAAGTTATTACTTACGTCGGGCGTCCCGGGACGCACACCGTCTTTTTAAATAAATGTAGTGGTAAATAATTGACATATTTTACTTGGCACCGACTTGAAAATGCTGTAGAAAATATTTAACTTTTCTTGTTAGTTACTTTTGAAGTCTGTTTCTTTCTTGCTATAATATTTTTATATACAGCTCCATATCATAGTAGTACAATAATAATAACAACCCACAATGGCCCTTTGCATTTATTGGAATTAACAGACAGGCTCACGCTTCAATGTGGCTTGGCGGCGCGTATGGGAAATCCTTGTGTTCATAGATATTAACGTTGCTTTATCGCTCTCCGCTCTGCTCACCGACACTCTCACACTGAGGCCACGCCACAACGGCATTGGCAAATTGTTATTTGGCGGGGGTTCCGTCGACGTGCGTTTGATGGCCCATCTCCACATGTTACGGTGCTCTAAAACCACTTTATGTATCGTTCACCCCTTTCACGAAACACGTATGATTTGCTACTCGAAGCTGATTCAAGATTCCGCTTTGTTTTGCGGATTTTGAGAGTCGCAATTTTTTTCATAAAATTTTACCTGTATGATGTATAGTTTTCCTATTTGTTATATACCTATATCTAAGTTAGTTTAAATAATTGGGTATTAGACACATATTACAATAAATTCTTAAATAATCTTATACTGATATATAAAGCTGAAGAGTTTGTTTGTTTGCTTGAACGCGCTAATCTCAGGAACTACTGGTCTGATTTTAAAAATCTTTCAGTGTTAGATAGCCGCCATTATCTCGAGTCATTTATCGAGGAAGGCTATCGGCTATATATCGTCACGCAAACACCAATAGGAACAGAGCACCAATAAAGAATTTTTAAAACTTGGGGGAATTTTAAATTACTTTTTTTTACTATTCCACGCGGAAGTCGCGGGCAGTAGCTAGTAATCTTAAGTCTCCCGGGAATTTACTTTTAAAATAACGTGTTACTTTGAAGAGGGAGGTCATATAATAATGAGAAGTTACTACAGTTTAGCATCAACCCTCATGCTAAACCTTTGCCAACCTCTAAGTTGTGGCTAAAGGAGATGGGATAGAAGAAATGTGGTAGGACTTATCCGTGCAAGAACTGAGAGAGAATACAATTTCCTACGGCCGGGCGGTATAACAAGGTAAAATACTACAAAACAACCCACAGCCAAGTGGAAGGGTATTTGCCTGTCTGGATGGCTACCACCCCCGAACTAGAGTATCTCGCCATAGCAACCTTGAGTTGTGTTTCGGCATTAGTGGCCACATTCTAGTCTTCCTTTAGACAGCGGCAGCTTGGTAACACCTTTGTTGTTACAAACGTCCATAGGCGATGGTAACCGCTTTCCATCAGGTGGGATACCTGCCTGTCTGCTGAACTCATGAAATAAAAAAATATAAGGCTACGAAATCTACAAGAGATGATATCTTGATATCTTAAGAATGTCACTGTGTAAAAATCTTAAGGTATTAAACAGAGTGTCTTTCCAAGTTTATTTTACGCCCGTGGGGTGGGGAGCGTCGTAAAATGGCCCCGGCAGCGCCTTCAGTGATTCTTGATGGACAATTTCGTGTTTGTTGCCGTGTAAAGGGCCCGTTGGAGCCTCGAGGGCCCGTTATCAACCTTATGGCAACATTGCGGATTTGTTTTACAGTTTCGAGTCGGTTTAAACCGTTTTAGGGCTTGGCAACTTGGGTTTTTGGGCGTCTTTATGAATTGTTTGATTGTCATGACTTGTTTTTAGGTGTTTGAGATTGATGTTAAGGATTTTGGTTGGCGAAGTATGAATTTGAAATTATAATGATTTGATTTTGCAAGAACTTGTAGAACGTGAAAGACAGTCTTTATATACAAATACGTAATTATAAAAATTTATTTGTGCTCTATTTTACTGTTATGAATGTAAATCGTTTTTCATTAAATTTGATGATGTATGAATACTTTTTTCACGTGAAAATTATTAGGCTTATTTTCGAAATAAATTTCAATAATATTATTATAATTTACTTTTTGATCAAAACACTTACATAAAATAATAAATTTAAACTTACCGTATATTCAACATGTAGTAGTAATAAAATTGAAATTTCAGGTTTCCGATTGAGCTGAAATTTTTCACGCATATGTATATCGCCTGACAATGCAATAATATGGTACCACGGAGCTGATCTGATGATGGAGTCGGGAGGTGGCCATAGGAAATCATGATAGACCCGTCCTGTTTGGGCTCGTTTTACTTGTCTTGGCTAGCACTCTGCTGCTACATGATATCCAGGATCTCAAAAACTTGTACTTAAAAACCTTTTTAAAAAGCTTATTACTATATAATTAAGTTTTATTAAAATAAATTAATATCGTATAACTATTATTAATGTTTAATTATATTTAATAACTTTTTCATCATTCAACATTCTTAAAATACAAATTATACATACATACATTTAAAAAAATGTAAAATCAAATTAAAAAGAAAACTATATACCATGTACCAGGAACATAAAACTGCTATGTCATTTACCTGATAGAAAAAAGTAAGAACGAAAATTTAAAACTCTTCGTTAAACTCAGTAATCTACCAGGCACACAAAACTATGAAGCAAACTATTTCATAGAAGTCTCGGTAAATAATCTTTTACTTACGTCCATAATCTTCATAGAAATCAAACGAAACCATCGAAACGCTATATTCATGCTGGGACATTCAAATCCATTCTGTTCGACAATCAAGTCGTTATCTTACCCCTGTACTTTCGAAATCTCCATAGTAAAAGAAAAACACACTATTTCCCGTGTATCCGCCCGTTTAGTGCACCGTCGGCGAACATTTTGGGCTATCCCATCATCCCCTCTAAATGTATGCAAGGAACTCACGGGAGATAAATTGAGATTTCTGTGCCGACAATTTTACCCCTAGTGCGTTTTTTAAATATAATTTACAGAATATGAAAAAATCCCAATTGTGTGCTTGGATTATGATAAAAAAATATAAGTACTAACGTATCGTTGGCAAACAGCTACTTGTTTTCGTTCCTATTGTAAGGAAAAGTACTTACCGCGAGGTAAATAACATAATGTTGTTAATTTTAAATGACTTACAATATATTGTAGAAGCAGGTGATTAAAAATTATTGAATACTATACTACCTACATATCAAACCGTTTTACCACTTTTCATGATTTCCAAACAGGGGCAAAAGATCACACAGCTTGAAACCAGTCGTTCAAGTGGCTCAAGGAAACCTGCCTAGTCATAAATGTTTAAGTTTAAATGCCCATAAAATTACTTTGTTTATCATAATAATGATTTAATCCTGAATTAATTGCGTTATCGTCGCCTTCACGAGTAATTATTAATAAATGTTTGTCTGCTGCTTATATAAATTTTATTACAAATTTAATTTCGATACATTAAGTACAAAGATAAACTATAAAACTTTCAATATACTTTAATCGATATAGTAACTTTTTAATTAAACAGACTTAATCAAACGTATTATATTTCCAAGGAAGGCAAGTTCCGCTTATATTACGAGTACAATGAATACCTTTGGGACTGACAGACCCAGATAAGAGTAAATAACTCTTAAATTTATCGCTGCTGTCATTCTACAGTGACAAACCCCGGACATCTCACCAGTTAGCCGATGCATAGGCAATATTACAGGAATTATCAGATAATACAGTAATAACAATTATAGACTCAGCCAACTTAATACTATAGTACAAAGTTATTATAGACATGTTGCTGAAGAGTTTCTTAAATCGCTTCTTCTCTTCAAGTCACAACATATTACGAAGCGGTGTAAACTATATTAGGCTCCCATAGAGTAAACAGAACCATAAGGGGGCCTTCCGACCCAATTAAAAAAAACATAAACAATAATTAAAAGGAACAAGTTGGGAGTAAGGTAAATAAAATAAAAGGTAATAACTTTAACGTGACTCATTGTCATTTGACATCTTTGTCTTCCGTAATCACGGCTACTGGAAAGTGGTCGAAATGTCGAAATAAAAGTCAAATAAAATGCCGTACTGAAAACCGTTAAAACGTAGTTTTACTTAACAAATTTAAAGTTTTATTAAATTACGGATACTACAAAATAAAATAACGAATTATTTATTAGTTTGAAAGTAATATAATAAACGCGCCGCAGCCGTACCGATTACTTTCCCGTATTGTTTCAAAGCTCCTCGCGGTGCGAATAGCTCGCTCTGAGGTGATGGTGATAAAACAGCCATTGCTCCCGATGTAATCGAGACTGAATTTTTACTTTAGACCCGTAACGCGGCAGGGACGAACGTTATGTGCTCTCTTGCGTTTTATTTATGTTGAGTAGAGTAATTTTGTTGTAATATTAGGAGGATTTATAACTCTTTGTTCTAAAATAATCATTGAAATCCGTCAAGCAATTTCGGAGTCTATTAGAAATCAAATTAGAGATCGACACATACTCGTAGATAATTATTTAAAAAACTGATACTTATATATAAGAGCCCATCAACCTCCCACTGCTGGGCTCGGGCCTCCCATTATAAGGGGAACGGACAGTATACCCGCCACGCTTGTCCAAGGCGGCTTGGCAGGTTAGACACATCGGTTATCTCGATGTGCAGGTTGCATCACGATGTTTTCCTTCACCGTTATTAGCACGTGGTAATTGTAACAATATGCATATTGGGTCAGAAAACTACCTAAGTAGTACATACGATCTGGCCAGGATCGAACCCGCGCCCTTTGAGTTTGGGACGCGTGCGCTAGTTATTACGCTACCACGATTTTTTTACTACACATATTAGGCATTATTCATAGCAGCAGTTTTTACTTAAATTTTGGTAATTACAGTGTAAATTATATATAACCACACTGGGACTGCATTTTATGGCGTTATAGAGAGTTGTCATTAAATGTGATGTCAGGAAAGAAGGTGATATCAGGAGCCTCAAGAACAGACGAGCGTGCATGACAAGAGCTATGAATGTCAAAGAAGCAAGTGAAGTGTGTAAGAATACGCCTGAATGACGCTCTGTTGTTCGTGCCTACCCCGCAAGGGACCTGGCGTGAAGTTATGTATGCATGCATATGCATATGTATGTCATTAAATGAAGAGAAGTCTGTTATATTTGTTTGACGTCTTTGGTTGCACCGGTAATTTAATTGTATTTTTTTACTTTTTTTGTTAATATTTTGCGAGATTGAAGCATCTTAGTGATAAAAAGAGTACCTACTTAGAAATTTCGGTATGCATGATGCCGTCTTTCTCTTAATTACTTTATTATTAAGGATATAAAGAGTATCATTGTATTGAAGATAAGTTAAACCAACCAAAGTCAAGTGATTTTGACGTTTAAGGGAGTTTGTCGTTAAATCGAGTGATGTTACATGGAGTTTACACTGTATTTTGATATCACAAACACTTGTTATTTAAAAACAGTAAAAAAAGCAAAATTTTCAGAGAACTCTTTATATTAAATAATAATTATAATAAAAAATATTTTCTAAGTAAGAAATGAGAAGAAAGTGTAAAATTTTCTTTCAACCACAACTGAGCAAGGCCCGACCTCGCATAAAGGCAGGCGCGTAAAGGCCGCCGGGGGAGTCCCGAGTTATCTCCCTTACAGCGTCGTAAAATAAAGGTTTACTCGACCATAAAGAAAATTAAAATGAATTATTTTGACGAGTCCAAAGGGTCCCGGATTGTGGTCCCGCTTTCTCTGGGTGAACCGCTATTACGCAGTTATATTGTAATTGTTATTCAAAGATTATATTCTCGTGTCAAATTGTTGTAATAATTACTATACTCTGATTTTTAATTACCTGGATTAAAATGACTGACTTTTATGATGCAAGCTTGGAGCATAGTGCGTGTAGTGTACTAAGGCTCATTCATACGTGAGTTGGGCGAGATTGAATCAACGACTCACACAACTCACCTATGAATGAGCTATATACATATACAACAAATAACGGGGTAGTTGACACATATTACAATAGAGTCTGAAAATCTGATAAAAATTATTTCAGTTAATTTGACTGTCAACTACCATATTATACATTATTCTAACACTTAAATATTCTTGTATACTTGACACTGGCTAGATACACAAATCGTGCTAAACCATATTTAAAAATAAGACACCGTTTACCTTTTAAATTAATTCAATTAAACTCAATATCCCGAATGGTTTCAGCTCTCCTCGTTTTCTTTCCCTTATTCATATTAATTATAATTAAAATGGCGGACGTTTTTGTTTAAATAAATTACTTTATACCAAGGCATTGTTCTTTTGTTGTGTTAATTAAATTTTTCCTTTCATTGTTTCAGGTAAGTGGCTTACTCTGTTATTACGGATCTGAATAATGGAGACGGTAACTTCAGTCAGGCTTTTACGTTACATTTCATGCATCAATTTATCGATTAGGTATATCACAGTTGAAGAACTGTGATCAGAGCATGAACGTGCTCTATGTGAATACAGACAATAGTGGATATCGCTATTAGAACTGTCGATAAGATTGGGTTTGTCTATGCTATTAAATGTGTCCAATCTCATGAACTCTCAGTTGTCATTTTAATCCGCCATGTTTGTCCAATACATATATACATGTCTTTTGAATTAAAAAAGTAAATATACGTTCATAACTATTAATTCTGTTGCACTACTGGAATCTATTAACTGAGTATGATGTGTAAAACTGTCAAGTACCAAACAACGTAATCCATATCTATAGACAGAAAAGACCAGAGATATAAAATTATCTGTGAAAAGACGCTAATTTGACAAACTACATTATTAGAAGGCCACGAGGCCAGTATACTGATTTTCTTTAGTTTTTTTCGGTTCATAATATATAACCTCAGTTTACTTACTAAATGCAATTACGTAACTGGAGACGTCCCGAAGGGCTATCCATGGCACATTACTAGGCTCGTAAAACAGTGTAAGAGGTCGCATAATACAGTGTTAAATGTTACGGGATCGTTGGAACCTCCTTTCGAGTTATGACCTCCTTTTGTAGGGACTTTGTTAGTTTACCCTAGTAACAGGCATTACTCACTTATTTTTCAATTTGTGATTTGTCAATCGAAATCAACTACTTTTACTGAATATTTTCTTAAGTTTTCGCGACTTGTACACATAATAAAACTACGTTTTAACGGTTTTAAGCGCGGTAATTTATTTGGTTTAGGTTTATTATACTTTTTTTATACTATTTAGATTTTATTATACTTTTACTGAAATGAATAAAGACAAATTATACTATGTAGAATAAATTATTTCAATGGCGGCAGCACTAAAAAAATCTCACCTTCAAAACGTTCCATTTTTAAACAACAAAAGCATTCTAAACCGTTTAATTTAAACTGCAGACTTCTTTTAGAACATTAAAAAATCAACCCATCCCATACGAGTTAATCAATAAATTAAAAGAATAGTAAAATCTTTGTTTGGTGCAAACATAAATATATAAAAGTCGTTAATGCTATCCGTGAGTAAAACCAAATGTACATCAAAGAGAAACCGAATGACATAACGATGTTATAAAAACAAATATAACCAAACAATGTGGAAATACGCAAAATAAAATATTACGTAGGAATGTGTTTGGATATCCCAAGATCTTCGGAACCTAAGTCGATCATCTGATGGTAAACACATATTGCTGCCCAAAAACTCCACGAAACAGACTTAAACCTAACTCAGTTTGAAATCTGATTTCCTTTCTTTTTGCAAAAATAACTTCACACGATTTGTCGGTTTAACTAGTACTTAAACTCTTCAAGTAAACCGGCACTAGACGAACGTCTGACTTCTGTAGTTCTTAAACTGAAGCAAAACATGTTACTTGTGATAGACTTTTTGTATTGCTGAAGCACAGCAGACAGGCTAACGACCCAACTGTGATGGAAAGTCGTTACTATCGCCTATGGAATACAATACCAAGCAATACCAGAGGTGCTGCCAATGTGGTGCCGGCCTTGAAAGAGAAACTGGAAACTGGCCACTAATGCCGGAACATAATTCAAAGTTGTTATAGCGGCATACTCGAGACCAGGGGTGGTAGCCATCCAATCGGGCAAATGTCCTACCTCCTGGCTGTGGGTTGTTTTGTCGCCTCTAACGACATGCTGCCTGGCCGCAGGAACTAATATTCTTTTTCCGTTCCTGCATGGTGAAACTACTCAGACGTAAAATATTTTATAAAAGGAAAATTCAAATTATCTTTATGTTCTTTGAAAAACTACATCAAAATATCGGCCTCCAATTTCCCATCAAAAAGTCCTAAGGTCTGTTGTCAGTCAAAATATATTACTTCGTCGGTGAAATAACGAGCTCGTTGTGTCAACATCTTAATATTCCAAAGCTTTCTAATCAATCTAGTAACGCGAGGAGTTCTTAAATCGAAATGAAATAAATGAAAAAAAACCGTTGAAGAAAAAAGAAATGCGTTCGAAATTCGAACAACCGGGGATTCTAGCTGAATGGGCGCGTTCATAAATCTCTCCGTCTCAGCAGCTGATGTTCGAAATACGAAACAGAGAGCGTAGCGTAGCGTGGAAACAGTGTTACCAGATTATATTAATGATGTTTCGCTGGTTGGTGGAATTTTATTCTAATTTTAGGAATGGAATTTTTTGTTGCTATTTTTTATGCTCGTATTATTTCTAACTTATATATATGCTATACTTTATTTTATTGTTATATTTAAAAGAAAATTATTATTATTTTAAATTTTGTTTCTATTGTTGTTTCTTCTATTATCAAATTTATTGATTCACTGAAAGAAATGGTGTTCGATAGAAAAACTAACTAACTAATATTTATAGTATGTGTTCTACGCAAATGATGATTGTAGATTTAAATTTTTGAACGAAATTTTCTTAACTTTTTTTCCTGAATATGTACTTGTCAATCTCTGATATCGACCGCTGTTGCTTAAATGATAAAATCTTACTTAACTTACTTATCTATCTTTATGAATGAAATAAACCCAATCACTACATTTCTGAAATGTTGAAAAAAATGTGCTGCCATTATAAATTTTTTGGATAAAACAATTTTCATTCATGCCAACACTGGTCTTGAGCAGCGGTATCGGATGCTTCGTCCGGGGCGTGCGGTGCACAGATAAAATAAATGGAGCCGAGTTGAAAAATGATGACGCTGAACCAAAGGGGTCGACAGTCGACACCCAAGACACGAGCTGTGACTTTTTTAATGCATTCACAACTGAACGGCCATATTTATAAATGGGACAAAAGAATAGCAAACTTGCCAGCGACGTACTAATTCTCGATAAACCAGGATTTCTGGAATCGTTCTTCATGCATAATTTTCAGTGGTTTGCGAGGTGTTAGGTTCGATTTTTTTAATCCATATACTTATAATTGTGAAAGTGAGTTTGTTTTAAACTTAGTACCTGTGCTTTTTGCTCTCTTCACTTTCTTGGAAATGATGTAAAGGTTTACTTGAGCTACGACATTAAACAAACAATATTCTTTATCCTGTAGAATAGATTAGTATTTTGGCGAAACGGAACAGATACAGATTTTATATGAGCGAAATCTACTGGAAAGTCTTAGAACATCAACAAATTCAGCAAACTAACACCGAGCACGTACACACACACTTTACAATTTAAAAAATAGATACACTACGAGTATATTAGGCAAAATACAATGCAGAATTTAGTAACATCCAGATCAAATTAAATAAGAAAGTCTATTCGTCGGTCCATCCAGAAAATTGTAACAAACCTTCAATACCGGGACTGCTAACGCGTTGCCCAACCCGTCGAGACTTTAAAAACGAATAAATAGCTTAAAAAAATAACGATACCAATGGCTAATTAAATGTTGGTAACATCAGAACGTGTCGGGTTCGAAATATGAATGAACCCTAGATGTTCCTAAACGAGAAAGTTCTAGAAAACCGTTGTGTACACTTACATTTAAATAAATCGACGGGTGCAAAGTAAAAAGAGATATCTGCAAAATAGCTACTTTACAGGAGAGCGAAAAGATGGTCGAATTAACTTCGTAGTATTTGAAAGAACATACGTAGCTGGCTTTTTTATGTACGAAAATTTATTGAAATAATGTGATATATGCAAAACAAATGATGTCATATTGTAAAGAATTGTTTTATTAAAACGATTGTACAATAAACTAAAAATCATCATTTTGTAGATAACTTTATTTACTTTGCACCCGTCGAAATAAAGGTGAACAATCTTGATACTTCAAGCATGATAAATATAATTACTTTTAATTATTCAAGGCAAAATAATTGTTACTAATTATATTAAATATTGTTTTATAAAAATAACTTCGTTAAAATAAAATGTCGATTCATATTATTTTTACTTCTTCTATACGGTGGGTCTATAAATAAACGATTAAATTATTACGATTATCTGTAGCGATTAATCGCTGGCGGTTTAATTTGTATGTAAAAGTGAAGCGTATTCGACGTCCGGTTTAATTAAATGTCAACATTCCGATCGTAAGGATGTGCAAGGAGAAAAATACCTATTCGATCAAGTATCGAATCAAGTTAGTTTTATCATTATTTAACTGCATTGTACATTATGTGTTATTATGTGTGTTGTATTGTCCTCCGTGACATACACAACACCAGTGGCATAACCAACGAGATGCCAGCCTTTACAATGAGAGAGAGGAGATGGGATAGGAGAGGTGATATAGAGGTATGAGACGGAATAGGATAGCGAGGATGTGACGGAGGAGTGGAATAGAGGCAGGGAGAAGTAGGCCATCGGAACTCTCACTTATCCAAGGTTAACCGTTTCACGCCGATATTCTGTGAGTACGTGGTACCACACAGCTCGAGCAGGCCCTTAGATCATGCATGGTTCTACCATGTCAAAAACCTGAAAGTTGTATGCCTCCTAGTAAGGGTTCGAAGCTACGTTTTTTGATACATGAATTTTAGACGTATTGCTTAGATATATATTTTTATTTAGAAACAGGTACAACCCTATAAAGTTCGCAAAAGGCCACTGTCATTAGAGGAATGTTCTAGAATTAATTAAATGCGAAATGCATTTTAAAAGTTTACTTAATGGAGTTTAAATCTAATTTTAACTGAAATATTAAACCATACATAATTAAATTATTGGCATCAGACGATGCATAATGAAAGGTGCAATTGAGTTCGCTAACATCTTTTTCTTGCATGAGTACAGCAGACAGACGATCAGTCGACCTGGTGGAAAGTGATTAGCATCGCACACTTGCAACACTAAAGCTTCTATCAGTGCTGCCGGCCTCGAAGGCCATCCAAAAGAACTGTCACGCATATAGTAAAATATTCAACAATTTCTTGGTTATTATTTTATTTACTGCATTGATAAAAAGAAACAATTATAATAACTTTCACGTTTTTTTTCCTTTTTTTTCGAATTTGGCTTTGCACACTTGATGCATTCACGCAGAGTCACGTGCTATAATAACTTTGTCAGCGAAGGTTCTCCGCGCTTCTCACTTTGTTTTATTGACAAAAATAAAACTATTCTAAATTGAAATTTAAAATTCGAACACGAACCATTTTGTAATTCATAATATCGTTTAAAATAAATGCAATTCTAGAACTCCGGAAACAGTCGAGCACGTCCGAATGCGTCCGAAGTCGTGTAAATTGCCGCTCGGGACCCCAGGAAGACGTAATGATGTTTGTCAAATGGAAAATGAGATAGGGAAATGTAGGCTGAGTATGCAACCTTAAAGCCCTTACAACTGACGGCGGGGTGCCGTGGCTCGATTCAGCTGAATAACCGTTTATTTACCAACTTTATAAAGAAGTTATGATTTTATATATAACAAACATTTCACTAAAATAAGGTATGTTTACTGCGAATGTAAAAGCAGTTATTAATACGCTTATAGTATTAGTAGAATTCGCCACAAAGGCAGGCAAGGGAATCTTAGTTTATACAAATATGATGTGTATGTCTGGCTAGAATTGACGCAATTACGAAACACACAATTACTACTCAAAAATCAATATCCTACAACTATTATTCATTTTAGAGTAATTTTACACATTTTCAGAGAAAAAAACTGCACAGCACAACGCCCCCTTTCAGTGCCCGCCAAAAACTCATAATTCGCATAATATTGATTATACGTATCCTTCAAATAGGTCCAGAGACAAATATTTCTTTTATTCCAATATGAATTCGTAGAAATCTATATTTATCTATTGTAATATATAGTGATTGAATCGGTTAGGTAAAAAGCAACAAAGCAAGTCATACCCGTTAAATTTTAAAGGATTGTGCACTTTTTTTCATTTTTTTTATTGGCGAATAGTATTATTCGCCAAAATGCAAGCAAACAAACTTAGACCATACAGCCTTGTCGAATATATTAAATTTTTAGTATCAATTTGTCAAACTGTAGGTCGTTGACTGACACCAAACAACGGAGTTCTTGTGATCACTCGAAAGGACACATTTCACCACAAAGCTTAAACTTTTCACAAAAATATGTAATAATTACACAAAATGTTTAGAAAATAAAACTACACAGCACAACGTTATCTTTCAGTTCCCGTTATAATTCTAACATTTATGTTGACGAATTTAAAAAATACCCAAAATTTTCGTTACTCAGTGCTAGCTAGAGCTTTAGCACTGGGAAAGTCCCTCCGACAGTGACAATTAATCATCCCCCTTCTCCTCAACCCCCTTTAAGGGGATGTCTCAAAATTCACTGTTTAATACACCATTAGAGTAAAATTTTAGAACAACATTATGTTGTGGTTATTTGATATCGTTTGACTTACAAATAAAAAAGATATTTATAACTAAGAACATTATAAACTAATATAATTAAAAAAAATTAAGTTAGTTATAGTTATATTGTACTACCTATAATCTCTCAAGATTATAAATAGAATTACTGACTGAGCCTAGGCTACCGGCTTCTACAGGTAAGGTGTAGGTAAGGTAAGGTTGGTAGAGTGGTTCCTCGTTGAATTGCCATACTCCCTGGTCCAAAGGCACCACAGACTTCACTGCTGAGCACCTAAAGAGTTGATGAGTGAGAAAAAACAAAAATACTTTTAGTTAGTGGAATATTGTGACCAGGAGTGCACAAAGGAGGTAGAGTCTAAAAATGCTGGGTTGAAATAGCAAGCTTATGATATCCGTGCAGTCTGATAGAGTGAAAAAATGGGAAAAAATGGTTCGACGCGACAATTTATTACACTAAAGACATTTAAGCAGGCAGCCGAGCAGCAGAATAGTATAAATTAAGTCTATTTCTATTTTATATCAAGTTTTATCACAGTTTGTGGTCAAGACCATGCAATTTAAAAAGTAAAACTACATTACGTCGTTGCCTCTGCTTTTTAAAACTGAACAAATCAAAATTTAAATACAATTCATTCGCAGGATTTTTGTAAATAGAACACTGTACCAAAATAAAATTAAATACATAATAAATAATCTTCAGAAAGCAGAATGAATGGTGAATGCATTAATTTTCTTGTTCACTTAGATTTGCTTCGAAAAAACTAGGAGTAAGTAAGTAACATTGAGTTGATCATCACAATCTACCAGGCAAACAAAAACAGTCATTATGTCACTTCATTTAAGGTCGAACCACATCATCTCGCACAAAATTTGTCCCCAGTATAAACTCAACAAGTGAACATAGGTCGTTTTACGAGGCCATAAACGTCTCTCGTTTGACATCTCACTAATACGTCATAAAACGGGAATCTTGAGCCGAAACGTCTTATACAAGTCTTATACCGGTTGTCCTGACGTTTGACGAGCCGTTTCCACCATCGTAAACTCTCTCTCTCCCGGTTAATAAACGCTTAAGTGTGTTTTATCTTTTATATCATGAGGATGACAGTTCTCTTGACACCTGTTGCGTGTTCTATTTTCAAAAGTACTTTCATGGCGTCTACTTTTGGCGAGAGATTTATTTTATAATTTCAATAACGTCAAAATAAATAGCATTTACACTTGGGTAAATTAACGTCCTATTATTTAAAATGAAATTTTAAACATAAATCTGTGTAATAAATAAAACATGGATAGTAGATGGTACACCTCTGACTTTCAACGTGGATGAGCACACCAAAACGATGTATGTAAATATAACATTATGTCATTCAATACCATTGAATGTCGTCATGTCCATTCGGTTCTACGCTTTTCAAAAAAATTGTTCAACTTTTTTATCCGTCTTATAATGAGTATAGAAAGCCACATTTGGTATCTATCAAATTGATTTTAGTAGTTCCGTGCTTATCGATGATGATACAATTAAAAATTTGAAACGATACAAGAAAGCACACATTACCGAATCGATTAAAATTAAACGATATATCATTAAAAAATATTCTACGTTTCGTTGTTTTATTGTTCTTTAAAATGTAGAAAATAAGCATAACTCAATCACAATTTATGTATAAACTTTTTGATTATACATCAACCTCCAGATCACGTCACTAATATTTAAGAAAAAAAATGTTAACCAACCTAACGTTGTCATGTGTTACGTTTCTAAAAAAATAAGCTAGTTATGATGTTCTAATTTATAAATTTAAATATAAAATATTTTGACACTGTTACAAAGTTAGTTTGTCATTCAAATTCTAGAACATCTCCACTATAGTATTCATTGTCTATGGTATATCTAACTATTTAAAATAAACCCAGTTACATGACACCTCGCCACGTTCAACGCACATGTAATAGAAAACAATTAAAAGAACTTTAAGAATCCCAAACTAAAATATCCCATTAAACCCATGTAAGTTGTAAATCAATTCGGAACGCGTCATGGCGCCTGTAGCCCACCAAAACGAGCACACGAATAACACGTCAAAATTAAAAAGCCGGCTACTTTTTGTATTCTGTACAAATGTTTTTATGACTTTCAAATTTAATAGCATATACTATTACAAAGGAATCATTGTTTTCACAGGCCCCACTTGATTTACGACGTTGTGTTTAATATTAGACAATATACAGGAATATGTGCGTTCACTACATTATTGTGCGGTTGTATCTTAATTATAACTGACTAGATGTCTCGGCAGACGTTGTCATGCCCTGAAAAAATAAAAATTTAGAACCCGATTCCAGCGCCATATACCGGGTCTAATTGTGAATCTAAACCACCCCAGGACCCATTCAAACACATATATAAAATTTCATCAAAATCGTAGATCCCAATTACAGCGCCAAGTGTTTTGTTTAGATTGATGGCTTAAATTATTGAAGTTTTAGTAAGGATCCATACTTTTTATATCTTCTTTTTTCACACAAAGTCACAAACACACAACTTACAACAAAACTTACACACATACTCACACCAACCCGCACTACCACCGCATTGCATTACACGCACACTTCACAAACAAACCAAGACACACAACGAGCCTAAAAATCATTGCATTACACGCACACTTCACAAACAAACCAAGACACACAACGAGCCTAAAAATTAATAACCCAGGCACAGAAAGGAAAAAACAACACAGTGCCATGTCACTAGATAAGATAATATATATAAGTATAGACGTAAGACCCACACTGCACATGCACTTCCTCACAACACCAGCATGTAACAGATACACTCTACATTAGTATAAGTTTAGTATTAAAATTAGAATAAATTAATATAATATGTTATCTGTAACATAAACACACCTCAACACAAAATCACTAAATTATTGTCACATACAAGAACCAATATAACTAATAAACGTGTTAAATTCTAAAAATTAAATCTAGAAATTAAGCTGTAAAAAAGGGTACGGAACTCGAGTCCGTAGAGTTGCTAAAAAAGAAAAAATTCTTCTTCTTCTTCTTGAGCCAATCTCAGTCCACTGCTGGACGTAGGCCTACCCAAGTACGCGCCACATATGCCGGTCTCCCGTCTTCCTCCTCCAGCCCCTGCCGGCGATCTTGCGCAGGGCATCAGTCCACCGGGCTGGCGGGCGTCCTGCGCTACGTTTGCCGAGACGTGGTCTCCACTCCAGGACTCGTTTGTTCCATCGGCCGTCGGTCTTGTAAATTTTATACAGCCTATATTAATCAGGGATAATGGAGCATTCGAATGGTGAAAGAATTTTTGAAATCGGTCCAGTAGTTTTTGAGTTTATTCGTTACAAACATACAAATCTTTCCTCTTTATAATATTATTAGTATAGATTCATAAAGAATTTAATGCCGCACTCAAAGATCTCGAAGAATGATGAAGCTAAACAGCATTTTACCGTTAGTCAGATATTGAAAGATCATAAACTGACGAGTTAGTTCCTTATCATAGTTTGGACTTACTATACTTACGACAACTTATTACTAACTAAAAAATTGCTATCCAAATTACGATAAGGGTTTAACTTGTCAGGTGGTAGGGCATTTGCCCGACTGGATGGCTACCACCCCTGGTCTAAATGTTTCCATAACAACCTTGAGTTGTGTTCCGGCATTAGTGACCAGGTTCCAGTCTCCCTTAAGAGGGCAGCAGCGCATTTGTAGCACCTTTGGTGTTGCAAATGTCCATAGGCGGTGGTAACCGCTGTCTATCAAGTAGGCCGTCTGCCTGTCTGCTGAACTCCTGCAAAAAAAAAAGCCCGCCTGTTTCGACGTTGTGTTTAATTCAACTACTTAACTATTACAATCTAGCTCAGGTTTTATTGGCAAGATTATTAACTACTGAACTACGAGATATGAGGTATTAGCTCCTAGTAACCATAATTACTATAATGTGGAAACTTCTCATAAAAATTCCTTTGAAATAAACTTTGGCAATTCATAAGATACTTTCAACAATAATCTGTATCAACAAAATCTGGTTAGTAGTTTTTGAGATATGGGCTACCTTTATTTCGCCCACTTGGCTGCGCTTAAAACCGTTAAAATGTATGTTTTTATTATATTTATGTACTAGTCTCAAAAACTAAAGAAAATACGGGCTATTTTAGAGTCAATATACTTCCAATAGCTTCTGCCCGCAACTTCGTCCGCGTGGAATGGTTAAAAAAAGAAAGTTAAATACCCCCCGATTTTGAAACATTCTTTATTGATGCTCCGCTCCTATTGGTCTTGGCGTGATGATATATAGCCTTCCTCGGTAAAGGGCTATCTACTGAAAGAATTTCTCAAATCAGACCAGTAGTTCCTGAGATCAACGCGTTCAGCTTTATATATTAGTATAGATATCCAAATGACATAAATAATTAAAGTTCATGGTGTCTATGGATCGCTTCCGCACACGCGCTTGGCCGAATAATTAAATTCCGTTGTGAGTAAATAAAGAAATACTTATACGACAGTATTATTTCTTTTTGATGCTGTATCAGATTTTATGGCATTTTTATGACATCATACAACGCATTCTTAGATAGCCATAAATACATCCAAGTCGTAAATTACCGTAACAGTTAATTTAAAGAAGCCGTATACAACAAAAGATTTTGATTGTTTCTTTTAGTTTTTATTATAATTGTACTAGAATTTTCAAAGTGGCCTCGCTCATGAAATACTTTTTTATTTTATTCGTTTGGAAAACATATGTGGGCCTTACTTATAAACCTTTCTTAAATTTAAAGAAACTGCTCAGCAACTGATTAGTGAAAATCTTACCCGTAAACTCCTCTTTAGTCGAATATTTTGGGTACAACCTACCTTAATCATTCAAACTTCGTTTATCTGTGCTCCTCTTAGGTAAACAACAGGTAATACACATTTATGAGTGGAAAAAAAGATATTCATTGATTAGGGTCTGATTCTGATTCTCTTACTTAAGAGATGCCTAACCGTTTCTTAACGAGATTATTATAAGTAAGGTCGACAATCTTATCTTATATACTAATATATAAAGCTGAAGATTTTGTTTCTTTGTTTGCTAGAACGCGCTGATCTCAGGAACTACTGGTCTGATTTGAAAAAATCTTTCAGCGATAGATAGCCCATTTATCGAGGAAGACTATCACGCTAAGACAAACAGCAGCGGACCACCAACCAATTAAGAATGTTTCAAAATATAAGGAAACAATTGCAAATACCAGCTCAACTCGCCAGCCAGCTGGCTAATACAGTCATTAAGCTATTAGCCAAATGCTATCAATTGCTTTTTTAGCTGGCTGGCATAAGTAGCATGATGGCTAGTTTTGAAATATCGGATAGTTACCATATAATTGTTTTACTCTTTATACTTGTAGGGCCTTACTTATAATAATCTCGTTAAGAGGATAGGGATTAGCCATCTAATCAATGGCTGTTCCAAATAAAACTTGCCATCTTGCCTCTTAGCAGTCACTTAAACTACCTCTCGATGTTGGTTATTTTTGACAGTTATTTATGAGTTACTTTACCACCACCTCTTATCCTTAAGAGGAGTTTATGGGTAAGATTTTCGATAATGATTTGCTGAGTAGTTTCTTAAAATTTAACAAACGATTATAAGTAAGGCCAATACTGTTGATGTCGTAACAAATCCTTTCATTCTTTTTTTCACATCACTTCCATCACCAATCGTAACATTTACTTATGATGTATATTATTTAAGAAAGGCAAAAAGACACGTAAAGGGAAGATAAAAGATTTACAAAAACCCACCTTACAACCAATCAGATGAGAGCAAAGCTCGCTGTAAAGATGTATAAAATGTATTTTGAGAAAGTGCGTACTAGAGGGAGCGTGGTAACAAAGCTCGTGTAGAAATACCTTGAGATTATTGCGGAGACGCGTCCCGGTGTATAATATCGTCAATTGATATGTCGGGATGACCTCCCCCGGGATCTTATACGAGCGTAAAAAACGGTCAAGTGCGTAACAATCTACGATTTATGAAGGGTTCTATTCTTAATAATCTTACGATGTTTTCATCATTTGGCCATGGAACAATAGAAAAGTTTTTTTTAAAGTTGGAGTACCAGAGTCAGGCTGACAGTCTGCTTGATGGAAAGTAGTTACCCTAAATATTAATAAGTCTAGGTCTTGATAGAATTTTATGAAATCATATTAAAAATACCATATCGCAGAGCTATGTAAAAATCTCTATACATCTCAAAATATCCTGTACTATCCTTTGCTTGTGGCTTCGCTCGCGTCATGTTTTCTTTAATCGGCAAACAAACACACATGTATATCCCCAAGCTAACCAAGTTAAGCTTGTGATATGGATAATAGCGGACCAATCTGGGGCCGATCCCAGACTCCCAGATTGTTAACTCACGGGAAGGGTACATTTTTCCGGGATAAAAAGTAGTCTATGTGATATTACAGACTATGATCTATCTCTATGCCAAAAAGTGAGATCCGTTCAGCCGTACTGGTGTGAGCAATTTTTGTTAATAGTATTTTTTATCGGATACAATAGAATAATTTATTGCTGTAGTGTCAAAATACATTTTGCCTCATTAGGCTTGCAATAGTAAAATTCTACAATGTCAAATGTTAAATAAATTACAAAAATATTATCAAAATGTTAACATCAGACAATAATCATCATAAAAGCAATAATAGAAATTACAATCATATTTTAATTATGTTTTGTATATTTTTATAATATAAGATTTAATTTGTCACGTCTTGTCTTTTTCATTAATATATTCACTAGCGGCCCCGGCAGACGTTGTTGTTGACGCTCTGAAAAATAAAAATCTAGGACCCGATCCCACCGCCACCTACCGGTTCCAATTGTGGATTTAATTAAGCCATTCGGGGAACCCGCTCAACACACACAAAAACAAAATCACCAAAGTCGCTCCCGATGATTAGGAGGATTCTAGAACCCGATCTCAGCGCCACCTACCGGTTCCAATTGTGGATCTAAACCATCCCGGGACCCACTCAAACACACATACAAAATTTCATCAAAATCGGTCCAGCCGTCTAGGAGGAGTTCAGTGAGCTACACACGCACACAAGAAATATATATATATATATAAAGATTTATGGCCTTACTTATAATCGTCTCTTAAATTTTAAGAATTGCTCAGCAACTGAATAGTGAAAATCTTACCAATAAACTTCTCTTAAGGATGGCGGATGTGGTAAAGTAACTCTTACATAAGTGTCAAAAATAACCAACGTCGAAAGGTAGTTTAAGAGACTGCTAAGAGGCAAGTGATTCGTAATACTGACCAAATAACGTTCTCTTCTGGTCTTTAATCAATTATTTTGGTTACAACCTACGTTTATTATTCAAATTTCATTTATCTGCACTCCTTTTAGGTTAACAACAGCTAATACACGTTTATAAGTGAAAAAAGATACGTGTACTATACTCATTAATTAAGGACTTACTCGTACTTAAGAGATGGCTAATCTTTTCTTAACGAGATTATTATAAGTAAGGCTATTATTGTATAGTAACTTTTGTTAATCAAAATTGTTTTTAGGGATTTTTTACATGGTTACAGGGGCTGTGCTCTTAGCATTTCTGGAAGTTTGTTAAATATTACAGGTGCCATGCAGAATATACTTTTGTTCATCATGGCTCTCTTTGATGGGTTTAGTATAAACTTTGTGTTGATCCCGTCTGTTAGGATCAACGACATGGGAAACTGATTAAGTCATTAACGCTCAACCACCTTAATTTTGATTAAAATTTTCAACCCGAGTACAAAAGTTGGAAGGTAGGACACAATTTTTGCAAATATGCAAGCTTGTTACTTTTGTACCTTTTGGACGGTATTAAGAAAATTATGTAGAAACAGGACTTTTAAGATTTTACAAAACTATACAAAGACAAACATGACAATAGTATGTCAGGGTTTCGATATCGCTTAAATAGCTACGGATCTCTAAAAATAACCGAGCACTCGACGTAGGGTATACATATTTAATGGTTTCCGATGTAGTAGTACCAGGCGAACAGAAATTGGGAAACGTTATCGTGTATCGAAATCCCGTTGTATCTGCCCCGGTAAGGGTCTCTGAGGAAATCATTGGTAAGGCACCCGGAAAATTTAGTAGCGCACGCCGGCCCGCGGTGGAGCACCTGCCTCTTGGTTATGCGGCCCTGGTACGTGATCTATTTCACTGATATTGCTTCTGTTGCCGATCACAGCCTTAGTACATAATAAAAGTGCCTGAGATAATTTTTATCATCTTACAAAATGATTTTGTAAGATGATAAACAATATAAACGAACACCAACACATATTGATACATATTCCAGGAATAAAAAATATCACACAGTTTAATACATTAAATTTGCTATCGACAAGTAAAAAGACCACATTCCCACGATGAAAAGAAGCGCAAAATTTAAGTCTAAGAATTAGCTGTCTATCAGCGAAATCCGCATAGAAATCGGCCCTGAAACGGCCCATAATAAATAAATTCTTTCTTTCTTTATGTTGCATCCTCACAATTTATGCCGATGTGGGTAGTTTCCATTTTCTCCGTGCGGAAACCAAGGTGAATATTTCACATCCCATTCTTAAATTCCATTAAACTCTAATAACAACAAGCCGTGTTTTCTTTTTGGTGTAAATGTGTGTCATAAATCGAAGACCTAAAGTGCCACTTGAGGACTTGTTGGTGCCGTGCACTCTCAGGACTGTTCTAGATGTACTAACAGTATTTAATCTGTACAATAAAATGTCACTGTAAACAATAATGACAGGTGACGTTTTATGCAGTATTTGACCTAAGTCTCACTCCCATAAATTCACCAAATAAAATCACAGTCCACTTAGCAAAAATGCTCAAGTCAACGACCTGCTGTGCGGAATCCGTGACCCACCATTGCACACTTCCAATACAAAGAAATGCAGCTAGCTTCCGATTACCTTCCCAGCTTCGATCTCGACAAATCGGGTATAATTTGGTTATAAACATTCAAGCACAATAAACTCGAGCCGAATTGATTTGAGCCTCGTCACTGAGTCAGTAATAAGTGTATCTCGAATGGCGATTACCACGTCGTTGGGCTGCCCACCACCATTCCGGTAATGCCAACCGCCGCGATCGCCGGAATCGCAACTATTACTGTAATCACGCGGATTACCGCCGATGCGGTGCCGGTAATCGCTCCGACTCAAATTGTTACCCCAGCTTTTAAGTGGGCACCATTTTGTAATAATTGAATGTGTACATTTTACATATTGATCGGGAGATATATATTACAATGTAGTAGTTTAGATACCGTCAAAGTGATTTCTATAATATTAACGACACATTTACATTCTAAGACTCTTAATGTGTAGATAGCACTGGCGCCGAAGTAATTTAATAACGTTTTCTAAAAAGCGCATGTTGCTTAGCTAAGATGAGAATATTGGTAAGAAAACACAAACACAGATATTATAAATAATTCTTACTAAAGCAAGAATATTTTAAGTATTTATACTAATACAAATGAAGTATCTCTCTACTATTTAAAATTTGGTTACAAATAAAAATAATAGTGGGATAACTAGTAACTACAAGAACAACATTGTTTCGTGTCAATCAAAGACTTGCAAATTGGTCTAAACGAGGTTTTAACATTTGATTGATTTCTAATAAGACTTGGCATCAAAACTGTGTTACCAGGCCGTTAAGTCCATAAAAATAATACAATTTCAACAATAGCCTGTAAAGAAGCAATTTAAATTTCAAAAATGGAACTTGCATTTTGAAACTCAAACTGTTCTATTCGAAATATAAATAAATTAGCGGCCAAGCAGCGGCTAGCAACTGTAACACGTACGTTCGCGCCAAATATGGCAATGCTCGATACGGTTGCAAATTGTTACAAGACATTGTTTTAAATGCGCAAGCGCATACGGTACATTACAAGTAAGGCACAGGCAGCGAGCAAGTCAGGCAAACGAGTCGGGCACGTTTAGATAACTATCTGTTATCTAGATCGAGTAGTTCTATTAAGGATTCGCTCGGTTAAAGTACTGTAAAACGATCGTTGAGAAAATAGACAGGATGGACCGAACACTGAATTGAAAGTAATTTCTAAACAAAATACCTTGGTCACAACGGTAAAGATGTTTAAAAATACATGAAATTAGCTTTATAGTGAGTTTGAATGAAAGGTGTCGTTATTCAGTTTTATATTTTTTAAAACTATTTTTGTTTAAGAGGAAAAGTAATTACAATTATTTAACGAAGTATGACTTTTTGAGTTGGCGTAATAATTCCATTATAATATGAAGTCAGTCAAAGCTTTCATCTGACACCTACTTGTTTGAATGAATATTGTTTGAATATATAATTCACCTCGACGTTCACATGATGTTCGTGAGCTTCAGAGTACTTCTTAATAACGCTTTACTTCTTAAGCAAGTTTTTGATAAAGTAAGCCTATAGATTCATGTAACACTTTACACCTATGGGAAGTGTGATATATGTAGATATATGTATGTACCAATCGATTTCCGTCCATCCGTTGTTGTTTACGAACGATTGGGTTATTCGTTGTCGATATTTGTGCGTCTAGCAATTTCAGTTTGGCGCCGGCCTTAATGGGCCACCGGCTTAATTATTCAAAATGTCGACACTTACGGGAGTGCGCTTTATAAATATTCAATAGTGATCGTCCTTTACAACGGGGTACATGCTAAATGGTATTTTTTAATTGCTTCGTTATGTATTTTTGCCTATATACCGTAGAACAAAATAAATACTACCCTCCCTTATTCATATGTTTTTTTTTTATTACATAAGTTCAGCAGACAGGAACACGGCCCACCTGATGGAAAGATGGACCATCGCCTATGGACAATTGCAACACCAAAGGTGCTACAAATGCGCTGCTGCTCTCTTAAGGCAGACTGAAACCTGGTCACTAATGCCGGAACACAACTCAAGTTTGTTATGGCGGCATACTCTAGACCAGGGGCGATAGCCATCCAGACGAGTAAATAACCTACCACGTGGCTTGGGTGGCTTTATCGAGTCTTACGACAGGCCGTTTTATCCGTGTAGGAACGGAGAAACAAGAGAATTTCCTGCGGCCGGGCGACCTTTCGCAAGAGGCGACAAAACAATCCACAGCCAGGTGGTAGGGCATTTGCCCGACTGGATGGCTATCACCTCTAGTCTAAAGTATGTCGTCATAACAACCTTGAGTTGTGTTCTGGGATTAGTGACCAGGTTTCAGTCTCCCTTAAGAGAGCAGCAGCGCGTTTGTAGCACCTTTGGTGTTGCAATTGTCCATAGGCGATGGTAACCGCTTTTCATCGAGTGGGGTCTGCTTGTCTGCTGAACTCCTGCAATAAAAAAATAAAAAGGCCTCCTGGCTGCAGTAAATTGTATTCTTACTCCTTACTTACTTACTTTCTACACGGATAAAAGTATATTTCGTAGTGGAGCCATGTTCAAATCATTATATTGATTGCTTTTAAGACAGGTTCGATTGGTGGGATACCAGGATACCACAGAATATCGACGTGGAACATTTAGCCTTCAGCTATTCGTCTTTTATACAATCATTGGGAGTTGTGATGGCTACTCTTCCCTCCACCTGCCCCATCCCTCTTATTCAATCCCCTCTATCTATCTATCTATCCTAAAGGCTGACAATGCGTCGACTTCGCCTTTATTGTTGCAAACGTCATAGGCGACAGTAACACACTTTATTAGATGGGCCGTCTGCCTGTTTGCCAGTTGCTAAATGAAAAATAATAATTTAATACTACAGAGTATATAACGTAATTGGATAGGACACAAAAGAAATAAAAAAACAATTAGTCTTCTAAAAAAATAAACAACGATGACTCAACACAAGTTTTAAACCATAATTATTCCAATTTTCCAATTAGAACACATTGTCAGTGTCTTTTGAATCACAACAAAACTGACCGCAAAATCAATTACGTGCACTTTTCTACTTAAAATGAAAAAGTCAAAATACTTGACATTTGGCTCGAACACACGCGTAAACAACCGCGGTCGAGTTGCGGTCACGCTGCGGCTTAGACATAGTGCTGTTTATGAATTATTTATCGATAAATTTACTTTTACAGTTCACGATGCAATTACGCTTTCATATCCCTAACGACATTCAGATCGTGTAAATAATTTCACGACAAATCATACGAGTGTATAATAATTACAATAATAGTACATTATGGTACTAGTGTGTAACATTGGTGATTACCGCCGAGGCGCCATTGAGACTCGAGCCGTAGGCGAGGGTCTTAAGAGAGCCGAGGACGGTAATCATCAATACACACGTGTATCATACGACGTTTTTCAACACACTTGTGAATAAAATAACAACAGAAACTCATTTTATTTAGTAGATAAAATAGATATTTTTCTTTGGAGTTTTCAGGTAGTAAACTTTCCATAACGTTAAGGGCTTCACATCTTATATCGGGCGGTGTACAACATAAATCATTTTCTTCCTAACTAGTACTTGTAGACATTTTAATTAATAAATAACTATAATTTCAACAGTGAAAACGAGTTGTGAAAAATGTTTCGCTATGGCGGGAAAAAATAATCAGTTTCCTATGCGCGCGCATTGCGATCGGCCACAGACTAAAGGGATGAGGTTTTTTTTCCGCGCATAGGGTTTGCGCCTATTCTGCCACGTACAAAATGGGGAATTTAAAGTTCTCTTTTATTACAGTGAAAAAAAAGGTATATATGAGTGAAAGTTTTATTTGTTAAACACGTACGAGTTAAAATTATCTATTTAAATAAGAAGTTGCATGAAATGAGCAAGCAATAGGAACATTAATTTATTTGTTCTATAGAACACGATCTTATTTTTTGAATAAAAACTTTTTTAAGAGCAAAGCAACTCAACCAATAAAATTAAAAAAAAAAATCTATAACTCACTAGTGAGTTATAATTTTTTTAGTCACAGTTTGATTATGGGTGTCATTCTGTGCCTAATTGCGGTGACCATAGAGCCACTTTAGGAGCAAGTGTGTTGAAAATAATATTTTAATACGCAAGTATAGTGGTTTAAGAACAATAAATTATATTTTGACGCACGTCGAGTGTCATTTTGTTTCGTACAATATCAGTCTATTAAAGTATTCCACTGCTGGGATCGAGTCTTTATATTTAAGGAGAATGGACAGTATATCCATGAATTTTGGGCCTTAATCCCAAACGGTTCTCGTCCGATCAGCCCGAAAGAATTAATGAAGTTTTAGATAGAAGAAAGAAAGAACAGAGATTTATTTAATACTGCATTATTATAGTCCGTATAACACAAATATACGTATAGTAAATACAATCGACAATGCAAATACATATAAAAATAACAAGCAAAAAAAATCGAATACGAAAACGAACGACAAAAGACGTTTGCGAGTAAGCTCTCTTGTGTGACGTCATGTGTTGTAAAAACTCTAATATTATGTAAATGTGCTTTCTTTCTTTCTTTGCTTGTCCAAAACAAATAAGCGAGTTTCGCACTTCGATTATCTCACTCTGCAGGTTTCATTACGATGTATTTATGTGGTATTTTCAATAAGGCGCATTAGGTCAAAAAACTGCTAGGACTAATAGAAATATTGATAAGGGTGGGACTCAAACCCACATCATTGGGATAAGATGCGTGTTTATTAAATTAACACGAATTTCCTACCTTATTTGTCACCAGTTTGTTTCTTACAAGACAATAAGATAAGAATATATAAGATAATACAGAGAAATAAGCTAAAAAAAATATATATGTTTTTGGTAGTAACTTCCATTGATCACCCTATAAACTATATAAACCAAACATTTGTTTTGATGTAGAGTTTTTTAGCGACTAGGTATGTTTAAAATGGACGAAAGGGGAGTTGTGTGGAAAGTTTCTGTATGCTGCAAGAATTTGTCTAATTGGCGTCAGACAAAGTCCTACAATTTAGCTGAGGCTGGGATGGGGGATTTACTTATGGTTCTGATTTTCACTCAGTGTCTTTTAGCTTGAGGATTATTCTAAAGGGAAAATATTTATGTCATACTTCACACTGTCTAGATCTACATAACATGCGATGACATATTTGTAAAGCATGTGTAAATAATACCAAAATTATCGATATCCACAGTTAAAATAAACACTGCATCCCTATATAACAATAGGAGCAATTTACGTCACTTTGAACAGCCAGTGACATTAGCACAGGATCTCCGCCCGGCGAACGCTGATTGGCCGCGAATTATCTTAAGGGATGCGCCTGAGTGCACGCGCGTTATTTGGTGATTCCAAATTTAAACTTCTTAAGAGTATGCACAACAGCAAGCCTGTGTATAATCTATAATGTTTGTGCAGATTATATGGTTACAAGAAAAATTCCACGTACTGATCTGTAGAAGCACATTTTATTACCTGCCAGCATTTGAACTAATCGTAATCCTTTTATGATCGTCTTCTTTTGTTCACTTATTTATTGGCATGCGTTTAGTAATTATTGTGGAGAATAGCCTATTGTCCTATTGTAGTCGCTCATTAGCAACATTTGCCAGGTGTTGCGGATTACGTCGACTACGATACGGGCACATTTGTATTTGTGAGGTATAAAACGTAAGAAAGTAGATGAAGCGAAAGTTGTATGTCAGGATCGTCCCAAATCGATCATGCATTTTTTCTGTCTATTCCTATTGAAAACAGGCGTGATAATATGGATGTATGTACAACGGTTACCTGAGGAACCAGTCTCAAACATTCAGACAACAAAAATAAATCACGAAAACTTCGTTTACTAAATTTACCACATCTGGAATCAAACCTGGGGCTTTACAGTTGCAGTGTATTTTAGGCTGTAACGCATAATATAAACGATTAAATCTCTGTTTAATCTGTATTGCTGAATAGCATTATATTTATTCTTTTATTATTGCAATGTATAAAAGCCTACTTAAATCGCACAATAATAATGAGACGACCTATTAACACGAAAAAATATTTACACAAGTGCATCTACGTCACAAATAAATCAATGAGAATAAAAACTAGAAAATCTAACTACATTTGTTTAAACACAGATCACCTTCATTTTTTTAGGCTGAGAATATAATGTGAAAAACAACGCGCGTTTCGTATTCACTCTATGTATCTAGCTTATTTTTACCTAAAACGCGCGGTAATGCGTTTTAGATAAAAATAAAACTTTAATCTATACAATCGTAATGTTAGTAGAATCAAATAAAAGATTATAACATGTTATTATTTACAACTTAAATATTCGAAATATTGCTATGCCATATTGACACAAAGTGGAGCAAATTAGTATTTTAATATGTGTTCAAACATATTACTTCGAAATATAAGATAATATGTATTTATGTTGTCGTTTTAAATGGACATAAATCTGCTGTGCAATGTCAAAACCAAGCAGCTGACATTGTTTTTTGAATTATTTTTGGTGCATTTATTGTCTTAAAATTCCTGGAATTTGCTAATGTATTGTGTTTGCCAAAACATATAAAGATTGTATCGAAATATGATGTCACAATTAATATGGTTAATTATTTTATTCGAAATGTTATATCATTGATGTGAATGAATTCATATTTTTGCCGTTGTTGTAATATTTCTTGGAATACACTTACTAGCTTTTGAAATTGCAAAGTTGAAATGATTAGTAAAACTATTCCTAGGATTTTAAAATGCGAATTATAAAAAACATGTCTGTTTCTCGAAGCCCGACAGAAGTGATAACTTGCATGAGAGAAAGGTGAGAGAAAGGATTCTAATGTGAGAGAAAGGGAAGTCAGACTGGCGCCGTAACGCGTTACATAACGAACCAGTTTACCCTCCCATAAGAAGTTATCACTTCAAAATTACACAGCCTCAACTGTGGGAAAAAAACGCGCGGTTATTTTTCGTGTTGTGTACTAGCTTTAGCATTATAAACAAGTGAACAGACGTACATACGTAAGCACATAAAATTATCGAAAACAACACGATGGGAACAATGTCTTATATTCTTAGAGAAACAAGGCACTATTGTTTGAAGGCATTCGAATAAAATTGTTTGCAATTACTTTAATTCGAGTTGGCTTGTACCATTTGGATATACTCATAGGTTCTCAAAGTGGCCTTTATGACCCAGGGGCCCTTAATTATTCTGTATAATATTATTATATCTGTATAATAATACCCAAAATGGGTGTTATTATACAGATTTAAACATGTGGTTATCTATTTAAACAACTCCACAGAATTGAATATGTTTATATAATAATTATAAACAAACTGAAAGCTTAGTTTACAATAAATTTCGTATTTTAATCCAGCATCCAGCCAGGTGGTAGGGCATTCACTCGACTGGATGGCTACCACCCCTGGTCTCAAGTATGTCGCCATTAAAACTGAGTTGTGTTCCGGCATTAGTGGCCAGGTTCCAGTCTCCCTTAAGAGAGCAGCAGCGCATTTGTAGCATCTTTGGTGTTGCAAATGTTCATAAACGATAGTAACCGCTTTCCATCAAGTGGGCTGCCTGTCTGCTCCTATCTATCAATAAAAAATAAATAAAAAAATATCCCTAAAATGTAACAGCATATAAACATCTCATTGCTGGGCTCGGACCTCCCACTATTAAGGAATGGACGGTATACCAGCCACGCTTGTCCAAGGCGGCTTGGCAGGTTTGCCACATCTGCTATCTCAATGTGCAGGTTTTATCACAATGTTTTTCCGTCACTGTTCTCAGCACGTGCTAATTGTAACAATACGCAAATTAGGTCAGAAAACTGCCTGACCTGGATTTTAATCCCTGAACGTCTTATAATATCTAGAGGCATATCAGAGTCTATTTCAGAGACAACAATCGAATAACTGATATTGGATGTCTTTTTAAATAATCGGTAGACAAACTCACGCATTCTACTTATAATACTTATGCTTGTGTTATGGATAATATACAACGCACAATTCTGAGGTCGACCCCAAACACCCAGACCATAGCAAATATCAAATAACGGATAATTCGCTTACAAAATGTACCATGCCAAGAATCGAACCCCAAGCTATCCCAGTGACTTAGCCCGGCAAATACTTTATTCACTCAACCAAAGAGCGTCATATAAACAACAGTTTTTATTTCAGTACTAGCTTCTGCTCGCAACCTCGTCCGCGTGGTGCGGTTTTTTAACTATCCCACGGGAACTCTTTAATTTTTCGGGATCAAAGGTATCCTATATGTTGACCAGGGATCTAAGCTACCACCATACAAAATTTCATTTCAATCGGTCCAGTCGTTTCGGAGATTAGCCGGTACAAACAGACAGACAAATAGACTAACAGAGAAACAAAAAAATTGTAAATAATCTAAATTAGTTCTATTTCACTTCTTACAGCCCTCTGACCCGGTTTTTAGCAAAAAAAAATCATTGTACAGAAATTCGACCTCTACAATTTTATTATCTGTATTGATAGATTAGTACCTATATTTTAAACTTATTTGCAAATATTCCAATTTTTCTATTAATAAGCCATAGGAGATTATCGTTTCCCGCTGGCATTGTGACCCCCGCCTTAGTACAGGTGTAAAAATATAATATTTATATGGTAAGGAAAGGGTTTCGCTTGTTAGCGGGTAATGAGGTGCGCGCGCAACAATAAATTAGTTCCACAAGCCGCCGCTTGGGGCGCTGCTCATTTGCATGTTTATTATATCTGTGCGAGTACAACATTACTTTTTTTGTTTTTTGAACTAATTCTTTCATTTAATGTTTAGAAATCAGCCATAATGGCTACTTTTTTAAGGTTCTGTAGTCATCTGGCCAGAAACGGAAATATTGTATTTTCCACGTTATGAAGTGAAACTTATTTAGGATAGTTGTGATTTGAAAAACAATGAAACGAAAAAGCGACACTAAATAGAGATAAACGTATAAATCTATAAGACTAAGCCTGCATGAGAAGACCTATGAATGTCAAAGAAGCAAGTGAGGTGTGTAAGAATAAGCCTGAATGGCGCTCTGTTGTTCGTGCCTACCCCGCAAGGGACCTGCATGTACTAAGCCTGCGAGAGGATGAAACAGAATACAGACATTATATTTGATAATTTATACACTATGCTACTACTCGTACATATAGAGTTGGAAACGTTTTTGTTAATAGTTCAAATTTCGTGTTTTAAAACTTAAATATATAATTAACGACATTATATATGAAATATATAGAAAACTGAAACAGGCAGACGGCCCACCTAATGGAAAGTGGTTACCGTCGCCTATGGACGTTGGCAACACCAGGGGTAACACCAACGCGTTGCCAACCTCTAAGAAATTTTATAAATCTTAAAGAACCCCATGTCTTAGCGCAAAGGGAAAAGCGCGTCGGGAAGTTCACTCCAGAACAATGTACCTACTGTTTTTTCAACATCCATTTTTTTTATTGCTGAAGCTCAGCAGACAGGTAGACGGCCCACCTGATGGAAAGCGGTTACCGTCGCCTATGGACATTAACAATCCCAGGGGTGCGGCCAATGTGACTTGAAGGAGAAACTGGCCATTGATGGCGGAACACAACTCAAAGTTGTTATGGTGGCATACTCTGAATGAATGAACGTTCTTTATTGCATATATAAATTACATATATACAATAGGAGGTCTTATCGCAGCCGGTGATATCCTCCAGACCACCTTTACAATAATTAAAAATAATTGAAATAAAATATACTTATCATAGATTAAAAAACAAAGACAAAGAAAACTTAAATTAAATGTCAAGAAAAAATAATATTGATACGCATGTCTTTATTAATTGCTAAATATTTTGATGTCACACCAGAGGTGGCAGCCATCCAGTCAGGAAATGCCCTACCACTGACTGTGGGTTGTTATATCGCCTCTTACAACAGGCCGCCCGGCGGCTGGAATTTGTAATCTTTCTCCGTTCCTGCATAGAGGATTTTTTTTTCAAAATTCAGCGAAAAGAGATTCAAAACACGGACACTCCACTATACGGTGTAAGAGCATGAAATATCTGCAAGTCACGGTGACGTATAGGATCGCGCCGGCTCGTTAGGCCGCCATGCGGCTGTCACTTTTTGACAGTTCCCAACTGAGACATCGATGCCTCGTTACGAACTCTTATCTGCTAAGAATGTTGGTATAGCATTCCACTACTCATTGTTGTAGGCTTTTTTGTTTTAGATCTTTGATAATCGAAATGGACGTGTAATGTTGATTTAATTTGGACGTGTATAAGCAGTCCTTGGTATCTGTATAACTGTATCCGTCCTTTTACGGCTTGACATATTATAAAGGAAGGAAAGTAAATTATTATTCCTTCCATCCATTTCAATATTACATAAAATTATTAGAGCTAGGCATGTTCGCTGAAGAGTTTCTTGCGCCGCTTCTTCTCTTCAAGTCATATCATGTGGTGAAACGGCGGTAAAATAGATTAGGCTCCCATAGAGTAAATAATAACCATAAACAAAATTAAGACTAAATAATTAAAATGAACAAGTTGGCGGTAGGTTAAATAAAACTTTAACAATACTCATTGACACTTGACATCTTTTGTCTTCCGTGATAACGGCCACTGAAAAGTCACTTCTCTTGACGAACATTTCTTAGCTTTGATTGTTCTGTGTAGGTACAAATTGTGAGCAACGGGACAAATAGAGAATGACCTTCACGGCCACACCGGCGGCCTCATAGCTTTAAATGTACTGCTGCGGTACAAACTGTGCAAATCTCCTCGCCTCGTTTGAAGTTGTACATTGTACTGGTTCTGTACAAAATGGCATGATACTCTTACAAACTCATTTTATAATCGTGTCCTACTCAACGCTAAATATAGCATCGTGTATGGGCCCTTAACTTCAATAACAGATGTGATAGCAAATTACGAATTCAAAAAATACTCTTATTTCAAAATTCCGTTCAAAATTCAAAACAAACACGAAGCCATCTGATCTGAGCCGAACCAGCCCGGAACAGTTATAAATCAAAAAGCTAACAAATAAAAACTGCTAGCGAGGTGAAAACGTTATTATCTTTATAATTGCACGTCAAGCCGGGAAACTGGGAGCATTCGGGGACTGTTTCGCGCGCTTTACCACTTTTATTAGGGTTCTATATTAAAAAGCGAAAAGAAATGAATGGGATTATTTCGGCATTCTCTTTAATATTTTATAACACAGATAACTAGAGCTTTATTCGCGTATATGTTATTTTCTATCAATCTTATCCGTGCGGGAACGGAGAAGGAATACAACTTTCTGCAGCCTGTCGTAAGGGGCGACAAAGAACACAGCCAGGTAGTAGGGTATTTACCCATCTGGATGGCTACCACCCCTGGCCTAGAGTAGTTATACCATCATAACAACTAACGAGAGTGGCAACACATCGGTAGCACTTTTAGTGTTGCAAATATCTATTGGCAATGGTAACCACTTTCCATCAGGTGAACCGTTTGACTGTCTCCTAAACTCATGCAATAAAAAAAACCAGATAATCCTTTTTTCATAATAATAATTTCAAGATAATCAGTTCATTCCCAAGTTCGCGAATAAGAAATAAACAAACATAATCACTCACGTTTTAGCATTTTTTAATTTTCTGAAGCAAGCAAGTCGGCAGACGGCCTCCTAGAAAGTCACCAATAAATATGCCCATATTCCTCTTGCGTTAGTGACAAAGATCTAACGAGCCTGTGACGTCATTAATAATCTCAAATAACGTATTAAACCCGTGTCTGCGTGTCACAATAACATTATTCAAGGTGTAGCAGAGATATTTAAAAAAATAGTGGAAATGTTACTACAATAGAAATTTCTACAGAACCTTACCTGCATGGATACAATACGTTCGCGAACATTCTATATTTCTGCCCGCCAAAATGATATATACGCTATGAATACAGAATGCGTCGCGTCACCTTGCTTCCTTATGAATTCGATAGTAACTTTCTCTGCGTTATTATATCCTGGTGCCTTCTTAGATTATTTTTTTATTTATTTATTCTTTGTTTTACTGCGTACTTTGTTTTACAATCTGTTGTAGTGTATTTTCAATAATTATATCTATCTAGTTTGTTATACTTAATTTTTACAAATTTTCTTCAAATATCTAAGTACCTCTATAGTTTACAAGAGATTTAGAATGACTAAGTTTAGGACTTAAAATATTATATTGAATAACAGCTGTGTTAGTAGTACCCTGTGTCCAAATGTGCCTTTTTTGTACCGTTGAATAATAACTCCTTAACGATTAGCTTTTAGTATCTATATATGAGATATCTGTCAATGTTTAACGTTTGTAACAATATCGTATTTCAGATTAAGCATTAAATTCTTGGCTGCATCTGCGTGACACATTCACTTACTTTGACGGCTTATGTGGTTGAGCGAGCGAGTCTTTTTGTCGATTACTAATTTAAAAAAAACAAACTAACACTATCCTAAATGTAGCAGAAGCATATTAAATAATATCTACAATAAAGCGTTCTATAATTCAATTAACAAAATCACAGCTTAAAAAACGCGGACCCTTTGACAGTTCCCGAAACGTCACTTTTTTTCTTTTAAACTTTTAGCGGGACGTCATTCTAATCAAAATAGTTTACGCGGCGAACGCGCCTTGCTTTTTATCCTCGGAGAATCGGGCGTGGGAACGGTGCATTTTTGCCATGATTTAGTTAGAATTAAGGAACTCGGGGTCTGGTTATCTATAGCTCCATTCAAGTGGTTGTCTAAACTGGCTTCATTTAGAAACTTGTTTATTGGAGTCTAATTTTGGATGCTTTTTATAGAGAATGCCATGCGGGTCTTTCTTATTTATTTTAAAATAAGTCGCTATTTAGTTGCAATCAATAGTTTTCAATCAATTTATGTGTCAGAGTAAGATGTATGGAATTGGCGATTTGTAGATTCGCTTCATCTAGTTATTTTTTATAATTCCGTAGATGAATGGTATACACACAGTCGTTATTACCACCATGAAATTCTTCGCTGAGCGCGGCTGATACTCACTTGACAATTTTTATAGGTTTAAAGCCAGATGATAAATGTGATTTGAAGTTTTATAGGTTAAATGCACTATTCAGGCCAAACCACCTAATGGTTAAATATATCACGTAGGTGTAAATGAGAACGCTAAATTATTTGTTCTTTTCGTCCAATCGAATTGATTTTAATAGAATATAGATTTATTTTTAACACCTGAGATATTTATCATAGCTAAGCTTGTTTTCAGAATATTTTTCAGTACTTACGTAATAAATAATTCCGTTCTTAACATGTAGCAGTGAGAGAAGCTATATGTATTTCTAAACTCAAATTAAAAGAGACATTACTTGTTTTTAGATAATAGTTGGTTATTGAATTTGTATTTATTTCTGTGGACAGTGTATAAAATAAGACCTATTTTTTGAGCCGACGGAACAAGTGAGCGTCTTGCGAAAACATGAATCGGAAAGCGTTTGAAGCTGGAAAACAAAACATTAATCAAAACCGCTCGCACTCACATAAATCAAGGCAGACGGGAAAAGGACAGGTGCACAATTCTAGCACTCGATTTTATAAATGGGCGGAGCTGTAACAAGGACAGAAATATCGATTTCATACGTGCAAGACAAGAACGGAGACAATGCAGTGGGGAGAGTTTTTTCAAGGAAAATCTGAAGAAACTCCACGCTCACATGGCGTAATTAGGGCTCGAGTTTATTATTTCTTAAATGACGATGGCTTTTATCATTTATAGCGCGATTATTACTTTGTTATTGTGTTTAATTGTATGTATCTTTAAAATTAACATTTATTATGGATTATAAATTCATAATGTGAAGGTTGTGGATATTGTAATTGTTTAGTTTATCGATTCGATATGCAAATGAATGAACTAATGTGATTTTGTGTCACCCTAGTACATTAACTTGTTTTGACTGCGAGTGTATTACTATTATCTTTTTTTGTACAAAAAAATACCAAGTGCGTGACAGTGCGTCTACGTAGAGTTAGAGTTCTCTAGAAATAACGAACATGGTCGCTTTGTTTTTTTTTGTTATTTGGCCACGGAACACTAAAAATATTTAAAATCGAATAATCCCACATCTCTCAGATACTTGGTAAAGCCATGCTGGAATCATTTTAATAAATGAGTGAAAGTTCCCTCTATCCCGTTTTCTCTATCCTATCCTCCTATTCCAATCCCATATCCTATTCTTTCTATCCCATTTCTCCTGTTTGATACCTCTATGCCATCTTAACGCTGGCAACGCGTTAGCTTAGCTCCTAGTGTTGCAAATTTGTATAGGCGGCGGTAACCACTTTCCATGAGCTCAGCCGTCTGCCTGTTTCGCAGTAAGACAGATACTACTCAACAGAATGTGTTTGTACCATTCAACTATAATTGTAACGCTGATTATTAGACGAATCAACCAAATGAATTCAATTTGAGTTGAACTGTGCGGACACAACGATATTCAATGTCATTGAATATTTTTTTATGTATATTTATATAGATTGGTTGCTTCATCCAAATAGAAAGACAGAAATGAAGCACTTGATATTGTCTTAAATTATGAAAGAAAATTCTTCAATGTAGCGAAGAGTACTAACCTGATAAAACGAATTTAAAATATGCACGCTTACAAATTACCGCGATAATGCTCAACTTCTCAAAACGCTGTGTTGTCATGTCACGCAAAATGACACTTGTATGATACGTAAATTGCTCAGAAATGCTCATGATTAACCAATTTGTTCCATTTCGAAATTCAATTCACGTTGGCCATTGTTGTTCCGTAGTGTGATTACTGATTACGTGTTTTACCAATGACAATTGGTGTAATCATGTAATTATATAATTACTATAATTATAATTGAATGGTTGGATGGGTGACATGTGCCGGGTTTTCATTAGTTTTGAATGGTTTGGTGGATACTTATTTTAAATAATGGAGCACGTTATAAACCCTCTGCATTCTCGCAAGAACATGAGAATGTGGAGGTCTTATGACGTCATAAGTAGGCACTAGTAAAAGGTTTCACATAATGCATTAATTATTATTTGAAAAGTACTTATTATTATTATTTATTTTTTGTATTATTAAAAGTGAGACGTGTTAAGATATTATTTTATCGCCTGTTCTTATATATGTAAAAATATTAGATTTTATTGTAAGATGTGCATCTCTATTATGGTTATTTTTTAATTTGTTGTAATTTCACTCTTTGTTACTGTTATAAAAATATATTGGTAGATAGGTACTATTTATATATTATTTATTTATAACTGCAATACAAAACCAATAAAAAACTATTGAAAAATAGTCGAAACGAGGGAATAAAACTTTAAAAAAAACACCGCGCCTAAAAACGTAGTTTTATATTATCGACTAATCGCGAAAACTTAAGCAAAAATTAAAAAATCAAGTAAAGTTTTCTTAAGAGCCTATGAAAGGGAAAATCGCCATATGTTCAGGGGACTATTTAACCGGCAGTTTAATACGGCACAACGAATAATCGCACGATAATTGCGGAATCAAACCAAAATTACACCTTTTGCAGTACCTTAAATTATTGTTTAGCCATTCTGGAAATTACAAGCGCATGTCGTTAGTTGATTATCGCCTTTATAGAAACGGTGAAAAAAAATATTGTTCATAAACAAGCGTGTTAATTGTGGTTCGTTATGGGTTCTGTATGAAAATTAATAAGATTTTCTTTGACAATGAGGGCAATTTTTAAAAAACGCAGATACAGATTAGAGAAACTAAAGCGGTAGCTTACTACTCATCATGATAAGTGTACGACAGTGCATAATGTTCCACTTTAGACACCCACTTGTTATATTCATCATATGAATCTACGAAAACGACTTCTTAAGGCTCTCTGATTTTACGTGATAAACCTACCCTGGCATCATTCTGTTGATTTCAGCTCTGAAGGCCGGCTCGATCAGTCTCACGGAATATTTTTCGATCATAATTTCCATCCACATCACTCGGATACCAGACGTACCAGTTTGCGCCACCGTTACATAGTGGATACATCACTAGGGAGAACTTGGAGAACCACTAGGGTGCGCACTGCTTAAGAGTGGAATAATTTGCCGGAGTCTGTTTTTCTTAACAAATAAAATGTTGAAGTCTTCCAGTACGGAGTGCTATCTCTGTGTTCAAAAAGTTTCCGTCACAACGCAGATGATAAGGGTGACGTTGCGGTAGCATTAGATAAAATTAAAAAACCGCCAAAAGTAATTAAAGTAAGATAGAAAAATAAACAAGCACCGAAAAATTTCCGCTTGGTGTTTCATTATTGAAAATTCACAATAACTAAATCAACCTATACGTTTACAGCATTATATTTACTAACTTATTTTAGACCACGTAAATAGTTAAGGTTTTATATACTGGCAATTTATTCATTTTCTGACACAATTTTTAATAAATGTACGCCAGCGCTATTGTGGTACACATTTGAACCTCTGTTTTCAGCAACTGCGCGACACTTTTTCAACTTCCCCTCCTTATAAGATGGCACTCCTTAACTTACCCTTTATACAGTGTCAGTATTGGATTAAGCGTGTTATATATGTATAAAATATTATTAGCGACCGGCGGAACCCTAAAACATAAAAACTCGTGTGAAACAACATAATGTGTAAGGCTAGCAATTTTAAAAATTGTTTTAATTAAAGGTCAGTGAACTTCGCACACGACTCTTAAATGGAATTCGAAATTCAAATCGTATGGACTAACGTTCGTCAAAGATGGCGGTTGCAGGAATCTGATTGCCGATTGGTCATGCTATGATGCAATATTGGCTTTTTTATACATTTTTTATTCTTTAATTATACCTAAGGCAATTTTAATTATACCTTTATGAAGTTTGCGTCCTCCTCGAGAATTAAAAAAAAACTTTACTCACTTTAAAAATCGACAGAATTTACTTAAGACAGGTTTGTATTACGCAAAACTTAAGAATAAAATTGCGAATGTTTCAGTTTAATTTTTATTCTTTGACTAACGTCCGTCAAACATGGCGGTTGCAGGAATGTGATTGAACATGCTACGTCGGAATATAGGCTATTTCATACAATAAAAATAAAACCGCATAGCAGTTATTTACATAACTTTAATTATACCTAAATGCAGTCCACTGCTTCTTGCGAATTAATTTTAAAATAACAATGTTTAATTAACCAATGCATCAAGGCACCAAAAATAATTTAATGCTTTTTGTTACAGGTAAGTTGCTGACTTCTGGCAAAAATGGATATGACTAGACTGAATAAAACACTCAGTTAAGTATATTAAAAATAAAACGTCGATGTGAAAAACGCTTTACTTATATTTGCTTGTAAGCAAACTGGTACGCGAGTGCACTTGCTAGCAAGTCATTACCGTCGCCCCTGGACATATGCAATACCAAGAGGACCGATGCCTTGCTTACCAAGTTGAGTCTTTGAAGAGCATTCATTGTCACTACTTTACACAAAAAAAAAAACATATTCGATTTTTTTTATTCTATCTTAGTTCTGTTGAATATTTTTTAAAGTAACTTTGATATTAGCCAGATCTATCAAATTGAATCGAATTGATTGAAAGGCAGAAATTAAAGGAAACGACGGTAGTAGGCATTCAATGATATTGAATAACTCTGTTTTATATTTACATGGATCACTTTAGTTGCTTCATCCAAATTGAAAGAAAGAAATCAACCGTCTAATATCGTCTTAATATTGGCTTTACAATACAATACAATATTCAATACAATACAATACTCTTTATTGTACAGTCTGACAGAAATTAAACTGATATAAATATTGTTTAGACTAAAACAGTGAAAAATTGAAAGTAATACTTAAGAAGTTTATTTTACGGATGAAGGCTAAAGGAATGATATTTATATTAAGTTAGAAAAGAATTATCTGTGAGTATATCTGAAGTTTCACAGTTTAAACCGCTCCCAATAACATTTTCGTGGGATTCCCGGCATATAAAGTACCGCAGATTTTACCTCCGGGAATATGCTACCGATCAGCGTATACCGCATCAAAACCGGTCCAGTAGTTTTTACGTGAATCCCGAGCAAACAGACAAACACAAAAATCTAAGAAGCAAAAGAGTACAATTTTAGAATGCTAATATTTAAAAAAAATTAGGCATACATTAAATCAATTAAAAAAATCGTTACAAACACTACCATGTATTTGACACACACACGCATATATACTCTCTTGTTTGTTAATAATAAAAAAAATAACAGTGTATGTAGCCTTGAAAATGAAGATAAGAAATCAAATACAGTGAGATACAACTGGGATTAACACTAGGACGACGATGAATATTAACTGTCCCATTTATAAGAAACTAAAGTATACTTAAGGAGACCAATTACTTATGGCGAACAAACAGTGAAACAAATGCCTTCTCATATATCGAGATTTTATCTCCGGGGTTCGATTCCCAGCCTCGGAGTTTCTAGACGTGAGCGGCCATTAATCCGTTGCTATGGTTACGGTTTCTACTTACATATATATATTATAATCTAATTAGATTCGTGTCTTTAATAATAAAAGACAAAATTGAAGTAATAACTGCGATTATCATCAGGATAGTCGTGGTAGCGTAATGGCTAGCGCACCTGTCCCAAACTCAAAGGGGCAGTTTTCTGACCAAATGGGCATATTGTTACAATTACCACGTGCTATCAACGGTGAAGGAAAACATCGTGATGCAACCTGCACATCGAGATGACCGATGTGTCAAACCTGCCAAGCCGCCGTGGACAAGCGTGGCGGGTATACTGTCCGTTCTCCCTATAATAGGAGGCCCGAGCCCAGCAGTGGGACATTTACGGGCTGATATTATATTATTATTTACTATATCAGCCCATAAATATACTCCAACACTTTCCGGCGATCTTGCGCAGATCACAGGGCCATCGGGCTGGAGGGCATCCTACACTATACCTACCAAGATGCGGGCTCTACTCCAAGAGTCATCTGCTCCATAGCCACTTCGCTTACTTATTTGACGAGCTATGTCGGTTACTTTGGTTCTGTAACGAATATCCTCATTTCGGATTTTTACCACAGAATAAAGCATAACTCGCTCGCTCGCTGAGAGACTTACCAATCCTGGCGTCAGTATCCACTCTATCCACGTCTCAGCCCCGTAGGGCAAAACGAGGATGACGCACTGCTCGAAGAATTGTTTTTTTTTAATTTTATTTCAGGAATTCAGCAGACAGGCAGACGGCCCACTTGATGAAAAGCGGTTACCATCGCCTATGGACATTTGCAACACTAAAGGTGCTACAAATGCGCTGCTGCTCTCTTAAGGGTGACTGGAACCTGGTCACTAATGCCGGAACACAACTCAAGGTTGTTATGGCGACATACTTAAGACCAGGGGTGGTAGCCATCCAGTGGGTGGTTTTGTCGCCTATTACGACAGGCCGCCCGGCCGTAGGAAATTATATTCTTTGTCCGTTCCTGCACGAATAATTTTGTGTTTTAAATATTCGTTGTTTCATTTCGATACCTGGCAAAGTTAAAAATATAAGAATGAATGAATAAGTCAATGAATGAATGATTTAAAGACCGGCACTAACAAGATGGCGAGCACAGCTAGTAATTAATAAAAATGAAATGTAATTAATTTTAAAATTAATTTAATTTTACATTTTGAAATGTGTATTATAGTTTTTAAATATTTTTACTATTTTTAAATAATTAATGTAACGAATACAAAATAACTATCAGTGGCGTAGACCCCATACTGTTAAAACAACTGCAAGTTTTATGTGTTTAATTTAAAATTAAAAATACTAATTGCTTATTATGCGTATTTTCTTCATTAAGAGATGCTCAGACGACGGGCTATTTTTAGAGAATGGCCGGTCTGTGCAAGATATCGAAGACGGATTGGCCGGTATCGTACAACGGCAATCTCAACTTATGAAATTTGGGAATTTAAAAAGGAGCTAATTAGGACTTTTTATCAATCAATCAAATCAATTTTAATTTTTTTCTGTCTCCGGATGTTCCGTCTAGTCTCTGAAACGGATGACCGATTTGACGGGACTAATATTATAAGGAGTTAAAAAAAATCCAGACTAAGTCGGGGGCACAGCTAGTGTATATTATATTATACAAAACAAATGCAAATTTAAACACTTTGTTGTATTATATACTAGCTTCTGCCCGCAATTTCGTCCGCGTGGAAAGTTTTTTAACCATCCCACGGTAACTCTTTAATTTTCCGGGATCAAAAGTGTCCTTTATGTTGACCATAAATATAAGCTAACCACCATACAAAACTTTATTTAAATCGGTCCGGTCGTAGCATTTTTTTTCATTGTACAGAAATTCGACCTCTACAATTTTATTTTATATATATATATATATATATATATATATATATATATATATATATATATATATATATATAGATAACAGAATGCAAATTTAAACAAACCTTTTCATTTATAAACGCACAAAAAGCTCGTCATGTACCGGCCTCTTATTAAACAGACTTTACTAGCTGAGACGTGCTGTTATACGATTCTTATGATATACGATATCGTTTCATATGTCGTATTGATTGGTTGAATTAGGGATTTGTTTTCAAGTGTCCGAAATTAGGCGTTCGAATACTAATTAGGAATCATAAATTTAAATATTTATTTTTACTAGTGATCGCCCGGGGTCCAAATTCGACCATAATAATTAATTTAAATTATAAGTTTGAACATTATTAGGGTTCTGTTGTCAAAGACTTCTATAATCACAGATTTCGCCAAGGCTACACTGTTAACTGTTAATGTTAATTTGACTTTAACAATAAACAAAAGAGTATATATTCGTGTCTGTGTCAAATACATGGCAGTGTGTGTAATGGTTTTTATGCATAATTTTTTAAAAAAATTAGCATTCTGCACTCCTTCTCTATATGAATTATAAGTGTGCTAAATTTCATACTCCTCCGTCCGCGCAATTTTCGTAAATAGGGGTACAAAGTTTTTGCTTCACGTATTAATATAAAGATTGTATTGAAAAATCTGCTATCTGCAATACCTCTGCTACATCTGGGATAATGTTAGTGTTATTGACCGTCTCAGGCAGATGTAGCGATGGGCTTATTACGTTATGCTACATCTGCCTGAATGAGCTACCACAAAACCCCATTGTTTAACGCCAATTAAATACCTAATACTTATTTTCGCATGGTGTTTGCATGTTTACTAAATACTAGCTGCGCCTACGGTTTCACCCGCGTGGTGATTGAAAATCGTTATATTTAATAAATAAATTATAGCCTATGTGTTATTCTGATGTATGCGCTAATTAATACAAAGTTTCATCAAAATCGATTCAGTAGTTTTTGCATGAAAGAGTAACAAACAAACATCCATACATTCTTACAAACTTTTGCGTTTATAATATTAATATAGATTTTGTTTAATTCACACTATATCTTTACAAATTATAGCCTATGTGTTATTTTGATACCCTATATTATTATAAAGTTTCATCAAAATCCGTTCAGTAGTTTTTGCGTGAAAGAGTAACATTCTTACAAAGTTTCGCGTTTATTAATAGGATTCATAAGTACACAGAGATTGGCTAAAGCCGGATACCATGTGAGGTCATTTTTTGTATAAATCTACTCGTTTAAAGATAATTTTGAAATTACAATATTCATGAATATTATACTCGACACTATACTACGGCTATACACGAATCGACGAGTGATTAAAATTGCTTTAAAAGCATTGATTGAATAATTTTATATTAAATAAGTAGCAAGCTATTTCAATCTTATAGATACAACCGTGATTTATTGCCAAAAAATATTTCAACAACATAAACGTTATTATACCGTCCGTGTTGTTAATCTGGTAGAATTTTGATTAAAAACGGTGTAAATTTTATAGTCGCCAATCAAAAAATGTAAATTTTCCGTAATTGTATAAATAAGTTATAAAAATATTTAAGTAATTTCTCTATTTCACAGCTGTTTTTTCTGATTGAAAGTTATTAATGTTTTACTTAACGGCAGGTTATCACGATGACATCGTAAAATTATTAATTTAAAGTCCCGATAGAAATATATTATGACATGAATCTTTGTTTATGTGATAATAAATATTTACAACTCAATATATCTAAGAATGTTTAGTTAATTTATTAAATAATAATATTTTTGACCAGGCTTTTTGGCACTTTTTTTTGGGGCACGATAATTCTCGAAAGTTGTAAGTCTATAATTTTTTGTTTGTAGTTCCATTCCAAAAAAGACAGTGTATTCACCGCTTCCAAAGGTTTTTCATAGTACGTACCAGGCTCAGTACGTACCAGTTATTCTTCGTCCAAATATTTGAACGTCAAGTGGGCCGGCTGCCAGTGTACTGAACTCTTGCAATCAAAATAAAAAAAATCAAGGGCACAAAATTCATCATAACAAGCATATTCAATAGTATAATATTACATATATACATAAAATATTAATGGCATATATATTAGTATTAATATACTTTTGTATTATTTCTTTATTTTCAAAAAAATCAAATATATTTTTTTCTTACAAGATACTTACAAAAATGTTTTTTTAAATACAAGTATAACATATAAATATTTAAAAAATATTGATTAAACAAATACAACCTTACTTTACTTTATTACTACTGTAAGTTACTTTAAAATTAAAAAATGTTTCGCACGCATTTGCACGCCGTGCGCTTAGTTTTATGAGACAACTTGCCCTTAAGCGTATAATCAAAGTGTAATAAATAACACAAATTTGATAACTCACTACGCTCAATGATTACCTTATAATCATACATGACGATAACTATCGCCAATGATGCTAAGCCGACTATAAAAATCTTCATATCACCGCTTATTTGCTTTTACGGTTATAATAAAAATCTTAGTGGCGTGTAAAACATTTTTACAGTCCACTAACACTTTTTCAATATGGCGATAAATTTATAATCGTTAGGACGACCGTTCCTAAAATGACATTTGATTCCTTTTGATTCGAATTTACGGGTCCGAGACGGTGAGGTCAAACCATAGCTTATTTTTTCTTTTTTTTTCATCCGCCCGGTTCTTGGTTTAAATTTCTGATGTGATCTCAGACGAGGCATACCGAACATATTTGATTTTGTTTTTTTTCTCATCGCGGCGAGAGATATAAATTTGATTGTGCTTTGTACGGGTGCTGGTTTCGAGTTAAAATCTCACGTGAGTTGGTGGGGATTGAGAATTACGTGTTGCGTATTAAGGAGATTGTTTGGTATGAGGTATATGTGAGGAATATTTACAGTACGCGATTTTTAAGGGATCTCGGCTAATTGTCAGTTACACTAGACCGAAAGTAATAAAAATTCAAATTAAAATGCTTTTCATGGCTTTATATCCAAATGTAGGATCATTTCTAGGAAACCTTTCATAGGTTTTATAGTGGACTATCACGCACTTGGCTGATAACACGGGCCACAAATATAAACAGTAGTTGACCAGACTTTTCTATTGTTTTGTATTTCGATGTGCTGTATTTATGTAATATTCCGTAGTAATATTTTTTTAATATGAAAATAAAGCCATGAAGAGCATTTATTATTTTAAATTTAATTTGAATACATATCTTCCAAAAGTGTCTAGGGAAATAGCTAATAGCGATAATACAGCATAATATATTGTTATTTTTTTACATACAATAGCATAACCAATAGATAGACTTATTGTAGAAAGTAATGTGATAGCTTAATGAAGTTTTAATAGTCAAGAGTTACATTTCTGGTGTAGTTTACAACGAACATTATAACCGATTCCAAACACCCAGACCAGAGAAAATAACAGTTACCTTATTACTATCTAAAAACTACACCATCCCTTAGACAACTAGACCATACACAGCGCCAATGGAGATCAACGTCCTCCCAATGATCATAAGCGTGGTATCAACGCAATAAAGCATGTTGACTTACGATGATTTGCATAACATATATAAATTTCAATGACCGATCAATACCAATCAATACCAATGAATTTATTATACCTAGTTTGGTTAGTACTTATAAACTGATAAATCTTTTAAATCGTCAATAATGTGCCTTCGAATCATGACTAAGCATATCACCATTGTATAATTAGGTATTTCAAAATGCATAAATATATATAAAAAATAAGATTAAAATTGTGTTAAGGAAACATGTTCCTGGAGAGTTAGTTGCGCCACTATTTCTCCTTGAACAACTACTATAATTGTTTTGGAATAATAATAACAGCCCATACACGTCCTACTGCTAGGCTCGGTAATTCCACTATTGGGGAACGAGCAGTATACCCGCCACGCTTGTCCAAGGCGTCTTGTCAGGTTTGACACGTTGGTTAACTCGATGTGCAGGTTCCATCACGATATTTTCCTTCACCGTCGTTAGCAAGTGGTAATTGTAACAATATGCACCTAGGTCAGAAAACTGCCTAAGTGGTGCATGCGTTCCGGCCAAGTTCAAACCCGCATCCTTTGAGTTTGGGGCGCGTGCGGTAGCCATTACGCTGTCAGGACTATTGTCTTAGAAGCGCTAGGAGAATTGTGACTTTCAATATCTGTAAAATTCTATAAATATATTTTTTTCATGTATATTACTTAAATGTTATTACAATTACCACTTGCTTACACTAAAGCCAAATATCGCGAAGAAACATGCAAGATTACCGATGTGTGAAATCCGCCAGTCGGCCTTAGACAAGCGTTGCGGATATATCAATTTAGAAAATTTCTGTAGGAAGGCATATTCCGGCATTGCTGGAATTTATAAGGATGTAGATAATTTGTAATTAGTATTACAAATATACCTACAAATTATAGACCTTAAAGTACACCGATTATTGGATGAAAATCTACAAGTCATACAAATAATCTTCTATTCTAGATGTGTCCGAAGCTCAACGTAAAATGACTACCATAACGATCACTACCACCGTGCCGTTAATGATGTCAATTAATTCGTTAGATCGGCGCTTCAACGAATGTCTCTTGTTGAACTTTGACAATGACATTTGTAAGTGACGAGTTGATAACGAAACAATTACATTTAGCACGCATACGGCGGCAGCGATCAGTGGTCAACGCGGACAGCGCACGCGTCACGCGGCGAGTGTGCAGACGGGCAGGCGCGCACAATACCGCCCGCCCCTGCCTGCGTTATTGTCCAACAATGCGTGAAATGCTCTGACAAACGATGACAGCCGCCCGGCCGGCCTGGTACCACCGACCTCCTGCGATTTATGATATCCTATTACGAGATTTAATGACACTAAACGTCAGCCCGCTCTGTTTATGTCATCCCTCGCCCGGGTCTCACTTCCGATGTTCAAAATAAAGCGCGAGAACTCACCACGAACGCGAACGGAATACGCTTAAGCGAGAGAGGCGACTGAAAAATTACCATATCCCGTTGTGTAAACAGCCGCCGACAATCTTCCCGTTGTCAGCCAACAGTGGGCGTCCGAACTGGCAGCGCCAAATATTTGCCGGAGTCTCATAAATTCAACGGCGCGGCACCCCGCGCGCCCCACCAGGATAACATACATAATACGCCGCTCTACGGATCGGTAAACATATTGTAATGGAAAACGCCGTCATTGTTTACACTTTATGATGTCCTCGCGCTGTAAAGAGACGCGCCCGGAACCGCCCGCCGCGCAAACAAATAACACCAGCGCCAGATAACAGAGATGACGCGAACGAGAAACTCATATCGCTATATTTCCACGAATAGAGTTGATATATTAAAGGCAGGTTGATAAGAGGGCGCACAGGCCCAACTACATCTAAGCGGCTAAATTATCATCATCTTATTAGAACGGTAAGCCGGCGTGAGGCGGCGATGTACGAGGTCCACGCGGCGCGTAACTCCACGTAATCCCCAACCGGAGGACCTGCTGCTAAAATATTCGAAATCCGTCAAAACCGTAAATTGCGCCCGCCTTTTGTATGTGGGTTGGGGTCCGTATTTACGACGCGGCGGAGAGCTGCAGATAGCCCGAATTAAACTTGAATTTAAAACCATTTTATATTAGCTAAGCTAGCTTAGATCGCGCTGCCGCCGCGCGCGTGAGATAAGAGAATTGGCCTGTCAGGCGCCGGATGATATATTTGACCAACATTTCCATACCGCGCCCACCGTCGCTCCCTTTCCCCTATTTTCATTTTGTACGTGTCTGCTCCGCCGCGTATCTATAATGTATCCTTTCTGTTCGCCGGTTACATTGAATAAAAAAATGCGAAGGTGAGGAGGGACCTTTATAATTTAATAGAGTACATTCTGAGCTGTCAAACGGTGACGTGGATGTTTAGTTCCGCGCGCCAGTTTCGCTTTGATCGCTTTTTTTCGCGCCTCGTACGAGCGTTCCGCTGTTACTGTGTTCTTTTTTTGAATAATTAAAAGTTTGGCAAGATATTGCCAGTATGCGTCTGTGGTAAAGGAGGCACGGGTAATAAAGGGTTTTTATTGCACTGCGTCGTGATTCCAGCCGCAATAATTGTTATACAGCATATCTTTTAATAAACATGTTGTTTCACACTTCGATTGCGACTTTCCGAACGCACTAATTTTAAAGTAGATTCGACTCTTAACGGTTACTTTTCAAGCCAAAAACTTAAATAAAACGCTCTTTAAGATAATATTTATATAAGCCGGGTGTCTCGTTTATAATTAGTACACCTAAAGAATATTAAAGTCTCAGATTAACAGGCATATCTTGCTATCGTACCAATTTATCTTAAAAAATATGCCATTATTAAGCATATCCAACATTTATACTTTCGAGAGATCATACTTAAGATTTTTATACATTCTAGGATATTTTATTAAAATAATGTAAGACACTCGTTTCTCTTTGTTTGGATGTTGGTAATAACTGACTTTAACCATTTATGGAATTAAAAACAAAAATTGAAATTCTGTTTTCGAAATTTCGAAATTTAAAGTATGTGCAGCCAGTTGTGTGGGTTTTATATTTTTATAACTTCCGCCTGTCAATAAAAGTGACAATGACTTTTGCGTTTATGTTTAATGTAATTTGTTGCAATGATATGTTTAATTATGGCAATTTATCAAGCGACTGATAATATTAAACATTTAAATTAATTTATTATTAGAACTTATGTCAAAGTTTAGCTGATAGTAAGGCAATTACGCATGCACCACTTAGGCTGTTTTCTGACCTAATGTGCATATTGTTATAATTACCACGTGCTAACAACGGTGAAGGGAAACATCGTGATGCAACCTGCACATTGATATAACCGATGTGTCAAACCTGCCAAGCCGCCTTGGACAAATGTGGCGGATATTCTGTCAATTCCCCTACAGTACGAGGCACGAGCCCAGCAGTGGGACAGTTATGGGCTGCTGTTATTTATATAAGGCAATTTAATGGTCGCTAAGATATAGGAACCGGCTATTAATCAATCAAAGTATGTAACATTGTTATCCATGCACTTTCTCCATTTTTAGGTACCTAGTTCGAAGATTCGTTCGAGCCTTTGTGAAACTCATTATAGTTTAGAAAATTCAAATGCAACTAATTACTTTTCAATTTAACAAGTGATTTAAGTTTAAAAATATGGTTTAAATAATAAGGTGTTTGAAAAATTTTTGAGATTTTATATAAAAACTAGGATATGCCCGCGATTTCATCCACGCTTGACTTGAAATTCCTGCGGGATTCCCGGGACATAAAGTACCACAGTCCATAGACGATGGTTAACCGCTTTCCAACAGCTGGGTCGTCCTGTCTGCCGAACGCACGCAATAAAAAAAAACAAAATGACAATAATAATGAAAATGTTTTGACACTTTTAGTAATTAGTAGTAGTTTAGCCATGTAAAAAGTGTGTAAATAATTCGAGTCTTTACTTTCGTTAGTCAAATTCAAATAGATATCATCTCTGATTTCATTATATACACATTTTCACAAAAAAGCAAGTCCAGAGAGAAACCTTCGGAAATCTTAAAGAACCGATCGTATTGCTTCGAAATTTATAACCATCGAAGTTTTCCCGGGGAAAATCCTTTTTCCATTGGCGGTGCGCGTTATCCGGGGACGATAAATCAGACCGCTCCATTGTCGCTCCGAAGCCGGCTAATGTACAGACACCATTATTGCGCTGCGACGCTGCGGGTGTGGCCGGCCATTATTGATACCGTGTACTCCTTCTAATGATATGTTAATTAGGTCCCCACGTGGCGTTGCCGCGGAGATTTATGTGGCAATACTTATGAGTTTAAGTCAATTTGTCTGGTTCAAAAGACCTTGTAGCCAGAACCGTAAAATACTCTAAAAAAAGTCAGTTTTTTAAAGACAGTTGTAATTATACTTGAGGAAAATATTAGGCATGAAAACGTTATAAAAAGCTCCTATATCCTGTATGATTTTTTTAACACACATTGTGTATTCCCAAGATATTGTGTAATCGATGGTATACAATCGTCGACTCTAAGGGCGATCCCAGACACTCAGATCATAGTAAACAACGGGTTATGGCATCACATCAAATCAGTAAAAAATTGAAAAGAAATATATTAGGTATAACTGTTTAAATTTTTAGAGGTCACAACATATAAAAAAAGAGTGCGTGTAACGTTCACACGCGATTGAAGTTAAACTTTTTTACTAATAATATTTTTTTTCAAATTTTTTTGATTGATTTGTTAATAAACTATCTATTGATAAAAAAATATTTGAAAACCGGATGGTACAGAAACGTGACGCCATATTGCCGTAACGGACTTCCGTTGCATTGTCGTCCAGTTACCTCCTAGTCGCGCCTAAAGAAGTTTTACTTCAAAAATTCTTTCAATTTTACGTGAGTACCGTGTACTTCTTATAATATGTTAATTAGGTCCCCACTCGCCGCTATCGCGGAGATGTATGTGGCAACACTTATAACTTTAAGTCAGTTTGTAAAGACAGTTGTTATCTTAAAGATGTAAAAATTATATATTTTTCTTCTGATAAAATTTGGCTTACTACGATTTATGTACTTATTCAGCCAAAATGCTTATACACTTTTTCAGTTTAATAAAATTACTTTTATGACAAAACTTATAAACTTGTCGCAAAAAAAGCACCTACTAAAAATTTGTAAGGGAAATTAAATAAATTAAAGTTGAATGTCATTGTTTACAATAGTCACAATCTTCTAATATGTCTTTAGCAATTAATTACCCTAATGTCAAACTTTTATCATGTGCAATTTAATATAACTAAATGCGGATGTAATTATTAAATTATTGCTTCAAATCAAGACACGTTAATTTTCTTGCTGCCATACATGTAGTCATACCTAAATAAGCTAATAGCTCAACTAATTCAAAAATACAATTACATCGATGCTTTATAAGTAAATGCTGAAGTTCATATAAGTTGAGCGTAGATCTCGCGACGCCATTGCTTTTAACGAAGCGCTTGGCGTCCTTCCAAAAGGATTGACGAGACGCGTCCCGCCGCTAGATGCCGCCGCTAAAGGAAAATCATCAAATAATATAACATTCGGAGCATTCTAACTAATAAATCCACTCTGTACATATTACTACATTGGCATAGGATCATAGGACGAACGATTACCGCCTCTCATTCCTCGCAATAAGGCTTCGTGGCGAATAAATCGTAATACATCTGTCACATTCTAACACGTTGATATCAGTCAAGTGGGAAAGAGTGAAATATCGTATTGGCAACGCGATGTCCACAGCAGTTTTCGGTTTTAGCAAACAAAGGAATTAGAGCGATTCGCGCAAACTCCACGCCAATTTATGGACGGTCGCAGTGACCAAATTTCCTTTTTTTCCCTCTCCCGACTTACTCCCGTGTTTTGCGGAAAAACGGTCTGATGTTATACGGGGCACTTATGGTAACCGACGCTGGGTTACGTAATAAAATCAAAGGAAATATGCAATGTTTTGTGTTTAGCTTTAAGTTCGTAAGATGTTGGCCGGGGTGGCGTGACGGGGCGGTGCGTATGGCCGGAATACTTTCATCTTATATTAACGTTGGGTTATATGGGAAGCAGGAATAAAATATTAGTAACCCTTGATAAAAAGTAAATGAATGTAACTTTTTAAGAATTGCAAAAAAGTATCGTACGCTTTTTATAGTTCGACCCAAACTTCATAGCAATTAATTAAAATATATTGTAATACTTGCAACAACTCAGAAGGGTTTATAGTAGTAAAAGAGCAGCTACTCGCCATCCCTCCAACAATTTCACAGTTTAAGAAACTTAGCATATTGGCACATTGATAAACTATTTTAATTAAAGTGTTATGAATGAAAAGAATTTAATATATTATTGTTTGGAAATTCCGGATAATATTTTATACAAGATATTATAAACATATTATAAAACATTATATTTAAAGTTTTACATGTAATTTTATTATTTAACAGACCGAACACAGTACGAATCCATCGCATCTGCCAACATGAAAACAAGATGTAGTGAATACCGTGTACCTATGTACAATTGAGAGATTTTGAATTAAAATCTGTACACAATTACTACATTATAAAGGATAAATATTGTATCAAAATTATTGCAAATTAATGCCAACTACTTTATACAAAACAGGCGCCAGTCACAACAAATAAAAACATAACATTATTATTCAATTAAGGAAATGGCTGATTGTATCATTTAGAAATAAGAGGGTACATAATAAAATTAGTTATTAACTTTAAACGGAAACACGACAAGAAAAACTATGCTACTAAATAACTGTAACAATATTGACTATTGAACTGCTAAAATTGATAGTTTGCTATATTTTGCATCGACCTTGATTGACGATCTTAATAAGAAATATTTGTGCAACGTATAATACATTGTATTTATACTTGTAATTGTAGGTATACTTATATACATACCTAGGTACAAAATATACCAAGCTATCATTTTTAAAAGTAATACCTACTTCTTCTAAATCGGTCCCTCACTGCTGAGTGTAATTACTTCGATGGCAGTGAACTATTGCTCTCTATCACCGAGATTATTCCGAGCACGATGGAAGGCCTAGTTTATTGAAATATCCAGCTGGTCAGCAATCTGATTAAACCACCTGTATAGAGATGTACTGCTCGGTCTCTTCATTCAACTTTCCCAATGACCACAAGACTTTTCATACCTATATGGATTCTTTCGGGCTATGTGGCCTAAGAACTTCAGTACAATACAGTTTTAAAGTATAATAGGAAGTAGCTATACTATGTATTAATTTCACAAATTAGTTGAAACTCAGCTTTAAATTATGACAGGTTTAGCTTCACGAGATAAGTAATGTGGCTAATTCCAACCAAGCGTATAATAGGTGAAAAGTAAAATTGTGAAATTCGAACTCAAATAAATCCTCCATGTATTTTTTCCATAAACGAAATCTGATAGCAGGGGAGTCTATTAAAACTTTTCTAAGTTGACGCATCTAAATTCAAACCGTAAGCCATCTGATAAAAAAAGAAAAAAGTTAAAGCACAAGACTGACTTTATCTGTGCCCCGTTAATACTCCAATTAAATTAAAAAAATAAAAGTGACACAACGTTCGTTCACTTCAGAATTTTGACATTATCTGCGTGTAGCATTTTTTTTTGTTTAAGTTTATTGAATCTTTTTTGTTACGTTTAATGCCTTCTTTGAAGGGTTTTAATCAGCTGTTTTAACAGAGTCAGCCATTTTGATTTAAGGCAGGTCGTTAACCTGTAGAGTCCGCGGCACAAAACAAGTCCCACGGAAAATAGAGGAACTACAAATGGCAGCTCCACTATTTGATAGATTTTTTTCGTTAAGTAGACAGGAAATAGATTTACAGCTTTAATTATGGAATATGTTGTATTTACTATTGAGTAATTACCACATCGATATATGGATTAGCAACATCAACAAAAAATGTATACAGACTTATGTATTTCGTGCAGTCATAGACCATTAAACCGGTCTAAGCGTGCAGTTGATTAAATGCTTTGATAAAGTACATAGATAAAATCCAAAAATCATAGATAATAAAACTGCAATTTCATGAGATTTTATTCAGCACTGTTTCTTGTATACATTAGACTATTGTAATCACACAGCAAAAAGGTAGAAAGTAGCTGTTTTGTTTGACACGTTCAAACGTCAGGACGCAATGAGCGATCTGTTTGTAAACTTGTAATTGTGTTTGGACAGCTGTTATAGAGACCAATCACAATGGCACGGACTAATGTTTGGATACGTCAATTGACTATTTTTAATGGACTGAGTTTGATGAGAACGAAAAAATTAATTGCCTCATTTTTTTATACATGCCTGAGGCTAAATTTGTAGTATATATCATTAGACCTTCCTATTCCATTTATTTGTTTTTGTGCGGCCACACCTACGATAATGTTAAAGATTTAGACTGCGACCGAATGTGTCTCATTTAAAGCATTAATAATAACGCCGTTAACCAATAACCACATTAGTGTATATACATACGTACGTTATCTGTCATTATTTAACGTCATTAATAATGTCGCATATCCAATAACGCATTAAACCCGTCGCCATATTTGCGTGAAACAGACTATACCTGCTAGATTATCGCAGATGAAGCCTCATCATTTAATTATTAATTAATTTTATAATAAGTACATGTAGAATGTGTAATAGAATGTCCATAGGTATTTTTTAGAATCTGTTTAGAGATGTTTTATCAGTGAGTGCTAACAGACACGTGTTTTTCTCATAAATCTAAAATACCAATTCGTCGTGAGTTTTCCCTTAGACATTTTTTATCCGTGCAAGAACAGAGAAAGAATACTAAACAACAAAACAAAACAACCCACAGCCAGGTGGTAGGACATTTACCTGTCTGGATGACTACCACCCCAGGTCAAGAGTATGCCGCCATAACAACTTTGAGTTTTGGTCCGTAATTAGTGGACAGGTTCCACTCTCATCGACGAGTACGGTAGCACATTGGTAGTAAACCTAGTGTTGCAAATGTTTGTAGACGACAGTAACCACTTTTCATCAAGTTGGGCCGTCAGCCTGTCTGCTGTACTCCAGCAATAAATTAAAAAATACAAGTATGTTAAATCATGTGCTAAAAATTGCCAGGGCGGGACCGTGCCCCGGCCTAAGGAGAGGCTTATCCGTGGAAGGGAGTGCAGCCCACGTCAACCAGGGCTGCGGTGAAGACCACTGCTGGTTTCCGTACATAACACGCCAAGAGGAGTACCGGGGTATTTAGTGGCTATTCCAGCGAGGTAACCGCCGAGACCCACATTCTACCACTGTCATGTCCCCGAGGAGTGGGGTGTCCGTAAAGATATTCACCTCGTTAAAAGAAAGGGTGTGAGAAATGATAACGCGGCATAAAGTGGTGAATGAGTCATCGTGATGACAAGGTAACCAATGTATCACACCCATCAATCCACCTTGACTTACCTACTCTTTGTTCCAACATGAGAGGAAAATGGCGAAGTCTTGTCCCGGAAGCCAAGACTCACTTCGGATCGCTGAACGAACGGAATTAGTTAGTCAAAATTCTAACCGCAAAATCGGTTTTAAATGATAACAATTGCAATAAAACTAATTTAATCCCAAAGTAGACGCTGACCCCCAATCGCAGCGAACTAGACCAAAAACGCGATAAACTAAACAAAAGCAGTATCAACAATGGCGTCACGAGAAAGGCCCCAACAATGGGCCCCGGGTGGAATTTACGTTTAAAAACAAAGTAAATACCTAAACGGGATACGTATCTATCCTATTTAGATATTAATCTAAACGAAAAAGCAAAGCAATTCAAAATAGGTAGGCAACAAGCTAGGGGGGGTTTGTAATTGGCCATTTATCAAAGTGAAGGGGACAGAAGGGGTTAGGGGTCCGGAGGGCCGGCTACGCACAGCCGCCGCTTAGCCGGGACGAACAAACAGACGCGCCGCACCGCCGCAGAGAGCGCTCTTACAATCTCATGCATAAATATTATCATCTGATAATACACTTGTTATAACAAAGTACATATGGATTAGTATATATTTATTTTCTTTTAAGAAAAATGTAATAAAAAATAATAATAATAATCGGCAGACAAACACACATATTGTATATCCCCAAATTAAGCAAGTTACGCTTGGGTTATGAGTAATATACAGCGGACTACTATGGGGCCGATCCCAGACACCCAGACCATAGTAAATAACGGAGAAAATTCGTTTCTGAAATTTACCATACCAGGAATCGAACCCGGAGCCTCTGCGTTGCAGTGAGGCAGGCCGGCAAAGGCTTAGCCCGCTCAACCACACAGGCCGTCAATTATAAAATAACTAATTATAAACTAATAAATCTCCATATCATTGTGTAAATTACACATGATACTATAAATTCTAAAATCGTTTTGTATAAACGTGGGGTAGCTGCTAAAATACAATTTTTCTTCCGTAGCCAAATAATGATTACAGTCTTTATCATCCCTACAAAACCCTGTCACGAGCACTTACTTATTTTCTTTCATTTCGCTCCGGAACCAAAATTATATAACCCCATATAATTCAACAGTATCAAAAACTAAACGAAACTAGCTTTTATCTTATAAGTCAAATAAATTAAATTCACTAATTTCATCACTTTTCGCGGCTAATATACGTAATTAAAACTATGTTTTAACGGTTAACGTGGCATTTTATGCCGACGTTTCAGCCACTTTTCAGAAGCCGTACCTAATCACGAAAAGTGAAAGTTATTATTTAGCTTACCCGCTATTAAACATGTCCATTTATCACTTGTCAATACTAAAAACCGCGCCACAAAAAAAGTCCCACGCACGCAGCGCTACAATCGCCTACTTAATCCTACCTAATTATTTGCAAATCCGTAAATCAATGTAGATAATTACTGAATAATAAATACAAAATATTTCATAATTAGAGCTGTAAATTTATTTCCTGACTACGAACAAAATTCTATCAAATAGCGGAGCTGACACTGCCAGTTCCTTTATTTTCTGACTTGTTTCGTGGCGCGGACTCTATATTAAAATACATAAATAAACAGTTTTGAAATGACATATCATTAAAGTTCTCGTCTATTTTTGTGCCGTGATATTATAACATTTCTTGGTATGCGCTTGCTAGGTTTTAAAATTGCTTAACTTAATTTAAAAAACAATATCAGCCCATAAATGTCCCACTGCTGGGCTTGGGCCTCCCATTATAGGGGGAATGGACAGTATACCCGCCACGCTTGTCCAAAGCGGCTTGGCAGGTTTGACACATCCGTTATCTCGATGTGTAGGTTGTATCACGATGTTTAACTAATAAAGCTTAAACTATAATTATGAACTAATATAAGTAGTTATAATAAATATCTGTCAAGTGCGTATTGTCCATGTTCTAGACATAATATTCCCCGTTCACGATAACTTAAGGCAGTGGGTAACCAACAATCAAATATATTAACACCAAATGTAGCGATAATTACTAGAACATTCCAGCAAAAATCAAGACTAATTTACGTTTTGTAATGATCTCTATTTATTACTTATTTTATAATATGATATTAAAAGAATCTGGTCACTATGCACGTCAAGTTATTAACGGGTAATAAAAGTTAATGCTTCCAGATTATAACTTAAAGTTGACACTGTTTTTTATTGCAGAATTTTCCACTTTACAGTACAAACAATTAAAAATTCAAAACTACGTGACCGTAGCTAAATACGTAAACCGTTCTAAGCCGTTTTTGTCAATGAAGAATTTAGCTTACCCGCTAAAGTTTAACAGACCATAAACTAATTTAGGAAAATTCTAGAAAATTTATCAAACAACAACTAGGAGCCATTTAGGTTTAATTTACGTAAGAGGGTCCCAGGTGTTAAAAATCTCTTGACTGCTCACCATCATTAGGGGCCGAGGGACTCCCCAGTCTGCCCCATGGTCCGTATGCAAAGCGGGTATAATTGCGCTCGAAATTAAGCCTCTTTAAAATTTCATCCCTTTAACGGGCAAATGGGATTTTTACTCGTCACCTCTCAGCCGGATTGGGAGCAACAAACTAATTTGCTGATTCGAATATGTTTGTTAGGTGAAACTATTTAGACAATTTTAACGAGAGTGGTTCTTTAGTTTGCGGGTCGTATTTGACTTATGCACAATGGTTTTTTTTTGCAATATTACGCATAATTAAAACTACATTTGTTTTATCTGGTGATTAAAATCTAAATGATTCTTTGACCACAGCTACTGAAATTTTTATCAAACTGTTAGATTAAAAGGAGTGTGTGTATGTATGAAAAGATATGGAGGCTTATAAGTAGCGCATCTTTACTTATCTTGGTAACTTAGTTTCTAAGACTACAGCCGTTAGTCCCCCAAATAAAATAAAATAGCTGCTAAATATATAAGGTAACCTGTACATTGTTAGAATGCCACCTAATTGATTGGCAGTCAATTTATACATGATATTAAACAAGTCGTAATAATTTCTCTTTTGTACCCATACAATAATATTATTATTACCATTGTCCGGCTATTAAACAAAATAAGATTTCTTAATATTTTGGAATAAAAATGGGGTAAAAATCATTGCACTAGGGTGCTACAAAAATAGTATAGTTTCTCCTACTTAGTTTGCAAATGTAAAATTTCTTATTAACCTATACTAATATATTATAATTGAAATGTACAACAGGATTGGCACCAATATATGAAACCCGCCAATTCAGGCAGACATGCATGGCGGGCATACCATGCATTCGAGCTCAGAAATAAAACATACAATCCTGGTAGATATATCCAGATATTATTACCATTTAGAGATTGTTAAAATTACCTGTGGCACTCAAACTTACGTTAAAAGTTAATTTCTAAAATACGCCACTCCTAAGTAAGCTGAAAAACAGGTTAAATGCGCTGATAAAAAGCGCTTACCCAAATTCGTTATAAAAGGTATAATGTTTTGGGCTTTATTATAAGCAAAGCTAATAATTCATAGCGGAGAGCCGCCGCGATAAGGAACTTTCATTACCACGCGAATCGCCGTATTTAAAACCGGGCTTATTTGTGTGTAAAGAGCCATTCACACTTGCCGTGTTGCCGGACGCAGTATGATTGAATGAAAGAACATATAATAACTGTATTTAACGGTTTTAAGCGCGGTAATTTATTTGATTTTGGTTTATCCGACGTTTCGGCCACCTTTCAGTGGCCGTGGTCACGGAAGACAAAGATGACATTTGTCTAACGTGTATTGTTTAATAAATTACCGCGCTTAAAACCGTTAAAACGTAGTTTTATTATGTGCACAAGTCGCGAAAACTTAAGAAAATATTATATAATAACTGTTTAAAATATAAATAAAAATAGATAAATAATGAATAAGTTTTATGTTAAAAGTTTATTGTGTATATAAGATACAAACAACAGAATTATTGTAAATGCAATATGCGGTGTATTATCGCTGAGCAATTTTTTCTAGACAACCTTTATTGTCTGTCTATGTGGTGAATAAGAAATTTACTCAGAATTGTGGTGATATAATTTAATTAATTTTTTGCATTTTTAAAATTTCTTAAACCTGAAAAGCGCGTGCTAAATTACTTCACTAAATTTAATCATTTAGCTTGTAAAGACTAATTAGTACGTTTATCTGTAACGGTGTACAATAGCTATATATATATATATATATATATATATATATATATATATATATATATATATATATGTGTGTATGTATATCTAGTAGTTTATCTTATTCTAAAATACTGAAAATAATTATGTGGCATATTGCCATCGATTTGGAGCTAATGATGATGATTAAACTGTTTTTATCGTTACACACTACATTCTCTCAGATGGTTTCGTTTTTTTTGAGTCATCGTGTTAATGCCGGACCTAGACTTTACTGGTTTCGATGCCATGGTAGTACATTTCTTACTACCCATAATGCAATGCAACGTGTGACGGCCAAATATATTTCTTAATTATTTTATCTGTAATCTTCAACTGGCACTTCACTTCACTAACAATACAATTTATTATGCTAGACAGAACTGTTTCTTATACAAGAAATTTCGCTATGAATCCGCATCACGGTATCTTCGCTCGGCAACACCGCGTGTGTGCAATCTAAAACGAGCTTTAGCCCTATTGTATGCTTAGGGACGGATTTACCTTTCGTTAATATTAGATTAATTTTGCAAACGACCATTATAATAACCGCCCTTTAAAGCAGACCAAATGTATTTTGGAAGCATTCGTTTAATTTTTACTCAATATGTACAACCAAAATGTTTCCGTTGAAAGGTTTTAAGTTTAAAAAGCTATTTAGCCGCAGTATTTTTTTTAAGCCACAATATACTAAACTCTCAGATGAACAATGTAGGTAGACCAAGCCCAGAGCTCTCAGAGTGAAGCCAGCTAATGAAAGACTATTTTGGAATAAGGACCTGATGGGGCAGCACTGAGTTAGGAGAACTTAGTGTTAAATAATCGAATTCGTGAAAGGTAGAATAATTTTAATGGATACATTTCTACCGAACCACTACATACATTTTACGTACAATTAAAAAAAATGCTTTAGTTCATTTGACGCTTATTTATTCACCTATGCTCCGTCAATAGTTTTATTTTGTCTGAGCCCACAAGGATGTTGTATGGTTGTTATGTTGGTATGGTGAGGTATGTTTACTATTAACAAATTAACGTTTTTTGAAAATAGAACTGCGGAGAAAATCAAACGCCTCTTCCAACTCGCGCCATATAACCAAAGCATAGAAAGCATTAAAAAGATAATAACCATAGACGAACAAAGCCATAGAGATTACAAGTTAACTTTTCCCATAGAGCGCATGCACAATGGTTTAAATTAAACACGGATGGTTTCCCTAAGACGGATTCCAACCCTTGCCCATTGACGGGCGATGGGGTGACAAATCGTTGTCTGTTTTGTTTTGTTTAAAATCAACCCCCAACCCTTAATGGTGTATGTAATTTGTATGCTTATCTTAGCCGCTCTGTTATCATTTCCATTTTGACAGACGTATTTATGGAGATTTGCTACGGTGTCTGAATTGTAATTTGTTCTTGAAATTTTCAGAGCGAGAATCTATTGTGTTGGTTCTGTCTCGTTTTCTTCCTTTCAAATACTTGCATGTCCCGAGATAAATGTTTATTTCTAGTCTCTAAATTTATATAAAAAAATTTTGAAGTGATAACTTCTTATAGGAGGGTAAATCGTTTCGTTACGTAACGGGTTACGGCGCCAGTCTGTCTTGCTTGCCTTTCTCTCCCGCATACGGCAGTGGTAGGGAGGCTCCTTCTCTCTTACTCTAACCCACAGCGCTAGCAGTATTTCAGTAATTAGATTAAATAATGTTACTAATAATGTACATACACAACAACATCATATTGTAACTAAGAATAAAATATGTTTTATAATCAATAGATTAATTTAAGTTATCACTTCTGTCGGGCATCCCGAGACGCACAGTTTTTTATATAATAAAATAAATAAAATACTAGCTTTTGATTCTTTATATAAATAATCATGAATTTAAATTTAAAGTTTATCATTGGCTGCAAACACGAGACTACAATGAAACTGAGAATCTACTCAAAATGGTGATATAAGTAATAATTATACAAACATATAACAAAGAAAAACAATTTTTGGCTAGACGTGTTTGCTAAGGAGTTTCTTGCCGCTTCTTCTCCTTAACTGCAATTACACGTTGCGAAGCGGTGTACATAGACAAGGAAGTAAAATTAAATTTTAACCTATATGTATGGTGTTCTCCAGTGGAACTTATTTTGAATAAAAACTTTTGACTTTTTAATTTTACACACAGATACAAATACAAACTTAAACACACACACGTACGTAAGAAACGCGCACACATATGCAAGGTCAACATAATGTCTTGTATTAATGCAAAAAAATGAGCATTGGAAGACTTCCGACACCTAATACAATGCAGGTTCTTACTTAGTTTTAATTATTAGTCCTTTATTCCTTTATACTCTGTTACCTATACATGTTCTTACTGAATAAATTATTCTCTTCTCTCATCTCATAATAATATGTGGACAGCCATTCGTGTAACAAAAACAACTTCCGAGTTTTTGGGAGGGACTTGAAGTTTTACTTAATAACTAGGGTATATTACCTTACGTCGATAATATTAATATTATTTCCAGAAACGGTCGCAAGTGGCGCCTCAAACTGGCATAAACATATGATTGACATTTATATGCAGTGTTAATAAATAAACATGAGTGTTACCAGATCAAAAAAGAATTACGATAAATTTGACATCGATGATACAGCAAGCGAATGAGTAGTAAGATATAGCACCGGTCATTAAAAGGTTTTTTAGATATAAAAAAAGATTATCAGATTATATGACATGGACTTTAATTACTCATTCAACGACCCAAGAAGTCACCTGCGTAGCTTAATGATATTAAAAGTAACATTATTATGAAAACAGACTATTAGACTAGCTTAAGATAGCGTTTTATAACATCTCCTCTAATATTTTTTCTTCGAAAATGATAAGAGTTCTTACGTAAACATTAATATACAGGTTGTGATGACAATTTAATGCAAATTAATGACAAGAAAAACAGCTCTAATGCGTGTTATGGATATGTCAAAAATTCTCTTATACACGGGCAATGGAACTATTATTATTTTCCAGCATGGCTGTATATTCTAATATACATATTTTATATCCGTCTTCGTCCACGCTTGACTTGAAATTCCCGCAGGATTCAGGTCAGATTTAAATTACTATTAAGTTAAAAAAAAGTCTATTGTAAAATTATTTCAAAATAAAACACAGTATTGAAGCAAAGAGGCGATACAAACCAAATAATTTATATATTTGTATGGAGTTTTAAGATTTAAAATGTTGTTCATAGAATGAAAAGTATAACAATTAAAAAGTCTTTTGAATTCACTCAGGTTATAATTTATTCGACTGGAAAGTTATATCTGATGATTAAAAATGAACCCTTAGTCGGATTTTAATAGTCATAGTGGAATAAACTAAAATGTCAGCTTTGATTCTAATCCTGCGCAGACGCATGTAAATGTCGGGGCAGTCGTCATACTCAGCTAATCCCGCGGTAGCACGAACATGCCTACGTTCTTCAATTTATTTTAAATACACATAATATTACCACAGTCTAATTGTATACGGTAAGTCAACCAATTTTATTAAAACTTTCTATAATGTATCTGCATTGATAAATAACGTATGTAACGTTATCTGTCAATTTATAACGTCATTAACAATTGACAGCAATATCGCATCAAAAATAAAGCATTAAACCCACAGTTAGATCTACGTGAAAGGGTCATGAACATAAATATTATCCCAGATGGAGCGGGGTATGAAAAGTTCTAAAATTTAATTTCTGATAAAATATTTTGGATTTTTTTTAAGTTTTCGGGAAGAAACCGCTAATTTTCTCTTATTGATACATTGTTAAAACGGTGTCATTTATAAGTTGTATGATATAAAGTATATAATAAATAAATATAATAATGTAATTGCAATATTATAAACTGTAATCCTAGTCAGTGTGTGAACCCCTGGGGGAAGGTAGATGCAGCCGACTTGTGAGGTAAATCAAACGTGGAAAACTACTGTAGTACTAGTAGTTCTCCATGTCCCTTTGCCCTCTCTTGGCCATCTAACGTGCACAGTGTATGTGTCTCAGACTATGTGTATAATTTTAAAATGCTATTTTAAAATCATTCGCAAACTGGTTATATTACATTAGCAGAAGTTAACATTTTAACTTCCGCTTATTTAATAAAACATCAAAGAAACATGTGGCTATAATGGCGTTTTTAATTCTAATTCAACGAGCGTTGATTTATTTGACTAATGAAGCGATAACGCGTATTTTGCATACTTATTAACGCTTTAGAAAGTGACAAGAGAGTTTTTGGTTATGATAATGAATATGCATAAACCCCCTTCGTACTAAAATCGAAAACGTAGATTTTTTAGGAAAAATTGTCTAATGTAAATGGGTTGACAGTCAAATAAACTGGGTTACTTTTTACCAATATACAAAATGTTTAAGCCACATACATTTTGTACGAGCGTTGCAATTCATAACGTCATTTGTATGAAAAGTCAAATAACGTATTAATTATTGTATAAACAGTAATTAAAACTATTCTATCATGTATTTTAAAGTTATGATGATGACATGATATTTAAACACCTGCTCTTTTATATGAAGATTGTTTCAGAATTTAATGTTATATGTATCAACTAACACGTTATGTCTATGTAGTGTCTGGACAGCGAGTCGTGTCACAAGCTATTTATTCAGATTCTTCCTATGGCAACACTCATATCTGTCAAACGAATAGTCACAAACATCTCAAAAGTACCAAATCGGTAGTAGTAGTATTCGCCACAATGACAAGCAATGGAATCTTAGTCTTCATATAGCGCAGCTGAATTGTAAGTCTTCAACTGATACCATTCAACGGAGTTTTTGTGAAAACTCGAAAGGCTACATTTGACTACACAATTCACATTTCTCACAAAAACATAATTACTACTCAAAAACTATCAATATCCTACAACTGTTGTTTATTTTAGATTAATATAACACATTTTTTAAAATTAAAACTGCACAATACTACGTTCGTTTTCAGATCTCGTAAAAAATTCAGTACCAAATCGGATGTTTCATGTTATGTTTAATGTTGCCAGTTGAGGATATTTAGATTTTGCTGCCATTTAATTGTGCCACGACTCGCGTGCCAAACTCTATATACCATATAAGTACCTAGTACACGTTTTTTGGTTAAGTATCCAAAAATATTAATTATTTTCGTTTGCATAAAGGATGACGTCCACTGTAAAAGACATGCAATACTGTATGATGGTTTTTAAGCTGTGGCATTATACAGTGGGTGAGTCCCGTCTGTTTGCAATGTACGGTATTAGACGGGCGTGGAATTAATACGGCGAACTGCGCACCTGCGACACGGCTCTGTTTCTTTCCAGCGAAATTAACTCTGTGCAGTTGGCAACAATGGCATACTTGCTAGGGCTGCCAACCTAAATAATTATAAAATGTTTTTCGATTAACAAAAGCTAGATATCTTATTTTTTTTAACTCTAAATGGGCTAATTACTTAATTATAATATTATATACATACATAATTAGAAGTAAGTTTTTAAACAGCTTATTAATTGCTATTATCAGATTAAAATCGAATTAAAAAGAAATTAAAAACGCCAACAGGTAATGGTAATTAAGATATAATTAATTAATAAACTATACTATAATATAAACAAATAGGTCGTCCCAACATGTACTATTAGACCATTCCAAGACAATTTTTTGTAATATACACCCATAATTTATATCAAATTTTACCCGTATATAAAACTAACACCATCCAAAGAAAAAGTTATTTCACTAAACACACACTACGCTCATATTTTCTAAAGTTAAATTTTAACGACATGTAGGAGGTATACATATTTATCTATCGTATATTAATATATAAAAATTAATGTTTGTTTGTTTGCTTGAACGAGCTAATCACAGGAACTATACTGGTCTGATTTGAAAAAAAATTCAGTGATAGATAGCCCATTTATCGAAGAAGGCTATAGGCTATCATCACGCTAAAACCAATACGAGCGGAGCACCAATGAAGAATGTTTCAAAATAGGGGTTTTTTAACTTACTTGTTTTTAACTATTCCACGCGGACAACGTCGCGGACAGTTCTAGTAATATTATAAAATTATAAACTTGCGGTGTCTGGACATTGAAGCTATTAAAAAAACTGGAATAGACTATATAAGCGACGGAGAACACGATGATTTATTTTTTCTTGTTGAAAATAATACTATAACGCTAAACATCACTTCTCTACTAAAGATAAAAATATTTCTTGTGTCCCTGCTCCATTTGGGATAATGTTTGTGTTAGTGACTGTGGCTAAATGCGTTTTTTGTAACTTTAAATATAACGGCGTTAACGACTAGCTACATTAGTGTATATACATAATACGCTATCTGTCAATGATTATCGTCGTTAACATTTAATAACAATATTACATCACAAATAACGTATTAAATCCATCGCTAAATCTGCCTGAAACGGTTAATAACATTATCCCAAATGGAGCAGTACCATATATACTTTGTCATTCCATTTTTCTAAATTGTAGATAATATTCAGTTGTTGTGGTTGCTTTTCAAATTTGCCACAAAGGCAGGCAAAAGACTTAGTCCATACAGCCTAATAATATTCAGCCACTGGCATTTGTATAGATAACTACGTATTTCCTTTAAAGATTGCACCGCCAACCCTGTTTCGAACAAAGTTTTGCCGATGTTATTTCTTTTTTTTACTCGGCCGTATCCCAAGAGCGGGTGCGGAGCTATATTTCATAATGTCATAGTTAATCTTTTTATCAAAGTTGGTTAAGGGCGCTAGAGGTGCTCTGTGGCTCGCGGCTAAACTCTAATTGCGTTTCCCGTGTTTCCATTCTGCTTCGAATGACTTTTTAAAAAGATATCTAAATAGTTCTTTTTTAAAATTTAATTCCTTTTTATCATCATAGACAGTCTATGGAGTTTTATTTTTAATTTTTATGTCTTGAGTTTTTGGCGGGAATTGAAAAGAGATGTTGTGCTGTGCAGTTTTATTTTTTTTAATGTGTAAAATTACTCTAAAATGAACAATAGTTGTAGGATATTGATAGTTTTGGAGTAATGATTGTGTTTTGTGAGAAATGTGAACTGTATAGTCAAATGTGGTCTTTGAGTTGTCACAAGAACTCCGTTGAATGGCACTAGCTGATTACCTACAGTTCTGCTGTGCTACACATAGGCTTAAGAAAATGAAGAAACTATATTGTAAATTACGATCTAGCTTAAAGGCCTAGCTGCAAAGCCATAAACCTAAATAAATAATAATTTTAATGTCAATAGGATATTGTGCAAGCCGATAATATGGTTTCGATAATATTATATTAAATTTGGAAATCATCACTAAAAAATCTAATGTTTTATTCTTCACTCATTATTACCAAAGTAATAACTTTTTCTTATTCATTTTATTCAGTAATAAAGTTTCGGCGAGTCACAAGAAATACAATCCAGTTCTCAGTTACAATTAGTATTCTCATAAAACCAGAGTGTTTTGAGGTCCATCGTTTTCTAGGTATATTTCCACTTGTAAATTACGTGTATTATGAAATGTTTTAATGGCCCAACGTGAAATAAAAGATACCAATCAAACTATTACATACTTGACCTAGTTATTAAGCACAGTTAATTAAGTAAAAGTGGTTTTTAAAACCATATCAGATAGTAGTTACTTATGATACAAGTGCGGTATGTTTATGTAATTTAGTCGGTGGATAACTATCTGAAAATTGACAAATCAACTCCTAAACGAAAAATATTCTTATTATTCTATACTAAGTAAAGCTTGTTATCATAAAATTATTTGTTTAAATAATAATTCAGATAAAACAACATTCCTTAACGATATATTGCAAATGGAACACGAAAAGCAAATTAAAACACGACACCAAAAGTCTCTGGGAAATTCAGTCTACAAAACCTAAAGAACAATTTACATTAAATTTAAATTACAAAACTCTCGCATACCGAGTATAGTTTACCTAAACACTAATAACAAATAAACAAAATACAAGAGAGAGGATCGCGACTAATTAAAATGGAGGAAAGAGAGAGGAACACGAGAAATAGGAGTGTTTATTCACGCGACCGGCCTATAGAGGCTAAAGAATAATTTATATTTCATTTAAACAAGACGACATCGGTATGCGGCGTACGGTTGCGTAATTAAAATTCTCGCAGCATGGCGGCCTTCCCCGCCTCCCTCTCGCGACAGTTTTCGCGCCAATTTCAACGCGGCCGGAAATTAATTGTGACAGGAAGACGAGGCGGTCACATCCGTCGACCGTTCCGTTTTGCATACAGCACAATGCGTGCCTTTTGTGTTCGATTTTCAATATTGTTATTATTATTTTTAAATAGGTTATATGGAACGTGTTATGTTGTAAACTTTTTCTCGAGTTTCTGTTAATAACCATCATCATCACCCGAGCGTTAAATTTCGTTTGTGTTCGGAGCGTTCGCTTCCTACTTTTCCACTCCACTCTTCGCGGTATTCGGCAACGCTTGCTGCAGCGTTTACTGGGCTGGTACCCCTTCGCCGGGACCTGACGGAAACTGCATGGCTTGATACATATTTGTTACCTAAGTAACTAGCCTTTTTCCGTAGCTCGTAGCTCTAACAGCGTAAGCGAGTCTCTTGTAGTTCGTCTGCTATATCACGGATATGAAAACTGCCGCAGATGCGGGAGTTTCTAACGCGGTCCTTCGTGTGACTCATATTCACCGAGCATATTCATTTCCGAATTTTCCGAAAGGGTTATATCACTAGCATTATTGTGTATGTTTGATTTTTAAACTGTCCACTTCATGGAAAGTCGTCAAATAGACTATATTTTTACTTGACTACGAAGATTAAAAATTTTAACCACTTGTATTAAGGTTTTTCACCTTTCTGTAAAATAGTCCAAGTATCAATTTTGTATGGGTTATTTAACTGACTAATGAACTATAGGTAATAAAAAAATTTAAATATAATTTATTGGAGAGGCACAAAAGAATATAATGTTCCAATATCAAACGGCTGTCAAAATGAGTGGGCGTAGAAAAAAAACCGTTAAATATTCCGATACAACCAAAATTCTGTTTGATTTATTTATTATGATTATTCAACCGTCAGTTGTCACCAAACCGGCTTTGAATCGATGTAATCTTACTACGATTAATGATTATATCGATTAAAAAACTTTATAAATCTCACCAACAATTAATAAGTGTCAAAATTAACATTAAATTAAACAGATGACGGCAATTCTAGTTTTAATCCGTCTTCGAATGGGCGCCATATTTGCATATCGGTTTTCAAATATCGAATTTTGTCACAGTCAAGATTATCTACGGTTTACGTCATCCACTTTCTGAATAACTTTTTAAATTCGAAATGCCTTACATTTTATCAAACAACGGGACTGTAAGTATGTCGGTAACAAAACTCCTTTGTGAAACCATTTTATTTTATAGTTATAAAGTCTATAATACTTACGGTTCTAATCATTTTGAGTTAGAATAAGTTTGTAGGCTTCTTTAAGGCGCGTGTCTATATCATATAAAGACCGTAAGAAAATATTTTTTTCTAAGTCTTCTGAGATATTTTTACACACTACTATATTAAACTAAATGCCGTAGCGTTTTCTTATATCTTTGTTAATAAATCCCTAAGAAATAATTGAACGGTTAGAAACGAGAGTATCGAACAAAATAGCTAAACAATAGTTAGAGGATATTGATTTTGAAGTGAAATTTATTTAGAATTGTTGTGATTTGAAAATCTATAAAACGAAAAAGTGACACTAAAAATAGATAAATACATAAATCTATAGGACTAAACCTGCGAGAGAATGAGATACGGGTTTTACATTGTGCCGCACAGATTATAAAATTAATAAGACCGACGACTATATAGGTCCAATTTGGACCGTAATAACACTGATAATAATATTTTTTTGACTAAATGAAAAATTAAAAGTGATACTTAATAAGTTTATTTTGATGATGATAACATGTTGACGGATGTAGGCTATAGGAATTATATTTATATAAATAAAAAATAGAGAAGAATTATCTGTGAGTATATTCTCTGACGTCTCACTTCTACTGCGTGTGAACTGCACACACACGTTTTTTTATGCTAGAATTTTCTTTGTATAAATAACTTTTTAAAGAAATTTCTGAAAGTTTCCGACATGTTGCACAACAACTAATTGTTTGTCAATCAAAACCTATAGTTTAGCTGAGCTAAACTTGAAATGTATGAAAACTTGACCAAGTATTTCTTGTAACCAAATGTAAATAATAATAATAAATAAATAATCGGCAAACAAACACACATATTGTATATCCCCAAATGAAGCAAGTTACGCTTATGTTATGGGTAATATACAACTGACTACTCTGGGGCCGATCCCAGACATCCAGACTATAATATATATATATAAATAACGAAGAAAATACGTTTCCGAAATTAACTATACCGGGAATCGAACCCGGAGCCTCTGTGTTGAAGTGAGGTAAGCCGCCAAAGGCTTAGCCCGCTCAACCACAAAGGCCGTAATATGTTTACTGTGATTACGTTGGCTTAATCTTATTGTCTATAGCTAAGAATCGTCGTTAACTTCAGAATTTTCTCAAATTTCAAATAAACCAGTTTAAAACTATTAAATATGACTATATTTTATAGAATGATCACACAAACTCAATTTATTCTGCCTTCTAATTTACTATTCATGGCACAACTTAAAAAATACCTTGTGTGCAGGGCCGGATTTAATTTGTGCCGCCCTGGGGCACTGAAAATGCCGCACTATGACTTAAATTTTATTTTAATAGTTTTGATATCTTCTTTTTTAAGAATTAGAATAACTAATTGATTGCAGGAAATTTATTATGTATTATATATAATACATAATAAATAAATATATATTATTAATATATATTATATTTATAATACATATATATTACATATTATTGGATAATTCTCCAATTTTAGAAAAAACCATTAATCAATGAAAGTTTCTGTTATCAAAAGACATACATAATTTGAAAATATTTTTAATTCTTCAAAAAAACTACGTAAATTTATCAATTCCAGAAAATAAAAATATCAACTTTAATTTTTTCAAACCTTTATGGAAATAAATAAATTAAACTATTTGAATAGTTCTTACTTAAATTTCCTATATTATATAATATACAAAATTTTAATTTGATACATAATACTTAAATTGTATTTCTTGATAAAATGTTTATTTAAAAGAATTAGTTAATTATATTGTATAGAATTTTTTTTCTCACTTTCCAATTTTTGCCGCCCTAGAAAATTTGCCGCCCTGGGCACTAGCCCCGACTGCCCCTAGTGTAAATCCACCACTGCTTGTGTGCGTCAGTACATTACGCATAACGATTAAAATAGACGGACAGACTTAGTATTAAAAACGCACGTTTTAAACCATAACAAATAAAAAAGCGGGAAAAGCTTCGTGTTTATTTACCTGTCAGACATGTCATAACAACTGTCAAAAATTAAAAAATACAATGCACAGATTAAAAATAAAACTGAGATTGAACAATAAACATGCGTTAGAAATCACATTTAAATAACGAGTGGGTGGTATAATTTGGTTGATGACGTTCTATAATCAAAGTTTCAATTTCTGAACTGAGGCTTAAAACTAATTTTGTTTTTAAATGTGGCCATATTTAAAACCAAATGAACGGAACGATTGGTGTACGTATACGTATCTAACCACTATCAGATATCCATGAATATACAAGATTTAGAATAATGCTTAGAAAATACCTGAATGAAATCGACTGCGGCCGAAAAGTCTTGTAGTTTTTGTAACAAACTGGAAAAAGCACTTATGACTAAACAGTTGCAATTTCAAGAATTTTCATTAAAAATAACTAGTATTCTACGACAATTATTTACTTTTGTAACAATAGAACTACACAGCAATTTTAAGTTTCAATTTACCGCGAAAAGTGAGACTTAAAATTTATAACCTTTTTACACAATCATTGACATTTATGATTTCGTTTAGAAATCAAGACGTGCGTCGGGCCTTGTAAGGCCGTATATTATCCATTTAACTTGAATGACCAATATGGAAGCTATATAGTTTAAATTAACTTCCTTGTGTATATTAAGGATTTGTGTAATTAACAGTGAACTAATTAGGGGTTGAGGCGGCATAAATCGACACTAAATATCTCACGGTGTCGCAGATGGTGTCAAACCCACTGGTATAATGCGGGGCCACATAATAAGCGGGGACCCTTAATAATTTACAAATGTACAAATTACATTGTAGTGCTTTCAAGACATTACAGATTAATACGTTTAATGAAACTATTCTATTAGATATTGTCTTTAGTGTCCATAGACCTGTATAAGAATTTTTTTCTAAATATTATACCAGCATCGCGGGATACAGAATTAACATGTATGCAAACAAAGCTGACGGTAAACTCCGAATTATATTAAAATTATTTTTTTATTTTGTAACGGTACTCTTATTATTATTGCAAATAAAGTTTTTTATTATTTTATGAATGAACGTTACTTTTCTTGAAAGTTAACTGTTTTCAATGAGAACTATTTTGTGTGTTCGTTCATTTCTTCTATTTATAATTAAACTTGTCCATTTGTGAGTAGTCATCAAAATGCGATTATTAGCGATAAGACCGCCCTTTGTACATTAACTAGATATAATTTTAGTCTTTAAGTTCATGTTTGTATTTGTGTACAATAAAGTGTTATCTATGGTCGATTACACCGGGACACAAAATAAAAGGTTTGTACATTTGACCAGACCCAGAACAGCTACATGCGTTTTGACGTGCTAAATCCGAATCTGAGGTCCGTTTGGCTCGTACACCCTCAAAATTTCGATTACATTGCAAAATACCTAGAAAAAAATTATGTGTGGTTCGAGTAAGTTTTATAAGATACGCTAAATATAGGGTTTGAATAGACATCTGCTTACCTTCCTCAGTTTGGAAGCGTGAGGATATTAATTAATTGAGGTTTAAATTAATCGCGTGTTTTGTAGCCCGTTTCTAAGACAGGGTGAAAGGACAACATGCGATTGCGATAATAGAGCAGCGCCATGTTGCGTTGATCGCTTGACGTGCCGAATTTATTTAGTATTAAACATCGAGCAACCCGGCGCGACCCTGCCCGACCCCGGAACGAACGCGGGACCGAAGGGATTGAGGTGCGAACTCACTTGTTTATGGTCAACATCTGGCGCTATTCAACTTTATTATAAAACAGCTCGTATTCTAATAGCAACACATATGTAGATAATATGAAGAGATAGATAAAATAATAGAGTTGAATGGATTGTGTGAGATATACGTACTTGCTTCGTTAGTAAATATACTTAAATTGGACGGGAGCGGGTAGAGGGGGAGATTTTGAATACGTAACAGGAAGGAGCGAACGAATGGAATGAATGGATGGGGAAAAATCGTTGATCTTGCGTGACCGTCACGTTCGCAGACAAAGATTTCACTTCTGACGTACAGGCTTATAAACCAACGGAAAGCGTTCTTTTTAATGTTTTATTTTCCATAAATTAAACCTCATCTCTCTTCTCCTTCAAAACCGTCAGCATTGGCAGGACCTCCGGTATTGCTCATGTCTATAGGCGACGGTAAGCACTGTCCATCACAGTTGGGCCGTCAGCCTACTGCTCTACTGTACCACAGCATAAAAAATAAATCTCATTTTATGCAATATGGAAATGATAAAAATTATTATATTTTTACTTCCTTAGAAGCTACACTATAATTTGCTATTGGGTAATTGATTTTTCATGAATCTAATGATACCACTTTAGTTCCTTCCAGAATAGGCCTCGGGCTTCCTTTGATTATTTTTCACTATTAAGATCTGGCCCTGAAGGTCCACTTTAAAAATTCATTCTGTACATTCTGTGTCATCTTCTAAGTAAGCGTACTCCACTCTAGACCATAATATCTTCGCTTCGCATCAGGCATGCTGGCCAAAGCTTCTATATTGGTCATTGAAGTTAAATGGATAATATACGCCCTTACAAGGACCGCACGTCTTGATTTCTAAACGAAACCAGACATGTCAAAAATTATGTAAAGAAGTAATAAATTTTAAGTCCCATTTTTCGCGTCAAATTGAAACTTCAAATTGCTGTGTAGTTCTATTTTTACAATGTTTAGTCATAAGTGCTTTTTCCAGTTTTTTACAAAAACTTCAAGACCGTTTGACCAGTCATTTTCATATTTCTAGGCATTATTCTAAATCTCGTATATTCATGGATATTTGACAGTGGTTAAATACGTACACAAATCGTTCTGTTCATTTGGTTTTAAATGTGGCTATATTAAGAACAAAATTAATTTTAAGTCTCAGTTCGGAAATTAAAACTTTGATTATAGAACGCTATCAACCTAATTATACCACCCACTCATTATTTAAATATGATTTCTAACAATAAAAAATGACCAATTTCGAAAACATATTGACACATAGTATAGGAATATTCGAAGAAACGTATCCTTGGGTCCGATCCGTTCATCCGCAGTGGATTTGTTGGATTCGAACCGCATTTGTATCGGGATCTGGGAATTATTCACCCTTTGCGAGTTCCCACAGTAGCAAAGGTTCCTTCGATGAGAAGTCGGAGCCGCAAATCCAGGCTCATAACAAGTAGTTATCGGCACATTTTATTGTTATTATTAAAATCCAAGTCACTGAGCCTAAGACCCCTTCGGGTACGGCTATAAGAATGTAAGAAAAACACGTTCTTTCAGAATATCTTTTGGAAAAACTACATACCTCCGACCTCATAGTAATTTGAAACACATACAATGCAAATGAAACACAATAAACTTGCAAATTTAAATCAAAATAGATCTTTTTTCTTATATAAATATGGCTACGCACAATATGTAAATCTAGCCAGTGTCAAATATTTATGAATAGTCACCGTTTATAATTCAAGGAACTAAGCACTAAGCGATATCCGCACCAACATAATCCTTCATCACAGCTTAAGCCAAATGGTGGTTTCTAAGTGATGCAATAAAACAAAGTTATTACCTACACAAAAAGTCATATTTCACTAACCAGTTGAACTTTTAACCAAAAACTAAAAAGATACAATATTCTACAAATTTTTGTTACTTTGTTATTCATATTTTTAAATTGCATAGCACTACGTCAGTCTTCAAGTTTCCGTCAAACACTCCAAGAAGTTAATTTTATTATTCGAACGAGAGTTCCATTTTCAAAACACATTGGATGAAGAACAAAAATACCGCCGAGCGCAACTTATATCACGTACAAATAAACCTAATCCCGTCCGAGGTAACCCCGCGTCGACAATAAATAATTCTAACGAAAATCCCGCGCTTTCCACCGCGCATAGAAACTGCTAGAAATAAGGCAATTATCGGCGTTGCCAGTAAATATCATAGAGGGATCATTTGGCCGTAGATGTCGACGAGCTTTCTTACGGTATGGTCATTTTATTGTCATAGCATAGTGTTTAGATTAGTGTGGATAATTGAACTACTTTGAAGGGATAAAACAGGAAGGGTAAGTTACCTAAGCTTTTTTTTTTTATTGTTGCTAGAATCAGGCCCGTCCCGGCTGGATGAATATTTTATTATTCTGGTTACAAGACCTTATTAGGACTAGTTGTTTTTATTATTTGAAAGAAACCTTCTAGAAAAGCTTAGTGAAACATTTTTGTTTAAGGAAATGAGAATAACACTCTGCATGTGGTATGTGGTGTGCCAGTCAAAGAAAGCTTTAACCTCCGGATTATTCTCCGCTAATGGTTGGTTGTATTTAATTATTTCTTTCTTTTATATCAAGCAGCTAATTATAAATTAAATTACTAAAGCAAAATAAAAACTAGGAGCATAACAAAAATATTTCGCTAACAAATCACTTTAGCTAATAGCTCATTTCAAGTGGTATTGCTTAATCCTATGGGCTCCTGGTACCCGATGTTTCTAATCACTGGACGCAATATATCGCTGTGCGACCTCGAAGGCCCTCATCACGGAGTAACACATGGTGCCTCGTTAATTGTGGGGCCACGCATTTCTATTTCCAACGCAAAGGGGGTAACAATGTTGTTACATTCTGTTTTGACGTTTCTCAACTTATAAATCACTGAGGTATTGTTATGGAAGAGGAAATTAAATATTGCTTTGACGGTATTCTTGTGCGATTCAGTTTCTAGAAATTACTTAATTAAAAAAAATCATTAAATTAAATTTAATAGCTTTTAAAATGACGGAGTTGCGATGGTCTATGATTTTATGTAAATGATAAAATAGAAAAAAATCCAGTTTAAAATTAGAACTTTTAATTGGATGAAAAAAACTACGTTTGTGTTATGTTGGCCTGGTACTCATTTTTCAAATTTATAGGAATACCTGTGTCTAAAAATAATTTAATTTAATTTTATGATTGTTTTTAAATACCATATTTATTAATTAAAATTCAAATATAATGTTCAAGTATCATGTTTATTTCCTTTATCACGGCCCGATATTCTTGTGCTCCCACCATTTTGTTGCCGGAAAAGTTGTCGGGTTCACCCACAAACATACGGAAAAACAAGTTAGTAATAATGAATTATGTTAGTGGCGGGGTACGTTGGGATCGTGTTTTGTTGGTTAGCCCGTGGCCCGTTTGTTTGTTACACTATTTTGCGACCTCCTTATTGTTCCCGGTTGTATAAGTTAGGTATAATTTCATATATTTATGTAAGGTCAGTATTGTTGTACAAAAATTGGCTGTCGGATTTGCTATTTTTATTTTTTTCTAGTTTGGTGACACCGATTTTCGATTGGATATTTTCACAAATATTTTTGGTCTGGCAATAAATTATAGAGAATGTTGCCAGGGTGTTCCTCTGAAGCGACTATTTCGGTTTGATGGAAACTTGAACTGTATGTAATTTTTGTTATGAAGTTTTATTTACAACAAAGATTATTTTACTAATGAACAAGATTTTTAGAATACTGATATTTTTTTTGGAAAAGTTGTCTGTTGTATAGAAAACTAGATGATTTAGTGAAATATGATATTTTTAGTTCAGTTTAGTAGTTCTTCAACGTTCTCACTTGTCAGATCACTGACACGCTCCTCTTTCTTCGCGAAGCTTTACGCAGAAATATCTCTATATGTTGTAGCCTTTTCATAAAATTTCAAACCCGTCGTTATGTGTGCAGCAAGTTAAATTTTAAAATTCTTTTTGAAAATTGTTCTTCAACGTACAAACAATAATAACGAAAAAAACTAAAGGGACGTGTCAAACAATATATCAATATACTAATGCACCATACCTTTATAGGAGGGCGAGTGACCGGAGGCTATCTCGAGCTGGCTTTATGAAAACTAATGCCTTCATTTGGCCGCCGCTCCGGCCACCAGCGATAAGCTATGTCACCCTGGTACCAGGGATTACGATTTCGGGATTTGCCCCCCGCATGATACCGGACAAGGGGCGGGTTCCGTCCGATAAAAGTTAAACTTTCCGATCCGTGTCTGGTAATTTTAATGTTATGCCTATTATGGAGTTTTCGTGTCCTGGTGCTAATGTAGTGGTTTTAGGTAACTAATTCTTCATATTATCCTCGCAAATTGCTAATACGCTGGAACCTTGTCAAATTAACATTCACGTGACGTCATCAGGAACTCGATATGTACGCGTACTCGCCGGCCAGTGGTGCTAACGGTACTGAGTGTTCGGCTACGGTTACGTCACCAAAATGGCGGCCAGGCGCACTATCAATTTGCGGGGATAATAATATAAAAATTAAGCACAAAAAGTACACTCTTAATGATAGATTTATAAATTACTTATTAACATTTTTTCATGACCGTTTTCATAACGGTTATAAAGTATCACAGATTTTATGTCAGTGTGTATGAATGTAGTGAAGTGTGAAAGTATGAGTGTTACATCAGAATCCGAATTTGTTTTCAACCGGGCCACATGAAACCGCACTCAAGAAATAAGAAGTCGCAGATTTTAAGTCCAGAAATTTGCTATCTATCAGTGAAAACCGCATCGAAATTGGTCTAGTAGTTTTTACGTGAATCTCGAACAAACAAACATAAAAAAAATTAAAACACAGAAGTCTACACTTTTACAATTTTATCATATTTATAGGTTATAGATATTAAAGAAGAAACTCTACTACACGTTACATCAACTCCTCCATTCGTTCAATGCAAAAACTTTTTGTATTTATTTGAAAAAGTAACTCGGAGGGATAATTTTCTTTACGCAATATTTCCTTCACTGGCATCAGTTGTGAAGAAAATCCCCCTTTCCCCCCCGTCCGAATTAAGCCTTAATTAGGGAAAAACGGGATTTATTGCCCAGCACTAATGCCTCGGTACACACCTGGCGTATTTACTTTGCTCAACACTCGAAACAACTGCAAGGGAATATAATTGTTTTCGCGAAACGACGTTGCAATTAATCGCTTCTGCTTTTGGAAAAGAAATTTAAGTTTGCCAACTTATTGGTAAGTTTTATCGGATAATTTGAGTTGGTTGTAGGGAGTTTATTGCTTTAATATTGAACGTATACTTGTTATTATTCTACACTAGTTTACATATTTGAGTTTTAGAAAAAACAAAACCACACTAACTCGTAAGCGGACTTATTTTGTATATTATTATATACAAAATAAGTCCGTTTACGTATTAATATATAGTATTATTATACTATATATTAATATGTAAAACACAGCAAAAACTTAGTACCAATTTTTACAAAAATTGCGCGGATGGAGGCGTCTGAAATTTCGCACACTTATAGTTTATGTAGAGAAGGAGTACAGAATGCTATTTTTTTTAAATTATACTTAAAAATACATTAAATCAATAAAAAGAACATTACACACACTAGCAAGTATCTGACACACCACGCATATTTACTCTTTTGTTTATTGTTAAAGTCAAATTAACAGTGTAGCCTTGGCGAAATGTTCAAACTTATAATTGAAATTAATTAATATGGACCAGGGGCGACCACTAGTATAGCTTATTATAAGACTAGTATCTAATTAGATTTGTGAATTGTAATTTATAGTGAATTTTTAAGTAAATTTTCTTTAATAATTTGTTTAGAAATCAGTATTACTGTATTTTTTTCATTGCAGGAGTTCAGCGGGCAGGCTGACGACCTACTTGATAGACAGCGGTTAACATCGCCTATGGACATTTGCAGCACCAAAGGTGCTACAAATGCGCTGTTTCTCTATTAAGGGAGACTGGAACCTGGTCGCTAATCCCGGAACACAACAGCACGTTGTTATGGCGGCATACTCTAGACCGGGGATGGTCGCCATCCAGTCGGGTAAATGCGCTACCACCTGGCTGGGGATTGTTTTGTCGCCTCTTACGACAGGCCGCTAGAAATTGTATTCTTTCTCCGTTCCTACACGGATAATTGTATTCTTTCTCCGTTCCTGCACGGATAATTGTATTCTTTCTTCGTTCCTGCACGGATGTATTAAACCTATTCTAATTTAACTAAAATATAATCTTCTACAATGAAGGAAACTTATATCGTATTTTCTTCTAATTTCTAGAGACTATAAATAGAATACCGAAGTTCGAAGGTTTTTCAATATTAATTTTCGAACCGACACATAGATTCTATTCAGTGTACAAAGGCTTGAAGCACTATTTTATCAAAAGGAACAAAAAGGGAAGCCCTAAAATGCAAACAAAACTCTACGCTATTATACATAATAGATAGATAGTAAATATTGTTCGTTTCCCAAAAATGTTAAACAGACCCATTAAGTCTAGCTAATGCTCAAGTACATCACCAGATCAAATCAACCCTTCCCAAGTCACCGAATAACAATAAATTCCCAGCAATTAGTAAGAAGGAATTCAATAATAAATCCACGTGCGAAACCTCGAAACAAAAGTAAATAAATTAACCAAAATTATTCCATACTTTAGAACTGGTGTGTACGTAACGGAATTTTGGAAATTAACGCGAAAGAGGCTCCGAATCAACCCCTCGGCTGCGTTATTTAATACCCCCCTTTAAGGTAATTAAAATCCAAAAACTTGGTTCCCAAATTAAATTTTATTTCTTAAGTTAAAGCCGCGTATCGCGGGTTGAATACCTAATCAAAAATTACTGAGAATTAACATTCTTTTTTCAAATCAAACTTTCGGCAAACATTGATTATCCATCTTTTTCTTTTGAGATATGACTTCGCACGTTTCTTGGATTTAGTTGGTTATCCAAACCTTATTGGACATAATATTAAGTGATGTGATTCTTTAGTTAAAATGTTTCTTTTTCTGTCATAAATATTATAACATTTCTTTTAATTGAATTTTATTATATTATAAATATCAACTTAGACAAAATAAAATGTAGTGTCTATCTGTCTATATACAATTGAGAGATTTTGAAATACAATCTTTACACAAGTACCACATAGAGATAAATATTATTACATAAAATGATGTTAAATTATCGAGAACTACTTACTCTATACAAAACAGGCGCTAATCGCCGAATAAATAAAAATTAACAATTATTATTCAATTAAGGAAATGGTCGATTGTATCGTTTACATACAAAATTAATTATTAACTTTAAAAACAAACATGAACAACTACTAAATACTACTACTACTACTACTGTACTAAATAAACGGTACTAAATAACTGTAATAATAGGTATATTTTTGGAAAATACTGTCCAGCAAAAAAGTAACTTCTTAAGCTGACATCAAATCTATATTAGTCTCTAGTCTTACGCCCTTTCGAAAATTTTAGCCCTTCGGATAAAGGTACGTGTCCGTGAGGTCAAATTACCTTTTTAACTTTCCCCATTTTGGGGCTAATCTCCCAATTGTAATAATAAGTTCACGGGATCGCGTACGTACTTTCCCGAAGTAATTTTTGGTAATACTTATTATATTTATTTAGTTTAAACCGAAAAACAAATGTACTCCCCGTAATGGTGCGGCTTCATCTGGGATAATATTGCAGATATAGGCCGTTTCAAGGGGCCACACCTGCGACAATGTTAAAATTTATGACTGTGTTCAAATGGAACTTAGTTAAACATAACGCCGTTTACGAATAGCTACATTGGTGTGTATACAAATACATCCGTTGTTTGTGAATGTTTAACGTCATTAATGTTTGTCGCATGTGTATCGCATCTTAAATAACACGTTAAACCCATCACTATATATGCGTAAAGGTATGGCCTCATCTAAGTTAATTTTATATTTATAGGCCGTTTCACACAGTTGTATAGGGAAGGGTATAATGCATTAATTGTGATGCGATATCTATAGTATTGTTACGAGTGTGAGAGACTCGAATTAAAATGCAACACTTGGCTAATGATTACAATACAACAATAGGCGGCATGCCAATAAGTAAACAAAAGAAGACGACCATAACATAATTTCAATGGTATTAGTTCAAATGCCGACGGGTAATAAATGTGCTTTGTTTCAGATATGCAGGTGGATTTTCTATATGTCTGGACCTGAGTTGTAACAATATTAATAAAAAAAATCTAGGTTTAAGTTTATGGTGAACCATAGTTTTCATTCTTCATTAGTGCTCCGCTCCTATTGGTCCTAGCGTGATGGTATATAACCTATAGCCTTCCTCGATAAATGGGCTATCTAACATTGAAAGAATTTTTCAAATCAGACCAGTAGTTCCTGAGATTAGCGCGTTCAAGCAAGCAAACAAATTCTTCAGCTTTATATATCAGTATAAGATTATTTAAATTTTAGCACCATGTTTGAAACCACAGACAGAATTTGTATTTTATCAGTATATATTTGGCTTGTATTATCAATTAAAATAATAATATACAAATATTATGAGGGTCTAAGCAACCCCCATTGCATGCATCATTTTTCTAACTGCATCACAAGTGTCAAATGACTGTTAATCCTTTAACACCGCGGGTCAGAGATGCATATGCAACCCTGATTTATATATTCTGTATGCAAATCGCGGGGTTATGATGAGATTTGGACATTTGCACCCTCCTTTATGTTTCACGACGTATGTTTCTTTTTGTATTAATTTTTTGTAATAAATATAGAAATTCGACCAAGTGCGTGTCATTCCATGCATAATCAAGGAGTCCTTGGAGATGGTTGTCTACGAAACGGAAGAACTGTTTCAGTGAAGTACATGTAACAGATACTATCGGTGTAGGAACGGAGAAAGAATACATTTCCAGCAGCCGGGCTGCCTGTCGTAAGAGGCGACAAAACAACCTACAGCCAGGTAGTAGCCAGGTTTCAGTCTCTTTGGAGAGCGGCAGCACATTGATTTTAAAAATGTCCATAGGCGATGGTAACCGCATTTCATCAGGTGGTGGCCTGTCTGCGGAACTTCTAAAATAAAAAAAATAAGAATAATAAAACAGATATTGTTGAAGTCAAATTTCGTTGCAAGCATTTTTAAACCTTATCACTTGATGTTGCAAATGTCCAAAGGTTCACCACTTTCTATCATTTTCTACCATATACATAATTCAAAAGTAGGAGACACATTTTCATGCTTGCTGCTTTTGAAGTCTTCGGCTAACGCAAATCGACTACATTCTTGTGATAACTCTAAATCTACCTTCTACTCAACAGTTGAAAGTTTTTACAAAAATACACAATAATTAAATGATAAAAATAACACAAAATCTAACAACAGTAACTATTCATCATTTTTAACAAAAAATATACTTTTTATAAAAATAAGTGATTATAATGACCACCAAAACTTCATCTACTCACCATGATCAAATTGAAGATATTTTGAAGAAAGGTCAGATAAAAAGCAGTTTAAATAAGCGTGTATGTATGAAAACATGAATGAAAGTTGATGAAGCGGAAAGTGTTTGTCAGTATCGTAGCAGGTGGAGATCCATCGTCTCTGCCTGCCCCAATGGAACAGGCTTGACAATATGTATGTATGTACCAAAACTTCAAGTTCTCATCAAAAATCTATAAAGTGAAATTGATGAAGGTAAACTAAAAGCTAAACAACTAAAGGAGGTATATAGGTCTATTTTTCAAGTCCTTATGGTAAGCTTTGTTCTAAACGATAGCTTTGTTATTTAAAAAAATATTCACAGATAATAGCTGCACATGTGACGTCATTTGGAAATTATAACGACCCCTCATCTCTAGAGCGAAATTAACAAATCCAAATCGGTGCTATGATTTATCTCCCTGGATCTAAACGGGTCATTAAACTGGAATAAAATAAATACAATTTTAATACAAATGCAAATTTGTGTATACAATTTCGACATAGTATTACATCGCTACCAGTAGTACACGAGGCCGTCTAGGTAAGCACAGTTGTACAAAACTCGCAAGGAGCGAGTGAGTCACTCCCGAACTACCTTTGTTTCTATTTGCTGGAGATCTAAAGTAAAATAAAACGACTTGTTTTAGCGGAAGCTTGAATTGGAGAGACAATTTATTTTGTTAATATTTAAATCTGACATGTACGTTTCTATATATTATATATTTACATAGACAGTACTATTTTGATACCAAACTACTATTTTGATACTAAAGTAAAAGAAAACGACTTGTTTTAGTGGAAGCCAGGATTTGAATGAGAATTTATTTTATTTTATTAACAAATATGACATGTACTTTTCTATATATTATATATTTACATAGCCAGTACTGTTTTGATACCAAACTACAACAAGACCTTCAAGCAGACTAAGGCTTACTTCGTGGAAAGTTATTGCCGTCACCTCTAGATGTTTGTAATATCTGTAAACTCTTAACGTAGTGGTGTGAGATAACATTTGGAGCAAGACAACTGTGCTTAAAGCCTATGGAGAACAGAAGTTTTACGACTAGATGGTAACTAGTAGACGGTGGCACCATTCTGAAAATTACTTATTCTAAATTATCAATAAGTCTAACAGTAAAATAAAGTAGGAACACAATTATTTATTAATGTCTCATCATTCGGCCATTGTTTTGGTACGCTGGAATTTTCACACCATTTAATAATCTAAAACACAAGCAATCATACGTGATGCAAAAGAATAATATTATCATCTTAAGTTATTGCAAATTTTACTAAGTGAAAAAGAAGTAGCCGAAACGTCAGACCAAAAGTAAGATAACGGTATAGTACTTAATTTTAATATCAAGCGTACACTAATAATTATTTTTCAAATGCCACACAAATTTTATATCAACAATACGAATGGAATACTTATTTTTACGCGTTATTTTTTTAAAATATTTTCTTTAAACACTACTATCAGTAAGACATTTGAAAGGAGACTACGCTTTCACATATTCTTGAGCCCAGAAAAGAAGGAAAAAGACAAAAGTTATTTTAAAATTCATTTTATTTGTGACCTTATTTTTAAGATTTTTCTTCTTCCAGATTCAATTTAGGGCATTTACCGCTTTTTTACGCCATATCCCAACTCCATTACATTTAATTTTCTTTGGTCATACTAGAGTCGAGTACATGAGCCATATCTACACACTTAGGTCACTATCAAAAGCGAAGGGTTACTGTACTATAATTTATACTGTGCCCTCAATGTGCAGTATCGTAGCCAATTGTGTTTGTCTCGTATACGCTATTGTTTGCTGAATATGAAAATTATTAGTGAAAACCATGATTTATTATGTTAATGAAGCTGTCAAGCTATATTAGTTACACTTATGTATGTAGATCATTTACTATTTCCAGTAGTCCAAGCTTTGAACAAAGGGTATAAAAACTAAATCACTATTCAAATTCTTGTAAGTATTTGACAAACCTTAGTTTTAATAATTAGTTGTAAAATCACAAATTATTAACACACATCGAAAATAACCGAAACCGAAGGCAGAAAAATGACCTGTGGCATCATATAATCATTTTTTGAAGTGATAACTTCTTATGGGAGGGTAAACAGCTTCATTACGTAACGCGTTACGGCGCCAGTCTGTCTGACTTCCCTTTCTCTGACGCAAGTTATCACTTCTCTCGGGTGTCCGGAGACGCACACGTTTTTTTTTATTCTTAAGACTAATTTGACAAATTCAAATGTCAAACTTATGTCAAAATACGTAAATTATTTTTAAATTTGACATTTAAACGCAGCGCACGACGACGAAATTTATTGAACAAATTTTCAAGAGGTTTGGTATATATATATATATATATATATATATATATATATATATATATATATATATATATATATATATATATATATATATATATATATATATCGGTGATACTGATAAATCATGTAAGGCTTAAACAAAAATTGGGTAAACAAATCATTTAAGTTAATTTATATAATAATTTACATACAAAAAAGTGTATACTTAAAACCAATGTTATAAGGTATAATTTAATGTGATCCAGGAGCACGTTGCAGTTTAGCAATAATTGTTTATAAAATCTATTCTTTTTGAAAATAAATAAATGAAAAAAGTTTCTAAGTTGTAACAGACCATTCGCTTACTATTTAACTGCACAGAAAGAAATGACAATTTTATAATAAGGAAACAGCGCTATATCAATAAAACCCAAAACACACACAACAGCCATAAAATTAAACAGAAACCCCTTCAGAGATAGAAAATCTTAAACCTTTTATAACCGTCTAAACATCAAAATAGGCAATAACAACCGTCGAAATTAATATAACTCGCGATTTAGCTGTTACCCTCTTAAAATGTCGTAAAATTTGCCCGTTTTTATCCCCCACATCCCCACGGGGTTAGGGCCAGAATGCCCCTGCCCCGACAGGGTAAAATGCCCCTTGGCCCCAACGCGACGGATGAAGAGTTAATGAACTAATCTTGATATTAACAAAACATTAGACACATCGGGCTGCGTCTGAAGTAATTACTCGGCCCTCGGGTGGATAGTTTGGCCCCGTTGCGAGGCCATCCGGGCCACGGGGGCCGAGTTTGCCCCATTTGATAATTTTGCAACCGGAGTTTGTACTGATAATTTAAATGTTTATTTGTGTTGTTATGATTAGATACATAGTTTATCCTAAATAGAGATTATGACCGGTAATTTCCTTCTAGAATTAAGCTATATCACTCTGAGGTAGTATAAATACAACATCTATCGTAAAGATATCTAGATAGTCTACCGTATACTGACACCTAGAATAGAATAGAACAGAATAGAATAGAATATACTTTATTGCATAACATTAAGATAGAATTCAAGAAGTTTAAGTACAGAAGACAATGGGCGGTCTTATCACTAAAAGCAATTTCTTCCAGACAACCTTAGGATCGATTAGAGAAAAAATGTGTAACATGTGGGTTTTGCAATATAAATAGTATAAAGAAAGTTTATATATAAGATTTTGAAATGGCAAATATTTATAAATAGACATGGAAATAAGACAAAAATATACATATATTATATAAATAAATAATAATCATAGTGATGATGTATAGAATTACGTAAATATGAGAGAGACGAAGATATCATTATTAACTTTAGAGCCCGAGGTAGTAATCCTTCACGAGTCCGTTGAACGCCTGAAGAAACTGGGCACGCTTGATTTTCACAGGTAGCGCATTCCACAGGCACACTGCATGAACTGTAAAAAAATTATTGTAAAATCGCAGTGATTTACACGTATATATAAATAAATATCTAAATATACATTAAATTGGTTATCGTATCTAAAACTACTAGTGGTCGCCCGTGGTCGAAATTCGACCATAATAATTAATGTCAAAGACTATACTTCTATAATCACAGATTTTGTCAAGGCTACACTGTTAATTTGACTTGAACAATAAACAAAAGAGTATATAAACGTGTATGTGTCAAATACATGGTAGTGTGTGTAAGGTTTTTTTTTATTAATTGAATATATTTTTAAACCCGCCTATTTGTTTTGGACAAACGTAGCGGGTGTGCTATTCGTTTTCCTAAAGACACGGAACTCCAAGCCCAGCAGTGGGACGTTTAAGGGCTGCTATGATTATGAATATTCATGTCCAATCTGACTGACCAAGGACGTAGGTCTGTACTAAAATTCATGAAAAAACTTTTATGATGAGAGAGTGAACAATCAAAAATCACAATCTCATACTCCAAAGATCGAGTTTAAATGGATAACCTAAACTATTTTCCCATGATTATATGAAAAACTAATCGAATAATAAACCAATCAGTTTGTCTGTCTGTATAGGTATGTAGTATGTATGTATGGATGTATGTATGTATGGATAGTTAATTTAGGGAATGCACCGCTCGAATACAGATGGAGGGTTGAACACTTTGAGTTTTTAGACCAAAATCAATCAATAATATTTATAAAATCATTTAAGAACAGCTGATATTTTTGAATTTCGAGCGACTCTCAACTTAACCGCCGTCACAGATTTTTATTTTTTTAAACTCTCTTGACAGTGACATAGTTTGACATTAGTACTGTCATTGGCTATGTCTATGTTTGTTTTAAATTGTGCAAGTGCAACGTAACATATACTTACACATGGTTTTACATAGTTTGTGATTTCATGTTTGATTGTAATTTTCAACCGTACAGACTGTTATACACCCATCTCAGCTTTAGGGTCTATGACTGATGGAGGTTCTTTGTGAAGCCACAAGAACATCGCTACACTAAACTGTACTATCGACTTTAGATTATACATCTCTTGAATGTAAAACTAAGTCTTTATAAGTTAAAAATAATTTATGTGTGTGCATTTCACATGCAGTAGAAGTGAAACAAAGCGTGGCAAGGTGTGGTAGGGATTCTAAATTTTGTGACGCCATATTTCATAAATTATATCATTATAATATATTTAAGCTTCAAAACAAGAAATTTGAAGTATTAGCGAAAAACTTCACAACATTTATAACTTTATCTATATGAGTTTGTATGTTTAAATGATTAAATATAATGTATTATATCTCATTCTCTCGCAGACTTAGTTCCGTAGATTTATGTGTTTTCTTTTTAGTGTCGCTTTTGCCTTTCATCGATTTTTAAATCACAACAATTCTAGAGTTTCACTTGAAATAATGCAATAACGTTATTAAAATTTAATCATTTTATTTATAGTGAGTTGGAGCAAGTATGTAGACCTCTTTATGATTCTTAAATAGGCCTACAAAATTACTCTATCTCAATATGAATAAAACCGCCAAGCGCGTTTTCAAGTTTATTTTTCGTTCAGGTATCGACCATTCGGTTCTTAGAATGACTCAGCTATGAATGAATGAATGAATGAAAAAAATTATTGTTCACTATCAATAACAAATAATTTATGCTTTGCTATGTTTGTTTAATATTTTTTTCTTTTTAAGGCCAACATTTAAATTTTTCATTATTTTAAAACATGAATATTTTTATGCCTCCGTTACTCACAGTCTTGCGTGGCAGCCCTGTTGTTGCGCGGACCCCCCCTTCGCAGATTACTTATTCAGCAGACGTATAACATATTGCCTGTGTAATTGCTGCCAAATTATAAACCCACTCCTGTTTACCTATGCTAGCTTTGTACCTTCGAACCTTTTATGAAATAATATTTTTCAATAAGTCTTTTACAACTTGACTTCCGAACAAAATATTGTAATATCTTTCTTAACTTACACAATATATATTCTAGAATTTATATTAATTCTTTAAGCAATAATAAAAGTCTTTTGTAATTGATTCTACGGAACGAAAGACTTTTGTAACATTTCTATTGTGTTGTGTTTAATTGAATTAATATTTCTTTTATTTGTTTCAGGTTTATCAACGCGAGACGTAGGATAGTACAGCCTATGATAGACCAGTCAAATAGAGCAGGTAACATTTTTCTTGTACACCTAACTTATTCTTAAGAACTCTGTTTCTTCTTTTAAATTTTTAAAGACTTAGGAACTTTTAATTAGTAACATAATAATAAATCATCACAATAGGGTAGTTAATAATTAAATAAACTGAGATACTTTTTATCATTTTACAAAATGTCGAAACTGCCTAGATTTTTTAGGAGCGTAGCAAGTTATGACATAACTTCAACGAGTCAAATAGCGTATTATTATTGTTGAAACAGTAATTTAAATTATTTTTATCACGATAAATATTTTAAAAGTATCATTAAATGCATATTTTATAATACTTTTCAAAGCAAAAATCTGTCGCCATATTGGGGCTATTTTATCAGTACATAAAAATGTGAAATAAAAAATGCAATTATAAATTCGAGAAAATGCGTATTATATTATGATTTTTTACCCCATTATAATGGTTTCTCGAGGTGGTTGATATTAATTAATTCCTTTGTATTCTTATTGACGGCCTCTGTGGTTGAGCGGTCTTAGCCTTTGACGACCTGTGTGACGACCACACTGCAACCTAGAGGTTCCGGATTCGATACCCAGTATAGTAAATTTTGGAAACGTATTTTTCCGTTATTTACCATGGTCTGGGTGTCTGAGATCGGCCCCAGAGTGATCCGTTATACCCATAACACAAGCGTAACTTGCTTAATTTGGGGATATACAATGCCGATTATTTATTTTACCCCAACAAAACTAATAAATAAGGTATCTTAAATTTAGTTTCACGTACCAGGCTCGCATAGATCTGAGACGGTAAAAGCTAGAGAATCTCATGGGAGTTAGCCAACGTGCATACGGCATGAAGGCTTGCGGTCAGCAAACTCGATTTCCGACTTCAAAGTCCTTTTGGAAAGGAGTACCTATTGGGTATTGCACGGGTTGACGTTCAAATGCCATTATTGTTCGGAATGTGATAGAATGTGTAATGGACTTTATGGGCAGCAGTTGATCAATTCAACTCTTTGTATGTACGGCCTGTATTTGAGGTTTTGTGTTTCTAAAGTGTGGTTGATGTTTTTGTTACATTCTTGTTGAATATCGTTGAACTTACACGAAGCTAAGACAGATATCTATATATTAATACTTGAAACAAAGACTTGTAATCTTTTTACTAGCTTGTGCCCGCGACTTCGTCCGCATGGAATAGTAAAAAAAAAATAAGTTAAGAAACCCCCCGATTTTAAAACATTCTTCATTGGTGCTCCGCTCCTGTTGGTCTTAGAGTGATGAATAGCCTATAGCCTTTTTCGATAAATGGACTATCTAACTCTGAAGAAATTTTTCAAATCAGACCAGTAGTTCCTGAGACTACCCCCTACAACGTCACAAACTCACAAACTTTACATCTTTATAATATTAGTATAGATTTAATTTAAAACGTTTTTTATTGTTTTTCCTTAGTATTCTTCTTCCATCATAAATATAACGAGTATGTCCGTATTATAGGTATAGTATAATGGAGAGTCAATTTAAAAACGATTCAACCGAATAAAAACCGACTATTAAGACTATAAGTCCTTATTAATTTTTAATCATCCAAGTATCGATACAAAAAAAACACAAAAAATCCATTCAATTTGAAAGACACTTTAATTGCCAACATGGCATAATTCTTTAGCAATTGTAATAACAACTAACAACAATCGTAAATGGCATCGTCCGACAAAAAGAACCCGCAGAACGACGGTGCGCGGACGACAAAACTTTTTGTGCCGGCCATACGTCGACAATATGGAATTACAAACGAGCAATTCCTATTTTTACTTTGTAATTGTAGTACAGTCCATAAAACGGTCCCGGGGACACGTAGGGGAAAAAATCCGGGGCAAAAAAAAGCACTAGACGGGGCAAAAACGTCGCAGAAAAGGGCTTACTCTTGCGAACGGAACGAAAGAAGGGTAAAAAAGAATAATGTCCGAATTCGTTGACCCGTCCCCGGCGATCTATCACTCGTCCCTCCGCGCCGATGTGTGCCCCGGCGCTGGTGGTCAACGCGCGATGGATACGTTTCCCCCGAGTCTGCGAATATATAAGCACAAAACGGACTTACTCAACTCAACATACTACTGTTAATCAGTCGTCGGCAACCTTTCAGCAGGCGGGCCGCACTTGTGTATATATATATGTGTGTATGTTAGTTTTCATGTTAGTAGCTGCAATTCGTAAAATGGCTCTTAAATGCTTATCTGTGAGACGGGAAGCGTATTTATTTTTTCAGTAATTAAGGAGTGATAAAGTTTGTTCTCATAAATAAGTACTTCCACGAATTGTAATTAACCGCTGAGCAAACCTTAGCGTGGTACACTGGAATGCACGCTTTCCGGCCTACTTAATAATTACGTTATAAGTGTAATCATTATTTATTTTGGTAGGTCCCACAAAAGTTTTATTTATAAAACATTCCTGGAAACTAGACATATAATTTTATTGCAATATTTTATATTTTTAATGTAATTTAGTTTTATAATTCTAACATGTGTTCGAACATTGCACGCCTAATAAGGCAAAATGTATTAAAACAACGCATATTGTAACATCTTGTGTACATACATTTTAGCAATAAATTATTCATTAATTCACACTTTTACGGCCTCTGTAGTCTGAGTATTGGCCTGCCTCGTTCTCGAATAGCCGATATTCACTTGCCTTAACATTGTATAAATTTGACATTACTGGTAAGGCAAACGAACTCTTGGTAAAATATAGGAACTGGCTATATTCTCGGTTCGATTCTTGGCAGGGTAAATTAGAATCTAGCTTTCTGTTATTTACTCTGGTCTGGATATTATGTGGAATTGGGCCCAACATTGTTATTATCAATTAGTTTTTGTTTTCTTGAGACATAAACATTAATAAATAGACCTTTTTGATGTGTCACACTTGTTTAAAAGAAAATGATAGGATTACACATCGATATCACTATTCGATGATCTGTCGATCTTACTGATGACTTTAAGCAAATGAATATTTAAAAGACTATCGTATTTTCCTCTAAAATTTACATACAAAATAAGCTTTATCGTAAAATACACAAAATATATTTTTTTATCCTAAAACTTCCTAAACATGTATTTTATTATGACATTCTGACTTTGCTCGTGAAGAGTAAAAGTAAAAATTACCAAAATATTATTGCAATTTATGAACTCACTTAACGATACGACTCAGAAGAGAGTTTATTGATACCTTTTATAGTCATCACTCAAGTCATGTTACTAGAGGACTCTCTTTGAATTTTTTATAAAACCAAAGTCAAAGCCTGATGATCGATTCTCATAGAGCTTTGGTGGATTAATGGCGAATCTGTACCGTGTTGATTAAGCGCTTTTCCCCGCTCTCCTCCGGGCCTTTATCTCTACATGTGGATATCCCCCTTCCCCATTCCGGGATTAGAAAAGATCTTTTGCCATTTCCTTTTTGCCTCTGTAATTTCGTTAATAAATATTTGAGATATTCCATATAAACATATGCGTTGACCAATTTCCGCTTCCTGCAAGTTCAGTTTGTCATCTTTATCTTTTTACATACAATACAATATACTGCCAGCCGTATGGTGGATGTTTTACGTCAGCACAATACTGGTCTAATATACCTCGGGCAACGTTTAAGCGTTGTCATTCAATGAGACTGTGCAGCCAGTCTTTCGGGGACGTTGCCACAAAATTTTCTAATTTAATATTAATTTGTACATATCTTTTATTTTTTAATGTTTAATTTATAATATTATAATAATCTAAACATGACGTGTCTATACATTGAAGCTATTAGAAAAAAACAACGTTAATAGACTATATAAACGATCGAGAATACTGTTACGTACGAGCGGGGGTACGCACTTATGGATTGGAAGAAAACACCAGTTTTAAATTTAAAAGCTTTTATTAACTTACACAGCCGCACGTAGTACCTCTCTGCAGGGTTGCCCCTATACGCACGACCAACGATGCACAGTCCCGACGATAAGTTGCCACACCCTCAATACCGTCGCCGATATTGCGCGGACCACCTCCAATATTATCGCGCGTAGCTCGCTTCTGGTTTCCCTCCCTCTCCTTCCTTCGGTCCGCCTGATTCCATGTTCGTGTATGACCAGACCAGCGTTTCTCTGACATGACCCTCATGGTTTGCCCGTAGCACTCGCTTGGAACTTCACGCGGCACTCCTTCAGAACGTTGTTTCTGGCGATCTCGTTGTAGCCTCGGCGCATCTACCAAATCTTGTTTCCGAAACCCATTTCGGTGCACTTTGTTTTTCGTTTGATTATCTTTACTAATTCTTAGCCAGACTGCGTCTTTACATCCGCCGTTCATTGGAACTTCCACGACGCGCAGCTGACTCAACTTTAAAACTGCCCGGTAGGCGCGCCTTACGCTGTTTTTATACCTGGAAGAATTTTCTAGAACCCGTCTATCTATCTCTGTCTTTTCTTTCCCGAACCTTCTGTTCGGGAACTTTCGTTTATACATCTATCTCTTTCTAACATCTATCTATCTCTTTCTCCCTTTTGTCGTCTATCTCTTTCTCCCTTTTGTCGTCTATCTCTTTCTAACATCTATCCATCTCTTTCTTTCGTTTATCGTCTATCTCTTTCTAAATATATCCGTCCTTGTCTTTTCGTTCTAGATCGTTCTGGATATTTCCAAAAGTTCTAAAACTAACTAGATGGTTCCACCATCATTCGCCACAATACGATGCTATTTTTTTAGCTTTCTTGTCTCTTTGTTCGGGATTTACGTAAAAACTACTCGGCCGATTTCGATGCGGCTTTCGCTGATTGACAGTAAACTTTTAGCATTTAAATCTTCGCTGCGTTTTATTTGGGAATCCCGCGGAAATTTTGTGGGTATGGTCTAAAATGGCCATTTTTTTTAAATTAACTTGCTTAAGTTGATGATAGATTTCGACTTGCTACGATGTTGACATATATCTTTTGCTTTATCTACTTTCATTAATGTCGTCATACATCTTACATACTTATATATACTTACCCACATAATTTTCACGTGGCCATTCTCTAAGACATTTGAGATTTGATCGTGGTAAGTACGTTTCACACCCACACTCTTGTCATACACTTGTTTTGTCACACTCCTTTCATCCATTCTCTCTACATATCCAAACCACCTTAACATTACTTTCTCAACTCTTGTTATTGCATCTTCTTTCAGTTCACAACGTTCTTATATTATGTGCTTTTCTTTCTGTTTTGTTACTTCATTACATTCTTTCTACTTGCAACTAGTAGTTAGTTCAAGTTTTTTATTTTAGATAATTAAGTTTTAAAGAGAGTTGGTCTGAAAGAGAGTGTCGGGGTGAAGGTAAGGAAAGGAATGCTCCGGTGGTTCGGGCATGTGGAAATAATGAATGATGGAAGAATGGCTAAACAGATTTACAATGCAAAAGTGGATGGATGCAGAGGTCGCGGAAGGCCACGACACACCTTCCATGATCAAATTGATCGTGTATTAACAGAAGGTGATGTCAGGAGCCTTAAGAACAGACGAGCGTGCATGACAAGAGCTATGAATGTCAAAGAAGCAAGTGAGGTGTGTAAGAATAAGCCTGAATGGCGCTCTGTTGTTCGTGCCTACCCCGCAAGGGACCTGGCGTGAAGTTATGTATGTATGTATGTAATTAAGTTTTAATTTTTGTGTTAAATATGCCAATTTTAACAAGTTAATTACATGTCGCGAAGCAATATTTACGTGTATTACACTAGTTGTAGCCTCCATGCACTCAGCATTTCAGGCAACGTCGCTAATGAATTTATTATAAGCACATAAATTGCTATCTGATGCACTGCTATTACCCGGTCGCCGTGTAAATTACGCCATTTGCAGCACAGTATAAATACAGCTATCAGTATCTGCAAGGTGCTGCCTTACGTGAAAAATGTTACGAGACTTCAAAGACAACACGAAAATAATTGATTACCGAACTTCCATTCTAAATTTGGGATATTATTTATTTATTTAGTGTTTTTTCTTTAAACATATATCTCATAACGTTACAATAAGTACCAAAACAGATTTTATACATTATATAAAATGATTATATTCAAATTTTATTTTCATATCAAATTCTAAAACCATTAGGACACAAGGGAATAAAATTTAGAAAAATTAAGAAAATTCAAATGAAGTTCCAAACATACTATTTTAATGTAATGTTTAAGAATATTATTTGATTATACTGCGTTATGAGCTATGCATCGATAGTTATAATTTTTTTTTAAATTAAATGAACTTTATTTAATTTTAAAAAAAATATGTGTCCAGTATGAGTCTCGGGACGCCCGACAGTAGTTATAACTTGCGTGAAAGAAAGGGAAGCCAGACAGACTACAGACTGGCGTCGTAACGCGTTACGTAACGAAGCGGTTTACCCTCCCATAAGAAGTTATCACTTCAAAAAGTAAAGACACCGACGGTATCGTTTTTCCCGGCTTTGCTTCTTGATATTCTCACTATACCTGAACTTTCTTTGTTTTCTTCCACATCTTATACCATGTACCTCTAAACTTTTCAAAAATTAAAAACGTATCCTCATAACATAGGAAAGATTGTGCACTTTATCAATTCCTTTACGTCATGAAAAGAGTCTATAGAACATTAGAGTAGACTCGCTGGTTGCAATGTCTATTCTGTGGCTACACCTCTGTTGCAGATCCGGAACTGCCATGTGACTGCCATTGTGCCACTATTGGGCGAATGTCGTGCCATTCTGCCACGTTCGAATTTCAAATGACGTCCGCTTATTGGTCGATCGATTGTAGCCAACACCTGTACTGAAACGTGCTGCTTTTTTACGACCTGTTAATGGATACCATACAGCCTTTTGAGTCGGGAAAGTATGTTGTTTCCTTCCATACTTCTCTATTTATCCATAAATCTTCGGTAACACTATATATCTTCATTTTATCCCTGACACGATCCATCCGTCTTTTTTGAGTTCCCTAGATATTTAGATAAAATATCTAGGGATACTTTTCCCTCACTAACTTTCGAATTCCGGGCCGAAAATTTAGTAAAATATTTATGTTGCAGAGCTTTAAAAATCAACTAAAATTCAGATATGAGGTATATATATATATATATATATATATATATATATATATATATATATATATATATATAACAAAGTTACTTTAATTTTCGTTATTTTAAAAATGCAAAATAGATTTTATTATGGGAGGCGGGAATAAGATAACAGACGCCATATTGGAAGAAATTCTATTATGAATGTTGTCACACATAAAAAAATTAATTCAGTATTGCTAGTCAATTAATTGCCTTAACATATTATTTTATGTCTTGAACTGTGTATTATTAATAAATGCTTTTTTATGATTTTCTAGCTACTTGATAAAAATAGTAAATGTTTTTCACCTTCACGGAATCCTTCATCGTGGGTGAGCTACCATTTGCTTGTCGCCGTTTTTATAATTACAATTTATCAAAAAAAAAACAGGTTACTATCATGATTTTCATCCCATATAGATCACGAAGCATTATTAAAAGAATTAACAAATAGCACAAGGAAAACATAAACAGCTAACTTGGGATTTGGCAACAAACATCACACGCGCACAGAATGCGTAAAAACGTATAAGCAAACAGGCAACGACAAATAATATAGTGATTGGAAAGGCTCTTGGCTTGACCGCAGGAAATGCGGCGGCCATTTTGCTAAGTCGTGTGCCAAAACAATTTTCCAGACTTTTTGGCGGGAAGTAGGTAGAATAGTGATGTGCTTCATACATATTCTATCAATATAGTGAATCTATCAATATTTGAATTTCGAAGACTTTTAAATTCAGAAGTTTTTTTTGTATTTAGTTAGTTTTTTTATTGATATATTTAAAACTTTTCTAGTGGATATAGAAAAAGATTTTTATTATCTTAAGCCGATGTTAGACGGTTCACTTCTGTCTTTCAATTTGGATGAATCAAGCAATGAGATCCATATAAATATAAAGTTGAATTATTTAATATCATAGCATAGATACGGTCGTGTCCTTTCATAATTGATTCAATTTGGTTTGCCCGTCTAATTACAGAATTACAAGATATCACAACCAACTTGGTTTTTAATGAGCATTATTAATTATTAAAATTATTTTTACTGTATTATTTTTATCGTAACGTACTAGCATGGTATTCTTGATCCTAACTACAAATATTATTTTTTTATAATTATTGTTAAATGTACTTAAACCCAATTATATTTTTTGTATATTTTTTACTAGTTTTTCTACACTGTTACAAGTGGAATAAATTCCTTTTTTTGTTCTATAGCCAAATAACGAAAACAGAAGGCGGTTGTCAGGTCTATGGAACCTTTTGTTATGCGTAAACTCCATATTGTCATTTTTGGAAAGTAAAATTCATCAACACAACTGCACCGTTCAAATTCCGGACAGAACAGAGATTATATGTTATACTACGATATTCCCGCGACTTCAGTACAAAGCAGCATTTCTATAAGAATGTAAGCTATCGTTTTAGTGAAAGATGTATGCAAAGAACATCCGAACAACTCACTTTATTACATAAAATGAACGAAAGAAAGAAAAGACAGAAAAAACATTTATTTAGAACTACAACACAAATGAAAACACAATAAACAAGCATAAATAAATCGATCAGTGAAAAACGACATTAGAATTGTTTTTTTCAACCTGGACATTTTAAATAATTCCCAGCAAAATTACCCGGGGGATTCTCAGGATAACGAGTAGCGCAGATTTTAAGTCTACGAATTTGCTGTCGACCAGCGAAAACCGCAATCGAAATGGGCCCAGTAGTTTTCACGTCAATCCCGAACAAACAGACAAGAAATATAAAAGTTTTTTTTTTCATAGCTTCAATCTACAGACACGGCATGTTCAAAACTTAATAATATTATAGGTGAATGTTGCTTAAACATTTTGAAAATGTCTAGTCTTGGCCGTAGGAAGTGCGGCGTACATTCTGCAAGTCCAGCCAAAACGATTTTCCATCTGCTTTTGTTTCGTCACAGTTGGCCAACTTGGCGAAGACAACATCCGATTCTGGAGCTTGCGTTTATTTATTGTATGTGCTCTGTACTGGTTTTGTACATTATTCAAATGGGAAAATATTAAGGTGTTTTGGGCGTGTAGAATGAAACGAATGAAAGTTGAATCACGAAGCTTGTATATGACACTGCGGCGCGGGGGGGAAATACGGCTAGGGTAAGCCAGTTGCAAAAAACCTACCGTATGATACAAATGCCAATTAAGACTCTACCATCAGCATAGAAAAAAGCAAGTAATACAGCATTCCAAATGAATTAGAGCTATTTTGATAAATAAAACACTGCAGTGAACAAAAAACTGAGTGAAATCCGTGAACAACAACACAAAAACTGTAATAATATACAAGCACGCCCGCCGTAATGGCGAACTACAGCATACTGAATTATTTTTGTAAATAAAATTTATATTTCTAAATTAATACATACTCTAGACCAGGGGTGGTAGCAATCCAGACAGCAAAATACCCTACCACCTGGCTGTGGGTTATTTTGTTGTATCTTACGACAGGCCACACTATCGCAGGAACTTGTGTTTTCTTTCTCCATTCCTGCATAGATAAAACTGCTACTACTGTACTGTACTACTACTAGTTATTTTTGTCTCACGTACCTACGTACGTATATGAATTGTATGCATTGAAATGGGATTTCTTATGGGAGAGTAAACCGCTTTGTTACGTAACGCGTTACGGCGCCAGTCTGTCTGGCTTCTCTTTCTTTTTTTACTTCTGTCGGGCGTCCCGAGACGCACGTCGTCTTTTTTGTATTAATTTAATCTATCTTTATACCTACATGCACTTTTGTATTATTATACACATGCTGGTGATCTAGAAACAATCCCAGGCAACTGGTAATAGTCCCTCTCAAACGCGTCATAGGATCCGCAGCACAGAATTTTATTTTCTAATGTGGGTGCCTTATTCAACCGAACCACTTGTTATAAAATATTAATAATGACGATTATTAATAATACTACTACTAATAATGCAAATTGAAACTTTTGGAAAATAAAGTAATTTGATTTGAATACGCAAATAAGTCATGGTAGCGTAATGGCTAGCGCCCGCGTCCCAAACTCAAAGGGCTCGGGTTCGATCCTGGCCGGAACGCATGCACCACTTAGGCAGTTTTTCTGACCTAATGTGCATATTGTTACAATTACCACTTGCTAATAATGGTGAAGGAAAACATCGTGATGCAACCTGCACATCGAGATAACCGACGTGTCAAACCTGCCAAGCCGCCTTGGACCAATGTGGCGGGTATACTGTCCGTTCCCCTATAGTGGGAGGCCCCGAGCCCAGCAGTGGGATATTTATGGGCTATTATTATTATTATAATATTATATACACAAACAAACGTCGCCATGGCAAAGCGGGTAAAGTTTCTTTAACACGGCTAGTTTGATAATAAGTTACTTTTGCATCTCTATTGACATATTCTTCCGAGTACAACATGGAAAAACGTAAGATGAGATTTGGCGGGTGCGTGTGTAAATCATAGTTTGCCATTAGCCCGGACCTCCCCTCGGGGGCTCCGTTATTGCTTCCTGCATCCCGCAGGAGCTCCGGCTCACTGGACACGGGACTCAATCAACATTCCTACGTGACCTTGCTGTCTAATGGTCGTCATTATAATAGTTTGCACATACGAGTTGACTATATAGCTTCCATGAGCCTTGGGTCTGTGTTGTGATCTTCTTCTTTAGAAAAACAGAACACTTGTAATCACCATATAATATTCATAAATTCATACTATAAATGACATCGTACTAATATATAAAGCTGAAGAGTTTGTTTGTTTTCTTGAATGTGCTAATCTCAGAAACTACTGATCTGATTTGAAAAATTCTTTCAGTATTAGATAGTCCATTTATCGAGGTAGGCTATAGCCTATATAAATATACTAGCAGCCCCGGCAGACGTTGTCCTGCTCTGAAAAAATAAAAATCTACCGATCCCAGCGCCAGCTACTGGTTCCAATTAATCCAATTATGACGGTTTTATACTTATACAATTCTATACACGTAGCATTTTTCCAGACTTTTGTTCCAATTATGTGTCAAAATAAGTTTTTACATTCAGCTAGTGTTGTACCCGTTGGTAGGTACATATCGACGTCTGATCAGTGTTTTTGTTGCCTCGCGCACTCCGCGCTCAATGGCGCGTGCCGCCATAAAGACCCCACGAGGAGAGCGGAAATCGGCGCCTATAATGGCCGAACACCATTACTTTACGATTGATAATCCCATGGAAATATTGCCGCAGGAAGCCATAACAGTTTTGTGGTAAAATTGAGCGGATTCCTTACGATTCTAGTCGAAAAGTTCTTCTCTAACAATAACTTGATTGATGTGTTCGATTGTAAAAAAATAACGGGGGTGACCGCATTATGGGGACTTGAATTAAGTCTTCTTCTGCCTTGCAAGAATTACTTTTAATTGTTGCGGATTCTACACATTTTGAACTATCTTAGATGTTCTCAATTGTCAGGACCAGCCGATGGCTTACGACAATAATCAATGACACGTTCCTATATCTTACACTTCATTCGCTCGCCATGTCAAATTTCTAACGATGGTAGATCGTTAGAAATTTGACATTTCTTGTGAGATTTTAACCACTCGTAAGGCAAATGAACGGTTAGCGAGATATGGGAATAAGACGTACTGTCATGAAATTATATACTCAGCATTTTTATTATACAAATTTCTTGTAATTAAGTTTATTTATTGTCTGAGTTAAACCTTTTAACTACTAAAGTGTATGTTTCACTTACAAAAAGCCCAAACACGAGCCAACCTCGTAATAGTACGTAAGAAAGGTAAATAGACTGGCCATTCTTAGCGTCGATTAGTTAGCTAAAGCTTACTAAAGACATGAACATTGTATTTTTCTTTTAATTTATTACAGTTAAGTTGCCATACAGCGTACAATTAAGTGATTAATACTTAAAAGGGGGGAATCTACCTCGACCAGTTGACTAAATCTTCTTCTTCTTCCATCTAATGCTCTCTATCTCCTTGAGAATTTATAAGTTAGACTATCTGACTACACAATTATACTGACACATTGGTTTGATTGAGACCCAGGTTTCAAGCACCTCTGACCAGATATTTGACAGGTGGCATAATTAACCATATAGTGTTTTACCCGGCAGTGTTCCCGCACGCGGGCCCCAGCGGCGCGTACAGCCCGGAGGCGACCATGGGCTACATGATGGACGGGCAGCAGATGATGCACAGGCCACCCACGGACCCCGCCTTCCACCAGGGCTACGCGCACTACCCCGCCGAGTACTACGGCCACCATCTTTAATGTAACATCCTTGTTTGTACATGTGAGTATTTTTATCGATATATTTATACTTTGAGAGATGTCCATTACTATTTTCTATAGATGTGCACATATTGTCGAACCTCCGATAAAAATGACACCACAACACAAAATCGTCAATTTGTCATAAACAATAAAAATGTTTAATTTCTTTTGAAATTTTAATGCACTTCTTTTAAATAATATACTAACACATACCTATAGTGAGTAAAGTGGCACTATCTCGTTGAAGGAGCGAAGTAGCAAAGTTTCAAAAAACAATTAAAACTCCGGTTTGTTCGCTTTTGGACCACGAAATATATATTCGCTGATAGGGTGACTAAAAGAGGCACATACTGGAACTAAAATATGGATTTGATGATAAGATACAATATTGAGCAAACAATCACAGCATCGGTGAGGGGAAAAGGACGGGAAGAGTCAAGAGAAGGGGAAGTCAGCGCTAACTTGGCTCCTAGGTTCAGCTTCTGTTAGTGTTAATTTCGAAAACGGTCTTCATTTAAAAAGAAAAAAGTTTTTTTATTGCATGAATTCAGCAGACAGGCAAACGGCCTACTTGATAGAAAGCGGCTAACATCGCCAATGGACATTTGTAACACCTAATGTGTTACCAATGAAAATCAATGAATATTTCTAAACAAAACATAACACACATGAAAATATTTTTTTTTATTATTACAGGAGTTCAGCAGACAGGCAGACGGCCCACTTGATGGAAAGCGGTTACCATCGCCTATGGACATTTGCAACACCAAAGATGCTACAAATGCGCTGCTACTCTCTTAAGGAAGACTGGAACCTGGTCATTAATGCCGGAACCCAAATCAAGGTTGTTATGGCGGCATACTCTAGACTAGGGGTGGTAGCCATCCAGTCGGGCAAATGCCCTGCCACCTGGCTGTGGGTTGTTTTGTCGCCTCTTACGACAGGCCGCCCGGCCGCAGGAAATGGTATTCTTTCTCCGTTATAAGTTGATTAAATCTAAATTTCTCGTTGCAGATATGAATATCAGTGACACGGTCTGGGCCGGCACTACCGAGACCGAATCACGAGATAAAGGCTCCCGCACACCGGCCGACTAATCGCGCGACGCCACCAGGCACGTGATATTAACAGGAGAACGATGCTAAAAATGTATATAAAAAACTAAATAAATAAATTAAAGAAACAAGAACATATATCACGAAAACATTTTGTAATATTGAAACAGTATACGATCTCCTAAATTAAGATTTAAAGTCAACATTAATGTTTAAAAATGTAAATGTGAAATGGACACTGCATGAGGACCGGTGCGATCATCTTATTATTAATTAACAATTGTCATTGCACAAGCGATATTTAAGACCTCAATTTTGAGCGAGTTTTAAAAAACCCATCGCGAGTATAGCCTCGATGAAGCGGGCTTTCCTTTTTAAATTATACTGGTCAGCATCCAAACTTTAAATAAAAATCCGTTAAATATCTAGAATTTAACATACTGAATCTAGATCTGGTTTTAATTCCTTGATATCATGTATATTTTTTAAAATTTTTGCTTAAAACGCAATAATCTTCTTATCAAACTCCAAAATACCATCAGCTCAGAAGACTTCTTTCCAGCAAATCAGTAAGCAATATCTCATGAATGTGATGAAAGATTTTAGGTGGTGGTATTACTTGCAGATTTTGATTTGTCATGAATTTCTAATAGAATACATGAAAATTAAGAAAACTACTAACTGAAATTACTGTAGGGTTTTGTTTACTTTTGCCATAATAATTAAATATACGTATGTGAAGCAAAAAAAACTTAATATAAAACATCAATTACAACAAGATGGAAGAAGTGTCGAAATTATAAAATAAAAAACTTAGCCTGGGAGAGAAAGGGAAGCCAGACAGACTGGCGCCGTAACGCGTTACGTAACGAAGCGGTTTACCCTCCCATAAGAAGTTACCACTTCAAAAAATAATCATAATAGGAGTGATTTCTTCTTTGCTGACCAGTGTTGTTTTGAAAATGGACTTTTAAATATCGAAAATTAAGTGATGCGTTCGCTGATTATTGACGAAATATTTATCGATTGTGTGCAGACTAGGCGTTTTATCACTCGGAACAATAGGAGCAAAATGATGAATGTAACAATAAAGTGGTTTGATAGTTATCTTATAAATATTTATAGCTAATTGTGTATTGTTATTACGTAAATATAAATAAATAATTGATTAGTTGTAAGTTCTATCACTGGAAGTACTTGGGTCGAGAGAGAGGTTGTAGAGGGACACTATTATATTTTTTTTGTAAAGGATTTAATTATTAATAGTTAAGTACGAATTTTCGAATTTTGTTGTTAAACGCACGCGCTCCGTATCGACAGTTCCCATCACTATTTTTATTGCATTAAGCCAATTACACGCGTAGCGATTAACAGAAAATATACCTGATTTGAATTGGAATATACTCGTATATAAAATAAAATTTATGAAATTTTCAAAAGTATTAAAAAAGCTAAAACTACAGTTTTCCGGGGATATATATAATACAAAAAACATCTTGCAACACTGAAAATTTTATTCGTCACTAGTTGCTGGAAAAACACCTTTACCTATACATTTCTCTTACGTATCTTAGGGAGTTCGATGTGGAGTTTTACAAAAATATGTGGGAATATTCTTTCGTTGCTGGCATCTCCTCTGGTGTTGCAAATATCCATAGGCGATAAAAGCCACTTTCCATCAGGTGGCCCGTTAGGTCATTAACCGCAATCCTGCTTAAAAAAATATTATTTATGTATGTTATATACAACAGCAAATACAATCTTTATTATCTCACTTTGATTAATATATTCCCATTTAAACTATCTCTTTTTCTTATTACACCACTCTAATTTTGAATATGGTTGCCTAAATCAGCGTAGTGTAATCACCGCTTAAATTCTTACAACATGAAAATCAGGCAATTTTTTGATATTTTAATGATATATAAAGGGATTCGATACAGATCGCGTGCGCATGTCCTTTTACGAACTGTAAAATACTGTTGTTTAGGATGTGTTGCATCTGTTACCTACGAACTTATTTATTCATATATTTTTATATGTATGGCATCTTTTAACCGACAATAGCTGCTTCGATCATTTACATCTCATAGCTTACAAATGGTCAATAATATTAATTAATTAATAAGTTCTACTTTTATAGCTGTTAAAGTTAATTCGTATCAGTGACACATACTCGCAGAAGAGAATTCGTCGCATTTTCAACGATCTCTCTAATACTTTATCATTTGTTATCGGAATTTAAAAACTGAATGCGTAAAGCTAGGCGCAAATGAGCGACCGACCTCAACCACCGGTGACTGTCGCGAGCCACTTTTGCAGCAACGCCGATGGTGCGTGTAGTTCGTACCGGCTGCAAATGGCGAGCTGTGACCACTGCTGTAGCACATGATCGCCACCGGCAACACGTGTGCGGCGAGCCCCCACAGAATGTATGAATAAACGTGTGAATTAATTATCACTGGCTGCCAGTGGCTGTGGGTTCGTTTGCGCCCAACCTAAAATGATTCAAGCAGTAGTCTCGTCAGTTAGAAGACTGTCATAGCACTCGTAAAGCTCAACATGTACTTCTATGAAATGTCAATTTCATTGTCCGCGCAATGTTTATGTTACAGTTTTAAGTGGTGTACGACCGAAAAAGTTTCGGCAAAAGTATAACGAATTTACGCACATTGGGAGTGACTATGACGAATACCTCGAATCGAACTCACTTCACTAATTCGATAGTTATGACCACTTTGAAATCGTCATTTATTTTGAAACTCGCTCTCAAGCTTTCATAAGTGTAGTGAGAGCGTTGTTTGAGTGAGTTTCTTATAAGTGCAATGGCTGGAGTTAAAACTGAAGTGTTTTCAAAATGTGACATATATAAAAGTTATTTGAAAACGTAATCGTGTATAAAAAATATTGCATAGATGCAGATTCTGTGCATTTCTTACATTAGCTAGGGTGTAAATAAAATTATCGATTGGAGATTATTAGAGCGGCTGATGGGCGTCAATTATGACAGTAATATATTTTAGTCGAGTCAATCGTATCGAATAGTGCAGTCCAAAGAATACGAATATTCGGTCGAACACCACAAATAAATACATATCTTCGAAGTTATATATTTATTGTATAAATTTTTTTGAATAATGTAAAATCGATTAACGGTTCCACTTGCCTTCGTGTTTATATTATAGCACAATTGTAACCAATGTATACGATCACGAAATGATATTTTACCATGTTAAAAGTAAATAAATGAAAAAGAGATTCTAGGTATATTTTATGTCTTACGGATTGGAGATACCTGATATTGATTGCCTTCTATGTTACCTTGGAGACCATTATCGTGATACTGATTGAATATATCGGATTTGTTTTTATTTATATATCATCTGCACCTTTATCTACATTTCACTATTGGTCCGTAGTCAACTATTATCATACCTAATATTACGTGATGATATGGTTAGTAAAGAACATATTTTCAGCGCACGTATTAAAGAATCTTGTATATATTAACATAGGCTGATAGTTCATTCTATGTGTCGATATTGCGCTATATGAGTAGAACTTTCAAGTTTTTTACGCGTTAATGATATGACAAATCGAAGAAGGGTAATTTAATGATGAGAGATCTAGTATACGATTTTTAAATTGATAATTCGATAAGCAAACCAAAAAAGTATATGATGCAACAATAAATTATTAAATAGTTACATATATATTAATATAAATGTGGAAATAGAACAACTTGCAAGTTATAAACGATCGATATAATCTAATCTGATATATTCAATAGATATCATGTTTTAAATACACCATATATGTTTAGGAATGAACATTTAGAAACGTGTTTGACTGATGCATAATAGGGAGCTACGGTTTTGTAAACTCGTTTTAATGTTCCACGGAGAGATGATCATTAGTTGGGAAATCAAATACTCTGTGGGTATTAGGCAAAAAGAGATTATTCTAAATATAAACGATAAATATAGTAAAAATTATCATTAATATGTTTTTTAAAAACCACGGAGTAAAGAGGATACCGAAAGTAATCAAGGGAAAGACGAAACTCATATAGCCACAATCAAAGAGCTTATTTAAGTAAATGGCAAAATAAAATGTATTTATTAACTAACTAGTTCCTCAATAAATCATTTTATTTCATTGTCATGATAGAAAAGAAGTTCACAGCTTATTTTATATTGATGTGATACAGACTCAGCTTATGGGCTAAAATTAGTTATGATTTTTTCAGTATATCCTGTGCATTAAGTGACTGAAAGTGTTGGAAGGTTAATTACTTAATATATACACAAAAACCTATGACTACAAGTGTTTTGACAAAACAGCGTATAACCAAAAGATTAAAAATATAAATATTACTAGATTAATATCACTTGAAAAGTTTTCCAATGATTTCTCTCGGTGCATATTGATTTTTATCTATAATAATATCTAAAAATGAAATTGTACGGAACCAGTATATAAGTAATGCTTTGCATTACAGCCTTATGTCATGTATACGAAAGGAGCTATAAATGTCAAGAATCGGTCCTAGCAAAACTAAACTTTGATAGCGGCGATAGTATGTGTAAAAGTTTATTCACAGATTCTTATTATGTACCCTAAAAGCTTATAAGCTTAACAATATATAATAAATTTAAGTGTACGTATACTAAAAAATATTTTATCTGTTTATACTCAGGATTCACCTTCAGTGTTTAATATATTCCCTTGATATGCTACAAAAGCTTAATTGGTTTTTGTATGATTATATATGTTGCAGCTATAACATAAAAAAGCACAAGTGTCGAATAATAACAGTATATGAAAAATGGTCATTTTTCTGTACAATACATGCAATTACCACAGCTGTATAATTAATTTGAAATGTTACCACGTAACAGCTGTCTGTCACACGAATCCATTTAATTATTATTAAATGAAAAAAATCCAAACCTAATCAATGAAACTTTGTCGAAGGCACAATTTTGACTTTTGCCAAAATTTTCGCATAAAAGTAAATAAGTCGAAAAAGACTTCTACAAATCGATTGTGCACATCACTACTACCACTGGCACTAATATAATAATCTGTGGATTAACTTTTAGAAGAAACAAGCTTTATTTAGGGTATATGATCATACCAGTTATAACTTGTGAATCGGTTGTTTTTTTCTTCTAAACTTCATTAGTGATTTTTGTTTTTTAATTTTTTGTGTAAATGGAATATCTTTACAGTTTTATTTAATTTTTTATAACATTTTACTATCTTATAAAATTATGTCACAAAACAACCGTTTCACAAAAATCTCTTTTTAGACGTCAACTTTGTTAACTTTTGTAAATAATTAAATAATAACTATTATTATAATCATCAAAATATACTTTTAAAATAATTCTGAATCTTTCGTTTTTTCAGTATTACTCTTATTTCAGCAACACCAGGCCTATATAAAAATTCAATTAATTTAAAAAAAAAATGAAAAATAATTGTTATGTACTGCAACACGCGTGTAATATATTTTTTATTAAGAAGAAGAAATCTTAAATAGTAGTTGTTAGAGAATAATTGTATTGATTGAAAAAATTTATTTTGATTTTTCTCTTTATTACTATACATATGTGTACATTATTATATAATGATTTTGGAGTCATCACGCAATGTAAATATAGAATAAACATGAGAGTTGCGCGTCTGTCAGCGTCACAATTTTTTTTGTCAAAGTTAATGTTTTTTTAAATATATATTTGTATAGTTTTTTTAGCGATATATCGAATTGCATTGAATATTGAATGTTTCATACAGTATGAGTTAACACACACGCTGACAGGACGCCGTGGGGAACTGACGAAACTGTGTCGGCATTATAAATGCTACGAATTGTGTAAAAAATATTAAAAACTAAAAAAATTTGCTTGTTTCATTTCTGCATAACCAATTATGTACCATTATATATTTTTATTTACTAAAATAAAGACAAAAAACATTACTAATATCAACTTACTCTCTTAAGGAGCTACTTCAGTTCAAAAAGATCAAGAAGAATTCACTGTTTCCAGATATAAATTGACAGATTTCACTCACGACAAAACCGTATAAGACAGATAAGATTTGTAACAATAACATTACGAATGTTAAAAAAAAATTGAATCAGACAAGGTTATATACAATTATTTATTCGGATTTCATCACGAAAGCCTATTTGAAAAATTCAACTGTTTACAAGTAAACTTGAACAAATATACAACAGTAACATCGACACTGTTCTGTGATGATTTTTATGTCTGTGATCAAGTACTGCATAAGAATAGCATAGTGTTACACGCCGACAAAGTGAATGCACACCTGCAGTTTATTACCTTTTCCGCATTTGGACTTCTTTTGTTTACTTTGTGGTTAAAATTTGTAATTAAGAAAAACATCCTATTGTCACTGTACTCGTTTATGGCCGCAGGTGTGCAGATTACGTTTTCTTGCAAAAGTCAGTCCACGTGGTCGATTGTTATATTGTACAGCTTAGTATAAAACAATACCCGAACGGAAGGGTGGGTCAGTCAAGCGACGATTACGATACGATCAAGACGTGCACATTCGATAAGCTATATAGTGACGGACGTTGCGCGTGTTATTGAATCGTGCAGTTTGTACTGGTTGTGTCCAGTTATATCTGTACCTGTGTTATACGTATTTGTATAGTTCTAATAAGTTCTATAGTAATTCAAACGGAATTTTATTTCGAGTCCCGCACTGGTAACAATATATTATTAAGGAAATATACACCATTTAAGGTATCAAATATAATATGCTATGTGACGTGCCATAAAGTATATTGAAGTTACATCTGGGCCGATAAAAACAATAAACTCAATATTTTAGTATAATTAATTAAAATCAAGAAGTGCAGATGTTTCGGGCTACGCAGTCTCGTAGCGCGTCGTAGCCGCGTAGCGCCGTAGCGGGCGGGGCTCGAAAATGGCGGCCGACAGTGAGTAATGGCACGCTGGGACGAGTCCAGTGACGCGTACTCTAGGGCTGACACTTTATTTAAATAACAATAATTTCATTTAAACGTCTTTTTATTAAAGTAATTTATAAAACAGAGTATTGTCTGTGAATAAATACCGCGTGAAATAGATATCTAATTTAGGTAATAAGTAAAAAGAGCAATCAAATTTATAACCTTCTGTAGGGTATAATTAATTAATATTGTTCTCAACGAAACTGACAACACATTTTTATAGTATTTTTAGTGTTTATTTTGGTTTTACATGGTATTATATGGTATCAAAAATATTCAAGATTTATAATAATCTTAGGTCCTGCTCCATCTGGGATAGTGTTCGTATTAGTGACTGTGTTCTGCAAATGTAGCTAAGGGTTCAATTCATTATTTGTGATGCGACATTGTTATTAATATTAATGATGTTAATTAATATTGATAGATATCCTACATTCATTAACGTCATTATTTTAACGCTATAAACAAGAAAAATTTGGCTACAGTCACTAACGCTAATATTATCTGAGATGGAACAAGGATATTAAGTAAAATTATACCTCGAAAGCCGTGACATTTTGCTTGTTAAGGAGCCTCCAATCTAATTTAGTGGTGACAGATAATTCGAACTTCTATCGTGATCATATTCAACTATTTGCACAAAGGCTACTTAGACAGACAAATCTAGCATAAGCACTAAGCATTCTTCCAGGAATTCTAAATGAATGAGTTACATAATATGACTTTGTATATATTTTTATAGTAAAATTTAAATGAGCCAGCCCTACATTTTTTCTACAACGGAGCACAGTAAGCAACGCACCGATTGTATCGTTCGCGGATGCTCGGAGCGGCCCATTTGTCAACCTTAGCCCCCCTTACACCCTCTACCCCCGCACCTACTTCCCCCGCGAACCCCCGACAAAAGAAACGAGAGAATGAAACTGAAGTCAGATTCTCCGTCAATTTATGTGATCCTAGTAAGGGTTTGTGTATGAATTGTCACGTATCAAGCTGCAACCCAGTTTTGCTTTCCTAGTAACATTTATTTAAATAGAATTACACCAGCGTTACAAAGTCAACATATTATTGGATGGATAAGTATGATTAGCAAAATGTAAAATACACTAGATCCATCAATATCATCCCATAAATGACCCACTGTTGGGCTTGGGCCTCCTCATTATAGGGGGGAACGGACGGATAGTGTACCCGCCACCCTCGTCTGAAGCAGTTTGGCAAGTTTCACACATCGGTTATCTCGATGTGCCGGTTGCATCAAGATGCTTTCCTTCACTGTTGTTAGCTCGTGGTAATTATAACAATATGCAATTAAATCATAACTCTGACTATGTGATACATGCATTCCGGCCAGGATCGAACCCGCGACCTTTGAGCCTGGGACACGTGCGCTAGCAGTTACGCTACCACGACTTAGATCCATAATGTTTAGCAAAATACTAGAAAATTGAAATCAAGATGGATGACAAGCTGTTAAACATTAAACACGATACACTAAACTACTGCTAAGCCTGCCGGGAGACAACTAAAATCTCTATCATAAAACTTTAATCTGTAAATGGTTCGAGTTTGTACAATGCGTTTAAAAATGTGAAAAAACTCCGGGGGTAATTTCTGAAAATACATTTTTTTGTCTGTCTATCTTTCTCTGTCTATCTGCCTTTCTGTCTGTCTGTTAGACTATCACGTGCAAACTACCGAAAGGATTTAAATACAACTCAACTCGGAGCTAGCTTATATCCCGGGCCATAACTTAGGATACTTTTATCCTGACAATCATTCGATTATCCAAATAGATGGCCCTGCTATCGCATTTTTCAATTCACTAACATATACCTACGTTGTCATAAACGACATTTCATTCATTATATTAATTCAAATCAGGTTGGCTTCGACTCGCCTCTATCTTTTACTGAGCAGTTGTGTAGACTAGTGTTCCGCAAAGTATGTACCGCGGCACACTGGTTTTTTTTAAGGTTTATGGCTTGGCAGCTAGGCCTTTAAGCCAGGTCTTAGTTTAAAAGTTTCTTCTTTTTCTTATGCCTATGTGTAGCATAGCTGAACTGTAGGTAATCAGCTAGTGCCATTCAACGGAGTTCTTGTGACAACTCAAAAGGCCACATTTAACTATACAGTTCACATTTCTCACAAAACATAATCACTACCCTAAAACTATCAATATCCTACAACTATTGTTCGTTTTAGAGTAATTTTACACATTTTTAGAACACAAAACTGCACAGCAAAACATCTCCTTTCAGTTCCCGCCAAAAACTGCGGCACACTGGTGGCGGTACCGTCGTCATTAATTGGTGTGCCTTGGAAAAATAAGGTCAAGTTACAATTTAAACTTTAGGTTTGTTGATTAATAATATATATTCTTTAAAATGATTAATAAATAATACTGGACTACATCTTTTACTTGTAAATATGTTTATAGTAGTATTTAATTTTATAGTTTAGTTTACTTGTAAAATTAGTTTTTTTTAATATACCTTATTACCTTATAACAATTAATAATTTGCATATATTGTTATTAAAGTTAGATAAATAATAATTGTTGAATAATATTACTTAAAAAAATATTTTTATTTGTGGTGTACCTCCAAAAACTTTCGTTTTCCTAGATGTACCTTGAACACAAAAAGTTTGGGAACACTGGTGTAGACTATACGGATTTAGGTTTTATGTTTTCATAGTGAATTTAACAAGAAACTAAGTTTTTATGTAAGTAATATAGAGCTACTAACTAGGATTTTTATGAGGCTAGCCACGGTGCAAACGCTAGTAACTATAATATAGGTGCAGTCCATTTGTTTCTCAATTGTATTTGAACGTTTGAATTTGGTGCACTTTTTGGTCATGGAATTTTGGAATTGTCATGTCTCATGTTGCTAGTCAATTTTGCTTTCCTAGTACTCATTATATCATATTCAGAAACTTACTTTAAAAAAAAGTCTTGTTAGTTAGGTTTACATGGCCGAGATATTGATGGATGGATAACCAACCATAAATGATTAGCAAGTATAATTAGTATACTTACTTACACAACAGATAATAGATTAATTATTTTAAGGAAAATATTAAAAATTAAAATCAAGATGGGGTGGCAATCTGTTCAAAATTAAACACGTTATACTGAACTGCTAACTATAAAACAATTAGAAATTCTAAATTAAATAAATCATAATACCTACATACATAGATGTAAATATGAAATTGATTTTATTTGGATGTCTGTTTGTACATTGAACTTCACATTTTATCACTTGAATATAAAAGCGTGCGGACAGAATGACGAGACGACATGCCCGCCCACTCCGAGTATGGTCAGGTGCAGTCACTTTTTTATGGCATGAGTTCAGCAAACAGGCAGACGGCCCGCCCGATGAAAAGCAGTTACCATCGCCTACAGTCATTTGTAACAGCAAAAGCGCTGCCACTCTCCAAGGGAAGACTGGAACTCAAGGCTATTATGGCAGCATATACTACAACAGGGGTGGTAGCCAGCCAGACGAATAAATACCCTACCACCTGGCACTGGATCGTTTGCACATGTCGTAGAAGCGCTCTAGGGTAACTAATTATTGTGCGAGAAATGAGACTTAAATTAGCTATTATATTACCGGATTAACTGATGGTTGATGGCGGATGACAAGCCATCACGTCCGTGACATAGCAGATAAACTGCAGAAGAGTCGCTTACGCCGGTACGGCCACGTTTTACGGAAACCGGCTAGTTACGTGGAACACAAATCACAAATGTCTAACCATGTCCCAGTCATGCCATGCCAGGTCCCGGACGAAGGGGTAAGCCCAAGAAATTCTGGCTTGACGTTGTGAGGGATGGCATGCGTACCAACGGTCTCAACACAAGGGATGCCGAAGATCGCGCGATGTGGCGAAGAAAAAGTAGGAAAGCGGACCCTGGGCGTCCGGTAGGTGGCAACCGGGACTTAACGCTCGGATGATGATGATGACTATTGGATTAACTGACACAAAATATTGATACCATCTAAAATTAATGTATTCCTAACCCATCCCCAGGAACTAGCAACTAGCCTAGGTCACAAATTAAAGCCACCTGGAGCAAAGCTCATCGTCACGGGGTGGCGTAATTTCGCGACTGGGCTAATTTAAGACGGGACCAACGGAGACATGTTTATTGGTTAATTAAAGTTTTACGCGGAAACAAACAGGTTGAAAGCGGTGCGAAACTGGGTACCGATGCCAAAACAATTATGGGATTAACAAATAACTGCACTCAATCTATAATATTATAAAATTCTAAAAATGGCGTGTCTGTATGTTGAAGCTATTTACAACTGGAATACACTATATAAACGATGGAGAACATGGTAGTTTTTTTAGATTTCATGTCTATTTGTCGGTTTGTCTGTTTGTTCGGGATTCACGTAAATGAGTAACGATAACAAATCGATAACTATACATACTTTCTATTAACTTTTCATACATGTTTATTTGTATGAAGAGATAAATAAATTAAATTTAATAAACTAAATTACTGTACGAGTGTTGCTTTAGCAACTACCGACTTTTGTTATCCTTCCTATACTCCATCCAAAAGTTGTCTGGAAGAAATCACCATGGGGGATAAGACTTCCGGTTGTACTTATATATTAATGTTCTTGATTTTATGTAGTATTTTGTACAATAAAGTATATTCTATTCTATTTGAGGAGTTTATTACCTAGCAGTTCTTTACAAAACTCAAGTTTCGCAATGGCCTCTTCCAAAGACGAAACTAATATACATTTCAAAATGTATGCTATTATTTTTGACATGATCTTTACATGCTGTCTGTACATTATCAAAAACACCTGAACAGCGATACGGCCTAACAATAATCAAAGTTCACAATTTATCCTCCGCAGGGCTATTACCCCCGCTCTCCCCTCTCCCCCGGGGAGGGCCCTGCGTCCCCCTTGCCGTACTAATTAACAAAATAATGGACAACTATAGCTTAATGAGTTTTCAAAGATTTAAAACGGGTTGGTGCTATAAATTGATTTCGTATCTAATCTAAGGCTGGCTGGTTGAAGTTTACTTTAATTTGAGACTAGTTTAATTCCATTGAGATTGTCTATACTGTCCCATTTTTTTAAATTTAACTTTTTTTAAACCATCACGAGGACTATAGTAATAATATCACGCAAATGTAAATCAGGCATAGGCGACAGACAGGAAAAGCGTGACGGCGCTTTTCCAAGGCCTATTGGCGGGTTTCACACATCAGTTATCTGGAAATACGGGTACCAAGGCGAGGTTTTCCTTGCAATTGTAACATTTATTAAAGCCATGCTTCTTCTCAGTCGTTTCAAATCATTGTGACGCTTCTAGGCGACGACAACTACAACCTTGTAATTAATTACCTTGTGGTGTGTTCCGGCATTAGTAACCAGGTTCCAGTCCCAACAGGGCATTTGTAGCACCCTTGCTATGTTGCAAATGTCCATAGGCGATGGTAACCGCTTTCCATCAAGTGGGCCGTCTGCCTGTCCACTGAACTCCTGCAATAAAAAAATAAACGTTGAAAATACATAATATGTATGTATGTATACTAGACTTTTCCCCCGCGGGTCAAATCCTGCGAAGTAGCTCTATTTTACATAAAAACTTAATTAGATATATATATTACGAAATCCGTCCGCTTAAATCCGTTGCGTTGTTATGAGTTAGCGGATATACAAACAGAGAGAGAGAGAGAGAGAGAGAGAGACGCGATCTTCATTTCGTTATGTTTATTTATTAAGGGACAGATCCCTTTCTAAACATCTATCTATCTCTTTTCCTTCCTGAACCTTCTATTCTAGACTCATCTATCCCTTTCTAAAATGTATCTGTCCTTATCTTTTTTTCCAGAAAGTTCTACTCTCGGTCGCCACACTTTATAAAGATATATTTAATGAAAAACTAGTCGTTTCTGATGATTATTATTAACATAATGACGAGTATAATCCTTTTCTTCATAATAAACCTACCATTATACTTATATACCACTTACATTCTTATACATTTAAAATTATTTAGTGATAGCGGGCAGTGCAGTGTTCGGATTTAAACCCGATGATGCTTTAATAAATCGTATTTCAAAACCTTCCCCGCTCCCCCGTTTGACCTGCGCGCACCATTGCACTATTGGAAGTACCGACAGATAAAAAATCATTTACGTCAGAAGATAAACAGTAACATAAACATGTAGACGAATCATTGGAATGTCATTGTCAATAGTGATATATTGTCAATGTCACTAGCAAAGCGTCGTATCTGTGGAGGCGAGGTGTCTAAATCTGGACTCGGGAGGGAAGTTTTTAGCGGGAAATGAAAGGAGAAGTCGTGCTGTGCAGTTTTTTTTTCTAAAAATGTGTAATATTCTCTAAAATGAACAATAGTTATAGGATAGTGATAGATTTTAAGTAGTAATTATGTGTTTTTGTGAGAAATGAGAACTATATAGCCAAATGTGACCTTTCGAGTTGTCACAAGAACTCCGTTGAATGGCTACAGTTAATGACCTGCAGTTCAGCTGAGCTATGCATAGACGTAAGAAAATGAAGATACTAAATAGTAATCGAAGTTGAAGTTCTGAAGGGAAGAAACATTACCTCTTTTTGGGAATGGTCGCCGACACAGCAAGTATTGGATGAATCGGTATCCATTGCATTTTTCAATGCGAATTATAACGTAATTAGTGATAATTGTTATTTACGCAATAGAAACATTATTATGTTGGATTAGAAAACTAAAATTGTTGGACATTATACAAGATGTTAGTTTCATAAACATACCCGCATATTTATGCCTAATGAATAAAGGCTTCCTGACAGCTTATAAATATATGTCATGTTTTATAATATTATCAATATTACATATAAATATTTCACTCAATATTATATTATATGTTAAAAACACATAAATGTTTTTAATGCCACTTGAATGAAAATTAAGAAAACTTAAATTATATTAATTAAACTATGTATATTAATATTTAAATGGTTTTCTATAGTTAACATGTTATTATTACATTCTGGAAATTTAACGATTGTTATATGTGTATTCTGATAATGACGAACATAAAAACCCACAGCCGTGCGTGATAGTCCACGAATTAATCAAGGCTTAAGCAGAGATCGCAAACGTGTACTGTTTTTGTAATATGGACTCAAAATCATAAAACAAACATTTAATCAAATTGCCTCATATCTTAAAAACTACTTAACGGATATTGTTCAATACTAATTTTTTGTAAGTAATTGTTTACGCATTTAGGAACTAATAAATCGCTTTAATAATTACTGTAATTATGTGGTTTTTTTTTAAAGAGCTTAACCTTGTATAAGTATTAGGAACAAAGCGATAGATAGATAGATAACAGTTTATTGTACAACATTACAGAAAACACAGATGAATTTATAGCCTAAAAATATTCTAAATGTGCACAATGGGCGGTCTTATCGCTAAGAAGCGATCCCTTCAAGACAACCCGTGGCAGGAATAAAACATATTCTCTTTGTCAAAGGTGATATACATAAATATTAGAGGCTATGCAGCTACTTACATATATTTTATAATGTGTAATAAAGGGGTAAATTTCTACCTTAATTTTGCTGCATCCACACGTTGTCGAAATCTGACCCAGTGACCTAACAAATAGTGAGATTGTTATTCAAAGCTTTTGGCAAAAATCCAATCCTATCTATCAAACTTAACCACTTGTGCCTGCAATAACAGAAAGATGTTATTCACCTAATCAATACTCTTTAATTATCTAATGCCATGGAAGATTCTTCTTCAATATCACTATTTTTTTAGAAGGGGAATATGTGTATTGTAAAGATTATAGAAACCCATATAAAAATCAGTTTGTAAATGTATAATTGTTGTGGTTTTAGGTAATAGAACTTATCTTTGTAAATTAGTAAATGAAGGGTTAGTTTGGAAACGATGTTTGAAACAGATCATTAGGGCTTCGCCATCAACTGAAGTTGAACATACACATTACTTCACAATTTATTGATGATAATTCAAATTCTGTTCATATTAATTTTAAGCCTTATGAAAATTGTAAAACACCTGCAGATAAAGTTCCAAACTTTGCAGAGTCTGAGATTAATGTTTCTCCCCAGCCACACATAATTTCCTGCCTTCTATAGAGGAACCTGCACAGGGTCCATCAAGTGTTCAAGAGCCAAGTGTTATACGTATTTTGTACCATGAGACCGAACTCAATCGCTCATTCCGCGAGCACCTGGACACGCATTGGGCTCCGGCGCAATGGTTCACGTGGTCCACTATTCGGTGCTCTTTTTGCCTCCTCCACTTGCTGCGACTGCGGCTGAATTTCCTTTGTCTTGTTTTTTATAATTAAATGTTTATTCCTACAATAAAACAAACATTTTTTTGTTTACTGAGTTCTGCTTCTACGTAGCGACTTTTTCCTTATGATATTGAAACTTCATCGAAGAAAAACGAGTGATAAAATGTTTGAAGAGCGAAGATTCAATTAAAACCTCAAAAATGTAATATTTTGTCACATTTGCGCGATCTATTCATAATTTTCTTAATCAAGTTAAGTTAAATCAAAAAGTATCTTGTATCTTTAAAAAGTATTTAGAAGATACATATTTTGTATCTAGTATTTTAAATATTATTTTCAAAAGTATCTTGTATCTGGTATCTCAAATACTTATTTGAATAGTATTTTGTATTCAGATACTTTGTATAGGGTATCTTGTACATCTCTGTGTAGTATATTCAAGCGGATGGGGGAGACACCATGCCTCGCACATTGTCAATCTAGGAGGCTTATAGTTTTCAAGATGTCGTTTTTATGTTCCATTTAAATATGTGTTATAAAAAGGTTTGATTTTAAGAATACTTTGTTATGTGATTATGGATTATTCCACATCATAAAGTTATAAAATATACAATCTATTAAATTGTAGATTTGTAGAGATGTCGAGTTTACATGTTTTAACAAAGCCACGGGGCTAATCCGGACCAACAAATTTCGAAAATGCAACTTGAGAATTTTTGTCCCACTGTTAGAGTATCGCGTGAAAACTACTGAAAGGATTTAAATGAATTTAAATAAATAAAATTCGAACTCTGTAGTTAGTGTACATGACGCCGGGTCAATACTTAGGACAGTTTGTATTCCGAAAAATGACGTCGTTTTCGTGTGTTAGGCGTCTGTATGCTCTAGTGATATAAACCTTGACGCACCCAGTTTAGAGAAACTTTGAGGTTCCAGGTTCTCTTAGCTTTTTACTCTAGTCGAAATTTCTAAATGTGAAATAATTTAATAAGACATATTTATTTTCCTGACCGTACTCTATGTGCAACTATTTCACGTTAAATCGAGCGGACTAACTCGTCCAGTTTTTAACGACACCCGCCGAGAAGCCCCAAATTATTGTTATTGTTTAGTGGTTACTGCGTTTTATAGCGCCTTGTTATTTGGTCAAGTTATTTCTTGAATTATAAGGTCGATTTTGGGCTACTACGTCATTACCCAAGCTTACCGGTGGAACTGTGTGTAGCTTAGTAATTCTGTGGCAATATATGTCAGTCTGTCTGTGACGTAAATCCAGTGTTATTGTCATTTAGCTCGAGGCATGAGAGGAATGCCAGGTGGTAAGGCATTTGCCTGACTGGTGGCTACCACCCCTGGTCTAAAGTATGTCGCCATAACAAGCTTGCATTGTGTTCCGGCATTAGTGACCAGGTTCCAGTCTCCCTTAAGAGAGCAGCAGCGCATTTGTAGCACCTTTGGTGTTGCAAATGTCCATAGGCGACGGTAACCGCTTTCCATCAAGTGGGCCGTCTGCTGAACTCCTGCAATTAAAAAAAAAGAACCTACCTACCTACTATAGAATAGTCGATGGCCTACACCTGTTGGTAAAGAATAATAAATATATAGAAATATATAGTGTTTAACAGAAATTTTACTTGTGCAATACAGATCTGGAATTAAGGTAAACTTAATTCCAGATCTGTATTGCACAAGTAAAATTATACTATTTTTTTTTAAGAATTTGAGCTTCGTAAGAAAAACGCGTTTCGTCTGTAGTTGCTATTGACGATAAGTGTATGGAGTAATCCTCTCTGCCTAAGGCCGAGTTGATTAGTCTGTAATGATACTTTTGCGTCGTCGTAAGTCGTGGTAGCGTAATGGTTAGCGCACGCGCCCCAAAATCGAAGGGCGCGGGTTCGAACCTGACCGGAACGCATGCACCTCTTAGTCAGTTTTCTGATCTAATGTGCATATTGTTACAATTAAATACGTAAATACGAAAAATGACAGATGAACTAGTGTAGCAAATTAAGCTCTATAAAAGAAATTTTGACCGGCACATTATATACAGCTCTCATAGTCATAAGAAAGTAATAAGTTCCTTGATTATATAGTAAGGTTTTCTGTATACCTGTAGACAGAACAAAACACATACAAGTTAGAAAGGGCCGCTTGCATAACAGTCTTAAATAAAACTAGTTAATCATATTAAACTGCCTAAATGCGTTTTACACAAAACGTATTGACAGTTCTTTAAACATATTTAGCGGCAAATGTTGCCTTGTGCAAGACGCTAATTGTATTTAAGGGTGTTAAATGCGTTTTGTGTATCTTAAATAAGTTTTTTTTTTTGAGGCGAGGGAAAATGCTACCGATTTACGCACAGACTGGGTCGTTGCTAGGGAACGACACACGTCGGTCGGGGGCGGTATCACTGCAGCAATAGTATGCTCTTGACAGTGATCCGTCCGCGATCGACTCAGCTAGTGTGGAAAGACTCTGAGGAAGCTGCATACGGGCAAGCATTGAGGTATAACATGTCTAGAGAGAGCATTGCGAACAAAGAACATCGCCAAAAACGGCATCAAAAACGCGAAGCGTTGCTATATTCACTCTAGAAAAACTATCAATGTGTGCGTGATTTCGGGATATCAGCTATAAAAAAATTACCTCATATTTTTATATTTTATAATTAAATATTTTTATGTAAGTGAAAAGTTTAAATGATTGTAATGATTTAATCCCTCTTTGTGTTATAAGTTAATATTACTCAGAGGTTTCAGTTTTTCTTCTATAATTAAAGAATAAAAATCTATAAAATTAGCAACTAAAGTTGTGTCTTGGACCGAATCATAAAAAAATACATGCACAAATGAATTCATAACACATTTTAGTATATGTAGTAATTTTAATTCGCAATTAAATTTCTGTACAGATATTAGTACATCTTTATAAGTCTGTTAATTAACAATACTAATTTAACGATTCTAAAAAAATATTCCATAATGGCAAATTCTTTTTGTGTTACACAATATGTTCACGATGGTTATTAGACGACTAGTTATAGCCCAAAGATTATTTTACCCTAAAAATCAATTAAATAATTTCTAATAGTGGACTTGGGATGATTCGATGCGTTCATACTGGGTGTGTTATATGTAATGTAAATTTATATCAGTAGTAGGAACTAAGGGGTAAGTACACGGAATAGTTTAATGCAGCAACTTAAGAGCAACTAAACCACTTGAAAAGGGCTATTATTTAAATAAAAATATTCATATCCAAAAGTTTTTATTCAAACTTTACGATTTGATTATTTCATAAACTAAAATTTGTTTTCTAACATATCAATATATTAAATTATTATTGATTAGGAATTAATGGAGATGCAGGTAACAGAATATGGACAAAATTAATTTCTTAAATAAGACAATCTACTAAAAAAATGTCAATACACCACATCTCCATAAATTCATTACATGTTTTTAGGTAACATAAAATAAAGCTATACAAAAAATAAGTTTCGAAATCCTTCCCTCTCTCTTACTACTTCTCCTCTTTAGCGATAACTAAAATTGCATTAGAAGAAACTAAACGGTAAAAGTTAATTAAAGTAAACTTTAAGAGCACCAAAAATTTACTCTTTGATAATTTGTTGTAAATTATCTATCCAGCAAAAACAAGCACTATTGCAACAATATATAATTGGTTATTTAAAATTTGCTTGCATAATACTTAAAATATCCCTTATTTTCTGTTTTAAAAAGTATATTATGTTTATTTCCATTACCGCAAGTATATACATATGACAGTATTAAAATAAGTTTGTATTATCGAGATTCATGGTAAATTAGTTCATTTCCCAAACTAATAAATAGAAAATATTATTATATATTCTAAAATAATATATATATATTCCTCAAAATAATTGGAAAACACAAACGATCTTTTGTTTGGATTCCAGTGGTGGACATCTTGCGATTCCCAGATTTCTTTTATCCAATGAATTGCTACAATTTTCTTCGAATCCAATTGGATTCGTAGAAAATTTAAAACGTAATATAAACTGGTTTAAGAAATCTGGACGGACCCACAAACATTACATGTCTGTTTTCTATAGATTTTTCAAATTATTCGTATTTTACAAAAAAAATCGTAACAATCTCCCCAAATTTTGGAAAGTAAGTTCCACTTCTCACCTGACAACATTAGTCAATTCTATAACCTTGGAAATATCGAAATTAAATTTCATGTTTTTACTAAGAAATCATGAAAAAGGTGGTAAGTTTTTCGTTGAAATAACATGATATCCTTATCCTTTCCTCTTTTAAAATAGTTTCGACACATTATAATAGCGCTGGACGGTATAAAGATGTTTTTCGTGAGAGCTCCAGCCAGTAAAGTAGTCAAAACGACACTAACAGGCGTGACCGGCGGAGGAGCGTGTGCACCAAATTTGGTGCACGGTTTTTGGTGCCGTTTTTGTGCAATTGATGCGTGATCTAGACGTTTATATGATCTAAGCGGGCAAGCAACCACAATACCCACTAAAAACCCCCTCCTCCCTGTCGACCCTGCGCTTTAGTTTGTGAAGGAAAGGCTGAGATTTAGAACATAGTTACGCCCAGCCGATCTAGCGCAACAAAGTGCCTGGAATGTGCCCTGGGAGAACACACCCCACTTCGTTAGACGGGGGTCGATGGTCCCTTGCTTTCCTAGCTAGCTAAGGGCCCCCCGTAACGGAACCTAACTCAGGGCGGGAAGTAGTGCGCGTACCCGCCTCTCCGGGTGCCAGCTGAAGGCCGGCGACCTCGAGTAGACGCATTAGCACGCGCTGCAGGACTTCTCTCCCTGTCGCGTTCTGCGGCCTCTTTGAGAGACATTACTGCCTCGCAAAAAGTAACCGCAGCCCCCCACTTGTCCCTGCTCTGCAACATGGCCTTAACCAGGCCGCAGAGCGAGTCGACCGGACCTACTTATGTCTCAAGGTCGAAGAGCTGCGGCGCCCATGCGGCGCAATCGACTAGCGTATGAAGTGCCGTGTCGGGTGCACCGCACTGGCGACAGTCCGGAGAGGGCAAGCACAACAATGCGATACAGATACTTATCGAAACACCCGTGTCCGGTAAGTATCTGCGTCCTCCTGAAGGTCAGGGTGTCGCTGGTGCGGTTGACCCATTCCATCAGCTGTGGCCTGATTGCGTCCACCGTGTAGTCACCGGCCGCAGGGCTCTCGAGCTCTTTAGACAAGACGGCTATCATGGAAGCGGTTTCCCGCTTCCTGATCGCCTCGATTTCGACCTGACAGAAGGTCAGGCCTCTAGCTAGGGCATCCTGCCGGGTGCGACGCACCGCTGTCAGGACGTCCGCCTGGAGATGCCAGGGCGGATCGCCTGCCAGAAGGGTGGCCGCCGTTTCTTAAATAAGTTTAAGCAACCTTCTGCAAGCAGCTCTAACTATACTAAAGATAAATGTTTGAACTGATATACATTTACATAAAGTATATACAAGGTTTTTGTCAGCCAGGGTGAGAAGAAAGTTGAAATTGATAGGGCAGCAGTGACCCAGCCTAAAATAGATTATTGCTGAAATGTCTTTTAGATTGGTTTCGGTGATCAAAGAACTAAGGTTTTGGACGTAGGAGCGGTTGAAGGTTTCCATAATACACAAATTATTCTATGCTTACTATATTTCAGAACATTGAGAATTACAATGACATTTCGCACACAAAACTATTCTAAACAGAACACTGTCCAAAATATAGGTATGACGGTGGCAATATATTTGGCACGAACCGCGGCCTAAATCGCGCGACTGTCGGCCGACACTCGTTGTGTTTGTACCGTCCGCATCAGATCCATCACGCGTGGGCACGCACCGAAAAACGCATCGGACTGGTACAGTTAGCAAAAAAAACAATTTTATAAATAAAGATCATTTCTTCATTTCCCTACTCTATCTGGGATAATTTTATAGTTAGTGACTGCCTTGTTTGTAGTGTTAAATATAAAGCATTAAATCCATCCCTACATCTGCGTGAAATGATCACTAAAGAAAGCATGCTGTTTGATACTATCCATGATGTAATGCTGGTTCAAAATTCCCACAGCGAATTAGTATTATTGTCTAGTCTTGTGTTGTTCATGAACGATTTACTAAAAGAAACGTTTCATATTACGAAACGTTGATCGGTCGGTAGTACAATTTAGTACACTAGTCACCCATTCGACAGTCGTCTTGTGTAGTTTATGAACGATAAAAAATCACATCAGATGACTGGCCAAATGCAAACCTATACAACCGTAAAAAAGCATAAAAAGAAATTCAACCATTAATAAATAAATGAAAACTAATACAATTATAATTATTAACTACCATTTAATGACAGTACTTTTCGATCATATAAAATGAAAATAAAATTACGTAACAATATTCAAGTAAACATATTTCAAAAGCACATCACAAGGCTCATATTAACCAAAAGTCAAAGAAATATTTCTATTTAATTCAACAATTTTTATTTAATAGGCCAATAATGGTCAGTGATCATACTTGTATAGATAAATAGACATTGATTTAGCTTGTCTGATCGGTAAGGGGAAGGAGTTTTATAGGCGAAGAGCGTGTACCGCAAAAGAATTTTCTACAAAGGAAGAAGTGTATGCAGGTATTATTAGCAGAAGATTTACATTTGAGCGCAAATTACAGGTATGAGATTGATAGAGAAAATTAAGTTTAAATTTAAAAAAAAACGAATTACATTGTTTTTGTTGACACTACATCCATCGATGCAGCGACACCAATGATCACTTTCCGCACTGACAACCACTGAAAAATTTAACCAAAACTGCCGCAATACGTATAGTTAGCGGACTGGGGCAATAAAAACGTGCTGACTGTACTCAATAATGGCCGATACGCGTCAATGAGTACTCTAACTACTAGGGAAACAGTTTGTTCGATGCAGATAGAAAGTACTAGGAGTACATAAAACTAAAGAGCGTCCTAAAAATAAGTCGTGCCATTTGTTGTTTTCTTTGACCGTTTATTTCTATGTTTCAATTTGGATGAACCAACCAAAGTGATCCATATAAATACAAACTCGAAACATTCAATGTCACTAAATTGCGTCGTCTCCTTTCAGTTTTGTGCTTTTCAACCAAATTAATTCAATTTGATTGATCCATTTAATATAATTAAGCATTAGCTCATATTCAATTTAAGTTTAAAATATATGTTTTAAAGCGCTTTCAAACTAGCGTTTTTGACGGTCGTTGCGGCATACGCGCGCTTCAAAAAACGAAATGTGGGTTTATTTCGGCGTGTACGCTGCAACTGATGGTGGCGAATGGCAGTTGCAATATGAATTTCGATAAAGAACCCGAAGGACCAACGGATCGCTCTTGTACGAGTTTATACTAAAACGCGTCAACGTTCGTACTAGTTGCGTGACAAACCTAGACGCGCTTCGAAAAACGAGCTTATATGCTCGTATAAAACGCTAGTCTGAACAGGCTATTAAATAATACAGTTTTATTCATATTGAGTTAGAGTGTAGGCATTTTTAAGGTTCTTAAGAAGCCTACAAACTTACTAAGTAAAACGTTCAACAAAAGTTTTGATTGAGACTTTGAGTGTGTTCCGAGTTGTTTTTATTGGGCGATTATCATTTCTTAGTATTCTATGACTCTAGTATATAATAGAACTAATTTTTGTCTTTAGTACCCTTTCTATTCAATATAAAAACGTATGCATTTATCTCATTCCCTCACATACGTGACTAGACGTATTAACTATTATGTTCACTTGCGCCCATGTAATGGTAGGTTTGACCATAACACTAGTGCGGATGAGAATCGCTTTGATTGGTTTATTGAAAGATATCGACTCGCATTGATTTATGTTCGCCTAGTAACATAGGCACTAATATATACGGAGGGACCATAAATATTGACTAATTTTGATAATAGTTTTTGCGCCCGTAGAGAACTTGTCTTGTTTTATACTTCGTTTCCAAATATGATTTTGCATAACTTATACATTTAGCCAATGTCAATTATTTATGAATATTAAAGTTTTAAGATAATCTTCAAGTGAATATAAGCAGACACCAGGCAAAGAAAAAATAAGCCTCAGTGAAATTGTAGGTTGGTTAACTGAAGGTAAACGAAGGAGTTTTTCTGACAACTCAAATAAGCACATTTCACTAAACAGTTGGGTTTTCAACAAACACACCGTATTTGCTTTAATTTTCTGTTCAATGTTCTACATCTATTTTAGATTTTTAATGAATATTTTATACATTTTTGAAGTGATAACTGATTATGGGAGGGTAAACCGCTTCGTTACGTAATGCGTTATGGCACCGGTCTGTCTGGCTTCCTTTTCTCTCACGTTAGATTAGTTTATCTCTTCTGTCCGGCGTCCCGAGACGGACGCCGTCTGTTTTTTTTGTTTAAATAAAAGTACTCAAAAAAATTCTAACTTCAAGTGTCTGTCAAAAATTTTTATTCTTTCTCTCCATTATTCCCTTAGCTTAGCGCATGTCACATTCCTTCCAAGTCACTTAACATCTGGTAAAATAGCAATCAAATGCGAACTCACAAAATTTCATTTTCTTTAAAAGTATACTAGAATCTGTGTATTTATGTACAAAATGTATTACGCTTTTAAAAAACTCAAGTAAGTATTATAATACTTAAGATTTCCGAAACATGTTTGATTAAACCGACATAGGTAAAGTCACATTATAGATATGACTGGCTGGTGGCAGTACGAGATGCTGGCACCAGTAACATCGCTGGCTTTAAGTACATTTCCTTCATTTCGGAATACCCTCTCACAATCATTGTAGCAATTTTCCGGGGCATCCGTCGCGAGAGGCCGGGGGGTGTAGTCTAGGAGGCCACGCACAAAAAGCACTACCAATATGAAATTAAGTCAGAATACGCCAAATCCTCAAATCGAAGTCATAGATAAAAAAAATAACAAACTTAAGTAGTAATAATAACCAATGTATCAAAATATGCGCGAAAAAGAATAAATTTAAAGTTTGTATTTTAAAAACAATCTAAAAATATGAATATAAGCCATTTAGAGTAGAAAATGTATAGTTATTTGAAATATACTCATAAAGTTTATTTAAAATTAATTATAATTATTATTATATTCATAGTATACAAATTGATACTGACATTTCATCTTAATTATAATATTTCATTTCTTTAACAAACAGAATCTTTGTGGTATTTGGTAACAATCATTAAGAATGAAAAATATTCTATATTACATAGTATATATAGGTTATATAGGTTATATATGTATATATATATTATATTTATCACCGCTAAAGACACCGATTTTGCTGCAGTATATCAATACGAAACCTCAAAAAGTTTGTTACTTTTTTATTGGTATATATATATATATATATATATATATATATATATATATATACCAGTACATATGGTTTACACATATACACAACAAATGACAATCGTAAAGAAAACAGAGTTTGAAGTTCAATAATGTAGACATAGATTGTAATTTAACACTATGTTAACACAAACAAAATTAACTTTAAAAAATTAAGGGCTTTATTATTATTTCAAAATTGTCTTAATTTAAGTTGTCTGAAATGTTAAATTATTTTTAGATTCCAATGGTTTATATTATATAACACTCAAAAAGATAAAATTGTTTTAGTGTATAAGTTTATTAATATACTTACAAAAATGCAAAACTGTAAATAAGCATACAAAAATTATGAAGTAAAGTACTTGAGTCTACAATGTAATCATAAAAAAACTTTAGATTTTGACACGTTTCTAAGACTCGCCTTTTTAGTCGGTTACCTCTCGGGCTATAAGGGGGTAGATAGCAATGGGGTAGTATCGCGGGAGGGGGTTCCGCCGGTCTCCACTGACGTCGCTTGAGCGTGTGAAAATTACATTCCGAGAGCGCCTCGCATATCTATCACTCGCAAATTTAACTTTAGTTTCGGTATGCCGTGCCGCGCCCGCCCCGCAACCGTCCCGCTCCCGCATACATATCTAAAGGTTGCGTTACATCGTTTTAGTATAAGAATATCATTATTTAAAGAATTGGTTTCCAATTGATAGGTATCTATGTAGAAGTAAAAAACAAAGACATGGAAACTAAATTACATTATGTAGCAGAACACTGGCAACGGGGAGCGTGTCCAGTAGGCTGGCTGCATTGCCACACTGTATGGCAATACTTATTTGTTGTGCAAAATATGAGCAAGCCTTCTGATCACGGGTAGTGTCATAGAGTTTCTTACATATGTCTTGAAACAAACTCTTTGCCGACGGACCCACGGGCCTAATGTTTCAATCCCAAACGGCACAAATATGTAACCCCTTCCTAAGGCTCCATATTTGCGCCGTTTGACGTCTTCAGCTGAAGCGTTGCTAGCCCCTGACTCGGTCATTGGAAAATGTGACGGGGCCAGTGTGTCAGCACAGGTCGCATCCCACACTAGCGGCCGCCCCATCTTCCAAGGGACGAGTGACATTCCGTCCGGTCTCTTGCCATCGTCACGCATCAGGCCATTCGGTTCTAGAATGGCCGGTACGCCGACGCTGACAAGAGCACGGCGGATGATGTCGTTGAGGCTAGCATGACGAGATTTTCTTCCTGCGCTTTTTAAACATTACAACCCGTGGTGTCCAAGAATATCATTGAATATATACTCGTAGAATCTAATTCATATGATAAGGCCCAACCACCAGTTTGGGCTTGGCGACTCAGCGGAGATTCGCGACGATCAAGACATGACATCCTTTTTGTATGGAAGTATAGGTTTGCGTTTGACCAGTCTCACCTGATGTTCAGTAATGACGCAGTCTAGGATCGCGCACGCTTACGTAGAAGATATCCATTCACTCGTGACTTGAAGACTTCAAGATTGTATTTGTCAGGAAAAACAGACTCCGGCGAATTACTTCCACTCTTCGGCAGTGCGCACCAGAAAAGATGAAGCGAAACGCTTGGTTTTGACTGGTGGTGTTTCCACAATATGACTTCATACCAGAGATGTTAAGGATATAATAGAATATTTCTTATTGCACATAAATCAAAATCAAAAGTAACAACAATATTTCAAGCATGTCGTACAATCTACGATGTTATTTTTAGTATATATTTCTTCCAGACAACCTTCGGGAGATAATATACAGAGCGTTCCATAAGTAACTTACAACGCCCAAATGCTTCATCGGTCGTGGTGAAAACGTCACTAATGACGTCATCATTTTCGGTCACACAACGACCCAGGTCGAATAACCAAGTGGAACAGAAAAAATTGCGGTCGTGAACGTGGTGGTTGTGAGTCTCTAATGGAACTTAACCTTTATGGATATGACATTTTGGATCTGGATATCTCTCTCTGCCTCCCTCTATCTTTTTCTTTAGATTGGGAAGTTTGTCCCCAATTATTTTTTAGTATAGAAAAATGAGGATTGATATAAAATTTTGTCCCTGGGTGTAAAAAATCGAGCCAAGCACTACAATTTATCTAATAATAACGATTGTTCTGTTAATTTTAGCATAATAAATTGATCAAATCAGAGAATGTCCAAAAACCAATCTGGAGGCATCTGCATCTTAGCAACTCAGTAAAGTACTAGGATATATTCTTCTAAAATGCTCCTTACATACTAAGACTTCGCACGGTGTTTCCTCAAAATGCATTATATTTTAACACTCATTGAATAACGTGTAATTTTATATCAGCACTAAACCGTCGGCAATCAAAAACGCATTACTGAAGCTCGTTGGCTCTCACATATAGAAAGTAGGATGACCAGCTCAAGGATATTTGGCGAGACAGGACTATATATTTGTCCGTATTTAATTTATAAAGAAGTTTATGTATCAGTATTTAACTTATCAAATAGTCTAAGTACGTGTATTTAAGTTATGTCTTATGTAATGCTCTACAACACCTATATCGCCAGATTAATTTACAATATTCCTGTAGTTGAGTTGCCTGGAAGAGATTGCTTTAAGCGATAAGGCCACCTATTGTTTTTACCATGACGATGTACGACTACAATATATGTAATCGTACATTTGTTTTGATTTTTGTAAGAGTGTATTCGGTAAGCAATAAAGTGACTTCTACGTATCTATGTTGAAATAAACCTCTTCATTTCAATAAGAACCTTTATGTAGGGTCTTCTATAATTAAATTATATTATAATATAGTACGTTTAGGCTGGTGTGCACCGACTTTTAACCCATGGTTAAAATAAAATAATCGCTAAAAATGTATGCATAAACAGTGATTATTTTATTTAAATGTCGGTGCACACCATCATTATCGTCTGTTGTTTATTAGGTTTTCAAGATAACGGTAAACCGCTACGCGTATATGATTGTCAAGAATAAAACTCTGCTGGTATTCACAATATGTGCTGTATTATTTCCCGGCCAATAACTAAGAATCTATCTACAACATAATTACTATCCTAAGCAATCTGAACAGTTGTATGTAATTTTTTTTTAATACCATTGTTTAATCTAATCATATGTCCTTTTCACTCCAGAAGTCGGGATCCAGTTTCCTAGTCCGATGTCCTTAAAATACAAGAAGTTTTCATCCTCTTTTATTAACTGGGCCATATTTAAGCCTTTTTGTAATTAAAAACACAGATAAAATCAACTGATCAATCTAGCTCGACGTTTTAATGAATGAATAAAACTTTTTATTACTCATTAGAAATATATATTTTGGAATTGAACGTGTGGGCCCGAAGGCTTTTTTTTGTGATCTACTTCCTCTTTTGATTGAATTACGATTGAATTAGTTTCAATTTAGTTAAACCACCAAATATTATTTAATTTTCCTGTAATGTCTCCTTTGACACTGGTTTGCCTGGAAAATCGCTATAAGCGATAAGGCCACCCATTGTTCTAATTGAAATATACCATAACTTAAACCTAGATTTATTAAATATCTAGGTTTAAGTTATGGTGAACAATAAAGAGTTTTCATTCATTAATTCATTCAAATTCTTTAAATTAATGTTGGTTTTCAAAAACAATGGTACTATGGTCACCCCACTTAGTTACGTACTTCATATTCCTAGACTATTAGACTTCTATACCATCTCCCAGTTTGGGAGGGGCTCGCTATCATCATAATAACTCATACATACAATTAATGTCTACTTAACACTACGCCCATATCTTAAAACAGCTCAGGAATAATTAAGAGCTACAAAATTATTTAGCCAAAATAAAAAAAACACATGCAAGAAAGAAATATGATAATTGACATTTTTTTTTAAACCCTACCCCAATCTCAGATGAACAAAATAAGTAAGACCGAGTCCCGAGCTCTCAGAGTGAAGGCGGCTAAAGGAAGCCGATTTTGGAATAGCAAACCGATCGCGCCGCAGTGCATTACAAAACTTAGTATTACTGAAATAATCAAATTAGTACGGATAAATGTGGAATAGTTTCTAAGTCCTCATGTATCTATATAGATCAATAAAATTGAAGTGTCTATTTGAAATGTCAAAATAAAAATGTAAAAAAAATCAGGGGGGATTATTTAAACCAGGTGATTCCAAAATGCATTTTTTGTCTGTTTGGGTGTTCCACTTAATCTCTGAAACGGCTCGACCAATTTTGACTGGCCTTTCACTGGCAGATATCTGATGTAAGGAGTAACTTGGGCTACTTTGTTTAAACTTTTTTTGAGGGTTCCGTGGAAAAGAAAACCATTTGTTCCAGCTAATCTCTGAAACGGGTGTGCCGATTTTGACGGCACTTTCACTGGCATATAGCTGATGTTATAAGGAGTAACTAAGGCTACTTTTTTTAGCCTTCTGAGGAAATAAAATCCTCGCGGATCAAATCGCGAGAACAGCTACTACAGTACTACATAAGTTTACGCACACAAATTTGTAAAATGTGCTTCATTTCATACTTTTGTTTACGCAGCAGGCTCCGTCTATACTTTTATTCGTCTGAACCCCCGATGTATATTTGTAATATTAAGGTATATTTGATAGAATAAGATTGGTAATGTCTCACAATTTACTTGTTGAAATTTAGTTAAAATGTTCATTAAAATGGTGGTAGAAAATTGCCATGAGATTCTCGGAATAAAAAGTAGCGTAGTTTGTAAGTACGGGAATTTACTATGGCTCAGCGGAAACCGCATCGAAATCGATCCAGTAGTTTTTGCGTGAATCCAGAACAAACAAACAAGCACAAACATGTAAGACAGAAAAAAGTACCTAAACTTTAAAATTTTTATAATATTATAGATAATATTATTTATTTACTCCCAAACATCGCTATCATTAAAGCAATTAAAAAGATGACGCGACGTCGCCTTTTTTTTGATGCTGCCGTTGGAATTTATTAAAAAATACGTCTTACTTACTTACTTACTTTTTATCCTGCTTGAAGACGAAAATCTTCGAGCAGTGCATCCTTCCCATCATGACATACGGTGCCGAGACATCGACAGTGACAGTCGGACTGGACCGCAAATTTAACGCTCAATGGGCTATGGAGCGAGGTATGTTAAGTGTTTCTCTTACGAATAAAATCAGATATGAGGACAGCCGTAAGAGAACGAAGGTAACCGACATGGCTCGCAAAATTAGCGAGTTCAAGTGGCAGTGGGCCGGTCACGTCTGTCGCAGGACCGACGGCCGATGGAGCAAATCGCCGGCAGAGGCTGGATGAGGAAGATGGGAGACCGAGACATATGGCACGTACTTGGGGAGGCATGCGTCCAGGGATTGGCTTAAGAAGAATAATATACTATTTATACATGTTGTGTTTTCGGTGGGATGGACGAAAGCCAAAAAGATGGTTGTGTTCCTTATGGTGCCACTGCATTACACTTAATAAACCAACACAAAAAATTATAACGCGAACGAAGTTTCACTGCGTTCAACGAAGTTTCTTCAACTAAAGCTGCACTGCAGGAAGGTAGGCTGGCAAACAGCCTACTCAACTGCACAGGCCGTCACCTTGATTTCAGTCTTCTAATTAAGGTGGGGACGTTTAGCTCCGAAAGACTTAAATATTTGTAAATTAATATTCGAAAAAATAAATGTTTAGATATTCACAAAAGTCAAATAATGAATTCACTAAACCAAGTGCAGAGATGCAATGTCACGTAAAAGAACTTGTACAAAGGAATAAATTATTAAAGGACGTAAATATTAGATATACCGGTGGAAGGTGTTGTACAGAGCAACGCGTAGCCCACTTTCGGAACAGAACGAGGTTTAATATTAAACGAGACTAGAAAAGAGGAATGCATGGTGTATTTATAGGTGATGCATTTCAATCTACTTTTGTTGTATTTAATCAAGTTATAATACAGAAAAGCGAAGAATGCTAATTTTTTTTTTTATTAAGCATAAAAAATACATTAAATCAATAAATAAAAAACATTACACACCATGTATTTGACACACACATATACACTCTCTTGTTTATTGTTCAAGTCAAATTAACAGCGTAGCCTTGGCGAAATCTATGATTGTAGAAGTACCTACAAGTCTTTAACTATAATTATTATGATCGAATTTCGAGCACGGGCAACCACAATTACAAATAAAAATACCAACATAACTAAGAAATATATCTTTTATATACTATAAAAAGCTATAAACAAAAATTGGTCCAGCCCGACCAAACCGCTTTCGCAGAGCAGTATACCTAAGGGGCTGGCAGCATTACCTCGTTGAATACAAACACTATTTTTTTGAGAGAGACAAGCTCCAGACTTCCGGTCGCATGTGGCCTCGACTAGGCAATTCATTAAATATTTAATCAACAATAACAAAATAGATTACTTTTCAATACAGATACGCTATGTATACAAACTAAAGTGGTACATAAATTAATAGGTAGGTCTACAATAATATTTGACGTGAAGAAAACTAAACATATATTATATTAATATTTCGTAAGCAACATGAACCACGACCTGCGACCTGTAACATAAAAAACAAACACATACATATGTATGTACATATGTCATAAAAAATAGTAGTTAAACAACACAACGTGATATTTTACGACCGCATAAAAATATAGTTACATGTGTCCGTAGCTTAATAAACTTAAGTTATTGCTTGCAACACCTGTCTTTTACTTAACGTACAGTCAAGTTATTGCGTTTTTATTAAAATGGCAATACTGGGGGGGGGGGGGGGTTGGTTTTGGATTGTACTTACCCTTTATTTTCCGATTTTTATGTCTTACAATTCATTGACTGGTTAGAATTTTACATAAACTCCCAATGAGTGTTAACGCATATGGAGTTAGTGCAAAATTTTAAAATAATATAATAAAAACTCCTTGTGGCACTCGGGGACTGCCGCGGTAAAGCTATTGCATTGCATTTTTTATCAACTTATGCAATTATAATTATTTATTTGTGCAGTATTTTTAAGCTATCACTCATTTTCTTTCACTATTTTTTCATCACTTTCTTCATTAATAAATGCACTTTGTTTATTCATATTTAAAACAATTTATACAAAAATTGTTATGCGTACTCGTACGTATTCACCAGCAACTGCTATTCACTGTTGTGCATAGGTACGCCTATGTATACATATATACCTACATGTATACTTACGGGGCGCACATGCGGTGAGTGTGGCATTATAAAGATATGATAGATACCTATACACCTATATACTTTCTCACAAACAGCTGCTTACGTATTCGTCCGATTTCGGAGCAGCTCGTCTCGATCCGTGCGAGCTTCGTACAGCCGTACCATATACACACACGTTAAGCGAACACTCGGCCGATCTACATGGTAGGCGTTACATGATACATGGTGGTGGAGTGGGGGGTGTTAGGTTTTATTTTCGTTACGGAATTTCTTGATTTGGTCGCCGCGCTCAAAGCCCTCAATAAAAGCTATGCAATAGCTTAAAAATTGCGATATTTGTGACGCTCTCTGGACGTGTGGTCACCCAAAACTCGAACGCTCGTATATATATAATATAGAATCTATGTATCTAAGTAATAACAGCCCATGAATGTCCCAGTGCTGGGCTCTGGCCTCCCACTATATGGGCAACGGACATATACCCCACGCTTGCCTAAAGCGATTTGGCAGGTTTGACACATCGGTTATCTCGATGTCCAGGTTGCATCACGAAGTTTCCCTTCACCGTTATTACCACGTAGTATTTGTAACAATAGCACATTCGGTCAGAAAACTGCCTAAGTAGTGCATGCGTTCCGGCCAGGATCAAACCCGCGCTCTTTGAGTCTGGGACGCGTGCGCCAGCCATTACGCTACCACGACTTTCATCTATGTATCTATTAATAGACGATTAAATTAAGTCTCACTTCTAGCCCAATAACCAGCCACCCTAAAGCGCTGGTAAGAGATGTGCAGCCGACCAAACTGGTGTAGGACTGCACCTGACCAAAGTCAGAATAGAAATGTTATCTCGTCGTTCCATCCGTACACTTTTATATTTAAGCAATAACTGAATGAGCCGAATAGTGGGGTAATCGAAACAAAATACCTTCTATTATTATACTGTGTACTGCTTTTTTATTGCTGAAGCACAGCAGACAGGCTGACGGCCCAACTGTTCAATTCAATAATCTAACATTATAATATACCTATCTATCTATTACAGTAAAATACCTTTAATACCGGTATGTTACTATAATAAATAAAGATATATATATATATATATATATATATATAAGTTATAATCACGTAAATGTTACATATCAGATGTATTGTATATACATAAGGTAAAGAATTATTTTTGAAATAGGATAGATAAGAAAAAAATATATATATAAATAAATAAAAAGAATAACCTGGGTCGTAAGTACCCGGCCCGTGAAGGCAATCAGCTGTCAAGAATTGGTGTACAGCCACCACTACTGGGAAGCTCTATCCATGCAGGACCGGAGAAAGAATACAATTTCCTGCAGCCAGGCGGCCAGTCGTAAGACACAATAAAAGAACCCACAGGATATTTACCCGTCTGAATGACTCCTACTCCTGATTAAGATTATGCCGTCATTACAACATTAAGTGTGTTCCGGCATTAGTAGCCAGGGCCTGCCTTTAGAGAGTGACAGCACATTGGGAGTACCTGTGGTGTTACAAATGTCCATAGGCGATGGTATCTGATTTGTCTGCTGAACTCATTGCAATATACAAGAGCAAGAGGCAAAGAGTTTCAATTCAACACCCCAACCAACTCCACCTAAAGGAGCTGACGACCTGACGATATAAAATCTTACACAAGTTTCAATACTACTGATGACATCTCTTGGGCAATAGCCGAAACTCGTAACTTAACGGTTCTAAGTTACTAAGGTTCGTGTTTATATCTCACACTAAAAGTTAAAATCGGAACCAAAATTATACTTACGGAATATTCCTTTACATTACTTACTATATTTGTAACTCACTGCCTTATGAAGTTAATTTATCTAAGCACACATTTCGGCGTAGACTTACATTGTAAAATTAATAAAAATAATAGGTACTTTATGAGATTTTTGATTAACCTTAGCTTAAACTGATAGTAATAATTATTATGTAAATAATAATAATAATTTCCATAACAATGTATTTGTCAACTTGTTGATATTTAAATCATAATTAGCCCTTTTTGCAACTTACGACTAAGTTAGATCTAAGTTACAACTAAGTTATATCGTAAAAAGTACAAAATGTAAAGTATTATTTTGTTACTATGATTGTACATTGTGAATTGTATGCACAGAAGATTGTAAATATGTAGATTTATATAGAGTCGATTTAGCGCTATACATTATTTATTTGATGATTTCTATAAAATTCTATAGAAAAAGATTGTTCATTCTGAAGCTTGTCTTACGACCACTCGTCTAGGTTAGGTGACATATTTAACAATGTAATATAAAACAGTTTTAATTTAAAACAGCCTGCATTAAAGTATCAGAATCAAGTTCATATACGTCCTATAAAGTTCATTGTTAACCAGCAAAATTATTCGTGGGCTACAGCGCCCCAAATATTTAAACTAAGTACTTTCTTTCTTTAATCTTTATTGCATACAAAAAGTAACATACAAAATTATAAAATGGTGGTGGTGTACAAAGGCGACCTTAACCATAAAAGCGTTTTCTTCCAGCAAACCGTCTAGCGAGAAGGGGAGAAGCAAAAAGCAGGGTTGTGTACACTAAAGATATTTTACGATATAAAATATAATATAAACAGATTATCAAAAATAAATTATACACAAGATACTCTTAAGATACACACATACATATATAATGTAAAATATAGATAGGTATACAGGGATAATTTAAGATAGATATTCCTTTTTGACTTTTTTAACTGCTCTCCGATGAGCTATCTCGGATCGTATGTGACAGGGCGGTCCATAATCTAGCTGCGTGGACGTAAAAGAACCTCTATTACATGCCGATGAGTGTGTGGGAGCTTTTAGAAGAAGGCATTTAGAAGTTCTAAAATGTTTGTCAGAAGATAGGAAGACGAAGATAGGAAGGAGAAAGAGGGTTATGTAAGATTCTTTTAAGTTTCGCGATTTGTATACATAATAAAACTACGTTTTAACGGTTTTAAGCGCGGTAATTTATTTGACTTTTATTATTCCGAATTTTCGGCCCCTTTTCAGTGGCCTTGGTCACGGACGTCAGGGAACGTTTTTTCCACGTACAGCAATGATCTAGAGAGAACTTTGCGCTGAGGTTTTCCCTCTGCGCTACGACATGAGCTCGTTTAAGAAGGGCGCTATAAATTTCTTGGAGGCCGGCAAGGTCCCTGGTGTTGCAAACCTCCATAGACGACGCTAACCACCTTCCATCAGGTGGGCCGCCCGCCTATTTGTTGTTTTCAGGCAATAAAAAAAATTACGTTACAAACGTAACTTTTTTAGCTTGGGAGATATATTATCCGTGCAGGAATGGAGAAACGATACAATTTCCTGCGTTGGGGCGACCTGTTGTAAGAGGCGACAAAACAACTCACAGACAGGTGGTAGGGTATTTGCGCGACTGGATGGCTACCACCCCTGGTTTAAAGTATGCCGCCATAACAACCTTGTGTTGTGTTCCGGCATTAGTGACCAGGTTCCAGTCTCCATTAAGAGAGCAGCAGCACTTTTGTAGCACCTTTGGTGTTGCAAATGTACATAGGCGATGGTAACCGCTTTCCATCAAATAGGCCGTCTACCTGTCTGCTGAACTTCTCTCCTTTAAAAAAAACTGCAGCCTCTAATTTTTAGACCCATCTCAAATTAATTATTATAAAGTAATTTATAATTTAGTTTATTTTTAATTAGGTGTTTGAAATGTTATTTAAATGTATTAGATTATATATTATTCTATATTGATAAATAAAATTGAAGTGTCTGTTTGTAATATGAAAATAAAGTAATAATCACTATTTAATCCGCTTTCTTACCCTGTGGCATAAACCCTGATGATTACGAATGCCTTAGGCGTTTGTATAATTACCCTACCACATGTTGTGCACAAAAACTGGTCCGCTTTTTGATTTCTTGTTCTTTTTTTGTATATAACTTTATTCTATACTTAACTTGTCGAAATCAAACAAATAAACGTTGTCCTGCTAGAAGAAATCTTCTAGTAACAACCTAATACAAAAGCATTGTAAAACCAAACCACAATCTTAGCAAACGTGGTTTTGTACGGGGTCCCGGGGTCGAAATTCGACCATAATTAATTTAAATTATAAGTTTGGAACATTATCAAGGTACTGTTGTCAAGGACTATACCTACTTCTATAATCACAGATTATAGAAATTGTTAAATTATTAATTTTTATCGAATTAATGTATTTTTTAAGCATGATTTATGAAAAAATATTAGTATCCGTCACTCCTTCTATATAAACTATAAGTGTGCAAAATTTCATACTCCTCCGTCTGCGCAATTTTCGTAAAAAGCAATACAAGTTTTTGCTGTGTTTTTGCGTCACGTATAGATTACAGCCAGCCCCGGAACTTGTATACATTCGACGGGTGGCAAAAACTGATACATGCCGCCTCCGCTCGCCTATATATTCACCCATGAGATGCTTACTGATGGAGATAGGCCTCCCAGAAAGAACACCACAATGACCGGTTAAGCGCTGCTGGCTACTGGACGTCTCAGGCTACGTTCCATTAGGGAGTTCCTACGTTCGTACGTTCCAACAACGAGCATTTTAGGAGTTGTGAGCTACTAAGATACTTGTCTGCGAAGTTTGAATTTACCGCCCTCGGAACTGACAGACCGGGGAATCGGCTTGAAAAATCCGGAGCTTTGAGGCCAGCTCAATCGGTGTAATACAGCTCTCAAAGAATATCACCGTGGAACCTAAACCTGAACCCTTTAACCTTGAATTAGTTATTCTTCGTCCGATCGGTTGAGTGAGCGGGAGAGCTCCGAAAGGTATTTACCCCTCCACCATCCCATACCCCTCTTCCAATATCATATGCTAAACACAATAGATATAAGCTGTACATTAAGTATATATTTTAGAATTTTAAGAAAAAAATTAGCAAATAAGAATTATAATAATCTACAGAAAGCAACAAAAATAAATACAAATAAACATACGTACGTGTAAGAAACTAGAATAAACCGATTATTTGACAGCAAAGGATAGTATGAGATAAATTAGTGTAGTAAATAAGATAGTAAAGTATAAGAAGCTTGCAATAGCAATGGAAAGATTGTTACATTAGATAGACTATGCCTGACATATATAGTAATGTATAAATTATAAAACATAAAATAAATAAAAGGACTAATATTAAGAATTTGGAAGGAACTGTATAAATTTAGAATCATTAAGAAACATAAAAAATATTTTTTGAAAATATTAAAATACAAAAGAAAAGAAAAATAAAATATAAAGATGAAAGAAAATAAAACATAAAAATATACAAACCTCCAAAAAAGAATAGCCCGAATAATCTCGCTCGTCCGGAGGGAGGAATTAAAAAAAACAAAAACCCTCTATTCTATACATTACACATTACTACATTCGCAGTCCACTGCTGGACGTAGGCCTCCCCAAGACGGCGCCACTCATCCCTGTCCTCTGATTTCCTCATCGGTCCTTCGGGCTGGAGGGCGTCCGACACTACGTTTACCGAGACGCGGTCTCCGGTGCAGGATTCATCTGCTCCAACGGCCACCGGTCCTGCGGCAGACGCCTCGAATCCCTTCTCTTTACCACATCCTAAAGGCCGGCAACGCATTGGCTTCGCTCCTGGAGTTGCAAATACCTATAGGCGACGGCAACCTTCCTCGAGCTGGTCTGTCTGCCATTTTGCGAGCTCAGGACATTTTTACTTGCTACAAGCTTGGAGCAACTCACCACCGCGTGTTGAATACCATGGAATTTCTATAGAAATTCTGTAGGCTTCAACTCTTTGACTCACAGTAGTTAGGTGTGGATCAATCACAAAACTCACTTATGAATAAAATAAAATAAAGTCGACCGCAGCTGTCATTTTAGTCCAGGTAATTAACAATCAGAGTAGATACCTGTAACGTGAATATCCTACATAAATAAATAACAGCTATGAATTTCTAAACTAACAGAAAACAACAAATAGCAGAATTAACAAAACACATCAAGTTGAAGCATTCCATTAACTTTAAAATATTGAAAAAAGGCGCTAAGAAGCACCGCCATTTTAATAAGTGGCGGGTCGACGAACTTAGAACAAAAGAAGTCGACCCATCGATCTCTCTCATGATAGGCTATGTAACTCATTATAACTAATATAAAATTATATTTCCGTCGGTCCATTAGGCCTCCATTCACAGGCGCAGGACAGCGCGCCCGTGCCTGCGTGTGTGCACATTTAAAAAAAATAAAGGAATTAAAAATCTCGCGCGGAGGCTACGCTTGTCTGTGGTCATTAGGGTTGGGACCTCCTTTAATAATTGCCTAAGTACAAAATCACTTTCAACAACTACTTTATGTATCTTTTTTCATGTTATGATATTCTCCTTCTTTATAAATATTGTTACGACCGACAAAGGCCAATTCACAGCTGCAGTTTATTACCTTTTCGGCATTTGGACTTCTTTTGTTTACTTCGTGTTTAAAATTTGTAATTAGAAAAACAGCCTATTGTGTATTGTAATATTTTATGGAAGTGATTAGCCAGGTGTAATTTTGTCGAGACATATTGTATACTTTAGTATAAAACAATGCCCGAACGGCGGGGTGAGGCAGTCAAGCGACGATTACGATACGAGCAAGTCGTGTGTATATTCGATAAGCTATATAGTGACGGACTTTGCGCGTGTTATTGAATCGTGCATTACGTTTGTACTGGTTGCGTCCAGTTATATTTGTACCTGTGTTATACCTGTTTATATAGTTCTAATAAATTCTATAGTAATTCCAACGGCATTTTAAATCGAGTCCCATAACTCGTAGCAATATCCTTATCGTCTGAGAAAATAACACCGCCTACACTCTGCTTTTCAATTACCTGGACTAAAATTACATCTGCGGTCGACCATTTTTGCTTCAGAAGTGAGTTGTTTGGCACTTTGAATTAACAACTCACCGCTGTGAGATGAGTCCTGCAGGAATTCTATAGGATCTCTCAGGAATTCTCTATTCTATACGACTTACAATGGTGAATTGCTCCAAACTTGCAATAAAAAAAGAACGATTGCATCTTTTATTTAGTCCAGGTAATTAAAAATCAGAGTAGGTAGGTATAAATAAAAAATCCTTTTAAACAAATACTTTCTGAATAATATTTTCATGGGATAGTTATTATTTTCCTTCTTAATATATGTACTTATTGTCTGGGAAAATAACACCCAGAGTGTCATCCATGGCAGAAAGCAGATACTTCTGTTTTTTTATTATAACCTTTATGGTAGATTAATAATAAGACTAAGGTTAGTATTAATTGAGAAAAATATCTTTAAAATCAAATAGATTTTTTTATTGCAGGAATTCAGCAGACAGGCAGACGGCCTACTTGATAAGAAGCTGTTACCATCGCCTATAGACATTTACAAAACCAAAGGTGCTACAATTGCGCGGCTGCTCTCGTAAGGGATACTGGAACCTGATCACTAATGCCGGAACCCAATTCAAGGTTATTATGGCGACATACTCTAGTCGGGAAAATATCTTACCACCTGATAGTTCTTGATACGTTTAAATGACTGATGATGACACTGATATGTTTAAATTCATAGACAAACAAGATGAAGATTTAGACCCCTTTTACGAAGTTTATAGACTCGCTAAAAAAGTTCTATCATCTTTTTTAACAAGCCTATGAATGTGAATTTTCAAAACTGATTAAGGACCGCTTGCATAACGATCGCCTTTAAATAAAATTAGTTAATCATATCAAACTACCTAAATACGTTTTACACAAAACGTATTGACAGTTCTTTAAACATATTTAGCGGCAAATTTTGCATTGTGCAAGACGCTAATCGTATTTAAGGGTGTTAAATGCGTTTAATGTTTCTTAAATAAATTTAAGGAACATTATGCAAGCGGCCCTAAAACTATTTTATGATATAGTTTAACATCCAGGGCCGCTTGCATAACGATTGCATTTAAATAAAATTAGTTAATCATATCAAACTGCCTAAATACGTTTTAGACAAAACGTATTGACAGTTCTTCCAACATATTTAGCGACAAATTTTGCGTTGTGCAAGACGCAAATCGTATTTAAAGGTGTTAAATTCGTTTAGTGTTTTTAAATACATTTAAGCAACCTTATGCAAGCGGCCACTAGAATAATAAATAGTAACTACGTATTCTTAAACACACTGCAAATCTCATTAAGGTATAGCATAGAAAAATCAATACAATTACACCATGAGTAGTAAGTAATACATATAATTGTCGGTTCCCAGCAGAAACTTAACATGGCATGCCTCAACGTAATTGAAAAGTAACTTTGCCTTACAAGACTTGTAAAAACAGTCATGTTTTCCTACCGCGGAAAATCCCGCGAACAGCAAAACACGCACAGCCCTATTGGTCATGTACACCTGTCCCTTTCTGCCACGTACATGTCCATCGACTGTCTCGCTCTAGCTATAATAAAACATAATTGGTTTTAAATGGATAGGATTGGCGATGGGTAGAATAATAACCAAGGAACAATTTACCGTCTCGGCCGCGAGCGCACCTCTTATTAACGCTCGAACGAAAATTACTCTATGCATATTTATAAGAACATTTTCGGTGACCATAGACACATAGTACTAACCACTATAGTGGGTAAAGTCCGAAAGACAAAGTACGATAAAAACTTGACGCCATTCTTTAAAAAAAATCTATGTTATGTCCTCTATAGCAGTGTTCCGCAAAATTTTTGTGTTCAAAGTACATCTATCAACGAAAATAATTTTGGATATTAATCAACATATATATATTAATCATCGAAACAATATTTATTGTTAAACAACAAACCTAAAGTTTAAATTGCAGCATAACGTTATTTTTCCGAGGCACACGCACACTAATTAATGACCACGGTATACCAGTGTGCCGCGGTATATATTTTGCGGAACACTGCTCTGTAGCATGAAAATGTTTTAGAAACTTTTAAATAAAATGTACTATTTAAGGTATGGATCTTCTGATACAAGTAAATTTAGCTTAAAAGAAGATTCCAGCAACTGTCTACAAATTGTCCATGTGTTTCCTAAGAAATAAATATTTTATTTTCATTCTTTATTGTTGAGCGAAATAATCGGCTAAATGTTCTATTTGCTTCTAGAAGGTTACGGGCATAGAAATGAAAAGGTTGATAGCTAGGTTCTATATCTTACTATTCATTCACTTGCCCCACTCTACGGTTGAATTTTGACACTACTGGTATGGAGCTTATGTTAAATCTTAACCGATAGGCAAATGAACGGTCGGTAAGGTATAGAAACCGATCCTAAGTAAACTGAAGGTGAAAAATGTTGTCAGAGAGCCGGAGAGCACAAGGAGATGAATAAAATTAAAAAATTAATTACACTAATATTTTATTTAAAAATATTCACAATGAATTAAAGATTAGGTTGTTAGCAATTGAATAATATCTAACAAATAAGTATGTTAAAAAATTCAACGAGGAATACTATATAAAAACTTAAGCAAACTATTGCTTGCTGTTGCTAAAAACGCAAAATTATGGATGAAAGTGAGTCACCTGCGGTAATAAATCAGTAATATCAGCTTGAAAAAAATGTCTACTTAAGAAAAAATTTCATTATATTGTTACGAGTTACGGGACTCGAATTAAAATGCCGTTGGAATTACTATAGATTTTTTTAGAACTATACAAACACGTATAACAGAGGTACAAATATAACTGGACACAACCAGTACAAACGTAATGCACGATTCAATAACAAAACGGCAACGTTTGAAATGTTCCAGCGTGATTCGGATAATTTTCTTGTCACCATGGGTGTAACGTGGGTTTACTATTTTGATCCTGAAACTAAGAGATAAAACATGACTTGGAAATAACCATCCTCTCCGTCCATCAAGAAATTCCGAGTTGCTCCTACAGCTGGCAAAGTTATGGCTTCAATGTTTTGGGATGGTAAAGGAATCCTTTTTATTGATTACATGCCAGAAGGCCAGACGATTACTGAACTTTATTAAGCAAATTTAATTCTGAAAGTGCGTGAAGCAATCAAAAAAACTGTCATTAGGCGTGTTGTTTCTTCACGATAACGCTCCCGCTCATTGATTATAAGTTGCGGTCATCGTGATAACGTTGTTCTGGTTTCAATCTTCTTGAACACCCACCATATTCTCCGGACTTAGCCCCAAGTCATTCATTTATTCCCAAAATTAAAAGAAAAAATTTCACTATAATGACGCGGTTATGCATTGTAACAATAACTTTCGTAATTAATTATCTCTTTTAAATTCAAAATAAATTAAATATATTTTTTTATAAACTCTGATATCGTAGAATTTTTCCGACATAAAAAAGAATTTGCGCAAGGAACGGTAGAAAGGCGTTATTCTAAATTTATTACATTGCAGAGAGATTATGTAGAAATAAATATAAAATATTTTTGTTTCAATTTTTACATTTTTTAATATTGATTACAAGAACATTGTGATTCACCCTCGTATATTATATAGTACATCTAAGTGTTAAAACTCGATTTTTTTTTACGATGTACACAACCAGAGTTATTTGAGAAAAATTAAACATTAAGTCAATAACAAATCTTCAATAGTATAAAACTTAACACAATTACAAAAAATAAACTTATAATGTACTTTTAAACCAAATATAATATTAAAATTGTTAAATGCTACGGACGTAGATACCCATAGCACTAATATAAACCCCAGAGGTTTTCTATCCTATGTATAATTCAACAAATTATAATCATTTTGTTTGTCTTGTTTATATAATATTTTCTCACAAAAACAATAGTCTTAAAGTAAATACAATTAAAAAATTTCATCAATTAAAAAAATCAAATTAAAAATAAACTAAGTTATAAATATTACAAGCTATTATAGACTGTGTAACAAATCGCTGCCAGATAGGAGCATGCCCAGAAGACTGGCTGCATTGCCGCGCTGTATGGCGATAGTTATCTGTTGGGCGAAAATGAGCCAGCTTTCTGATCATGGGTGGCATCAAAGAGTTTCTTGCAAATCTCTTTGAAAAAACTCTTTGCCGATGGACCCCACGGACCTAATGTTTCAACTCCAAACGGCACAAATACGTAACCCCTTCCTAAAGTTCCATATTTGAGCCGTTTGAGACCTTCAGCTTTTGAATCAGCCAGTCTCTCAGTCATTGGAAGATGTGACAGCGCTAGTGTCTACACACGTCGTGTCCCAAACAAGCGACCGTCCCATCTTCCAAGGAATAAGTGACATACCATCCGGCCTCTTGCCATCGTCGCGTACCAACCATTCGGTTCTAATACCGCCGGTACGCCGACGCTGACAAGTGCCCGGCGGATGATGACATTGAGGTTGGCATGGCGAGATTTTATCTTGTTAAATAAATATATAAATAAGAAATTAAAAAAAGTTGTATTGTAAAACCTTTCGAAATTTTAATTTACCCCGCTGATGTTTTCGTACTATGTCGTATAGGTTTAGGGCTTAATTCTTAATAGCGTTTTATTTTCATGGCGGCGGGAACGGCCCTTCATACTGTTATTGTTATGTGCACATAAGGCGTTAGTATTATATTTGTTTATACGAAAAATGATTGGTTTATTCAAATTGTATGTAAAGAGGTCTGGTGGATCGACAACATTTAAATTACTCACATAAAGCTTTGAAATTGTTTATTTATTATTGTGTAACACAAAAGTGAAAACAACTGTTTTGTTCATGCAACTATTATTTATAATTTTTACATATATGGGGTTGTCTGGAAGAGATCGCTTTTTAGCGATAAGACCGCCCTTTGTACATAACTAGATATAATTTTAGTCTTAAGTTCATGTTTGTATTGGTGTACAATAAAGAGTTATCTATCTATCTATCTATATATAGTTTATTATATGAATAACTTTTATTAGGTGATTTATAGTTATAGCCGTATATAAACTCGAAAAATGCCGTCCCCGCCGAAGCTTAAGAAAATTTCGTTATCCAGAAGGATTATATGCAGGGGTGAAAGGCTATTTGTTTTAAGCGACATTTTGTGCCAATTAACACGATGGGTTTTTTTCATCCTAATGTCTCAACTTAAAGAAATATAAAGAACTCTATGTCTAGTTTCAATCTATAGATGTTCTTTTTTTGTATGGTACATAGTTGTGTGGTTTTTCTGGGTCATTTGAAACTTCATACTTTTCTCCCAACAAGTTTTAAACATTTCTTTTAAAACAAATAGCCTTTCACCCATTATATAATTGAGTGAAGACAATACAATATCAATACAGACTTTATTAACGAAAAATTGATTTATTGAAAAACAAAGTTAACCTTTTTTTGGACGTTAGTAATTCAAGACTTTAGCAGACATTTTTGCAGGCATTTTTGCCGACCCTAAATTTTGCCGCTGTAGGCAGTTGCCTACCGTCTCGAACCGTCCCTGCGCAGATGATACCCTACCATGAGAAGTCACTTACTCGACCAAAAAGTAAATCACTCAAAATACAAACTTTTCGTTTTACACGAGAGGCTGCTGGTAGTATCTTCATGTACCGTACCGTAACATAAACATGCTACATATAATCTTTTTTCTTCTTATTTTTATTACGTAAGTATTCAGCGAGACAATACCAATGACTGAAAATAATATTAAATCTGGCAAGTGGGTGGTAATCCCTGCAAAACAAAGTTTACGGTGGTTTGTAACGCGCCCCACCGGAGGAGAGGTGAGCGCGCGCGAAAAACTCGCGTTCTCATCTCGATGGTATGTGCAAATGAGTGAGAACCCCTATTCCCTATGGGGCCCTACCTCCGGCGCTGGCGCGTCCTCATTTGGCGGGAGCAGAGCAAGAAAGTCCGCTCACGCTTCCGCTCCGCCTCCTCCTTCGCAAACATGACGTGCTCGCAGAAGGAGGAGACGGCGTCCAATCTTCTCTATCTATTTTTTTACCAGGGGAAATTCGTTTGAGGACTAAGCCCCGACAGGCACAGATACCTGGGAGATAATTCGCGACCCGTGTGAAATTCGCCAGATCGGAGGTGGCACTAGCAAGCCCAGTCAAAACCAGTGCCATGCTATTGCCACTCCCCAGTTAGGGATACCCACTAAAACCCCTGGGTGTTCCGTCCTGCGCCTGCCAGGGCTACGGGAAAACGGATTTCCAACTCTGCGTGCCCTGACAGGCGAATCTTCTTTATCCTATCTATAGGGCCGGCAACGCGTTGGGTTCGCGCCTGGTGTTGCTAACTTTTATAGGCGACAGTAAAATCACTTTCCATTAGGCGAGTTGGTATGTCAGTTTGCAGTTTGCCAACTTGGCGTATGAAAACAATAATTCATTTTTGTCGTTAGACTACGGAATCTTAAAAAAGTATTTAATTTAAAAAACACTATTACTCGACAGATTTTATACAAAATTTCTTTACAATTATTTTTTGGAAATCCATATTTTAGAATTTTCCACCTCGTAGATTAAGCGTTAAGGGGTACATAAATTAATTACGTACGTCTTAATTTACGACTGCAAAAGTATTGTGTGTTTTATCAAGACGTAATAAATATTACAATGAATTCGATCTTAACAAACTAACTTTAATGGCCTAAAAACACAATTTGACCGTTTGCGTCCAAAAGTCCTAATAAGTATAATGAGTCATTGATTTTTTTTTTTAAACAAGTACTTTTTTTATATATTTTATTATGCAGTTATACCAGATTTCTACAACTGACATAACTTGCATTTATTTTTCGTCAAACAACGTTGTATCAAGACGTAAATTGTATAAGGTAAATAAATTAATGGATAGTGTTGCTTGTATTTTTAAGTCTATTTTTAACCGACTTCGAAAAAAGGAGGAGATTCTCAATTCGTCGGGATCTTTTTTTTGCTTTTTTTATGTATGTTCGCCGATTACTCCGTGATTTATGATCCGATTTACGTGATTCTTTTTTTGTTCGACGCGGAATAGCTTCCAATTGATCCCCTAAAAATTTTGCATAGTTTGACCCAGTAGTTTATGAAAACTACTTCGTAAAATGATTTACGAACATTTTTTTGTCCCCGTTTCTTGGGACCTATATTTTTTAAGACGCGCGGCACCATTCGTAGGTCCACCCATACATAGCTAGACACTAAAAAGTAACAAATAAAAAATAAAAACTTCGTTTAAAAAACCGACTTCAAAAACTAAAAAACTAAAATGTATAAAATAACTTATTTCTAAAGCTATTATTATTAATATATATTATCTAAAACATCTTGAAATCGGTGCAAAGTAAAACATAAAAATTACTATATTTTGAAAATTACTAAGCACCGACTTTAAGATGTTTTAGATAATATATATTAATAATAATAGCTTTAGAAATAAGTTATTTTATACATTTCAGTTTTTTTAGTTTTTGCCTGATGCATTCGAGCATACAGTAATCCTTTTTAATTGCGAACATGGCCACCGGCCAATGTCTTCGCCGGGGGCCGGATGGGTTCTTATTTTGAATAATGGCGCGCTCGCACGTGATTGGACGGCGACTGACCGCGCGTGTGTCAAAGAGCATTTAACGTTCAGAAACGTTTTATTAAAGCTGCAATGTTACGTAATACCTAACCATTTTTCACAACAATTAATGCAATGCCTGCGTAATTTATAAATGTCTTCTTTACCTAATATAAAACAAAATTGCTTTCCGCGTCTGTTTGTATAACCGATAATTGTTCTTAAACCACGCAATAGACTTTTAGGCGGTTTTCACCATGAATTAGATAATTTTTCAAAGAAGGTTTATATCCAAGCTCATATAAAGATGGTTTATATAATTATACTAGGTTTTACCCGCTGCTTCGCTCGCGATATATAAAAACCTAATTAGGTTTTCATGTAAGTAAAATAGGGTTTATTACTAGGTTGTACGATTTGACTATAATAGAACTCTATTACTAACGCATTATTATATAATCTTCTTCCGGTTGTAAGATTCGATAGGAAAGCATAGTTCATACACATTTCATATTTTAGTCACAAGTTGAAATGTTAAAAGTACTTATAGTCGTAATACTATGGATAATTTTAATAGTAGGGTTAGTACCTGGTAGTTAAAGACGATGTTTAACTATCAGCAATTTGTATGTTAGATTCCCACCTTAGATCATATAAACGTCGACATGTTATAACTCAATTATTCCCACTTAGACAAATAATTGATCGACTTGAAAGCAGTTTGTTTCGGGACTGGTTGATATTTTCATTATAAAACTTATTCTATTACCCCGTCGTTTTGACAATAAATTCTACCAATTGCGTCGATAGTTGTCTATTCGAGTAGACTCTAGAGCCTGTCTCTCTCTATTCCGCCTCTATCTACGACATACTCAAACATGCAAATAAACTCGTACGTAATCCACAGACTACTACGCAAACCCTCGCACTCGCAAGAGTTGACAATTCATTAATATAAATTAAAAGTAGATATATTCGTATATACGAGAGGTCGACACTGCGAGCACCTTTTAAAATTCACTGGCTTGAATCTCGTAATTATTAGTGAAAAATAAAAATACAACTTTACAAGTACATTAAACTCAACACAGCATGATGCTAAACGTGTCCAGCAACTTTTTGAAAAAATGGCTGCTACCTACAACGTATGGGGAGATACGATCGAAAATAAACGGGTATAATTGCATTCAAACGTGTCTCTATGAGTTATTTTTGTAACTATATGGTGGTAAACTAACCGTATAAAATTAAGTTGTATACCGTGTTAATTAATTTAAATTGATGGTAATTAGTTTATTTATTTGTACTTGTCAATGTTGAACTTTATGTGTTAGATATAAAAAGGGTTTAATTCTATTATTAAGTCCCAAGTTTATTCCCGCTCTTTGATTAAATCTATAAAGTTAATTTAATGGATCCATGACGATTTTATAGTTTCCATGTTCACTGAGAATTTAGGATATGCTACAATAATTTATAAATCTATTTTCATATAGAGTCTTGAATATACACGTAGTTATATATTGTGGAAGCATAACGATTTTTATGGATTTCCAAGAACAAAATTTTATTAAGACAAAACAACAGTTCCTCAATTATTATACAAAGACATTGTCATTCTCAATTTAAAATCTAATGAAAACCTAAAAGACGTAAGTAGTCACATACATATAGAGGTGTAACATCGCCAACACAAAACAGCTCGTATAGCTTTTGTTTTGTTCAGCATAGAGTAGGGTGTGGGCGCTAAAATTCCACACGATTGTCTTACTTTTAAAATATAAATAAAAATAATTTCCAACTTTTTTTGTTCTTTCATCTCTATATGTCGTCAGCCAGGAGCTATAGCTATTTTTTTCTAATTGGCTATTCAATGTACTCTTTGTTGGCTATAATTAGATGTGATCCTTTCGATGTCGTTAAATTGGCACATTCTATGTTGACAAATAGTGCGTTGACACTCATATTAAGAACTTAAAGAGTCGCTAAGCGTATCCTTTTTAGACGTTACAAATATTGAATTGTGTTAATAAGTTGTACAACTAATGGGTTTTAATGGGTTTTTTTTTGAGGCGAGGGAAAATGCTTGACCGATTTACGCACTCTCTGGGCCGTCACTAGGAAACGGCACGCATCGATCGGTGGCGATAACACTAGCAATAGTATGCTTTGTTTGTGCTCCGTCCGCGATCGATTACACAGAGGAGTGTGGAGACTCCGAGCGATGCCGCACGGGCGAGCAACCTCAATACCCACTAAAAACCCCCTCCTCCCTGTCGACCCTGCGCTTTTGTTTGTGTTGGAAAGTCTGAGATGTAGAACATAGTTACTCAACAGTCGATCCAGCGCAATAAAGTGCCTGGAGTGTGCCCTGGGAGAACACACCCCACTTTGGGTTTTAATGATGCTCGAGCCTCTGTTTATAGGCTGCAAGTGACCTTTCTATTTAGTAGTCTGTGTAGCAGAAGTAGCATTAATTTTGTATAAATTCACAAATAAATAGAGCAAAATTTAGTAATGTAATTAAATAAAAATGTATAAATATAGTTGCATTTCTGAACGTAACAATATACCTCAAGTTATGACTTTGACAGTGACATAACTTCACCAAACCACTTCAACCACTCCGCGCGATCGCAAATTCGCATGCACTAGGATAGAAGTGTTTTTATATTATCTCATACAATAAACGTTTACATTGAATGTGTCTGTGTTACCAAATTAATCTAAAATACATTTCGCGACCATGTCGTATACCTTAATGAGATATTTACGCCGTACGGCGCTAATATCACAACAAATACGATGCGAAACAACCATGACCAACTTGACCCAGGACGATTTCATGTTTAAACCTCCTCTAGCTCAATGGAGTAAAGTTATAAGGGAAGCAGAGAAGATAGTTGGTTATCCAACTTCTTTTATGAATTTACGGTGGTTATTAAGCGATGAATTTGCCAATTTAGCGATGCATCTACGTAAAGTGGTAAGTACTATTTTAAGTATTTTTTTCGCATAATTGCGCTTTGAAAGCGTTTTTAAGCAGTTTTATAGCCATTTCGTCACATATAAAGCTACCGTTTATTTATAAAAAACAAAAAATATTTCTTTTAAGTTAACATAATGTTATGTAATACAAATTATCAAAGCATTAAATTACAATCAACTAAGCGAGGTTATTTCCTAGTCTTGTGTACTAGGAAGTAATAGTTCACTGTTTGTGTGCTTACTACGCTTGGTTAAATAATTAGACATCATGTGCAAAGTATAATATTTGTATGATAATTGTATGTAAAATAAATAATTTATTTTCTAATCATCACTATAAATTATTTGTCTAACTACAATTGGAAGTGAAACCATAATTTTCAATAGAAAATAATGATCAATACAGTAATAAAAATAAGACTGTTTACATGTTCTTGTAAATGACTATAAAATATGTTATTTTCCTTAATGTATACTAAACTTTGATTGACAATTAAGAAGTAATAAAGCTTTATTTAAAGTATAAAGTTTGGTGAGAAAGAGATAATACAATAAAGAAAAGAAAATTGAAACACATGTACCATGTATATACTTCTGCTTCTGCTGAAAGATGTAAAAAATCTGGCAAAAGAAGTTAAAGTCTATACTTTTTTTTCGAAATTAGTAAATATATAGGTGGCAAAGTCTGTCATTGGGATGAGCAACAACACCCCAAACAGTTAAAATACAACACTTGTATTTATACTTTTGAAACAGAATTTAACGCTACTTAACAATTCGAAGACTGAACTTGACTATACTTGTCCTATAATAGTAGGTACTTTTTTCACTAACTTCAGTTTTTTAGTTTGTCATCCATTACCCTATAATGAAACATTTATGATTCCATTTTGAGCATTTAATTGATTCCAAATTGTCCTGTTCCAAGTCATATCAAAATATTACAAATTGTATAATTTGTGGTTGCATACTCTAATGCTTTATTCTCCTCCTTCACTAATGTGCTCATATCTGTAATGTTACATTGAGCACCTTCCTAGCCCACCAGTGACTTTGAATTTTACATGGCTGCTGTAGACAATGCTGTGCAATACCACATTTGGCAATTACATTAAAGAATGTAGGTTAATTGCTCTTTTTCATTAAACCAATTATGAGTGTTATATGTTCATTGTTATGTAAATAAAAATACTTCTACCGTTTCTAAAAGATACAATTGCAAGCCACCACACAATTTACATAATCGTTGCATCATTGCAAACATAATTAACATCGGAATTTAGGTGTCAGCCTTTCATGAAGCAAGGTATGCACTTATATATAATATTGAAGACTTAATTGAAACAATAAGGAAACATAAATGTTTCAAGATCTTTTTATCTTTGGATAGATAGGATAAGTAGCTATATATTTAGAGATTATAATAAACTAGCTTCTTCCCATAACTTTGTCGGTGTGGAATAGTTTAAAAAAAAGTAAATAAAATAAAAAACTCCCACTTTTGAAACATGCTTCATTGGTTCTCCCCTCCTATTGGTGTTAGTGTGATGATATATATTAGAAAGATGTCTGTTAAAAGTGCCATGTCAAGTGGCTGCACTAATAACTAGTCTCAGACAGGATTGGCTGAGCCTTAGAATCCTGGACAAATGCAGGTTTGCTCAGGGACTGCGAGCTTGGCCTGCCTGCATCCCACCAGGTTGTTCCAAAGTTGTTGATGTAGTGCCCTTCTACTTTGGTTTATGTGGTTTCTAAACCAACTAACTATATGGCAAAGACAGGAAAGGTTCGGGCACCGCTGGTTGCGTTTCTGATTCTCTCATAGTCAGTTGGTCTGCTGCATCATCATTGCCCCTAGACAATGAGGCTGGGTTGTTTTATAAGTTTTTAAAAAGTATCTTGGATTATTTGACTATCAGCTTCCCTATTGTTATAATGTATGTCTTTAAACGCCACAGGCCTTAAAAATTCCCCAGACTTTTAGAGGGCTTGCATGGGGGCCATGGGGAGGCCAACACTTAGAGGACCCATTGCCAAATTTAATCTTAATGTGATGTGACACTGACCCACTGACCACAATTATCACTGTCTACATCATATAATTATACATCCATGGACAAGCCTCAGCCAGTGTAGGACTATTGTGGGAAATGAGATTATACCCTATTGTTGTCATTGTGTTCTTTAATATTTTAACACTTGAATTTCTTTCATAGGTAGGCAGCAACCATCCTATAGTGAAAACAGCAAAAAACCTCCTATACAATGAACACAACAATCTGCAGCCTTGGGGGTTAGTAATCCTGCTTCTATCCAAAGCTGCAAGTCCTCCTTCCTCGTTACAAGCAAGCACAGTAGTGGAAGACCAACGAATCCTGGCTGAATTAGTTGAAATGATACGAACAGGTCATTACATTCATCGTGGCTTACTAAACGTCCCACCAAACGAACGAGGCCAATGCACAGATTCCTTGTTTGCAAATAAAATTGCTATACTCATTGGTGATTATTTACTAGTGACAGCAAATGGGATGTTAGCTAGACTGAAGAATCAAGATCTTTCATATTTAATTTCGACTGCATTAAGAGATTTGAGTGAAGGTGAATTCTTTGGATGTAGAGATGCACAAAATATGCCAGTACCAGGGAAACCAGTGACCGATTCTATGAATAACTTTGAAATTAACAGTGACACACTACCCTTACCAGTAACTAATACATTAGGTTCACCGGTCCGTGAATGGACTGTAAGAACATTGTATAACGGTGGTACATTATTTGGTAGAGGTTGTCAAGGAGCATTATTGTTGAACAGACAAAGTAATGAAGAACAGGAGTATGCTTACAAATTTGGTTGTCACCTATGCCTTGCTTGGCAAGCTGCAAATGAACTCCAGAAAATCACCATTGAAAAATCTTCATATTCCTTAGTCAGTGCACCTGTATTATTGGCTATAAACCAAAATCCGAAATTGTATAGTGTGTTTGAAGGTATTAATAATATATCAGATGTGGATTTAGATTATTTTAGAGAAGAAATCTTAAGGACTGATGCAGTGGAACAAACTAAATTATTGTATGAGGAGAATGCGAGTAAAGCTAAAAGTTATATTGGTGTTTTTGGTGATTGTGAGTCTGTGGAAACTATTAAGAGGTTGATTAAGACTTTGTAACATTTCTTGTTAATTAGGTTATATGTTTAGTTATAAGTATGGAATTATCGTTCCTTTAAAGATTAACAGTTTTATTCATATTAAGTTAGAGAAGCGTTCAAACATACTCTGTCTCGATATGAGTAAGACTGCAAAATATTAAAAATGTTAATATAAGGTAGATATACATATTGGCAAATATCTAGGTCAAAGGTTATATCAGTTTCTGCTGTTCTATGACTTATAGTTCCGGGCATGGATCTTGAGCAGTTGGCTGAATAGTAGATAGAGATCACTTCACATTGAGCATGTCCAAACATGCTCTAGGAAGCTTCCTAGAAGGCTTAAACTCAGCTGGGTTATTTCCATGAGAGGATATTGTCCCTAAATGTCATCTCGCTTATTCCCCCACCCCTCCACTGTATACACAATGAAATCTGCAAAAATAAAACACACATTTGTCTCAACATTCTCATCTCAGCTGAGTGGAGACATTTGTGGTCTACCACTTTAGTGGCCTAACATGCACACTAATGTAATGACCACTCGTAATGCACACTAGTGTAATGACCACTCGTAATGCACACTAGTGTAATGACCACTCGTAATGCACACTAGTGTAATGACCACTCGTAATGCACACTAGTGTAATGACCACTCGTAATGCACACTAGTGTAATGACCACTCGTAATGCACACTAGTGTAATGACCACTCGTAATGCACACTAGTGTAATGACCACTCGTAATGCACACTAGTGTAATGACCACTCGTATGACATATTTATATTGTCTGATCTTTTAATTTGAGTGGCATTAGTTTGTCGCATGTCACACTGGTTACATGTCTCCACTTTAACCATGCTATATTTATTCTTCTTCTTTCATCCTTCTGTGTGCTGTCAAAATTATCATCCAGAATCTGACCAACCTGCCTTTATGTCTCTTTTCTTTCACCTCCCAATTATTAGCGGTTAGCACAATATGTCTTTTCCTTTCATACTCTTCTATTCTGTCATACAACCTCTAATGCATCCACCGTCGTAATCCATCCATCTCTTTTTTGGTCTACCTTTACATTTGTATGGTCTACCCATCCATCTTGTAGTTTAACATTCTTTTTGTCACGTGACTCATCCCTCATTACATCTCCATACCAACTGAATGTTCTTCGTCTCAATTTTTCAGTCACGGGTACAACTTTCAAAGATTCCCTTCTGTACTCATTTCTTACCTTATCCATTCTTGTAACACCACACATCCATCTCAACATTCTCATCTGAGTGGAGATGTGATGTAACCTGCCTTTATATGTATATGCCTAATTTAGTGTTATTCCAATTTTCCCTATAATATAATCAGTTTAGCTTAACAGGGAAAAGCTGACTGGAATATGATTGAAACTTATTTAGATTAAGTTTAAAGTTATGCAAGTGTTTATGTTGGGGTTAGCAGTTGAATCAGATTGAACTCTCCCGTCTACTTCATTCCTCCACCATTTGCATACTGTGAACAAGTATTATTCTAGTCAAGTTATATTGTTGAAAAGTTCATTAAAATGGAATTTGCGTGATTATTTTTATATCCCTAATATTCCTGCTCCATCTGGGATAATGCTAATGACCGTTTCACGCATATTTATATGGGTATAATGCGTTTTTTATTATGCATCATTGTTATTATCGGCGTTATTTTTATCGCTATAAACAAGACTCATTTGGCCACAGACATTAACATTATCCCAGATGGAGCAGGGACATAATAGAATTAGTTTTCCAACAGTTGATTTTTTTCTATTTTATAAGAAAGTATTTGTAATTTTAATATTTTCTATCAACAATGTAAGGTTTTTACAGTTTTAAGTACTTGATCAGAAGATAAAAAAGCAAAAATTGTACAATTTATTCAGGGATAAATAGAGTTCTATAATGGCCGGTTCCTATATCTTACTATTCATTATTCACTTGCCTTACTATTGGTTGAATTTTGACATTACTTGTATGAAGCTTATGCCAAGTTTTAACCGATAGGCAACTCCTCGGGAAGATATAGGAACCGGTTACGGCAGTGACTGGTCTTAGCAAAAAACCGTTTCTGTTACGTTACTCTGTTGCTAAATGCAACCAAAAGCTGGCACTGACTAATAGCCGGGTCCTATATCTTACTATTCATTAAGTTGCCCTACCATCGGTTGAGTTTTGACATCAGTTGTATAGAGCTTATGTCAAATTATAATCGATACTAAGGCAAATGAACGACCGGTATGATATAGGAACCGGGTCTAAATAAAAAACTTAACGGTTTGGTTTGCTTAAGCATTTTAATGTCTAGGATTCAGGACTTTAGGAAAAACCTGAACAAGTAAAGTATTTCATTTACTTAAACATATTTATGCACTTCAAATTTACATTTGAAATTTATTTTACATTACCTTAGAATAGAAAATGTTTTTATATTATTTCGTGTAAACGGAAACAACGACATAAAATTGAAATTGTTAAAAATATAGAAAAATAGGTTTGTGATGCGATAATTTAATGAATAGTTATTATTACAAATGAATGACCAATTCAAGATATTATTAATTTCCTTTTATTTGATTTTGGAGAATGTATATAATATACAAGTTATATTGTACCCATTGATATAATAGAACAATTAATTCATCAAATAATAAAAAAAGGACCAAACATTTCCATAGATAACAATTTTTTTTTTTTTATTATTTATTCATGACCATAGAATCAAAGTCTTTCAGTCGGAAACATGTTAGTTAATAGGTCTTCGTATAGTAGCGCAGTTGTATTGCAGGCTACAACCGACGCCATTCAATGGAGTTCTTGTGAAAACTCGAAAGATCACATCTGACTATACAGTTCACATTTCTCACAAAAACACATAATTTCTACTCAAAAACTATCAATATCCTGCAACTATTGTTCATTTTAGAGTAATTATACAGATTTTTAGAAAATGAAACTGCACAGCACAACGTCTCCTTTCAGTTCCCGCCAAAAACTCCCCATAGATAACAAAGAATTCTTTGTGTTGCCACTTTGAAAATAATAAAAGTCCACTTTTATTATTTTAGTGATTTCTTGAATTGGACCATTGACATGTTTTTTGGTTGTTGTATTTTTGTTAATGTATTTTATGGTGTTTAAGATAAAAATATAATGAGGGTACGTATTTTTAACGACTTGTCTTATTACGATCTCCTCCAAAAACAACATTCTGGTACTACAATCAGACGAGATATAATCTGTCTTTGACAGAGGCGGATTTAGAAATTTGCCGCCTTTAGGCTATTCAAATTTTGCCGCCCCTGCCGACCTCTACAAATCGATACCCTAGTTCAGAATCATATCATTACATTTTTGCCAATGAAATTGTAACTTTACGATTTGTGCACTATCGACTTAATTACACAACCTTTTTTCCCGTAATTAGTACATTGTAAAGCAGGAAATCGATGGGTTTGTTTCTGCCGTAGCCAAAAGCGACTACTTAAATTGTAGAGAAATTTATCTAATTGTTGAAATATATTAATGTTGAGTTGTTTGTGTGAAAATAAGAATTATTTTATTATGTTTTAGAATTTAAGTAAGAGATAATTTCTGTAAAACAAAAAATATTGGCCTAAAATTTGCCGCCTCTCGCCTGCCGCCCTAGGCTCCAGCCTACTCAGCCTATTGGTAGATCCGCCACTGGTCTTTGAAGTGTTAACCTGTCTAAATAATATAGTCGGCTAAGTGCGTGTTGGAACACGCACAATGAAGGGTTCCGTAGAAGTGATAACCGTCCACTATAATGTTGTTTTCAACATTTGCCTACGGAACTGTAAATAAGCGTTTAATTAAAAAAATGCCCCATATCTCAGATTACTGAGCAGGGATTCCCAAACATGATACCTACTCATAAAATATAAGTCATTCTCATAAAATATAATAACTGTACCGCAGCGCTTCATAAGGTGTTGGTATCCAGGCTTCTTAGCCGTAAGAACAATATACGTAAGTACCTATATATAAAACTGTTATACGCCCAATATTGATGTACGGATGTCGGATGTGAAGCTTAGACCCTAACATTTAAGGAGAACAAGCAGTTGGTGGCTGAAGTTCTTTTATAACTATATATATATATATATATATATATATGTACGGTGTTGGTACATCTGAGGATGTTAAATAATAACTAGATAAAATAACTTAAACTATGATTTATTGCTATTAACTTAATACTAGATATGGAATGATATGATATGATATTATGAGTAACACGTACGCGAGCCGCGGTGCTTTAACGTGAACTGTTTAATTTGATGGACTGTCGAAAATAACGCGTGCTCGCGTAAATGCTGATTGTGCGGTCTGTACGGTTGCACCGTACATGTTCCCGCACAGCAAGATGAGATATGGAAGATGTATGATATGAGCTAACCTAATTACAAGATGAAAAAACAATAATCCTTAAAACTAAGTACAAAAATGACCCCGATAATTTTACGTCGATCTTAAAACTACACTTGTGTCTGATTTCACATTCCCACTATCACTTACGCACTCACTGTACACTGCTGCTGATGGCGGGCTGGTGCGCGACCGGCGCGGCGGAAAACCGCCGCCGGTAGGCGCAGCCTAGGCCCACTGCTGCTGCCAGTCCTGCCACCGCCAGGCAGTAAATGGCGACGTAGTGGTGCACATCGTGGTAAGACACGTCAACCTGATCCGATGCCGCTTTCATGTCTTCTATTCGCTTTCCAAGATTCAGTAGCGAGTGATTTATAGAATTATAGTCTAGCTCTGGTCTGATGTTAGGTATTGATATGTTGATAAAATGGTTGACAGGTGCGATTTTCGGAGCTAGTATCTCCGGCTCAATATTAATTTGGTTTATGAAATCTTTGTGGGATGTGATGGTGGATGAATCGCTTTTGATGACACATTCATTCCACAAAGTGATGACGTTGAGGCCAGTCACCTGTTCGCCGGTAACTTGATCACCACATATAAATCTAAGGGGACATTGTCCACAACAGCTGATTATAAAAACATTGGTTTTAATTGTTATCCACGTCGTCTCACATTCACTTAGTGTAATCTTACACACGTGGCTTTGTTTACTTGTAACACACAAGTTATCATCTGAGTGTCTGCGGTAGACGGGCGTTTGAAGTTCGCAAAGATAAGTATTTGAGTTATACGATATACACTTATCAAAGTCGCTAGTAGACATAGGTATAAATGTATCCTTTTTTAAGTTCATCGCTATATGACTTGATATCGGAATGATGTTCACCATGTGTTTGTCTATTTGATGTGGAAGTGGAAATGTTTTGTAAATATCATAATTCTCTCTATTTATTAAAGGAATTTTTATTTGAAAAATAAAGTATTGCTGCGTCATTCTAACTTTAACTTTTAGTATTTTATAGATATTTTGTAGATCGGTTTGCAGATTATCTACTGGAAGTGCCAGATCCTTTGGGAGCTGTCCTCCTATTATGCTAAGTTCATTTTGTAGTTGGGAAGGAGTAAGAAGATGAATATTGAAATGCTTGAGGTTTGTGATGGTATCTAATAAAGCGTCTTGGATATTTTTTAGATTCAAAAGAATGTTGTTAGCTATTATGCTTGTTAATATGAAGTCGTTTGTAGTTTCTACTTTAATTATCTCTTTCTTCAAATTATTGGTGACTTGATCTAGCTCATTGAGATGTTGATTAAAGATTTTGTGTTGCTTCTCTATGGTATTTCCTATTCTTTGTAGTAAATTATTTTCTGCTTCTATAACTGATGTTTGGTTCTTCCAAAGATGTAATAAATGATTTTGATTAGCTTTGACTAAATTAATATCGCGCTCGTACTGTTCAGCGAAACGCTCGTCTAAAACACCGAACAATGTGTTCGCGATATAGCCGACTCCGTTTACAAGGCCTCGTCGCATGCGCCTCGGAGTATCGAATTTATGATTGCGTAACATTCGGTCATAGAACTCTAATTCCTTGTACCCGTGACGTAGTTGGAGTAAAACAATGTTACAATGGTTGTTGTTTTCTGAATTAATGCACATTTTATCTAGATGAGTAATATAGCTCGTAAGCACCTTTGATCCTTGCCAATAGGGTTGCATATCGTAGTATGCAATTAATTTCCATTGATCTTGAACTAAGCGCATATCTCCCAAGTTGTCGAAAAATATATGTTTATTATTGCTTAGTTTTGTGATATTGTATTCGCTACTTGCGATTACAGCTGAAGTAAGGAAAAATATTAATAAAGTAATAAGGGATATAGGATTGATTCGTAAGACACTGTTTGAGTTTTGAAGTATATGTGTGCTTGTGGATGATGTGGTACTTTCTTTATTTGATTCTGGATTGTTTGTTGGAAGCTTTGATAATTTTATGATGGGTCTCTTGATTATCCCATTTTTGGTTTTTACACTGACTACCCGGACGTGGTCATCCGTTCCCGGATGTAATTCGATAACACGTCCCAATGACCATTTTCCTGGTGGTAGATTGGCGTCATGTATTATTACGACGTCATTTAACTCTATATTAGACTGTAAAGTTCGCCATTTACTTCTGGCAGATAATTGCGTTAAATATTCAGCGCGCCATCGTTTCCAGATATCGTTGAATATTTTTTGCGTAAGTTGCCACCTAGTTCTTTCATCTCTTTCAGTCTCTACGATTGTCAAAACTGGACCGCTCGCTAAGAAATGTGAAGGAGTAAGATAATCCAAATCTTGTGGATCTTCGGTTAATGTATTTAAGGGTCTCGAATTGAGACAAGCTTCAAGCTGAGAAAGCAGAGTTGTGAACTCTTCATATGTTAACTTTTGATCACCTAAGACTCTACGTAGGTGATATTTTAAACTTTTAACAGCTGCTTCCCATAGCCCTCCCGCACTAGGCCAAGAAGGTGCATTGAAATGCCATTCAATGTTCATTTGATGAAGTTCCGCGCAGAAGTCTTCTGATAGTATTGATTGATGGTTAATAAATTCTTTCGCTAATATTTTGCTTGCTCCTACAAAATTAGTGCCGTTGTCACTGTATAGGTGACGTGGGCTTCCTCTTCTCGCCGATAATCGACGTAATGCTGCTAAAAATGCTGAAGATGTAAGGTCGGATACCAACTCCAAATGTACCGCCTTTGTAACCATACAGATAAATACAGCCACATACCCTTTGGTAGATTTGATGCCGCGGCCTTTGCTAGATTTGATATCTACGTAGCCTGTATAGTCTACTCCGCAATGATAAAAAGGCTTCGTGGGGTTGCTCCTAGCCTCCGGTAGGTTTCCCATGAGTTGTGTATGCTTGATTGGATTGTGTCGCCTGCATTGTACACAACGACGCAATCGATTTTTAACTGCTCTATTCCCGCCTACTATCCAGTACTGATTACGAAGGTAAGAGTGAGTTAATCTCGCTCCTCCATGAAAAGTCGATTTGTGTGCAAAGTCAATCAATAAATTAGTTAGATGGCCGTTATGAGGTATGATATAAGGATGTTTCATGTTGTAAGATATATTGCTATTTTTCAGTCTACCACCAACTCGCAGTAGACCTTCGCTGTCTATAAACGGATTAAGACATAACAGCTTGCTTTTTTGATCCACCTTACCCTGTGTTCGAAGATCATTCAACTCCTTTTCGAACTCTAAACTCTGCACAGAACTAATGATTTTCAACTGACTGCTGCGCAGTTCATCAATTGACAAAAATGATTTTTTCTGGCGGTCACGAGAAAATGCTCGCATTATCCATGTAAGTACGCGTGACGCCCGCGTGAAATTACTATACTTATTTATAAAATCGCTGATGAAGTTTAATTGAATATTAATGTTTTTTATAATGACATTTGATAGTATTTTCTTAGACTCTAAATCCGTTTTAAATATTGATTGCTTTTGATATGCTTGATGATCGTATAAAGGTAACCAAGAAGGACCTTTCCACCACTGGTCATGTTTTATTAAATTTTCAACGAACATACCACGACTGGCACAATCAGCCGGGTTTTCGCTAGATTTGATATAAAACCAGCACTCTGGTTGTATGATTGCAGTGATTTCTTTCACGCGATTGGCTACAAAGGGTTTCCATCGACTCGGATCACCTTGTAACCACCCAAGGACTGCAGTAGAATCGCACCATGCTATAATTTGTATTAGTAGATTGTACTCGCTTAAGCTCTGCTTGATTTTTGTCATTAGTTTTGAAAGCAAGAGTGCGCCACTTAACTCAAGCCTTGGCAATGATATGTCACTCTTTTTTGATGTGGAAGTTTTGCTGATCGGTACTAGTTTAGTTTTTGCCGCTAAGAGTGTGATTTTTACTTGGTTTTGACGAACTATTCGCGCATAGACAACGCATGCGTATGCCGCTAGGGATGCATCGCAAAACCCATGTAATTCGATACTATCATCCTGCTCGCTTCCTATCCATCTTGGAACTTCTATATCCTTTATCTTTTCGATATCTGCTCTCAGTCGGATCCATCTTGTGTACATATCCTCTGGTATGACGTCATCCCATTTGAGATCTATCGACCACACGCTTTGGAACAATAGTTTAAGTTGTACTACTGCCGGTGCTAACCATCCAAGTGGATCGAAAATTTTGGATATTTCGCCTAATAGTACTCGCTTCGTTGGTTTCGCATCTGGCTGCGTAGTTAACTTACACATGAACTTAAACTTATCCTGTTGGGCATTCCACGTAAGACCAAGTGCTTTTGTAGACGATTGATACTTAAAGTCATACGTATTAGGTATGCTTTCTGCTTTATCAACACTCTCTAATAATGATATCTCATTCGCTGACCATTTACGAAGGTTAAATCCAAGGTTTGAGGAGTTCTATAAGATCCTCTTGCAATTGCTTTGCCGATGTGAGGTCAAACGCGCCACTAAGTACGTCATCCATGTAAAATTGCTCCTCTAAAACTTTCGCTGCTACTGGATAACGACTGCGTTCGTCTATAGCTAACTGTTTAAGTGTCATCATTGCTAAATATGGTGCGCTTTAGTACCATATGTTACAGTCGCTAAAGTATATTCTTTGAGGTGATGATTGGGATTTTCGCGCCAAACGATTTGTTGATAACGCTGATCTTCTTCGTGTACGAAAATCTGCCTAAACATCTTTTCGATGTCTGCAGTAAAGGCATATTTGTATTTCCTCCATTTTAATACTAATGATAAAATATCCTGTTGCAAATTTGGACCCCGATACATAACATCGTTAAGACTTAAACCTGTATCTGTTTTTTCCGATGCATTAAATACTACTCGCAGTGCCGTAGTATTCGAATCAACGCGATTTACACCGTGGTGCGGCAAATAGTAGGCAGGTTTCATGTTACTTGTTGTTGTTAAGTGCATGTGACCCATATCGATATATTCATTTATAAATTCTTTGTATTTATTTGATAATATGAAGTCCTTTTGTAACCTTTTTTCTAGCTGATAAAATTGGGCACATGCTTTTGGTTTAGATAACCCTAGCTTTTCCTCTGCATCTGGGTGTAGAGGAAGGCGAACAATGTACTTCCCGTCTGGCTGACGAGTAGTCGTGGATTTATAAAGCTCAGTACATTGATAATCCTCATCCGAAATATCTATGTTTTCGTTGATATCTTCGATAGACCAAAACTTATGCAAGTTTTCGACATCAAGCATGACTACATTACATTGGTATGATTTCACGTTGCCACATAAGATCCATCCCAGTCGTGTTTGCTGGGCTACCGGTAATGAGTCGTTTTCTTTGATAATTCCTCCCATGATAATAGATGAGTAGACGTCTCCACCTAATAACAGGTCTATAGATCTACGACGATAAAATTCTGGATCTGCTAATTGTATATTTTGTATAAAAGACCAGTTTGGCTTAGAAAATGATTTATTGGGTAAATTGTTAACCGCGTGTTTTATTATAAAAATACCGATATTTAGCGAATAATCGCTATAGATAGAAGATATTTTAACATTCATCATGCCTTTGCAAGTATTTCCCTGCGCTCCTAAACCTAAGATTACTCCTTTACAATGCTGGCGTGGGATACCTAGTGTTTGAGCTGCGTTTTCTGTTATAAGCGATGTCTGCGATCCTTGGTCAATGAGAGCACGCATGATAATCTTAGTGCCATCTGCTGCTTGCACTGTCACCAGGGATGTGGCTAAGAGAATTTCCTGCGTGTCCTCCAGTGACACGTGTGTGCTACTTTTCGATTGTTTATAAAAGTTATCCGATATTGCGAAATTTTGCGATGTCATCGGTGAAGTAAATGCTTCATGCACAAAAGTATGATGTTTTGCATGACACTTATGACAAGTTTTGTTCGAAAAACAATCTCTGCCGTAATGATTATAAAGGCAGTTTTTACATAAAGATAACTTTGCAATAGTTTGCCTTTGTACCTCAGGTCGATACCCTGCGAAAGTGTCGCAATTCGGTACGACATGATTTTTATTGCAAACTGGGCAATTATGCACTGTTGCCGAGGTATTTTTGTTATTGTTTTGCGATTTAAATAATGGATTTTGATTGCTAATAAATGATTTAAATTTGTATGATTTTTTGAATGCGTTCGATGAAGATATTTGCTGTTGTTGCTGGATGGGTTTTGATTGATCTTGCTTACGTTTAGATGATTCTAAGGCGGTAAATTTCGCCTCTAAAAATGTTAAAAATTCCTGTAAGGATGGCAACTCCCTTGGATTTTTTAATGACTCGATATAGTCATTGTGACTCTCTTGGTCTAATTTCTGTGATAAGATATAAACTATCATCGGGTCCCAAGTATCAATAGCAAGTCCTAAGTTTTTTATAGCATTTAAGCATTCATTTGTTGTGTCATGGAGCCTTTTGATTGCTGATGCTGATTGTTGCGGTATAATCGGAAGATTCATGATAATAGACATGTGAGAGTTGAATATTAGCTTAGGGTTACTGTAGCGATGATCCAGTAACTCCCAACAAGCGGTATAATTATCCGAGCTTATATTTAGATGTTGCACCAATTTCTCAGCTTCGCCCTTAAGCTTGCTTTTCAGGAACTGCATCTTCTGTGCGTTCGATAGGCATCTGTTTCTGTGAATAGTTTCTAAAAATAAATCCTTAAAGGATACCCACAGATGATAACTGCCGCTGAACGTCGGGATGTCGATATGTGGAGTAGACTTTTCGCGATGACATTCTGACCACATCTTGCTATTTATTTCTTTTTTGATTTGAAGATATCTTTGCTCACACGAGTTGTATGCTTCTTCATATTCTTCATTCTCTTCGTAAAGCTCGCTGTCAATTTCCCAATGCAGAGCATCAATAACGGACCATCGTGTCTGCACTGAGGTCATTGCGTCTTCGAATTCCCATTTTTGGGAAATGATTTCCAGGTCTATGCTCTTGATAGTTCTTTGGAAGGCTTTAAAATTACTACTTTGCTTTCTTAATAATTCTTCCAGTCTACTAGGCGAACCTTGAGTCTTCGGAACCTGAAAGGATGTTTCCGAACGCGCGGATGGTTGAGGTGCCCTGTCTACCCCCTGCGCATGTCTCTGCTCGCTTGATGATGGTTGTGTTAAATATCCTGGCGTTTTAGGTCTGATGATTCCTTTCTCCTGAGATTCCGATGGCAAATAATTTATCATATAGGTACGTGTTTCTGAGTAAAATTTTGACGTTCTTTCATAATACCTATTTATAAAATAATCATGCGATTTATTTTCAAATTCACAAATTTTTATGTGGTTGCACTGAAACTCATGCCAATACGTTTCCAATGTGCTTATTCGCTTTTTTATATGAGCCGGAGTCTTGCGTTCGACACCGTCTTTTTTGAAATTAACCAGGAGCTGTTCCATGGCTCCCATGATTTGATTTTGTGTTAAAACGAGATCTTCCATTTTCTCTTGATAGTAACGATTAGATTTCTTAGATAAGATTGACAATGTGGACTCACCGATGCTGCTAGCTCACTTACGTGGCAGTTCCTACCGCGCTGGTACTCCTATTATGTATTAATCACTCGCGAAGTAGGTCCTGCTTAACGTAAAGCTCGAAGGACCATAAAGATGTACGGTGTTGGTACATCTGAGGATGTTAAATAATAACTAGATAAAATAACTTAAACTATGATTTATTGCTATTAACTTAATACTAGATATGGAATGATATGATATGATATTATGAGTAACACGTACGCGAGCCGCGGTGCTTTAACGTGAACTGTTTAATTTGATGGACTGTCGAAAATAACGCGTGCTCGCGTAAATGCTGATTGTGCGGTCTGTACGGTTGCACCGTACAATTATGATAGTCTATATTTAGATTTTAGTCCTATTTTATGTTAGTAATCTCATGTAAAATATGTTTTTAATTTGTGTGCAATAAAAACCTATTTTTACAGATTAAAAAAGAATGCACATCCGATAATAATAATTGACATATCAGCTATTTTTTAATATCCCGCCACTTTCCGCCTCGGTCGTAACGGTGATATCGCGCGATGTCCACAATTTTGACATTCAATGACACCTCGCCTCGCTGTAATTTATTGGGTATCATTACACCATTTTGATTGTATTGAATATATCTGCGATCATATAAGTATGTGAATGCTGTGTGACGATCTCCTTATTGATATGAAAACTGTTACCGCCACCAATTTTTATTTTAAAGTCCAAAATTAAAGTTTAATTTACTCTAAAATAATGTCAATTTTCTACCAATAAAGTAAAGTGAGTAAAACGATAAAATAAAAATTCTGCTTTAATCATTTTTCAATGTACTGGACGGCCTCGTCATGGATCGTTATAGCCATCTTCTGGAGAGCTTGCCTTGCATCTTCAACGGGAAACTTCTCACTATACTGGATAATCTTGACCAGTTCTTCATCAAGGAAGATGCTCAAATACTCCAAACTCCTCGTACTTCGTACAGCGTAATACATCTGCTTGAACTCCACTGGTTTCTTCTCTAACTTAGCTTCTAGAATGTGGCCGTATATTTGAGGGTATTCCCATAAAGCCAGTATAACTGGAGCGCCTACCAAACTATAGTTATATGGGTGTGTGAAGAAATCTTTGACATCTAGGTACAACTGCCAGATTAACGCTAAATGCCCACCTAGGATATAAGCGTCTCTTTCTAGCTGTTTCCCGCGTTGGGCTAGCTTCATAGCACCCTGGCAACCCTTGCCCAAAATGCTGCCAGATGTCAACATTGTACGCAGTATCCACTCATCCTTGCCCTGGCCAAGGTATTCATTTGAACCAAGCCTTTTGAGGTTATCTTCTGTTTCCCATTGGTATGTAGACACAATCTCATTTGTACCTTGAATAAATGAAATCGTTAAGTATAATTTCTTTAACAGATTTAAGTTATTTTTATTTAACTATTTTTATTGCGTGAAGCAGGCAAACAGCCCAGCGCATGGAAAGCTGTTACCTTCGTTTATGGATTTTGTAATACCAAAGAGAGAAAGAAAATAATGTAACTACAGAATTTGAAAACATACCATAAAACACACACTTATAATTGAAATATTTGAAGATATTTTTCATAGTATTATGAAAAATGTTACGAGTTAAGCGGGTCTCGAATTAAAATGCCGTTGGAATAGTTACAGAGTTTATTAGAACTATACACACGTATAACACAGGTACAAATATAACCGAACACAACAAATCCAAACGTAATGCAGAAGGTCGTAATTAAATAAAACGCGCAAAGTCCGTCACTATGGTTCCCGATTGTACACACGTCACACCTTGATCGTAGTTGTCGCTGAACTGCCGCCTCCCTCAATCAGGCCATCGTTTTATACCGCACTAATGTAATGTGCCCGTATCGTAGTCGACTTAATCCACAACACCTGGCTAATTATCCGGCCGCAAGCGGCCATAAACGAGTACGATTAAACAATGGGCTGTTCTCTAGAAACGTATGCCAATCAATAAGTAAAGAAAAGAAGACGATTATAAAAGAATTACGATTAGTTCTAACGCCGACGGGTAATAAATGTGCTTCTACAAATCTGTACGTGGAATTTGTCTTAGTCGGCGCCTAGGTTGTAACAATAATAAACTTAAGTTTAAGTTTATTATTTATTAACTTAAATAACTATATAATGTCTATAACAAAATTATTGGTATCTACCTATTTAATGACAATCTAGTTACAAAGACTAGTAAGTACACTATAATGAAGATCTCAACTTTCATTATGTGTAACTTACAGCGCGTTCCATTAGTAGCTCACAGCGCCCAAAATGCTCCGTTCGCCGTTCCGCAAAGCGACCGCGGTAGTTGTGATCGTGGCGAAAACGTCACTAATGACGTCATCATTTTCGATCACACGACGCTCACAACGACCCATGTCAAAAAGTGTGTCGAATAACCGTTCCACTTGGGTTTATGATTGTGACGCCGCCAAGCAAGTGTAACGGGAAAATCACGGTCGTGAACGTGGTCGTTGTGAGCTACTAATGGATCGCGCTGTTGGTAATGGGTTCACCTTTTGGATGTGAAGGCAAGGGATTGTTATCATTGTCGTGCTCTCCAAAAAAATCACCTTCGACCAAATCTCTCAACCCTGTCGATATCAGCTCCGTTACTTCGTTATTGCGGAGACCACCCAGATGCTGGAAGCACGTGGCCAGGAGGTAGTCTCCTGGAAAGATGATATGTATATTATTTATCCATGCAGGAACGGAGAAAGAATACCTTTTTCTGTGGTCGGGTGGCCTGTCGTAAGAGGCGACAAAACAACCCACAACCAGGTGGTAGGTAATTTGCGCGACTGGACGGCTACCACGACTGGTCTAAAGTATGTCCCATAACAACCTTGAGTTGGGTTCCGGCATTAATGACCAGGTTCCAGTTTCCCTGAAGAGATCGGCAGCGCATTTGTGGCACCTTTGGTGTTGCAAATGTTCACAGCCTATGGTAACCGCTTTCCATCAAGTTCCATCATCAAAAATAATAATAATCTGTTTTACTTCGCACCGGCTTCAATATATTGTAAAAAATATTTATGTAGGCTTTTTAAATATTATATTTTTTTGAATGTATTGTTACGAGTTACAGGACTCGAATTAAAATGCCGTTGGAATTATTATAGAGTTTATTAGAATTATACAAACACGTATAACACAGGTACAAATATAACCGAACGCAATAAGTCCAAACGTAATGCAATGAATGAATGCTCTTTATTGCATATATATAAGTTACATATATAGATATCTGGAAGATATCGCCACGCCGGCGATATCTTCCAGACCACCTTTACTATGGTTGAAAATACTTATCATAGATTAAAAACAAAGAAAAAAAATGAATTAAATGTCAAAAAAAAAGATTAAATTAAATGTAAAAAAAAACTAATATTGATACGCATACGTTTATTAATTGTTAAATATTTTGATGTCAGCGCATTTATTATCCTTAGTCAGAAATAAATATATATATATATACCATCTTCATCTAATATTTTAGTCACTAATTGCTACTGTCTAAGAATTCCTGTATTGAATAATATGTCTTGTCCGTTAAATATGTAAATAGCTTATATTTATGTCTCAAATTCGAGGCATGTTTTTATGTCTAATGGTAATTTGTTATATTGCAGAAGATCGTAAATCAAATACACGCGCAAAGTCCGTCACTAAATAGTTTACTGAATGTACACAAGTCTTGCTCCGCTCGTGGTTATCGCTCGACTGCCTGGTCTCTCAATTGGGGCATTGCTTTATACTTGTAATATGTCTGCCCGGCCGCGTGTAGCGAATTTTCTAGAAGCAGTTTGTACTTTGAAATCCGAAACACCTGGCAGTGATCACAATACAACAATAGGCCGTAAAAGATTACAATACACAATGGACTGTTTTTATCACAAATTTTAAACAGAAAGTAAACAAAAGAAGACCAAATGCCGAAAGGTAATAAAATGTGTTTCTGCAGGTGTGAATTTGTCTTTGTCGGCATCTAGGTCGTAACAGTATAAATACCTGTCAGCAACGCAATCTTATTCCCGTACAGCAAATCCTTAACCTTATCCCCATGTTTTTCCTTCTCCTTGAGATTCACCACAGTCTTGTGGATCAGGTGGCCGGTTCTCTTCATCTCCACGATCTCTGCCAGCGCCCTCTGGCCGTGGAGGACGCCGGAGTCGTAATGGTCCCTTGTATAGTCCAAAGTGTTGAAGCCCGCTGCTTTGGAGACGAGCAGGATGATGAGTCCCACGGACTGGAGGTTGCATTTTGATCCTATGAGCAGGTTCTTCGCAGATTTCAGCAGAGGATGATTGGTTCCAACCTAGAAGGAATATCATTCAGAACTAAATTAAAAACTACTTTGCTTAATTTTTAACAAAAAACAAAAGCGACTTGAAGAATAACTGAAACGCACAAAATTAAGTTTTCTGCAATATGTTGAAATCGGTACGAAGTAAAACATAAAAATTATATGTATTTTGAAAAGTTATCGTTAACATTTTTTTAATAGTTTTCGCGACTAGTGCGCGGTAATTTATTTGATTTTTAATCTTCTAATGTATCGGCCATTTTTCAGTAGCCGTGACTACGAAAGACTGATGTCAATAAGTATTGTTAAAGTTTTATTTAGCCTACCGCCAACTCGTTCATTTGTCGTTGTTTTACTTCGCATCGACCTCTAGATGTTGTAGAAAAATATATATTTTTTATTTTAGTTACTGATGAAGTCGGTTTTTTTTTATCTGTGTTTTAGTTACGCAAGTATTCGAATATCTTTGCTGTGTGTGCTTTGACTTTTCTAAATTTACCTACAGATGCAAGGGCCCATTAGCTCAGTTGGTTAGAGCGTCGTGCTAATAACGCGAAGGTCGCGGGTTCGATCCCCTCATGGGCCAAAGGATTTTTTGATTCTAGACGTCGATTTATGCTTGGGTGAAAGAGTTCAAATGTAAATAAAAAAAACCTATAACTAAATATGTTAAATAAATTGACGAGTTTAAATTATGTATGTATGTATTACTAGCATCTGTCAGTGGAACATCGTCCGCGTTTTTTGGCGATACAGTTTACTAATTATAGTCAGGGTCCCAATTCTGCTACTACTATCTCGTCAAAATCTCTGGACTCTATTGTCTCAATCGTAGATTTGCCTGATTTCGGTATTCTACTAATTCCAATGGCACGGGCACGCCACTCTATCTTAATAAATATTTGTAAAGCGAAAACCCGCGTACTAAATGCTTCAAATTTTTGGTAGCTTTTGAATATTCCTTTCGGCTAATGGTGCTAATGGTAATACCAATTTATACTGCTATCATTATGCCATGACGATATCGAGAAGATATTGTGGATTTAGTAGAATAATAAATATTTGATACTATGGCAATGGAATCGTACTTTGCACATCTTCGCAACGCCAAGATATTTTTTTTAATAATAATAATGAAATAGCAGAATTAGATCCCTGCTCTTCAACCACCAGAATATCGAAGCAATTAATATTGATAATTAGTAGACTGAAGCATGGTACGTCCTAAAGTCAAATATCGTGGGTCCGAATCTCAACCCTAGAAAAAGAAAGAAAGAAAAAATGTATTTGAATAAATAGCGACGGACTTCCATTGCTGACATGTATTTAAAAAAAACATATTTTGCGAATTTGTACGCCGCATTTTCAGGAAAGAAAGTATGCACTCAGCTTATTGCTGTGCCGACATAATATCCGACAGAACGGTGCAGAAAAAGCAATGCATGCACTTCATAGATGATTTCACTGGCCAACGTATGCATGTTGTTACAATTACCACGTGCTGACGGTGAAGGATAACCTCGTAATGAAACCTGCGCTTCGAGATAACCGATATGCCAAACCAGCCAAGCAGTCTTGGACAAACGTGCCAGGCATAATATCCGTTCCCCTAAAGCCTAGGGAGGACCAAGCCCAGCAATGGGACGTTTCTCGCTATTATTATCGTTACGCAGGACTCGAATTAAAATGACGTTGGAATTACTATAGAGTTTATTAGAACTATACAAACACGTGTAACAAGTATAACTAGACACTACTAGTACAAGCTGCACGATTGAATAACGTGCGTAAAGTCCGTCACTATATCGCTCATCGAATCTACGCCTTGCTCGTATCGTAATACTCGCTTGACTGCCTTACCCCTCCGTTCGGGCATTGTTTTATAGTAAACTGTATAATACAACAAAGGACCCTGTTGACTGAGGTTTCCGAGAAACCGTAATCTGCACACCCGCGACGGGTAAACAAGTACAATAACAATAGGCTATTGTCTAATTGCAAATTTTGACACAAATTTTGACACAAAGTAAACAAAAGAACTCCGAATGCGGGGAAAGGTAAGGTGCCTTTACCTTTGCTGGCATGTAACATTATTAATATCTTAAGCACTTACCAATTTCCTCAAATGTATGGCAGTGTTAGCAATTTCGTCGTTGAACAGCCATCGTAGGTTCAGGAAGGACGTGGGGTACCCGACAATCTGTTCTGCTTCCGTCACCACGTTCCGCCAGTCCAGGTCATCCCGGTGCCCAAAGCCGAGCCCGCTAAGTCTTGAGATATTACAGATGGGGCTACGGAATAGGTAGACTGTATTACAGTCATTTGCGCTGGCCTTTTTATTAGACAGGTGAAGTTTTCATGTGAGCACCCAGGCCAATTCCAAAACTATTAGATATAGTGAAAATACTCAAAGGACTCTCGAGGCTGATAAAGCTTGTGCGCCTTAGGGCCCCCATGGTCCCAGGACCTCTATACCAAAAACCGCAAATATGTAGCCCATTTCTGTTGACTGAATATTTATGGCGTTTAAGAATCTCCTGTTGTGTAGCAGCTGTGCTATCTGTCATGCTAGAGGCTGGTTCCATAGTTCCATGCTAAAGGGCAACATCTTCCGTCCTGGAAGTGACTGTCCGAAGAAGCCGTTCGGTTCCAAGACGGCCGACACCATGATGAGAACCAGTTATTTTAAGATTTAACTTTGCCATCGTCGCGGCGCAAGCCGTTCGGTTCTAGAACGGCTGACCTCGGCGATAACCAGAGTCGTTTTAAGATTTAACTTTGCCATCGTCACGGCACAAGCCGTTTGGTTCTAGAACAGCTAACACCTCGGCGATGACCAGAGTCATTTTAAGATTCAACTTTGCCATCGTTACGTCCCAAGCTGTTTGGTTCTAGAACAGCTAACACCTCAGCGATGACCAGAGTCATTTTAAGATTTAACTTTGCCATCGTCGCGGCACAAGTCGTTTGGTTCTAGGACGGCCGCAACCCCGGCGATGACCAGAGTCATTTTAAGATTTAACTTTGCCATCGTTACGTCCCTAGCCGTTTGGTTCTAGAACAGCTAACACCCCAGCGATGACCAGAGTCATTTTAAGATTTAACTTTGCCATCGTCGCGGCACAAGTCGTTTGGTTCTAGGACGGCCAACACGCCGGCGATGACCAGAGTCGTTTTAAGAATTAACTTGTATATATAGTTTGTTTAGATTAAATTAATATTACGTTAGAAGAATTACAAAAAGTCTTACGTGCTGTGATATTTCATACATTTCAATTTTGATCCTAATTCTAGAACTAATTTTAGCGAACAAGAAATAATTTTAAGATGTCCTGTAACTTGAAAAGGGTATAATGGCTTTGTTAGTAGCATGATTAGCTTAAGAATAATTATTAAAAATTAAATTCAAATAAATCTACATCTGAGAAGTGACAGTAGATATATCTGACAATTTTCAATGAAAGACATTTTCATTGAAAATAGTTTTTAATAATTCCGAGAAATGTTAATAGAAAAAGGTTAGTGTTACTAACCTTTCTAGAGTTCCGTAGCTATTATGAAATCGTCAAGTCCGTCCGTCTGTTCTTACATGGCGCAGTTAGTTTTCTTAGGAACTAATGGATCTCATCGTCACCCGAGCGTTAGGGTGGCTTTCTACCAGAGATGTGCTATGCAAGGTTGCTATGGATACGTTTGATATCCACGAATCATATTCATTGGTCCACACAGCATAGCACTGGTGAAAAGTGATTCAACTCTACGTTTTTTATATGGAAGGATACGTGCCTTCCCTTTTAGTCTATAAGTCGCATAGCTCGAGCTGCACGTCTTCTTCACACAGCTACCTTGCGGCAACGCATTTTCATAGCACATCTTACTCTCTCCGCTACATACTCACAGACGGCCTAGATACGCTTGGCCTTCGAAGAGACTTCGCGTCTCTCTGCGTATTCTACCGACTGCACAATGGGGAGTGTTCCGAGGAACTGCTCCGATTGGTGTCTTCGTCTTCCTTTTACCAGGCACCGCACGCCATCGGCTGGACGTTCATCCCAACTTTCTAGAGCTCATTTTTGTACGTAACAGTTCTCTAGAATGTTTCTCTTGCGCACCGTGGGGATTTGGAATGAGCTCCCAGCCGTGGTTTTCCCACAGCGCTATAATATAGGGTTCTTTAAAAAGGGTGTCATAAAATTTCTTGGATGTCGGCAGCGCGTTGGTACATCTCTGGTGTTGCAGACTCATAGGCGACGGTAATCGCTTTCCATCAGCCGTCTGCCTGTCTGTTGTACTCCAGCTATAAAAAAAACAGCTTAGCATCAGTAGAAATGGTCACATAGTTTCGTAGCTTAGCTTTTACATTTTCGCAGCATTGCACATCTCTGGTGGAAAAGCACCCTTAAATCCCAAAAAGTCTGCTTCGACGTCCAGGGTCTGCTTTTTCTTCTCCACTTTGCGTGGTCTTCGATATTTGTTGTATTGAGTTGATTAAGACCAATTTTATGCATGTCATCCTTTACAATGTCAAGCTACCATTTCTTGGGCCTACCCCTTCGACCGGGCTTTCCTCACGAACTAACTAGTTCCTTTAAAACCACCATAAGACGCGGCGGTACAAAAGTAAGACACCTGTTGCAATTATGTCTATACTACAATGCTTAGTAGAAAACCAGTGGGTCTATATAGATAAAATTTAATTGAAATATTTAATTTATAGTACGCCGGTACACAATGCACTTTCACTTCGATGCAACTCACTACGAATTCGCGACAAGATAAAGATGGGGTTAAAAAGTAGCCATCTATGTAAGTAATTTAAGATTGAAGATATACATGGCCATGTGGTATTGTTAGGTAGATCTGGATAAAGATGTTAATTAATCCTTGTGATAATTTTTTATGGGAGGGTAAACCGCTTCGTTACGTAACGCGTTACAGCTTCCCTTTCTCTCACGTTAGATTAGTTTAAGTTATCACTTCTGTCAGGCGTGTATCTCGCAAATATATGAAAATTCTGCCCTTCTAAATTTTATACTACCATGTGAAAAAATTCGAGAAAATCTAGGTGTTAGGTTAATTAATAAGAGGGTAAAATCATTTTGCTGTTTTTTTTATTTCGAACGTTTCGCCCACTTTTCAGTAGATGCGATTATGGAAGTCAAAGATATTAATCATCATCATCATCATCCGAGCGTTAAATCCCGGTTGCGTTCGGAGCGTTCACTCCGACGCCCAGGGTCCGCTTTCCTACTTTTGAGACCATTGGCACGCATGTCATCCTTCACGACGTCAAGCCAGCATTTCTTGGGCCTTCCCCTTCGACCGGGACCTGGCGAGGCGGCATGGCTAGTTGTTCCACACGTAATTAGCCGGTCTGCGTAAAATGTCGCCGTTCCAGCGTAAGCGACACTCTTGCAGTTTGTCTGCTATGTCACGGACATGAAGACTGCCACGGATGCGGGAGTTTCTGACATGGTTTTTCCGCGTCACTCCACACATACATCGCAATATATTCATCTCCGTGACACGCAATTCTTGCTTGTGTCGCTCAAGTACTGGCCACGCTTCACTGCCATACAAAAGGACAGGTCTAATGATGGATTTATAGACCTGTCCTTTTAATTTGACCGGCATTTTGGGGTCACAAATGACACCTGTCACCTCACGCCACTTGGCCCAAGCTGCTGTGAGATACGGGCCTTGACGTCGAGGTCGATATACCCCGGACGCACTAAGGACACATCCCAAGTACTTAAACTGATCCGTGCGCTCGACCGTATCTTCGCCTATGCGCACGGATGTGGGATCTGTAGTGTTGCAGGCCAAGTACCCAGTACAGTCAAAGATATTAATGTCAATTAGTAATGTTACAGTTATTATTTAACCTACGCCTAATTTGTCCATTTTAATTATTTAATTTTAATTTATGAATGAATGAATGAATATGCTTTATTGTATTTTAAAAATACAGTTAACAGAAACAAAATTTTACAATACAATAGGCGGTCTTATCGCTATTAACGATTTCTTCCAGACAACCTTTGGATGGACAAAAAATTTGATAAGAACAGGGGTATGTTGCATTATTCTCACTATCGAATCAGTATCTTATGAATATACATATCTTATAAACACACACATGATATAATATAGTACATACGTTAATAAAAATATAAATATTATACTAATATGATATATGTAAATAATATATTATAAAATACACTTACATAAATAAATATGACGATGACTTCAGCATCTTTAATTTGAGCTATTTGAGCTATAATAATCCTTCACAAGTCTATTGCAAATGGGCAGTGATTTGGCTAGCTTTATATTAACAGGCAGCGCGTTCCAAAGACGAGAACTGCTTGGACTGTGAAGGATTTGCAAAAAGAGCTAGTTGTATGCAGAGGAGTCTTAAGTAACAAGTTTCCCGAGGATCTGAGAGACTTTAATTTACCGGAATAAAGGTAATGAAACTGTTCCTTCAGGTATGCAGGGGTCTGAGGATTAAATAATGTATTATACACAAGAGACAATATATGAGCATTCCGGCGAAAACGTATTGGAAGCCACTTGAGTTTGGCGCGGAATTCTGAAACGTGATCATATTTACGCAAACCAAATATGAATCGTGTGCAAAAGTTTTGAAGCCGCTCAAGTTTATATAGTTGGCTTTCAGTAAGATCAAGATAGCTGACATCGGCGTAATCTAGAATTGGTAGGAGGAGAGATTGTGCAAATACAATTTTGGTCGCATGAGGAAGGAAATTACGCAGTCTTCTAAGTGCACCATCTTCCTACTAACTTCCTAATTTGGGGGCTCCAGGAGAGGTGACCTATCAATATAAACGCCCAGATTTTTAACTTTGGTGCTAAAAGGTATAGGAACTCCTTCGAAGATAATCTGCGGTAGTAAAGGATACCTTATCCTCGAAACCATCCTGGAACTACCCACCAAAATTACCTGTGTTTTTGAAGGATTCACAGTTAGTCCATATGCCTTAATCCAATCAGATATATAACGTAAATCCTGACTAGTGAGATCAATAGCTTCAGCAAGTCTATCGACAGTGGTATGCCTATAAATTTGGAGGTCATCTATATAAAGGTGGTAGAAGCATTGAAGTTTTTTGGAAACTGAGTTTATAAACATGGCGAAAAGCAAAGGAGATAAGAAGCCACCCTGTGGTACGCCGGCAGAAGTATTACACCAAGTGGAATATGTATCCTCAATGCGAATACCAATACGAATTCATATTTATGGTATGACCGTTTGGTATGGTTATGGTATTTGTGGTTCAGTAAGTAAATAACGAAAATATTCAACGTTATATCTATACAGAATTTATTATATGTACATAAATATAGACGGCAAAATAATTGTGCGTAAATACTTGTAAATTACCATAATTTTCCGCTTGCTTTAGTTGTGAAATGTCAGCGGGCCGCTTTTGCGCGCTCAACGCGCCGTGGATCCTATTAATGAACCCTGTTAAGGAGTCATCACAATCAAGTCGTTCATACATAATGCGACATCGAATTAGTTTTTTTTTATTGTGTAGGTTCGCCTTCGACCGATATTGCACCAGATGTCAGGTGAAAATGCTGTCTAAGATGGAGCTATCAAATAAAAAGCTATCTGTTCAAGACAACTCCAGGAATGAAATGAGGTGATAATGACAATGGTGGTACGTAACATACGTAACATATAGTACGAAATACTTACATTTTTATAATAAATACATAATAATCATTCATTCACATAAATTATACAAAGCTATGCAGAAATTTATATAAATCAAATAGATAAACGTAGATATAATATACGTACCATACAAATACATCTCATCAAAATATATAAATGTTTAGAGATGAATATAATATAATATGTTTGAACAGTCCATAAATGTCCCATTGCTGGGCTCGGGCCTCCCATTACTAGGGGAACGGACAATATACCCGCCACGCTTGTCCAAGGCAGCTTGGCAGGTTTGACACATCGGTTATCTCCATGTGCAGGTTGCATCACGATGTTTTCCTTCACCATTCTTAGCACGTGGTAATTGTAACAATATGCACATTATGTTAGAAAACTGCCTAAGTGGTGCATGCGTTCCGGCCAGGATTGAACTCGCGCCCTTTGAGTTAGGGATGCGTCCGCTAGCCATTACGCTACCAGGACTTAATTAGAGATGAATTATAGATGAATATATACATTTAAATATCATATTCCAACAACATGTGATATATTAGACTTTTCAATTCTGTACACTTAAGTTTGCTATGCCTATTTGCGCCAGTGTCCTTTGCGTACAAATGCAAACGATCCTTAATGAACACGCATCGGCCATTATCGAGTCGCGTTTCGTATCACTTCCGCTGACATTTGAATTTCGAATCACGAGCTTTTTAAATTATTTACACTATTTTCCGGTTACTGAGTTTCTTTTTTCAAGCGTAAACCGCTACAAAAGAAGTCTTACTAATAAGTACTTTTAATCATAATAACAATTATTATTAATTAATACGGTCTCTGCAGTTCGCAAGGGTTGATTGTGTTAACTCTATTGTGATCACAAAATCTTATACTAATGTATAAAAGCTGAAGAGTTTGTTTGCTTGAACGCGCTAATCACAGGAACTACTGGTCTAATTTGAAAACTTATTACAGTGTTAGAAAGCCCATCTATCGAGGAAGGCTATAGGCTATATATCATTATGCTAAGACGAATAGGAGCGGAGCACCAATTAATAATGTTTCAAAATCGGGTCGTATTTTTTAACTTACTTTTTTACTATTCCACGCGAACGAAGTCGCGGGCAGAAGCTAGTATTATTTAAAACGTTCAAATTTGAGAATTATACTAGCCCCTTATTCCAAAGCACTTTGCAGAAACCTAAAAACCTCTCCTAACACTCAATTGGGTTTAAATTACATCTCTATTATGATAGGACGTACTTACCTTCATTTGGCTATTAAACTTAAAATGATAACGTAATCCTTAGAGTTTAATGGTCTAAGACGTAATCTAATTTATTTAAGATAGTTATAGTAATAACAGCCCATAGAGGCCTGCTGGGTTCGAGCCTTTCGATTTTAGGAGGGGAACAGTACACCTACCTACCACGCTTGTTGAAAGCAGATTGGCGGGTTTGACACATCGGTTTTTTCGATGTGTAATTTTCATGATGACGTTTTCCTTCATCGTTAGCACATGGTAACTGTAACAATATGTATATTAGATCAGAAAACTGCCTAAATGGTGAATACTTTTCGACCAGGATTTGAACCCACGCCCTTTGAGTTTGGGACACGAGCGTGTTAACTACTAATCTACCACGGCATATTTAAGATAGGCTGACACTTAATTTCAATTGTCTCAATAGTCCTTAATTACAAACAACGCATAATTTATAAATGCAAACGATTATCTAAATATTTAATCCAATTTTTGACGTATACAGCCAACCACAAACCTATAATTAATTTTAAAACTTTCAAAGTACCATTTTCAAATTCAAATTTCAAAAAGAGAACAGCGATGTTGCCGCAATTAAAAAATGCACGCTATCATTAAGTTAAGGGTTTAATAGTCAGTCTTCGTAATTACAATGGGTGAAGGTGGTGTAGTTAAGGGCAATTGAGATTTATACGTATTGTAATCGTAATTAAAAAATTGTTTTATTCCCTTTAGAGAACAGTAGTACGTCGATCGATGTCCAAAGGCGATAGTGACCGCTTTTCATCAATCAAGTTTGCCTATCTGGCGAACTCATGCAATAAAAAAATATAATAAATATATAGACCTTCTTGATTCAGCTAATTTTGTTTTCAGGATGTCTGCTTAGTATTCAACTACAATGATTATACCAAATCCTAGCCGATGAAATGAAATGAACTTTTTTTTACAGGAGTTCAGGAGTTCATAAAGGAAAACTGGTTCATTTAAAAACGTCCTCCTAATGGTAAATTTTGTTTGTATCGACACATCAGCTTTAGAGCCCGGAGTCCCATTCCTAACTCTTTTTCTCCACTACTACGCATTGGTTTATTTAACAAGAACATGGGACAATAGACCGAGTGTATCTATTTGGTTGTATGATAATTATGTTTTTCTATGTTGTTAAAGTTTTAAAACTTAAGCTTTCTCCTCATCCTCGTTACCCTAACTTCTGAACAAATTGTAAAAAGTGAAGAATCAGTCGTTTTTTATTTTAAAAATAACGTTCATAATTTTTATATATTTAAATCATTTTAAAAATATATATACAACTTAATTTGTAAAAGAATAGTGAAACATTATCAAGATGTTCACAATATGTGTCTCTTTCACAATAGTCTATCCAAATATAATAAGCCCTTTATAATAAGCCCTTTGGTAGACCTGAAATGTTCACGAATTTACTATTTAGCCAATTGACACATACATCTTACAGTAAATAATATTATTTACGATATAAAAACAGTTGATAAAGTATCAAATCATATTAATTTTGAAATACCTATCGTCATGTAAATAATTTTAATTGCTGTTCAAACAATAATGATTGAGATATTTTACTCCTTTTAGTTACAATTACGTCGAAATATTGTACACTAGTACCTATGAAATCTATGAGGCCACGATTTTAAGTAAGAAGATAAAAGTGTCAATTCAAGTCCTACAAGTGCGCAAAAGCTCTTTTCAACTTTGCATAAATCGCCCGGGGTCGAAATTCGATCATAATAATTTGCTGTCAAAGACTATACTTCTATAATCACAGATTTCACCAAGGCTACACTGTTAATTTTACTTGAGCAATAAACAGTATATATACGTCTGTGTCAAATACATGGTAGTGTATGTAATGTTTTTTTATTGATTTAATGTACTTTTTTATGCAAAATTTTAAAAAATATTAGTATTCGTCGCTCCTTTGCCATATAAACTATAAGTGTGCGAAATTTCATACTCCTCTGACCGCGCAATTTTCGTATAAAGGGGTACAAACTTTTGTTTCATGTTTTAATCTTCATCTTATATATAAAAATGAATGTTTGTCTACATGTCCTTTATATAATCGAAAATTATCATTTTATCATGTTATGGTCTTTATCAAAGTTGTTGTGCATGAGCCAGAGAATGTTTCTGAGTTGGCTCACAATTGGACCCGGTAGGTGGCGCTGCTGTCGACATATCGATTGAAGCTTTTCCGGGCAGGACGACGTCTGCCGGGACAGGTAGTGTAGATAAAACTTACTATTTTATTTTAGTGTTCCGAATAAATTCACACAACCCTTAAAAAGGTGATCCGCGTATTTTTATTCTATAATTACGAACACCCTTAATCGATTGCTATCTAAAGTTATTTTAATCGTTGCAGTTGTCTGTCTGCGTATCTCGAGAAATATTTTGTTTTGTTGCTCACTTGTGTCTTCGTCGCGGATTACAGACATGCCTGTTAGCTTTTGCAATGACGTATCAGTTTTGACTGTTTGCTACTGTTATAATATAAGTGTATATTGGATTGTTGTTTTGTTATATATATATATATATATATATATATATATATATATATATATATATATATATGTCGTATTGTCCACCGTGACTTCACTTGCTGGTTCCAGGCGAAAGAACAGCGCTGGTCCTACTATACTATATATATTTTTTATTGCAGGAGTTCAGCAGACAGGCATACGGCCCGCTTGATGGAAAGCGGTTACCATCGCCTATGGACATTTGCAACACCGAAGGTGCTACAAATGCGCTGCTGCTCTCTTAAGGGAGCTATCTTCTTTCTCTTATATCTATAGTAATATTATAAAGAGGTAAAGTTTGTGTGTTTGTGTCGTTGTATGTTACCCCCTACAACATCACAAACACACAAACATTGTAGGGGATAATCTCTGGATGTGCTGAACCGATTTTGAAAATTATTTTTCTTTTGTGTTGCCAGCAGTCGCTACAAAATATAATTTAAAGAAAGGGGACTCCCCGAATTTGTCACAGAATAAATAATGAAAAATTCCGTGCTCTTTTCAATCGGTCCCAATTTGTAGTTGCGATAAAATTATGAAATGGTTCAAATATCTATTTTATTTATTGTGAAACTTTGCCGCCCCCTAAAAAGTACAGCCCTCACTACGCTTCGCCACTATCTGTTTCTATATAATTTATATTTGTTTTTGTCCTGAATAAAATATTTTTCTTTCTTTCTATCTATCGATTCTATTATTTATTTATTATTATATTTGTATTCGAGGTATCCGCATTGGAGGTCGGAGTCGGCTTCGAGCGATCTTCAGCAACTTCATCCTTCATGACATAAAGCCAGCTATTTGCCTAGACGTGATAACGCCATGCTGGAATCCATATAGGTATATTGATTAGATGTGATACCACATTATAACAAAATATCGGCGTGAAACGGTCTCAAGACTACCGACACACCTGCGGAACGTTTCACTCGGAAAGGACAGAAGGATCGATGCGAATTTGTACGCAAAGAAACGCAGCTAAAATCCCGCTGATGTTTCATAAGTTGGTCACCCTACTGAATCAAAAACTGAAAGTCTGAAAACAAAATAATAGCTTAAAATACCTATTGCAACAAAAAATATAATTAGATCCAAATACGATAAAATAGCGGTGAAGGTTCGATATTTTTTTCGTTACAAGAGGTATTTTATTTCAAGACTTTCAGTTTTAGTTACATTAGAGATTTTTTTATTACCGATTAAAAAATTGAGTCTTAAAACAAAATAAGTATATTTTCATCTTTTTCCTCACCAAAAATATATACTTAGTTCCAAATGTTGCTTACAATAAAATGACGGTAAATGCTCGACCGTCGGTCTAAAACATTTTGTATATACAAGCAGATGTTTTTATAAACAATAATTTTCGTCCAAAATTAGCCCCTTGGACTACTGCGCTGACCAGTAGGAGTTGGGCACGCCCACTTAATACCTCGCGAGGTTTTCGAGACCATCATTTAAAGCATCAAGCAAATTAGGACTTATGTTAACGATTGATAGCTATTAACGAGGTAAAAAATAATCATTGTGCCCTTTATTTTAATTTTTTTTTTGCTGGAGTTCAGCAGACAGGGAGATGGCCCACTTGATGGAAAGCGGTTACCATCACCTATGAACATTTGCAACACCAAAGGTGCTACAAATGCGCTGCTGCACTCTTAAGGGAGACTGGAACCTGGTCACTAGTGCCGAAACACAACTCAGGGTTGCTATGGCGACATACTTTAGACCAGGGGCCACAGCCATCCAGTCGGGTAAATTCCCTACCACCTGGCTGTGGGTTGTTTTGTCGCCTTTTACGACAGGCCGCAGGAAATTGTATTCTTTCTCCGTTCCTGCACGGATATAATTATATAATATAGATAATTATAGTAGGGAGGCCAAGCGGAGATTTTGGGATTTCCTCGAGAGTGGCAGAATAACATAAGGGGAAAAACCTTGCACTCCATTATGTACCCCCACCATATATGATCCCTTCATATAGGCTGAAAAGCAACGACGGCAACAAATGGGTCAGTAAAGCTAAGCTAACACCATTTAATTCTATTTTTAAATTGTAGTTGACGTTAAATACCGTCTAAAAAGGTAAAAAAAATATATATAAGTGTACCAATTGAATCTTGTAGGTACTTATTTGAAAGAAAGGAAACAGAGTTATTATTACTCCTCCTCCATACTCCTAGTAGTCCTTAGTCCCTACCTTAAGGAACATTTTGAACTCCTTAGCCTTTCTACTTCCCACAATTTGCGCACTCATACGTATCGTAAACTCACTACACCTGCACACACTTCATCCTTTTATGATAACTCTTTTACAGTGCAGGCTGTCAAACTTTGCAATCCGCTGCCTCTTACTGTCCGAGAGGCCAAAACATCGCCTACATTTAAGAACGCACTCAGAAAACATTACTTTTCCTTAAATAATTATGCCTAATTCTTATATTATAGACTATTTAATATATATGTATGTATGTATTTAATTTATAAATTATGTAGTTTAAGTATGTTTATTTATGATTTATTTAATGATCTGTACCACCTATATCGCGAGATTTGATTAAATTATTCCTTAAGTTAGGTTGCCTGGAAGAGATTGCTTTCAGCGATAAGGCCGCCTTTTGTTTCTACCATGACTATATTGTAAATGTCTATTTTGAAATTGTATATTCGGTGAGCAATAAAGTGTTATCTATCTATCTATTTATTTATTTTTAAGGAACATGCAAGTAATACAATCACATTTAAGTCAACAAAATAAATATATACTGACTAACAATACTTGTAGCAATATGTAACTTGTAATTTCTTATGCTGATCAGGAATGCTACCGGCTCGGGCGCAGCACGCGGTGCTTTACGACGCAACCCGACGCGTGAGACGAGGAAATCGCGTGCGGCCAATATTCATAAACGCCAAGGAACAGCGCTATTAATAACTGAAGCGTATTCTCTTAAATTTTTGAAGTGAAAACTTCTTTACGGCTATTGGGCACTTGGGATGGGCAAAGCACTGAACTCGCGTGACCGTTATGCTCAGATATAGAAAGTTTTCACTTCTGACGTGCAGTTAGACTAAAGTTTACTGATATAATACCATGAACTTGTTTTAGAACTTTGTAGCCATTTTGGAAAAAAGGGATTAAAATGTCCTGCGCCTTTCTGTGTATAAGTGGAGGTTGCAGACACTTGCTCCTGGTCGTATATATATTGCACTTTCAGAATCTGCTGATCCGAATTATACTATGTAATTTTATTTATTTTATTATTGAACGAGTTCGGCAGACAATCAGACTGCCAATGGAAAACGGTTACCATCGCCTATGGACATTTGCAACACCAAAGGTGCAACAAATGCGCTGCCGCTCTCTAAAGGAGGGCTGGAACCTGGCCACTAATGCCGGACACAACTAAAGGAAATTATGGCGACGTACTGTAGACAAGGAGTGATAGCTATCCACACGGAAAAATACCCTACCACCTGTCTTGCAATATGGCGTCGAATAGTGGGGACTTTCTGCTGATTGGCTAAGAGTTTTCCGACTGCAGAAGAGAGCAGTGAGAATGATATGTTCAGCAAGACGTGTCAGCTAGACCTTATTTTAAGGATCTCTCCATTCTGACGTTGCCAGTAATTTTTATTTAACAGGTTGCGGTATACGTCAGAGTGACAATGGATACTTTTGCTGAACGTGGCAGCACGCATTCTTACTGCACTCGGGGCAGGGGATGGCTTTTGGCCATATCATTCTCGCTCTCTAAGATGAGCAAGACGGTATATGTAATGGGACCTTTAATCTACAATAGACTACCTCCCAATATAAAAGAATCCGAAAAAATCGGTTCTTTTAAGAAAACATTAAATAGTTATCTTAAAAACGAAAATTATGTTTTTAATTTAAAAATATTAAATTACATTATGTATTGACGTATACATATAATTTTATATTATTGTACTAAATAAATACTTATGACTTCAAAACCATAGCCCGGGTTGTGGGGAACAGATCGCTCTAAAGGCCGCCCATTGCTCCTGCCTTTACTGTTTAATGTGACTACTGTACATTGTTGGTTAAAAGTATATGTAGTTAATACTAAAGCGTTTTCTATTTATATACCTATCTATGTCTACACCATTAAACCTTCCACCTAAACTATTATTCGTGGTTGTAATGATGATGAACCAAGAGATTCTTGCCAGTCTCCCAATTAGCAACGCTCGCGTGGCTCGATAGCCATCACTCGACAACAAAAGTCGGTGAATAATTGAATGCAGCCCTTTGCGGAGACCGCGGTGCCGGCAATGCGTATGAGGCCGGAGACACCAAAACGACCATAAAGGTATGGTAAGGGTCGAGGCACAATGGGTTAACAAGATTATTATCTAACCCAGGGAAGTCCTAACTATGTCCCAGTGTCATCAATGCGGCCCGCAACATATTGTTAGATGCCGACAAAAAGGGAATGCACGCCTGCCTGCAATAAGCCTGGTTTATTACCTTTCCTGTATTTGGACTTCTTTTGTTTACTTTTTGTTTAAAAATTGTAATTAAGAAAAACATTCTGTGTACTTGTTTTATGGCAGTCATTAGGCAGGTGTGTCGAACTGATTCTAAGATATCCGATTTATGCGGGCTGGCAGCCATATGTTATCGGTGCAGTAATGGCCCCATGGAGAGATCGGCAGTCAAGGGAGGATTACGATACGAGCAAGACGTACATTCGATTAGCTATATAGTGACGGACTTTACGCGTGTTATTAAATCGTGCAGTTTGTACTGGTTGCGTCCAGTTATATTTGTACTTGTATTATACGTGTTTGTATAGTTCTAATAAATTCTATAGTAATTCCAACGGCATTTTAATTCGAGTCCTGTATCTCGTAATAATATAATGGCTTAATATAATTGTACGGGCAACGGCGCGACACCGCACAAATAGTTGTGATGATGCTGAACGGTGATAACGGAATGTTGACATGATATTGACTCAGGTGGCTAATGTTGTATATTAAATAAAATGCTCATCATAATGATAAATGATGCTGATTGATAAGTCCTACAAATTGATAATGTTTGCTAAAATTATAGTGTGTGCTGTACGTACTCGTGAGAAAAACCGAGCTAGTTCGCTACGTGTTCAGTTGACACGAACCCTTATAAGTATAGGTTTTTTTGTAAAACCCATAAATAATGTAGGTGGCGGCCAGTACAGTTATTTTTTGTCGTTGTGATGAATTAGATAATACTTGTGTGTTCACTCCTTAAACATTAAAAACACGTGCACGTGTGCGGCCGAATTAGGGCAAGGGCATACAAGAAAAACAGATAGATAACTATTTAGCCAGTATAAAATACACACATAAACACACTTACAATCTTATTCAGTAAAGATTAAATTCATAATTATGTCTTATAAGTTAAAACAGAGCGCCTGACAAAAACATAATAGCACTTTCGCTAAAATTCATCAAGCTAGTATAGAGAGGAGAATATTGACATAGAGATTACCACTTAAATTTCTTTAATTAAGAAAAACGACCTGACCGATTTGAATATTGTTTTTATTTGTTTGACCGTTGAGTACGAAGCCTTCCGGCGGAATGATAAATTCCATACATTGGGACCGGCAGGCGTGATTTTTGCAGTCATTTTTAATAAAATAATTAATTACTTCCAAATTCGCTAAGTAACCGAATAAAAGAACCAATAAAACAATTTCTTATAATATAATATGTAACTGTTATTTATTTTAGCGATGTACGATTAACAGTAATAACAATACACAAGATTGAATAACACGTTTAGAGGTTACTTTGCAATTATTTCCTATCGAGAAAATTTATCGAAAATGCGTTTTGAGTACATGGGTTACGTCAGAAATATGATCAAGATTGACATATATTTTTATCACCCCAATAAAGTGTGTATAATTACTCAAACAACGGCTGAGCAAACGATCTAAAAACGCCTTTTGTCTCTTATAACGCTGTTAAAAGACAAAAACGAACGCTTTTAAATTACACTTATTTCACTTCTCATAAAATTTTCTTACATGAAAATCGATTTTTAAGGAGTAGACTCCAAACATTCTCTCAGCACACCCCAACCCTGTCAGTGTCGACGGACGAGCAAGCAAAAAAAGCCTATCGACGCGATCTTATGCAAATAGCTGAGGACCAAAAGCGCCGCCACCACATTTACATGTCGCAAGTCGCGATGCGCTGACGGTGATTCGCGGACGGTTGTCATTTTTGCTCTATTTACACGCGCCGGCCGCATTGTGAGGGTTAAGAATGAGACGATTGTGCTTAAATAGGATCATTCAATGGAATGGAGTAAACCTTCAAATGGATTTAAACAGGATTGTACATAAATAAATATGTCGAAAGTAAATATAATGTAGGTAGGTAATAGATACAAAATACCATAACATTTTATACATGGTAAAGCTATGCTGGAATCGTTTTCTTGGAAGCTGTTAAGGCAGAGGCCGATTTACCAATAGGCTGAGTAGGCTGGAGCCTAGAGCGGCAGATTTTGGAGGGGCCGCTTTGAGGCCAGTGTTCTTTTATGTCTTACACAAATTCTAAGACAATAAGATAATTCCTATTAAGAAAACATTAAAAATTCAACATGTAAACTGTTTAACCAATTACATTAAAAAAATCTATAATTTGAGTAGCTCTTTTAGCTACGGCAGAAGCAAGCAAACACATCGATCTCCTGCTTCACTATCTAGTCTCTAATAATTATGGGAACAAAGGTTGACAAATTTTTAACACATTTTTTATATATACTAAAAATGTGCATAAACTTAAAAATAATATTTAATAAATTATATAATAATGCAATAAGACTGTAAACTATCGATAGATTGAAAACAGACAAAAAAATACTTGTAATCAATGAATAAATGGACAGAGGATATCAGTTCCGGCACATGCCGGCCGTTGGCACGAAACTGCTCTATTGCTCGACCCTAGATTATAAAACTCGCGGAACAATATTCCTCTGACATAAAGAATGATAACGCTTTATTGTTCACCAAAGTAGAAACAATTGACTAGAAGTTAATAATACTACTTACAATCAGTCTACGCTACTTTGTCAATTACTTTATTATAAATTAAAAATAATATCTCGTACAGTTTTTCGGGGAGGAAGGAATACGGTTATACTGCCCGTTTATCTAATTATGGATAGATCTCAGTAATGGAACATTAATGTTCTTAATGAAATTAAAAAAATAAAACATTTTTATAATTTTTAAACAATTTTATTTCTAACCAATAATTTTGCAATACTGTTTCACAATATCTCTATAGAAGGCGAAGACGAGATCGCTGGCAACCCTGCAGCGCTCCATCGCCTCCTTATATGTGTCTTCGCTAAAACTGCCCTCTGTGAACCCTAGAAATTGTATTTACTTATAGTGACGTATATAACTAGAAGTAGGCGTTTTACTTACATAAAACCTTAAATAGGTGTTTTATAAATACCGACAAAGAAATGCGCACAACTGGCTGTCGTAAAACGCAGTTTATTACCTTTCTTGCATTCGGATTTCTTTTGTTTACTTTATGTTTAACATTTGCAATTAAGAAAACATCCTATTGTTATCGTACTTGTTTTATGGCCGTCATTAGTGTCGAACTAATCCTTGTTGTTATTGCATTGCGTCGAAGCTTGCCAGATGTGCAGATTGACGCAGTGAACGCGGCCCTTTGTCGGTATTATACAGTTTAGTATAAAACAATGCCCGAACGGAGGGGTGCGGCAGTCAAAGCGAGGCAAGACGTGTGTACATTTTAGTGACGGCCTTTGCGCGTGTTATTGAATTGTGCATTACAATGAGACTTATTGCGTCTAGTTATATTTGTACCTATATTATACGTGTTGGTATAGTTTTAATAAATTCTATAGTAATTCCAACGGCATTTTAATTCGAGCCCTGTAGCTCGTAACAATAGTATAAGTGAAAAAAATATTAAATGTAACAGATGGTGAAAATCACATAACTCTTGCGTGTTTTATGGTTTTCTCTTATTATTTATTTGCTCATCAAAATTAGGTAATAAGTGCGCTTGAGCTCATTATCTTGCACGAACTTGTCCACGCTTATTGACCTGTTGTTTTTAAATCAATCAAATCTACCAATCTTTATTTGCAAAAACACATGTATTGGTATTACATAATACATATGTGTACATGCATTGGTATTACAATATATAAAGTTTCCAGTATGTTTTGTCATTTACATGACTAGCAAATACTTACAGTCACATATCCCTACTCTATTGTTTCCAAATTTATTTCATTACATATACATGTCAAACAAAATGAAAATGAATTGTTAAAATTTTTAAAAACAAGTTCAAATATTCAATTTAAAAATGGCAATGTGATTATCTTTTTTTTTTTAATTAATTTATTCATGACCATAGAATCAAAGTCTTTCAGTCGGAAACATGTTAATAAAAATAGGTCTTCATATAGTAGCGCAGTTGTATTGCAGGCTAAAACCGACGCCATTCAATGGAGTTCTTGTGAAAACTCGAAAGATCACATCCGACTACACAGTTCACATTTCTCACAAAAACACATCATTTCTACTCAAAAACTATCAATATCCTGCAACTATTGTTCATTTTAGAGTAATTATACACATTTTTAGAAAATAAAACTGCACAGCACAACGTCTCCTTTCAGTTCCCGCCAAAAACTCTCATGTGATTATCTTATTTTATTGTATTGTCATTAATATATCCGTCTATGCTGTAGTATAATCTAATAAGTAAAAGCGTTGTCATAGAGGGTTTGAACCGTTTAAATGGTAGCCCGCTAATATTCTATAATTTATTGAATATTGTTATTGCCATACAATATGGCTTTTTTTTAAGCATTGATAATCTAATTGATGGGAGACATAGCTTCTCTTTATGGCTGGTTTTACTACCTTTCACCTCATATTTTGATTTAAATAAATAAAAGTGTTTTCTTTACAAAAATACAAATTTCCAGAATGTACAGTAAAGTATAACAGGTACTTTTTTCGCGGGCTGGTGTAAATGTTCTTACCAGTTATCAAACTCTTATCCCTGCTATCGAATACAAAGTTCAAAACAGCTCTGGCGGTATCCAGCTGTTCTCTACTCGGCCCCAGCACTATGTCGCCTTGTTCGTCGACCACACACGTGACTGCTGCGAACACACATCGCATGGCCAGGCCCGAATTGAGCAGCGCCAGACAGGCACAGTTCAGGCTGCACGCTAGCAGCTGAAAATGGAGACAGAGGTGTTCTTACTTACTAATAATGCCTGAAACAGGAGAAAATGCTGACGGCTCCTTATCAAAGCTTATCCGTGCAGGAACAAAGAACGAATATAATATCTATTGTTTGCCCCAAAAATATAAGCAATAACACTTATATGCCCGAATTTTACTTGCCCCGAATTTCATTTGCCCGAATTATTCACCATAAAAGTCATGTGACATTGTCTTGTTTGCCCGTACATTAGATTCCATAATGACACGAGTGCCATACTGCCATACGTATTGTTATCAATTTTATTAATTGCAATAATATTATTTAACAGAATATTTCATCCAAAACACTTCCGTAGAAAATTAACCTAACGCCTTTGTCCTAAAAAGCGATTGGCTTTCTAGCACCTCGCCGGCCGCTACCGCGGCACGCTCGCTCTGCTCGCTCGGCTCGTGCGTTGTTTTTCATGATCTAACCTAAACCTATTGATCATTTAGTTTAAACCGATTTTATGTTTTTTTCTGGAAGCAATTTGGATGGCCAAATGATGTTATGGCATATGATAATTACGCCTTACAACGATGATAACAAATGATGCTATTGAAATTGACTTTATGGGAAACAAAGTTTCTAGCACGTGACCAATATAGTAAATAATGAGTATGACATATAAAATTATGAGAAACAATATTATGTGGAAACTTGATTGATGTAGAACTTTTATAGTGAAAACTTGATTGATATATGTATTCATTTTGTGTTTTATATTTAAGAATATTAATTATTGTATGTTTCCCAAACAAATTAAATAAATAAATGTCTGTTGACCCGTACAGCAGAAGAAAATATGGTAAATGAAATTCTGGCAAGAGGGTGTAGCCGCAATTTCCTGCGTTGAAGTAGCCTGTCTTAAGGGGCGACAAAACAATCCACAGCCAAATGGTATGGTATTTGACCATTTGGATGGCTACCACTCATGTTCTAGAGCAGGCTGTCATAATACATAGACAGGCACCTGGCTGTGGGTTATTTTGTCGTCTGTTACGACAGATGACAGACGAGCGTGCATGACAAGAGCTATGAATGTCAAAGAAGCAAATGAGGTGTGTAAGAATAAGCCTGTATGGCGCTCTGTTGTTCGTGCCTACCCCGCAAGGGACCTGGCGTGAAGTTATGTATGTATGTTACGACAGAACATCTAGCTGCAGGAAATTGTATTTCTTCTCTTTTGTTGCGTGGAAAAAAAATACAGAGAACATAACACAGACAATAATTTCAGCATAGCTCTACCATAACCATTTTTTATTTATTTTTATTTGCTAACGCCTGACATGTTTGTAATAACTTCTTTTTATGTATAATTTGTTTTATTCAATACAATTCAAGCGCCACATATTTTCTTTTGATAATAGTATGTTAGCAGCAACTTTAAGCAAGTATCAAAAACAAGGTGCAAAAGTATGAAGAACAAATGTGCAAACATTTATTTTCATAATTATATTATGAAAATAAATGTGCCCGCGACTTCGTCCACGCTTGACTTGAAATTCCCGCGGGATGCCCGGGACACAAAATATCGCAGCATATAAAAAAAGCTATCATTCTAACGGAAACTGTGCCGCAATAAGCAAATTTTTATGCACCCGAACAACTTCAAACCGCTCTCGGGAAAATTCCCGCGGGATTCCCGGGATAAAAATCACACATTTTATTATATTAAATTTCCTATTGATCAGTAAAAAAAATCATGTTTGTGATTCGGTTTTTTTTCAATAAGGCCACTTTACATCATTCCAGAATAATCTCACAGAATTCCCGAGATACAAATAGCACAGAGTTTAAGTCTAAGAATTATCTGTTGATCAGCGAACCCCACATCGAAATCAGGCCACCAGTTTTTACGTGAATCCAAAATAAAAAAAATTGCATTGTGTTCTTCATTGTTTATAATATAAGCGATAAGTTGTATTAAAAAGCATCTGGAATAGATGATACAGGGTGGCGCAATAGAACGTGCATATTGCATCATCTTTTTTTCGCGGGGTAGAAAGTGCGCGGGCGGGGGGAGCCTGCATCGTTGGGTAGGCGGGCTCATGGAGTTTTAGTCACTATGAGTCATTTCGACGGGAAGCGTCGCGCATTTTGCGTGCGCGCATTTTACGAGAACTCTCGTTCATACATCGTTACTAGGCGTTTATATTGTTCTGAATATGGACTACGGCAAATTAGTGAAGCTCCGAGTGCTAATTTAATTAAAATATGGGTACAGCGTTTTGAAGAGACTGGTTCAACGTTTAAACCACAAGCAAAAGGTCGTCCAAGAACATCTAGGACCGACAACAATATTGAGAGAGTTATGCAGTCTGTACGAGGAGATCCACAAATGTCTACTCGCAAGAGATCGTCTGTCTTACACTTATCGCGACGAAGTTTGCAACGAATTTTAAACTTGGATCCTTAATTGCATCCTTACAAGCTGCAGTTAACACAAGAATTGAAAGAGTCTGACTTCGGAGCAAGGCTCGCATTTGCTAATGAAATGCTTAATCGATTTTCCAATTTTGACAATATCATTTTCTCAGATGAGGCCCACTTCCATATCAATGGTATCGTAAACCGTCAAAATTGTCGTTACTGGAACAGTGAGAATCCCAAACTGAAGCACCAGAAACCACTGCATAGTCCTAAAGTGACAGTATGGGCAGCAATCTCTGATAGAGGAATAATTGGACCGTTTTTCTTTGAAAATGCGCGGGGGCAAAACGTCACTGTTAATAGCGAACGCTATGTTGCGATGTTGGAAGGTTTTTTAGCTCCAGAGCTTGAAAATTCAAGAATAGTGAATTCTAGGACTTGGTTTCAACAAGACGGAGCTACCTGTCACACATCAAATGACTCCATGGCGGTTGTGAAACAGATGTTCCCTGGCAGACTGATTTCGAAAAGAGGTGATATCCCATGGCCCCCACGTAGTCCAGACGTGACGCCTCCTGACTTTTTTTTGTGGGGATACCTCAAGAACAAAGTCTACAGCAATAATCCGAAAAACATCGATCAGCTCAAGGAGAATATCCGTGGTGAAATGGCAGCAATTACACCAGCATTACTGAAGAAAGTTTTCAATAACTTCCATTTGCGATTAGAGGAGTGTCGTCGTAGAGAGGGTCATCATTTAGACAATGTTATTTTTAAAAAATAAACTTCAGTTATTTCTTAATAATACCTCAGTTTTATTTTAACTATACCTTTTGTATTTATTTTTTAATCAATATTTTAAATATGCACGTTCTATTGCGCCACCCTGTATAAACTTTATATAGTTTATTCCAGTTGCTTTTTTATATAACTTTACAGACATTAGATACCTAGAAGCCAGCACCTCCCCACCTCTTCAACAAAAAATAGTTTTTGTCGAGAGCAGACATATTGAAGAAGTCTTTTCAAGATTTTTCACCCTGATAAATAGAATACAAACCCCTCCATAGTCCTCCAACTCCTGCACGGTTATAGTGATCCCGGTTCTTGGATATTGATTACTTAAGAGTGCCGCATCACATGTCTGCTTGATGATGTTTTCTTTATACCTGAAATCATTTAAGTTGTTTAGGTTTAGTATTATCTCCATGTTAGTGTATAGTATTTTGTTACATTTTTGTGTGTGGACAATATAAGAAGAACACCTTCTGATTTCTTAACTGCAACACATATATATATATATATAAGCCCAGATTGAGAAATCTACAATAATTCTATCCGATTTTATGACGAATTTAATTAAATTGTTCTATGTATATATGGAAAAATTTCTATTTTGAAATTTTGGGGGGCTCCAAATTCGACTTAGAGCTATGGTCTCTTGAGCAAAATTTCTCAGAATCACCTATAGATTATGTTTCTGCTATATGCTTCATCAAAAAAAATCATTCCATACAATTTGACCCGCCCTAATATTTTAACAGTTGTAACATATACCAAACATTTCAGAGCCCATAAATATATAGACGTTTGATTCATTTTCTGGTACATGCCAACCATGTGGGGAAACTCTAGAACCAATACTTTAAAAAGAAACAAACCTATCTGCTACACAAGGTTTTCCACCTTTACTACAGCATAAAACCTCCAAGGTTGCCTTTTCTATGCTTTGGCTTTGCATTTTGATGTCCAATGGCCCATTTACACTCACAATCACCACTGTTTCTCCTAAAAAAGAAATACAGATAACTTCGTAATACACACCAGAACATGACATAAAGCTAACTTCCCCAAAAATGGTTACATTCTAAGGCATTTTATTTTAAATTTTACTGTTACTATCAAAAGGTTGTTGCATTTCATTAACTCAATTTGATTCAGGAAAACTATATACATATTTAGTCAAAAATCATAGTCTTTAATAGTTTTCTCATGATAATTGGTTAACTTGGTTAACAATTTGGAGATTTCAATCCCTAAATATAGTGTAATGAGAACTGCCAAATCACACTTTTTATTTTATGATTATTATATTACAATTACAATGGGGTATGTTTTAGATGACCATATTTCAGGAATGAATCAGCTTTTTGGTTAAATGTAGATAGATTCACAATATGCATGAGATATTTCTCAGCAAAATTCCTAGCTAAGATATATTAGTATAAATAGGGACAATTCAGAAAATAGGAAATCAGATTGTGCAGCAAGTACAAATCATAATTGAGAATAATTCGTAGATCATCCTCAGCCATTCGTAAATCAATGCTGAATATAGGCTTTCCAAGTTTGCTCCATACATCCCAAGCCTTGGCATTCCTTGTCCAGCCAGTACCGGCATTCTTGCGGAGGTTATGAATTTGCAGCTTTGTCGCGACTCAGTCTCCACTCAAGATCTCATCTGCTCTATCGGCAATCGATCCTGCGATAGACATGAAGAAGCAAGGACAAAATTCTTTATTAAAGTAACAAAAAGAAAGATAGGATACCCTGGGATAAAATTGCCGACCCGTCCGATTTGCTAAGCACGTTGAACTCGCATTTCATTGGCTTGAGTTTGAAGTCTTTTAACTGGGATTCGTCCACGTCCATTTTAACCATTTTTTGGGTTATAATGTAATATTAATAGTTAATACTTATTCGGCAGAAAGAAATTGCATTTCTAAACATTCCTGATTCCATTGATATTTTTGATTTATGTTGTCTATAAGCCTTGACAGCAGTCAACAGTCAACACCTGACTTTGAGTAATGAGTCTAATGAGTAATGACCATGACCACAAACTAATATGGATATATACGGACTACGTATGTAATGACAAATAATATTGACACTAAAAAGTCTGAGAAAAAATTTAAAACTATACTAATAATTATAGTTTGCCAAAAATGGCTAAAACAATAGCAATAACGGTTGAGGTTATTATTCTCTTTTAATTTTGGTTATTAATATTTAAATATTTATTACCCGATATAAATAAATATTTGGAGCAAAAATATATTTTATAAAATGAAATTGATAAAATGTATCTATAAATGTAATCGATTTTTATTACAAATCAAGTCAGTGAGCCGCATTAGGACATTACTAATTGAGCCGTCATCAACCTGTCAAAAGTAAAATCATGCGGTATAAACTTAAAACAAATGAGTGTGAAAAAAAAATAAAAAAAATCGCTATTAACTTTTAAATTTATGAATGTTTTCAATTTCCTGTTAGTGCTTAGATCTTTCGGTCCTTTTAATTTAGTCAGGTTATTCGTAGAATGATTAAAACATTACATGACAGATAGCACTGCTAGCAGCCTTAAGTTTTTGCTTCACATATATTTGTTTTCTAAGTTATTTATATATATGTAAATATTTACAAAAACATAAATATTTATAATAAATAAATATTTTCTAATATATATTTAATATATTTTTGAATACATTTAATCCTTTTTATTTACATTTACATCCTTCATTCTTTCAAAATAGATCAAAAATATTATGTTTACGCCAGTGATATTATGATCTAGAATTTTGTCGTACCGACGTCTCACAACACGACTCGCTTTAGCTCTATAGGCTCTTGAATGGGCTATAGTGAGAGTTGTCGGCTCAATTTCTATTACGTGTCGCTGCTGAGCTAAAGGAGTAGTATAGTTCTATAGAGCGAATGACCTATATCCCTCTTTACTTTTTAATCAGCCGTTTTGCAGAAATTAGGCGTTTTGTAGAAAGTAGCGGACGTGGGACGTGGGTCCGCTACTTCGGAGACTTCTGCATCTCATCCTTGCGATGGTAAATCTTAATATGGTTTCATATTCCAAAATCGCCTTCCTTTAGATTTTATTATGGGAGATTCCATCTACCTGTTGTTAGTCATAATATACCTATGCCTAGAATCACCCTTCAAATTTACAAATATCTGACAGTATTAATTATCGATTATTCGATACTGAAATGGGTTCTACATTATGCAATATTTACATGGTCGATAATAAACTCATTGTACCTGCCATAGACTGCAGCTCGTTGCTTAGCATTATTTTGTTATTAATGACATTATCAAAAAAACTCAAATGAAAAATTTAAACGAATATAATATTATTTAATATTTCTAAATAAACATGCATATTCAAATCAAGTGCCGACTTTCGTCATATTTGCAACTTATTTAACTTCTGGGATAGTTTTCTGTTTGTTTTACTAAGTGAATTATTATTAACGATCTATATGTAGTTTTGGACTCTGGCGAATCTATCAAGGAAAACTGCTTTTGGATATCGAAGTTACTGATTTATATTATGTGACCTGTGAATCTGTTTAATTCGACCGACCAAACACACTATTGGATTTTTATATCAACACAAAACTTGATGTGCAGTGATATGTATTAATGAAAATTATATACAATTTATAAATAATATGAAATTTTATTTTAAATACAGTTGGGATTCATGGTGGAAGAAATCTCCATACCTAAGCATACAATATATAGAATATCGGTCTTATTCATAGACAGAGTAAGTTTGAACGCTTCTTTAGGCACCATAAGCGTTCAAACTTACTCTCTCTATGAATAAGATAAAGTGTATACACAAACTCGCTATACGTACACATATACACATGAACACACACACACACACACAACATGCATATATTAGGTACGTTCATATACGAGTTAGCGCCATTGATACTCGCTAGATGTGCTAGTAGTACGATTCTCCCGACTGAAGACTAAGACTCTATCTCCATATATTCAATGTACTCTGTGAGTAAAATAAATGGTTGGAACTTGGAACACAAAGTGCTTTTTTATACTGGAACTGGCTTTAAATAAGTATAATTGTTAAAAAAATATGTTTATATTAAAGCATTAAATTAATTAATCTGCTAAAATGAAGACACGTTTCAATACTTATGATATTATGTGCATGGTCACAGAACTACAAAGGTAATGATTATTTTTAATTTGTTTTAACCAATTATTTTTACAATTATAATCGTGATAAACCACTTATCAAATTTCTTGCGTCTTCCTAGTGATCCATGAAACGAGTTGTTTTATCACGACTTAGACCATTTTATTACTACTTACAATATTACTCTGTTTTTAGTTAAACTTTAGCTTAGTTGTCCCTGAATTTTAAGTAGTTAGGGGGTGTAGAGGGGATGGGGGCAGGAGTACTTCTCCCTTCTGCAATCCCCATGTCCAGGAGACATGTAATTCTTTAGATATTAATTTTTCATTCATTTATTTAATTATATTGTGACAATGGTGACCAGTAGCAATGGTTTAAAGTTCAACCTGACCTAAGTCATCATTCTAGTTCGAGTGTGCCATACCAGCAGTCAGTGAATGTCACAACTGATTTCTAACCATCATCATAATATATGCAAAAAAAAAACTATTCTCAGTTAATTTAATCAACTGAAGTTATTCTATTTTCTTAAAGTAGTTGTAATTTCCATCACTACTTTCGCACCAGGATTTGAACTCATGTCATTTGAATTTGTTAACACTAGTTAGTGATAGTTGCAATTGAATGATTTCAATATTATTTATTTTAATATTAACATTATTTAAATAGACATCTTATGTAATTTTCTTGTAATTGTTATTCATTTGCTTTGCAATAAGTCAAAATTTGATATTATTATATCAAATTTTGACTTATACTTATATCAAATATTAACCAATAGTAGGTAAGGAAAATGTATGGTGGGTAAGATATAGAAACCGTCCACTGGCCAAATTGTTCATTATATAATTTTTTTTGTGGAAACTTGATTGATATGTGTATTTATTTTGTAATCTATATTTACGAATATTAATCATTGTATGTTTCTCAAAAAAAAATGTTTCCTTATTCCAGTTTGATTGGTATGAGAGTGAACCAAGTGTATGACATAGACAATAAGACATATGTCATCAGACTACAGAGGTCGGAAGAGAAAAGTATACTGCTCTTGGAGTCAGGGAATAGGTTCCACACAACACACTTTGAGTGGCCCAAGAATGTGGCACCCTCAGGATTTACTATGAAGGTTTGAAGTTATCTGTTTTTAACCCTTATATACTTGATAACACTAATGTTTCTGTCTCATATTTAATACCAGTTTCAGGTCTCTAATGACTGAATTATAATGTTTAATTGTATATATACCCATTTCATACAAATCCTATATAAACAGAGTGAAACAACAACAATAAATCGATTGTTTTAAATTAAACCACTTTGTGCCAAGTTCATTGTTGCGACAGTGAAAGTGCAACTGTGAATGTCAAAAAGTACAAATTTGTATAAAACAGAATCCAAAGATATATGTTTATAGGATTGGTAGTATAAGGTGTCTATAAGTCCATACACAGAGAAGGATACTGCAGTTGTGATAAATACCATTTCTTTTTTATTAATATATTAATATATAATAAACAAACAAATATAAACTGTATATTTTCAAATTACGGTGGTTACACTTGTGTTATGGGTAATGTACAATGGGCCAGTCTGAGGCTGATCCCAGAAACCTAAATAAATAATCGAAAGTTTGCTTATCTTAGCACACCAGGAACCTGGAGCCTCTGCTTTCCAGTAAGCACAGTGGGCAAAGACAGCCCACTGAAATATAGGGACCGCTGATTATGTCTTGATATTTTTTTATTTGCTATTCAGTAAACAGTGTTTTAATCCTCTCCTGACAGGGGTGCAGCTATCTTGTATATTCAGTTAGTATATTTATAGGATTAAATGTATAAATTTCAAAATACTCAAACACTGGAGGATATGTTTTGAAAATCACAAGTAAAAAATTAAGGCTATCTCCTACAAAATATTTAAGTTTATAATTTATATAAATAAAAATTAATTCTAGAAATGTATGTATGCACAATTGCAACTGGTAGGTGGCGCTGGGATTTTTCTTTTTTCTGTGTAGGACAACATCTGCTGGGGACCTCTTGAAATTTATATATTAGATTTCTATAAAATAGTTAAATAATAATATTGTTGTTTTATAGCTCCGCAAGCATCTTAAAAATAAAAGATTGGAGCAGCTAACCCAGCTGGGCATAGATCGTATTGTAGACCTACAGTTTGGAAGTGGAGTAGCAGCTTACCATGTGATATTGGAGTTGTATGACAGAGGAAATATTGTGCTCACAGATTTCGAATGGACAATTCTAAATGTTTTAAGGCCGCATGTTGAAGGTGACAAAATAAGGTATATTGCTAACTTCAGACTAATAAAAAAGCCATAGAAGCCAAGTAGAAATCATTTAAACATTAGATAGATAACACTTTGTTGCTCAGCAAATGAACTATTACAAAAAATGTAGGATTAAAATATTGTCATGGTAAAAACAATTGGCGGCCTTATCGCTTACAGCAATCTCTTCCAGGCAGCCTAACTTAAAAAATATTTTAAACTAGTCTGGCGTTGTAGGTGGCGCAAAATATCAGATAGCCAGGATTTTTATAAAATACACATGCTTAAACTGCTTTAAAAATTAAATACATACAAACATATCTATAAATATATAGATATATTTTTATTTGTTAACAGTATAAGAATTAGGCATATTCGTTTAAAGAAAAGAATTTATGGAACGACTGTCATGCTATAATAGGACAGCCTCAGCGGTTGAGCTTGCTAAGCCTTTCACGGCTTACCTCACTGCAACACAGAGGCTCCAGGTTCGAATCCTGGTATAGTAAATTTCAGAAACAAATTTTCTCTATTATTTTTTACTATGGTCTGGGTGTCTGGGATCAGCCCCAGTGTAGTCCGTTGTATATTAATCCGTTTTTGCTTAATTTGGGGATATACTATTGCTTACGTATACGTTTGTTTGCTGATTATTATAAATGTATGTCTCTGCAGATCATGGGCCATAAAAATGGCCCAGAATTTTGGAGGGCTTACTTGGGGCCATAGGAAGGCCAATGTTTATTATTATTATTAAAATAAAATTTTACCATCGGTAATGTTTCGTGTGAAAAGTAAGGAATTTCACTAAAAAGCATTTTCTGTTATTGTCCATCCAAAATTTGTTCGGAAGAAATCGTTAATAGTGATTAGGCCGCTTATTGTATTATAAATTTCCATTATATATATTTCATTCATTATTTAAGTACATACTTATTTTTCCAAAAAAAGTCTGATGCTCCAGGTATTCGTATTGCACTGCGGAAATCGTTGCAAAGGAATAGTTCTACAACTTATTAATTAACTGAAAAATCACAAAGGATGATAAGGACTTCAGTTGCTAAATTAACGTATGAATTATTACCTACCTATAATATACAAAGTAAATTCAAAGGTGTCGTATTTTGGACGAAGTTACGTTATACAACAGTGAAAGTTATTTTATTCATTTATTTGTTAAATTTCATGCACCAGTGGACTGACCCAATTAATAATGGATTTCGCATTACAATGTCTTTGTACTCGACAATAGTCTATGAAGCAAAAGTTATAAATTATTATTTTAGATAAGGCTTCATAAACTGGTCTATCTTATTTCGAAGAAGAACCAAAATATATAAAAAATAATATTTGCTTGAACTAAACTTGAATGTTAAACGAATTTCAGGCAGAAGTTTATTTTATTTTATTTTTCTTAGAGGAGTTCAACAGAGCGGCAGACGGCCCTCTTGATGGAAAGCGGTTACTATCGCCTATGGACATTTGCAACACAAAAGGTGTTACAAATGCGCTGCTGCTCTCTTAAGGGAGACTGGAACCTGGTCACTGATGCCGGAATACAACACAAGGTTGTAGGTATGGCCACAAGGCACAAAGCATTTATAGCACCTTTGGTGTTGCAAATATCCATAGGCGATGGTAATCGCTTTCCATCAAGTGGTCCGTCTGCCTGTCTGATGAACGCTTGCAATAGAAAAAAAAATAGGCTATCGTCTGATGTTTATTTGTTTGAAATTCATCCTAGTTTAAATATTCATGTATATATTTTAGACATGTGTTACATGGGATGCAAAAAAACAATACTGCAGTCGGTATTTCTTTAAAAAATTAGATTTTACACAACAGTTTTCAGCTTCCTGACAGTGGAAACCTACATTAGAAACATAATCTTGGAAACTTTATTGTACAGATTTGCTGTGAAGGAGAAATATCCATTGGACAGAGCGAAAACGAACTACAATGCGCCTACAAGTGATGCTCTATTAAAGATACTATCCAAGAGCAAACCTGGAGATAACCTGAAAAAGATACTTAACCCAAATTTAGGTGAATACAATAATCCTCATAAAATTCGGATCTTACAGTATCATAGCAATAGCTTGGCCAGAGTACTGCTTGACAGAAACAATGAAATCCATTGACTAAAGAGATGACAAGCCTAGACCAAAGTCTATAAGCCGCCTGATTTATTGGAATGGTTAATTACTCACTGGAGTATAGACCAACAAAGTAATGCACCACCCTATCTGATTATGGCTCTTCAGCCGATTGCAGATGACAATGAGGAAAGCAAAACAAAACTGATGAAAAATAGCCATTATTCGTGCAAGAATGGAGTAAGAATACAAATTCCTTCTGCCGGGCGGCCTGTCGTAAGAGGCGACAAAACATCCCACCGCCAGGTGGTAGGGCATTTGCCCGAATGGATGGCTACCACCCTTGGTCTAAAGTATGTCGCCATAATTAACCTTGAGTTGTGTTCCGGCATTATTGGCCAGGTTCCAGTTTCCCTTAACCGCTTTCCATCAAGTGGGCCGTCTGCCTGTCTGCTGAACTCCTGCAATAAAAAATAAAAAAAGCCAAAAATACACTCATCTTACACCTTGCAATGGCATTCAAATTCTGCACCTTTTATTTCCAAAATGAAGATTTACCAACAGTCATTGGTAGAATTTAACATGTACCAAACTGTAATAGTAAAATCCCTAAAAATTACTTTCTTTACCAGCTAACGTTGGTACATTCTAAGAATTACCAATATATGGACTTTATGGATGTTTCTGATTTCAGAATATGGATCAGCAATTATTGATCATGTGCTGTTGGAAAATGGACTTACTGGCACCATGAAAATTGCTAAAGAGGCTGGTAAAGGTTTCTATCTAGAGAATGACTTGGAAAAGCTTGTGACAGCTCTTAAACAAGCCGAACAGCTTTTGGATGCTGCCAAGAGTCAGATAGCAAAGGTAATCAATTACAAGCTCTTTATAATTTTATCATTTAATTTTAGATAATTTATTTAAAAGTTATGTACTGTTAAAACTAATAATTTACATAGACTTTATAAGAAGTTTTGCATCGATATTTTACGCGCTCAACAAAGCCAATACTGTAGAGACAGAGTACAAAAATATTTCGATTCTTCAATTTTGATATCTGAAAAATATAATTATATATAGTTTTTATATCTATATTGATGGATATATCTTTCAAAAACCCTAAATCAAAGGTTATTTTGATGATATGGGTAAGAATATCATGTAGGGGTTTTTTTTAATATACATATACAATGTTAACTCTATATAACGATACTGAAAGGACTACATTTTATGGCGTTATAGAGTTGTCGTTAAATGGAGAGAAGTTTGTTATTTTTGTGTGACTTTGCTGCACCAGTAATTTTATTGTATTTTTTTATTTATTTTGTTCATATCTTGCGATATTGAGGCATCTTTATGATAAAGAAAGTACTTATAAATTTCGGTATGCAGATGCCGATAATCTAGTTTATTATGGGCTAGGAGAAGAAAGTGATAAGAGAACGTACAAAGCTGCGCAGCTTTTTCTCATTTTGGCAACTTAAAAGGTACTTTTTATTACTTAATTGATGTCGTTATTGAGAGTGGGTGTAATGCTATATAGAGTGTATCACTGTATGGAAGAAGCTAAACCAACCAAAGCCAAGTGATTTCGACGCATAAGGGAGTATGTCGTTAAATCGAATGACGTTACGTGTAGTTTACACTGTATATTAATTTATAACTTAAAAATCAAGCAAAGGGCTTATAATAGCATTGTTGGCAACATTGTTATTGTTATAAAATATAGACAACCACAAAATTAGATTAATCTGTATTAAAATCTTCACAATACTATTTTAGGGTTATATTACTCAAAAGAAAGAGGAACGCCCGAATCCGGAAGGCGAAGGGCCAAATTACCTTATTACGAATGTAGAATTTAATCCGATGTTATACAACCAGCATAAGAACCAGCCATATGCAGAGTATGAGACATTTGACAGGGCAGTGGACGAGTTCTTCTCAGCTTTGGAGGGGCAGAAGATCGATATGAAGGTTTGTGCTTATTACATTTTTATTATAACATGAACAAAAATAAATAACTCTATCAACAGACAGAAAACATCCAAATGCATTGTACATTTGTAATAAATAGAAATCAAATAAAATTCTATGGTTTACTATAGTAATTGTAATAATAAACCTATTACTCAGAAATCTGCGGAGTGACGCTCGCGGACCGCGTTCGTAATACTGAAGTAAGAAAGAGAGTTGGTCTGAAAGAGAGTGTCGGGGTGAAGGTAAGGAAAGGAATGCTCCTGTGGTTCGGGCATGTGGAAAGAATGAATGATGGAAGAATGACTAAACAGATATACAATGCAAAAGTGGATGGATGCAGAAGTCGCGGAAGGCCACGACACACCTTCCATGATCAAATTGATCGTGTACTAGCAGAAGGTGATGTCAGGAGCCTCAAGAACAGACGAGCGTGCATGACAAGAGCTATGAATGTCAGAGAAGCAAGTGAGGTGTGTAAGAATAAGCCTGAATGGCGCTCTGTTGTTCGTGCCTACCCCGCAAGGGACCTGGCGTGAAGTTATGTATGTATGTACTCAGAAATCCTGTAAACTTAGCATTAGTGGTACATGACCAATCCTCAGCTAGAATTCGAACCCACATCATTAGGGTAAAACATGAGTGTATAAGTTATTGAAGTATCAAGACTTATCAAATTAATCAGTATCGAATATAAGTGCAAATCTTAATGAAGTGACCCTAAAATGCCTTTAAGTCACGCTCTCCTGTTTTGTAGACAGTCCAAGTGGAGCGTGAAGCGATGAAGAAGCTCCAAAACGTCCGTAAGGATCACAACAAGAGAGTGACAGAGTTAGAGCAAGTTCAGGTAATGGACAGGAGGAGGGCGGAGCTGATCGCCAGGAACCAGCCCCTGGTGGAGCAAGCTAGAGCGGCGATACAGGCAGCTATCGCCAAACAGGTCAGTCAAATCTCAGGGCTCATTCACATATACATCCATCTTAAAACGAACCGTTTCATTGGTTGAAGATTCAATATCATATGTTATAGATCTTATTCTAAAAATAATCTTGGGGTACCCCAGGGGAGTTCTTTAAGTCCGTTATTGTTTCTTTAAAGACAAATAGACGTTCAAATTTGTAAATCGACTCGTGATTCAATAACTAAATTTATTTAAACTATTCAAATTGCGAATAAATAGCGGTTTTTAAATATTAATGATATTCACATTTATGAAACCTAAGTGATTTAGCATAAAAAGTTCAAACAGGGACAAATCACAAAAAAATACATCTATCCAAAAGCAAATAACCTCTAACATGACTGAAAGGGGACTTTACGTGATGATTTTGAAGTTATACTTCTTTAGGCGCGTTAGGGAAAAATGATGAGAGTAAATTTTTACGATGCGCGCGCACACCGTCACACGAAAAAGCTACACCATGAAGTTAGCTATAGTCAACCGACACCCTGAAGTTAGCTATAGTCAACATTTTAGTTTTTCTATTGTTATTTATCTTGTTAGGCCAAAGAAGTATAACTTCTAACGCGTGTACATAAGTACACCCACACTTTTTTTTTAAATGCATTCATTCCATTTATGATGTAGGAGCAATTATAACTTAACCCGATCGGGTCATTTCTAAAGACCACAGCAGAAGTAAGAATGAATTTACATCGCTTCTCCGTTTTTATATCCAAGCGTTGACAAAACGAGCCTGTTTGTAATCTCAACTAACCGCAACTATCTACTCATTAATCCAACTTATTAACAATAGTACAATAACAATTTATCTAAATATTAATTATTTACTCGCAGATGTCATGGGAAGATGTAAAACAGCTGTTGATCATAGCTCAAAACAACAATGATCCGGTGGCATCTTGCATCAAGCAGTTGAAATTGAACATCAATCATATCACCCTGCTACTAAAAGACCCCTTCAGCCATGGGGATGAGGATAATGAAGAAAAGTTGGAACCTATGCTGGTGGATATTGACTTGTCTTTAACCGCTTATGCAAATTCTAGGAGGTAAGATGGTATTAATATTAGACTAGAGTCCTCGCCCTGGTTTTGCCAAGATAAAACCCTAACTTGTGACCCTTGTTTATTTAGTCAGCAAGCTTTCACATATCACGTAACCTACGTTGCATTAAATTTTTATCTAAGCCCTTTACAGCCCAAGAAGATTTACTTAATGTTATATCGCAAATGATCCCATTATCTGGGACTATAAGTATCTAATGTCCATTGTCGGTATTGAAACTTCATATATGCCAACTTTCAGCAAAAATGGTCCAGTAGTTTTTCCGTGAAAGCGTTTTAGACAGACAGAGTTACTTTCGCATTTACAAGATTACAATATATGTCCTTATATATATATATATATATATATATATATATATATATATAAGTACAATGAATTGGCAGTAGGGTCAGTAGAGAAATTGATAAGGTCAGTAAAGTAAAAACATCTCAAAATGAATCTTCTATCGGGACCAGTACATGATCTGAAATTATATTATTATTTGATAGTTTATGAAATTATATTATGTTCTTTTAAGATATTACGACCAGAAGCGTACTGCAGCGAAAAAGCAGCAAAAGACCCTAGAGTCTGCAGACAAAGCTTTGAAGAGCGCCGAAAGAAAGACCAAGCAGACCCTGAAAGAGGCTCACACAATCAGTAACATCATAAAAGCCAGGAAGACGTACTGGTTCGAGAAGTTCTTTTGGTTTATATCTTCTGATAATTATTTGGTAAGTGACACTGTGCTTCATATTATTCCTGGTACGATAAATTTCATATATGAACTCCATGGACGTATAAAGAACAACGGACGGAATGTTGTCACTTTACAGATTGAGGCACCGTAATGGCGGCGCGTTTCTATGAGTGCGTGTTTCCAGAGTTGCCAGTCAAAGAAACTTTACCTTAATTTTGATATATTCACTACACATTAGTATGATTATATAAGTTCGTTTGACATTGTACATAAATATTAGTTTCATAATTTATGAATAATTAAGGATACATTAGATTATAGTATATATGTTAAAATAAGACGACCAAATTGCCAAAATGTTTTTATTTTACATAGGTTTTTACTTAAATAAATAAAAAAACTACACAATATCTTCTATTAAGTCTTCAAAAGTATAGAAGGCTTAAAAATAAAGTTAGGATTTGCTTTCATAAAAAAAAGATTTAAAAAAAAATGTGTATGTCAGCTCCGACGTACGACTTGAGTTTAGATATCGAATAGAAAAAGAGAGTCAATGAAAGAATTTTCTAAAATGATAAGATATAATAGATAAGAGAAACAAACATATATATTTACATAGCTGTGAAATAGTTAAATAATATTTACAAACTAAGGAGAGTTTTGGTAGTTGGGTGGATTGACGTGACTATTATATTTCATCTTCCTGGCAACGGATCTTTTCTTCGGATTATTTTATCTATGTAATGTATTCCATCTCATTCTTTCCTAGAGAAATATATGTTTGTCTCTTTCTACGTAACGTACGTACTCTATCAACGCTAGCTGCGTAATGGCGGACGCCGAGCTTACTTGCTTTGTATGTGTGCTGTAAACATAGGCGACCGAGCTTACTATGGGTGCTTCAGTGTTTTAGTATACAACATTCTTTCCGTTCTTCTTTATACGTCCATGATGAACTCTTCATTACTTACTATGTTCTGGATATCTGGGGTCAGTAATATGCAACTTACTCAACTTGCGAATATAGTATGTATATGTTAGTCTGCCAATTTATTTAAGAAATGTGTTTATCAGAATCTATGAACTCCACGAGTGTCTCGAGATGAACACAGTTAACCTGTAAGAAGGAACCACCACAAATTTATTGCCGAACTCATACACGGCTCATCGGGAAGTCCCACAAATATGTGGTCAAATACAGATAATTGAAATGAATGTTAAAACTGATGCTTTCTCCCTCTAACTACATAGAATTAGTATACGAATAAAAGAGACGATATAATTCTCTTGGCTTTGGCGTGACAATTTTGATGGCAGCTGGTAGTTCATGGAAAAAATAATATTAAATTTGGCCCTTAGATTGACCAAGAAATTGAATGTAGAAACAAGTCATACAAGGAATGAATAACTTCACATAGAAATACCATAACAATAAGTGAAGCATAAATTCTATCACATTTGGAACTTCATCCAAATCATTATGAGGTAGTTTCTTCACTAGAAGGACTGACCTTACCTGCCACTACTTAGCCTATGAAATATCTGCTAATGATGGAAAGACTGATTGCATGATAACCTTGAAAAATATATTTAAGAAAAATGATTGGTGTTCCACAGAGGTGTCAATTCAGTCACAGTTTTCGTCATTTCTCTTTGTAAGCTTAATTTTTGAATTAATACCTTCTTATGGCTTCGTTACGTAACGCGTTACGACGCCAGTCTGTCTGGCTTCCCTTTCTCTCACGCATCCGGCAGCGGGAGGCAGGCTAATCTCTCACTCTAGCCCATGCGCTATATACATAAAATTTAAATAACCTAAGCTTTGCTCAAGTGAAACAATTTCAATATTAAATAATTCAACTTAGATTAGTTTAATTCATCACTTCTATCGGTCGTCCCGAGACGCACAGTTTTTTGAAGTGAAACTTCTATATACAGGGCAGGTTTTCAAATTGGAAAAGTACATTCACAATCTGCCCGTAACACTTCACGTAAAATTTTTGTTGCGATTCATTTTGTCACTTATCAGTTGAAGATTTTCCACTTGTCCATTGCGATTTATTTTTCACTTACACGTTGCCATTCGTTTTTCCAATTGGCCGCTGCGATTCGTTTTCCACTTTTCCGTTGCCATTCGTTTTTCCACTCATCCGTTGCCATTCATTTTTCAACTTGTCCGTTGCGATTCGTTTTTCCAATTGTCCGTTGCGATTCGTTTTTCCACTTGTCCGCTGTGATTTATTTTTCCACTTATACGTTGCCATTCGTTTTTCCACTTGGCCACTGCGATCCGTTTTCCACTTGTCCGTTGCAATTCGTTTTTCCACTCATCCGTTGCCATTCATTTTTCAACTTGTCCGTTGCCATTCATTTTTCAACTTGTCCACTGCGATTCGTTTTTCCACTTGTCCGTTGAAGTTTCACTTCTAATATGTGTCCCAGCACACATTTTTATTGTTAAATCGAAACCCCATATCCCAATCACATACTCACGGCAATGATTGAATGAGAACTCTTTCTTGTTTACCATAAACTGACCCCTAAATAATGTTAGGTGATAGGCGGTCGCGATCAGCAACAGAACGAGCTACTAGTGAAACGTTACATGAGGTCGGCGGACATATACGTGCACGCGGAGGTGACCGGCGCCGCCTCCGTGGTCGTCAAGAACCCCGCCGGCGGACCAGTTCCACCGAAGACGTTGGCTGAAGCCGGACAGGCTGCCGTGGCGTACAGGTAAGGCAACAGACTAGCACAGAAGAGAAGTAGAAGTGTCATACGCGAAGAGTGAATTGAAAGACTTTACTATTTGCGCTGTCGCATGGTGCGGGTGATCGCTGCCAGTATTGCATTACTATAGAATTTATTTGAACTAGACAAACACGTTTTTTTTTTTTTTATTGCAGGAGATCAGCAGACAGGCCGACGGCCCACTTGATGGAAAGCGGTTACCATCGCCTATGGACATTTGCGACACCAAAGGTGCTACAAATGCGCTACTGCTCTCTTAAGAGGGACTGGATCCTGGTCACTAATGCCGGAACACAACACAAGGTTGTTATGACGGCATACTCTAGACCAGGGGTGGTCGCCATCCAGTCGAGCATATATATAATACCCTACCACCTGGCTGTGGGTTGTTTTGTCGCCTCTTACGACAGGCCGCCCGGCCGCAGGAAATTGTATTCTTTCTCCGTTCCTGCACGGATAGAACACGTATACCACAGGTACAAATATAACTGAACACAACCAGTGCAAACATAATGCACGATTCAATAACACACGCAAAGTCCGTCACTAACGTCTTGCTTAGCTTGTGACTATCGCTAGACTGCCTCACCCCTCTGTTGGGGCATTGCTTTATACTGTACAAATACAATATGTCTTCTCGACCGCGTGGACTGAATTTCTAAGAGTCACACCTGGCTAATGAATACAATAAAGATCACAATACACAATGGACTGTTTTTACAATCACAAATTTTAAACACAAAGTAAACAAAAGAAGACGGCCATAAAAGCGTTTCAATGTTATTAGCTCAAATACCGACGGATAATAAATATGCCCTAATTAAAACACTATGATTGTTTATTACCTGGACTAAAATGACATCTGCAATCGGCCTTTGTGTTATATATTGCAAATGTGGAGTATACTGTTATATTTAAATTCTATAGAATTCAACTCACCATGCTTCACACTAGCAACATGAAAAAAAGGTCAATCATAGCTGTCATTTTAGTCCAGGTAATTAAAAATCATATTTTAAGCAATCGACATGCAATTTCATTAATTCGAACATGTTAACATAATTTTAATGAAGTAAATATTAAAGACTGGTCCGTAGCTATATTAAAAAAAAAAACTTACCATAAACAGTCTTCAGATATTTAAATTGTTACAGTCATTATACCTGAGATCTCTAGCATTACCTACTTTACATTAGCATACCTGAATTCTCTATTTCTTTAGCATTGCGTGGGAAGCTAAAGTGCTAACCCGAGCATGGTGGGTGCACGCCCATCAAGTATCGAAATCGGCGCCTACCGGTGAATACCTTACTACAGGGTCCTTCATGATCAGGGGGAAGAAGAACTACCTATTACCTGATCACCTTCAGTTTGGGTTCAGTTTTATGTTCAGGGTAAGTTTTAGGCATCATTTGAAAAGATTGTTTTATTGTTGTATATGTGTACGTATTACTTATAAATATATATCTTTTGGAAGAACTAAAAACACATATCGCAAAATACTTGAACATAAATTTTGCTCAAAAACGGTCTACAACTATTCACTATCGTACATACTCGCCACAAATTTAATTGTTACCGTTTTCATATAATTTTATGCTTGATGAAGGAATTTTTAAATTTATAAATAGACTCCCAAACTAATTTTGTATAAAAATCCGGATTTAATTTTATACATGGAATTCTAAATTAAATTAATTAATGGAATCCTGATTTAAATTAGTAGATGAAATCTTGATTTGAATTTGTAAATGGAATCTTGATTTGAATTTGCAAATGGAATTCTAATTTAAATCCGTAAATGGAATCTTGATTTGAATTTGTAAATGGAAATCTGTAAATGGAATCTTGATTTGAATTTGTGAATGGAATCTTGATTTGAATTTGTAAATGGAAATCTGTAAATGGAATCTTGATTTGAATTTGTGAATGGAATCTTGATTTGAATTTGTAAATGGAATTCTAATTTAAATCCGTAAATGGAATCTTGATTTGAATTTGTAAATGGAAATCTGTAAATGGAATCTTGATTTGAATTTGTGAATGGAATCATACTTCCTATTGCGTTTCAGTTAGAAGACAGCTGTATAGAGAAACATAAGGATGAGCGGAAATCCATATCCATCGATGACACAGTTTCCGACGTCACTTCCGTTCAAGAGGAGGACCAAGAGATTGTGGTATCAGATGACGGTAAGTATTATTACACTAAGGGCCAATTGCAAGAGGTCTTTTTATTTTTGTCTACGTAGATAAAAAAATGCGAAATCTCTATAAATCTGGCTAATTTGAAAGTGACATTAATTATGTGTTTTTTATATTGATTATTAATTAAACAAATTAATTACAATGATTATAAAGTCATTGTAATTAATAATACAATAAGAGAAATCTTAATTTAGTTGTATTGTAACCATTGCCCCTTAAGCTACAAGTGGAATCCTGAGCCTAGGTCGCCGACTGCTGTAGGTGAGGTGCCCAGAAGGCTGATTTTTGTGTCTTGTTAATGACTTATGAAATCAGCTGATTCTCATACTAAGTGTTACAAATAGGAAAGAAACAATGATTGTCACCTTTTTAGGACTAAATGGTTGAAGGGATCTTAATTAAAATTGACAAGGATAGATTGTATCCTGAGAAGGACATAGGCCTACCTCTTGTCTCAAAAAGAATCTCATATAGGGATAAAATGAGGGATGCAAAGTATGAGCGACTCATAATTTTTTTGGTCATTTATATTTCTAAATACCGATACATAATTACAGATGAAGCTTCAGATAATGAAGACAAAATAGAAGATACGAAATTGGACACCATTACAGAAGAGCGGAACATTGTAATAGAGAACAAAGAAGTACAAGAAGAGGAAGAGAATGAAAACATTGATAATGAAAATAGTAATCGAGAAAATAGTAATGAAACTGTAGAGGATAGGGGACTGAAAAATGAAACAGAAGATAATAAGAAAGAAGATGTTAAGAGTGATTCTGAAAGTGGGGATGAATCTTCAGAAGATGATTTTCCTGATACACATATAAAGGTAGGTGGGGATAATACACTGATTGGCAAAAATAATAACACTTGTGTTAAATTCGAAGATGATGCCTCAGTACGTCAATAAGATCAGAAAATAATAGCACGTAATAATGTAAAGGCATACTAAAAATTTACAGTGCGACATATTTCATAAATTCTTAATACTTTTGACAAAATAGAACATTATATAAAAGATATTATAGATAGAAGTCTGGGGCGAACTCCTGTGCAAATACAGTTTTTTTATTTTGGAATTTTTGTTCAGATTTTTGTTTTTTATTTGGTTTGCCGAAACGATGGAGTCTTAAGAATTATTTGATAGTAATAATTATGTAAATAATAATGCGTTGAATGTATATTAATTTTGATTACTTATTTTAGGTAGATCACGAGACTGGTAGAGTGATTGTCGAATCGAAAACAAGAACTATGTCGGAGGTTTCAGACAGAAGTGAGTAGGAATTAATTAGCTATTGAATATTTATATATGAATAGAAATCTTTGTATAAATGTACTGACATGCACTTGGCTGATAAATAATTATCGTTTATTGCGTATCACGCGATATCGCGTGGTACGAGTGCTCGTCGCACTGCCAATCACGTGATATCGCGTGGCGCTAGTCCTCACCAAACAGCTAATATCGTGTGATACCCTCACCAAACAGCCAATCATAAGATATTGCGGGGTGCAAATAAATAAAAATATTTCTTAAAGACTCCAAGAAAAAAGACGAAATCACTTTTGTTCGAATCTAATCTGTGTATACTTTTTTGTATTGATTTTGTGTTGATTTTGTAGGGAATTTCCGGAATTATACGATAATTAACCGAACAGGGTAAAACAAAAATTAATCTTAGTTCTTTTACGTTTAAAAAATCACATGCAGAGAAAAACTAGCCTAAAAAGTCCAGGGAAAAAACAGATTTGTCAGTGACATAATGGCTGCATTTCACAAGAGACACAACGACCGCGATTTTTCCCGTTCCACTTTCTTGCGTGCGTTACAATCATACACTCTAGTTAATACTTCTAGATTACGGAATGTTGAAGCCATTAACGACGAAATACAGAAATGTCATTAGTTGATTTGAAAATCGCGCCTTTTACAATATCAATCGATAGAGATAATTAATGCTCCGTGGTCAAGGCCCACTGCTACCCAGCTCTTGACATGGGTCGTTGTGTGATCGAAAATAATTATGGTATTAGTGACACTTTCGCCACGACTACAACGACCATGGTCGCCATATGGAACGGATGACGGAACATTTTGGGCGTTGTGAGATAGTTTAGGAACGTGCCCATTATGTCACTTTTCCCTGTTAAATCTGACTTGATAGTTTTTATTTTTTTTATGTTTGAAACCTTTTTGATTTTTAAGTGATTCAATTATATTTTTGTTTTATTGTGAAACTTGTGGGTTTTCGAAGCACAAGGTTCCAACCTTAAAAATGCGACATCTCAAAATCATTGTTGTTTGACAAGTATGTCTTTTTCCCTGTAATCTTCAATAAATACAATTATCAGGTGACGAGACGATTCCTACGTTCCCTTCGCTTCCGAAGAAAGTTGGGAACGCGAACAAGAAACCGCAGAAAGAGAAAGAACAGAAGAAACAAGAGGAGAAGAAATCGGACGGACTGAAGAGAGGGCAAAAGGGCAAATTGAAGAAGATGAAAGAGAAGTACAAGAACCAAGACGAAGAGGACAGGCAGAGGATGATGGAGTACTTAAAGGTGAGTTGAACATTGGTAATTTTCAATTTGCTGTATGGATTTAAAAAAATAACATACACTAGGTTTCTTTGCGTATTTGCTCTTATTAATATAGAATCTATCAATCAATTACAAATATACTACAGAAGTAATTTTTTATGCCTCGGGAATAGTAAGTACTTTTTTTGATGAAATTTCGTGATGTTCGGTTGAATAGTTATGGCATGAAAGCGTAACAAAGAAACAAACTCGCATTCCCATTCGTATTGTAACAAACGGCCGTCCGCGATTTCGAATATTGATATAGCAACTCACTAAAATTGCCCTGTCATTGTCGTTGCCGCGACGACGTATTTGTTGTTAAATTCGTTAGAAATACCTTTTCTGTATTTCATGATGATCGGTTTAGTAGTTGTAACGTTAGGATGATTTTACACTACTTACTTCTGGAAGTCATGTGGTTTGTTTTGGACCTGCAGCCCGTAAGCGAAAAGAAGGAATCGAAGAAATTACAGAAGAAAGGTGCTGGGAAGAATGCGAACAAAAGCAAATCTGGTCCCAAACCCGTGAAGAGTCAGCCGGTTGCAGTCATTTTGGAAGCTTCTGACGAAGAGCCGGAGCCCGATGCTGAAGTATGAATTTTGAATTGATCTTCAGAGTGTTTACAATTAACATTGACATTCAGCTACATTATTCCTGAGTGACAAAGGGTATATTGGATTGTGATTAATAAGTTTTTTTTCTGATGCCCAGCAAAGTGGGCACGGGTCAGCTAGTATTTTATATATTATTAATGGGCCCAGCACACGTTGTCCTATTTTGAACCGATTTCAGCGCCATCTCCTGGATCCAATTGTGAATCAAACCATACCGCGACCCACTCAAATATACCAGATTCCATCGCCACATATCAGGCCTAATTTGTAACCCGAAACCATTCTCTAACCCACACAAAAATCATAATTTTCAGCAAAATCGGTCGAACTTTTTCGAAGTTCGGTGACATACACACGAACAGAAGATTTTTTTATACATAGATGTATAATAATGTACAGGTCGATCAGCAAGGTGCTGACGCTGACACGGAGATGCTGTGTCAGCTGACCGGAAGTCCCTTTGCTGACGATGAATTGCTCTTCGCCGTACCAGTGGTGGCTCCATATTCAGCGCTCACTAATTACAAGTAAGACTTCGTTAACTATAAACAAATAATCGACACACAAACACACACATTGTATATTATAACAGTGAAACCTTATTATAACGAACCTCAATATAACGATTTTTTCGATTTAACAAATTCTTAGAATTGTATTTCATTAAATGATGATACCTTTTCCGAGCATTTATTTTACTTTTGACAGATCGATGACGTACCAATTAGTAATGCTAATGCGTTAACGACTCGATTTGTTATAAAAGTCGACTTAATTTATTAATAAGCTTTAGTTAATTATTGTAATTTAAAGTAGAACAATATTTTCTAATCGATTTATTTACGTATAGAGTCGATGGTTTAATAGTCTGCGCGTTACATGATTCACAGAACATCACTATTACGTCACCTACAACAATAAAGTACAACAATTGTTTCATGTGGTGGTTTGTTTGTAGTTGTTTCATGTCAAAATTAAAATAAACGCTTGGAAACAGTATACATTAGGAATACACTTGTAAAAACATTTTTATAACGAATTTTCAATAATTGCATAACAAATAGTAGAATTAGTTGACCTCTGAATAACGATTTTTGTAAGTTTGTCTTGCTAAAACAAATAAAACAACCTCTTTATAAGAAACTCGGTATAACGAATATTTTCTAATCTCCTTCACATTTGTTATAATAATTTCAATGTTACACTGTATTTAATTTCAGATATCGTGTAAAATTGACACCTGGTACAAGCAAACGGGGCAAAGCGGCGAAGACAGCTATACAAGTGTTCCTGAAAGACGCAAACGCGACGTCGCGTGAGAAGGACCTTCTGAAGGCTGTCAAAGAGGAAAACGTCGCCAGGAATTTCCCTGGAAAAGTTAAATTGTCAGCACCCCAACTACACAAGCATAGGAAATAAAGGAAATGTGTCGGTACTGCTATTACAAAACTGCATTATGGCCAGTTCCTATATGTTACTGTTCATTCGCTTGCCTTACCATCGGTTGAATTTGACATTGTTGAACGATCGGTGAGTTACAGGAACCGGCCTTTAATGGCCTGCCTAGACAGCGTACCATATTTAGGTAGCCCCTATAAGCTAAAAAATAACTTTTCGCAATCCAAAGATGATTTGTTAAAGTTTATTAAGTTTTGATTATTTTTACTGAATAAAACAATTACTGAAATAATTTTGTTTTTAAAATTACAATAAAACAATACAGCAAGAATTAACTTAATTATTGTTCATTATATATATATTTTTTAATTAAATTCAATATATTTGAAAAATATTATTAATTAAAAATGTTTAAATAACTAAAATCATTTTATTATCTATTAGCTGACCCGTGCTCATTTTTCTGGGAGTCATTAACAAATATTAAAATAAATAGTTATCACAATCAAATATAGCGCCTATGTCACTCAGGAATAATGTCGTTTACCACATGTGAAATAATCAATTGGTGCAATTTTCAATTACAAAAGTGGTCGCTATTACCGAATTGCTTTGTGAAGTTGTAAGACAAATTCAAGTAGATTCAACTTCCAGTATATCTAGACACATGTTATATATATACAAACACAAATTTCCACTATATGTTGTTAATTGTCTTGTCGTCATTTGGATCAGCGAAAACGAACTATTAAAGGCCCTCAGTTCTGTAATAGCAAATGGGTTGTGTAATTTTAACTTATTATAACTGTACATTGAATAAACTCTGTGGCCTCCTATTAAGGCTATGTTCCTCTTGGAGCTCACAATTACCACGCTCACGACCGCGATTTTACCGTTCCACTTGCCTTGTTAAGGCCATTTACAATTAGAGTTTCATGCCTTGAAGATACGATTGTCGAAAGCAAGAAAAAAATATGATAATGTAAACTAAACATACGATATCGCACATGGAATTGACGTATCTGTGTAAACTAAATTTAAAGAAAGCAAGAATCTTATTTCAAGTTCAGCTAGTCACCAGTCGCGAGCATGAGTGTAGTGCGAAAGGTTATTTTAATTACCTCTGCTCTTTTAAGACAAGAATTAATTAAACAAATCCGAAAATAGATGTGGCGTTAAAAAGTGGATACAAAGAAGAAACACTTCACGAGCCTCAAAGTTGTCTCTTGAATTGCAACAATAATGTGAAGAGTTATTTAAAAATATGTTTCGTGTTTCAAAAAGTACACAGAGCTCGAATAGCAAGTCTCGCATTCAAATCGTTTCAAACTGATTTGAACGATACTTGAATGAACTTGAGAAAATGTCATACGGGATCTAGTTTAGACAAGTCGAAAAAACGTAGCCAAATATTTCAATGCGATTTACGATTATCGATACCTTACCATTATCAAATGACATACTCGTAGGCGCGTTTGGTTTTTGGTTGAATGTAAATGTCAATGCGATTATTATCTAAAGAGAATCGCTCCAAAACGTGACGTAAATGACCATTTACATTGTAAATTACAATCAAAGTTGAGTGGAATGGAGTGTTGATATCATTAATACACAAATGTCATTGGTTGCTGTAGGGTTGATTTGAAAATCGCACCTTTGTCAACGTCTTGATAAAGAGAATTAATGTTCTGTGATCAACGCCTACTTTGTCCCACCTCTGAGACGCGTCATTAGCGACGTTTTCGCAGCGGCCGTTACGACCGTGGTCGCTATGTGGCACTAAGGAGCATTTTGAGCGTTTTGAGCCACAAGAGGAACGCGCCCAAAAAGGTCCATAGTACATTAACGATTTTAATTCCAGATTATTCAAACAGTATCATATTTCTTTTTATTAAGCAGTATAAAAGAGTACATACAACACTACATTGGCTTTTTTACTTTGTTAATCTTCTAAAACACCGTTGATGAACATGGTATTTAGTACAAATAAATATTATACTTTTTGAATAAAAATCTCATTTCTTCCAATAACGTACTTTGGACCTTTTAGCAGCAGTCCACAAGAATTAATCTCGGAAGTTTTCTTACTACATGTAAATAAAATTTATTAACTAAATTCTTTTTTATTTTCTTGAATAAGTAGTGGCAGTTTAGTGCTTAAAGTATCCGGTTTCATTCTAATGGAATGGGTTCAATACCTGGAGCATGTACCGCTTATTTATTATAGGAAGGTTTACAAACTGATATATATACAATACAAATACAATAATAATAAATAAATGAAATACTATAATATAGTTAAAGAAATTAATACATTAAATAGTATATAAAGGCTAAGGCAGCATTTCCGACCCGCGCATATATGTAATTAGCAATTATCTCATGCAGACCTAGTTTATGGAAGTGTGAAACTCGCAGTTCGGTTTGAACATAACGAGTACCTATATCATTCGTTCCTCTAAGCAAGTAAATGGCTCGTGTGGAATGTTTATAGGCTGATGATAATTGATTTTTAAAAAATAAAGTGTTTTAAGCAAATTAAGATAAAGTAAGTGGTTGCTTAATTGTTAGTCCACTCTCATCTCAAACGGCGCGGGTTCGAATCTTGACCGGACAGCAAGCCCCACTTAGGTAGTTTTCTGACATAACATGCATATTATTACAACTACCATGTGCTAAAGATGAAGGAAAACACTGTGATGAAACCCGCACATCGAGATAACCGATGTGTCAAACCCCCCAATCCGTTAAGAAGTGTGGCGGGTCTACTGTTCCAAAAAATGTTCATTTTACAACTTATATGGTTAACAACAGATCGCTCCAGAATAATACGCACTAAAATTATTCAGTAAACTGCACTGAATACCGTTTGTTTTTGTGAATTCTACGCGCCGAAAACGCTATTAATACAAATTAAACATCTTAGAGAAAGAAAAGTAATTAATTACTTCAGGCAGAAAAAAATATATATTCTAGTCTTCTTCTTCGTCCTCTTCTCCGAAGACGCCTTCTCCCTCTCCCAATAGATCTGGGGGCGGTGGGGGAGGCAGATGAGCGATGCGGTAAGCCTGGTAAAAACAAAGATGTCACCCGTGTTATGGAAAACATCGTAAGCTACAAAATTTAGATATTTCATATTTTTACTGTAACATTACACAAAGGTCCTAGTGTAACGACCCACCTGCCGAAGGTATGGTGCCAGCATTTCAGCAACTGAATTATGGGTCTTAGAATTCCGTTGGCATAATACAGCACACGCGCAGAACAGTTAACATTTCACGGCTAGTCCAACGCGATTATGCAATGGAAATAGTACGCTACGAAACTTTTTCCCAAACCTACCTATTCCTTTAAAGGTAAGCGTCCATATACCCGTATCGTAAGCTTCGGACGCATCGTATCAAACATAATTATCGTAGTGTGGCGACATTAATGGCAACATTAAAAACAAGCACGCAAGCGCGAAGCTAATATTAATCTGTGTAACATCAAAACATCGCGCTCTTATATGGACAGGGCGGGGATACAACATTCCCGCCGATTCTCTTGGCGCGAAAACACCATATATCAAAAACCGAGCCTGTCTTTCGGTTTCGGGACGAATCGACACACGCCTTCAACGCGGGCAAGATATTCGGGGTCGTATACAAATTCAGTTCTCGCACTTGCTGCTTTCCCTCACCTAAACCAAAAACCTTCTGGTTGTAAACAACATGAGAGTGTGTGATTAAAAGTATATGACGAAAGTTATCTTTTATTAACCTGTACACCGTTCGACGGATAACCAACCAGCCACACACACATCATCCCTCAGTAGTATTCTTTATATAGAAAATAACACAAGTGCGTCTACTAATCCGCATCGTACGAAGCGCACGAATCTGCTCATCGATAATACCGACTGACGCCTGTGCTCCGAGGGGCAACTTTTGCGATGCGTGCCGATGACGTCATACGGATTTTTTAGCTTTTTCTTCCTCTTCTGCTAACAAACAAGCAATTAAGACAAATTGCTCTTCGCTTTTCTCCATTATCTCAAGCATATTCCGCACGAACGAAAGAGGCTTCGGCATTCCGATTACTAGTGATTGCGTCGGCAAATCCGATCGCTGCCTATACAGTGGATGCATTGTACAAATCTAATCCGTTAGATGCGATGCGTTCGATGCTTACGATGCGAACATGTGGACGAATACTTTAGTGTTAATTATATAAGTATTGTCAATATGAAGAGGTAAAATTATGTACTTTTAGATCCGTAAAAGTATCAGAGTATGTACCTATAAAAATAATTCAACTTTCGGTTGCGTAACGCGTAGTTAGTTGCTATTCAAAATACAATTAATGCGTTCTCATGGAAACAGCCGCTAGATGAAAGGTTCAATATTACGACGAACGCTACGACATTTCGGCTAATATGACATATTAGCCGAAATTTCGTAGGTATAGGTCGCTTAAGAAACACTGCGAACGTATTTAGTCGGAATTTCAGTGGGGTACTTTAGGCGGGTGTGTCGTTATCCTTAGGCTCATATCTCTGATAATGATAAATATTATGAACCTACTAAAAATTAAAGATCAATGACTAACGAATTAAAAATTGTTTGTAGAGTAGCTCTCCTGAAAAACTTAGTCTCTTCCGATGTTCCTACATAACAGGTTCGGTATAGCGTTTCCTATCTTTCAAACCACAAGACTGTACATAAATGTTAAAAAGAGTCCATACCTCCTCGTCAGCAAACGTTGGGTCCGCCATCTCCATCACCTCCGGACCAATGACGTACTCCTCTTGGGGCTGCGACAGTTGCAGTGGGGAGAAATTCGGAGGCTGGTTCTTCAGACCCCATCCGATGTACAAGCATTCCGATTTCCTAAAGGTTACGGTGGGGTTATGAGGGAAGTTTTTCGAGTTACTGTTCAGAATTGTGCCTACGACTTCTAATATCATCAGCTAGACATTCGGCTCCAATTTCTCCAGTCGCTTAGCTCACGTATGCAACATTACTTTTGCGCACTGTGGGGATTTCGAATGAACTCCCAGTTGAATTTTTCCCACAATGCTACGATATGAAGTTTTTCAAAAAGGATGTCGTAAATTTTTTTCGAGGACGGCAGCACATTTATGACATCATTGGTGTCGCAAACTCATACCCAGCAGAAATCACGCAGAAAGACCATGTTGTCGATGAACTAGCACATAAACAGTAAGTTATCTAAACCGGCTCTTTGAGTCGGTAACCGATAGAAGGGATAGGTTCAAAAAATTTGGATTTAGGTTGTAAAAGATGATATGCATGCTAATGGTCTCAAAATAAATAATGTAGAAGGTGTGAGAAGTAAAGAAGATAAAGTAAGAAAACGATCTCCGGAGCTTAAAAGCAACAATTTGAACTCAAACGTGATTTAAAACAGAATAATAGCCTCACTTTCCAGCAGTCGCGTAAGCCACAGCGCCAGGCCACACATTGCTCCTGATGACAGCGATCGCTCTATCCGGTGCTAAGATCGTGCTGATTCTAGTACTCCAAGGGTTCTGGCCCTCTATCCTCGCGTCCTCAGACAAAGAGGTGAAGAGCGGTGGACCAGTCTCAGGCTCTATTGGCGGAGGACCTTCGTCTTCTTCCTCTTCTATACCTTCTTCCTGATAAGAATAGGGAAAGTGATTACAATACGAAGTATTTCACACGAAACATGCGATAAGCTCTGATCTATTTTCGGCAGAAATAATAATTTTGTTAGAATAAAGAGTATGTTGATTATTTCTTCCATCAATATTAAGTATTAAGGTCCAAAGCTCATTAGAGCCATCCGGGGCAGCACCAGTTCACTTCATTCGCGAGATGTCCATACGCTGACGATGAGTGAACCACTTCGATTATTTATTTTATGGTCGTATATGATTCCAATCACTGACAGACTACCTAATTAGCAATTCGTAGATCACGCGTTATTCACTTGTTGACTATGCCAGGTTCATTGGTAGACAACGCGACTTCCACCCGTGGAAGGCGGTAATTGTATGACCCTTAAATACTCGAAATTTTGTTGAATTACTTTAAGCCGTTTTAAAGCCTATTCGAGGCAAACTTTAAGTCAGACAGGCAAAAATCGTTTAAGCATCTTATAAATAGCAGTTTTCACTTGGCATTGAAATCACGTAATTGACATTTAATACAGATAGATACTGATTCTTACCATGCCAGCGTTAGGATTCCACCATAAGGTTCTTCCTTGTTTCAGGATATGTCTGCCGTGGTGAACCCAGTAAGTAAGGTTCGTGTCCACGAGATCTTTCAGTGTGTGACCTTGGTAGTACGGGTTCGGGTTAAAGTCCAAGTCACCTGTCGAGTAAGAGAGTTTAAATTATAAGAAGACTGTATTCTTGGAACTCTATATCTGAAATTCAAAGTCCATAAACGTCCTTCTGCAGAGCTTTAAACTCCTCATATTACAAACTGATGGTAGCCTTGCCACGTGTAAGTTTATGGGGTGCTGTTACATATTACATATATTTATATAAAATAAGTGTAGTTCGGACCTTAGAAGTTCTTTGAGGTTTGGACGATCATTTAATTAATTCATAAAATTAAACGGCTATAAAAAGTACCTCTCTATGTTTTTAGTATTAATAGATTATATTATATTAATAGATTACATTATATTAATAGATTACATTATATTAATAGATTACATTATATTAATAGATTACATTATATTAACGTATGTTCATTGAGACAGGGATTATCTGTATCTAAAAGGCTACAGGCATTCACACGCTTGGTAAAAAGCATTGGCATGTTTGATGCATCGGCAATATCGATGTTCAGATTTCCTCACGATACGTTCCTTCACCTTAAGCACGCCGTAATAATATCAACATGTACATTATAAACAACAATTCCAAAGAAAGCGACGCTTACCCATCCCTTCCTCCATATCAATATCCTCCTCTTCTTCACCAGAACCAAAAGTATAAAATCCTTGCGGTGAGATGGCAGTGGCAGATTGTATTCGAGCGATCTGCGCCCTCAAATAGTTACGTTCACACCCATCAAACGGTGGAAACACTTGGACCTAACCGTGTATCGTCAACATATTATTGATTATACTACAAAGACTCCAAAAGAATATTTATAGCGAGGCGTGACAGTCATTTTGAATTAAGGATCAACGAATTCTAAACGAACATAGAGCAGCGATTGTACTACAAAGAATCTTCACAAAAATAATGTCATCACAGGCAATGATAATTATGTCAGAGTATAAGTAGAGTAAGTAAGAGATGCTTGTAGACACAATTTCTCACAGTCGCTTTATTTATATAAAAATGTTGTTAACAACACTTATTGGAGCAAGTAACAAAACAAAAATATCATAAATTATTATTATATCTCTCCGTTTCTCAGTCTGTCTCAGAGCCCACAGTTGTCAAGTTCACAGCGTCGCGTCGGCTCAACTTACGTTCTCCGCCCGCAGATTGGGTGATTCAAACAAAACAGTGATAGTTTTAGTGTGTACCCTCAGTTGTGTCCTTCAGTGGAGTGTGTATATAAAGAAGTTCCATCTGGTCAATAATTTAAAACAAAAAATATCTAAAAGAACAAAGGTATATTAGTAAATCAAGACGTTACCTCGGCATCTAAATCACCAGTCATGCAGTGCACCGTCAAGCGAGCGACTCGAATTTGGTCAGGCATCACATCCGGGAGGCAGATCCAAGGCTCACCAGGATTATTACATACCCAGAATACCTGAGGGATTTTTTTCGTATATTTATGAATTAACTATATCTTGACTTCGTGAAACCATTAAAAAACCACAATATTGTAACATCATAAAAATTGCAGATCGAGTTTTTTCTCAAGTAAACCTAAAGGTCACAGAACCGTGATAAAAAAAGACATGAGAAAGGTTATTGTTCTAAACTACTTACACAAATTTGTCAGACAATGTCTAAGGCTAGATCTTGCGAAATTCTCACGTCCATCTGTATGGAGAGCGCCCTATGTTTGCCAAAACGCAGTTTCCACTTCAGGACGCCTCTGCTCCATCGCGTAAAATCATGTCATATGTATTTGAAATCTATTATATTAATGTACATACTTTGTGATTTGAAATCAATATATTTTCGAAAAGTTTTATCTGGGGAAAACACGTCATCTCCGCTAGGGCTCGATGAAATAAATGCTCTACCTCCACGTGGTGAAAAATAATATCCATGTTTTGATAGATTAATAAAACCTGTCGAAGGCCGTGCGAAAATGAATAAAAAAGAATACGGACTCCGAATCGTTACCTAACGCTCACGCTAGGATGAGCATTTATAAAGAAGTTTCTGTTTCACGTTTTAACCTTCTTATTAACGCCTTGGCCTGGTCTTTCTACGGGTATAATGGGAGGTGGCTGCCACGTGGAGACAGGCTCTGGTGGTAACTTTGGAGGCACTGGTTCTTTTGATTTCTCTTCTTTCGCTTCTCCTTCGCCCACTATAAAAATAATATAAAATTCGACTGAGATAATGATTTCAAATATCGCTTCGAAGGAGTCAAGGCCTCTTAATTTGCAATGCTACTACGCGGCTGTTACCGTACAGAAGATCTACGCGGGTGTGTTTCAAAGACTTATAGATCCACACTCCGTTATTCCAATTCCTTTGAACCTAATTCTTCTATAGTTCTGTACCCCAGTCAAACTGAATATATTTTCTCTTTAATTGTTCATAAACCCGTATACAATATTACGGGGAATTACGACTTTAAAACTAGAATTTCTTAAGGAAAACGTATGAATTCCTAATGCCGAAACCCCTATTTGCTTAAGTTTTCTTTTGGTGCATAAAAACCGTGGTTTGACAGGTTTTAACACGCTATTTTAAACTATTTCTTATTTTTAAATAATCAAGGGACGTTCACAGAAAACCTGACAGCTGAGCTAGCCTTTATTCTGTGAAGGATTCATCTCTGAGCACTGAACACAATTATATACTGAAAAGTAATCGGAGACAGGCTAAAGTGTTTTTACTCACATAGTTCTTTTTGTTCTTCTTCTGGAGGCCGAGCTTCTCCTTCACCCTCCCCTTCTCCAGGCATATCTTTCAATTCAAATTCCTACGTAAAGAGACCATCATCAGTACGAGTTATGAATTTTAAAAAAACCATGAAATTAATAAGGAGCTAATTGAGAGCTTTCAATTTAGGACGGATTTGAGATTAAAAAATTATTATAGACACCATAATTGTCCTATTCAGGACTTAAATACATCAAAGCTGGAGTACCACAGGGAAGTGTCTTAGGTCCGGTCCTGTACCTATTAAACACATGTGGTATTCCGGAACAAGAAAAGAACACCATTGCTACGTTCGCAGGCACCATAATGGCTACAGGGTTCACTCATAAGCTGTGGAAAGAGTATATATAATAATATGTCGTGAACCCAATTTACAATTGACGAAAGTATGGCGACTAAATTAAACGAAACTATTCTAGTCTATTTATATTGGTTTTATCATCAAAATGACCAAATTATATCACAATAAGCTTTGCGGGTAGCTCATATCAAAAAGAAACGCTAAGAGTTAGATCTACGCTACAAGAAAATGAACTGGTATTTAAGACATTCTGTCCAGTCAATATCCAATATTATATATATATATATATATATATATATATATATATATATATGTCGCAGAACGGCCTCGTTCTCACGACATCCCCAGTCATTGCAGGTTTAGTGGGCGTCATCAGGATAAAATGCGAGCATAAAACACAATAGCCACGGTTTATACACTTTTAATTTAGATTTGATCAACATTATGACATAGTTTAGACCGAGCAGCGGGTTCAGGGCACCCGCTCATACTTCCAGCTTAAATTACAATATTCATAACTTTTATTAGGTTAGAACGATCTTGAAGTTATAGAAACATTAACAAATCTAATTAAATTACATTAAGAATTTTAGAAGTGATTATAATGTAAACAAATGATATTGTGCGTTATACATCCAGTCAACAATACATCGTCATATCGTCATAGTCATAGCTTCCCTCCGACATATATATATATATATATATATATATATATATATATATATATATATATATATAATAATAATAATAGTAAATATTTCTATACAGACAAATCCTAATACCAGAGTGGACCTATAGGATACAGCTATAAGGCTGCACCAAGCCAACCAACGTAAATATAATACAAAGGTTCCAAAATAAATTACTCAAAGATATCGTCAACGCACCTTGGTAAATAATACCAGCCAATATCCATCGGGACCTAAAAATTAACCTCGTAGCCAGCACATTTAGTAAACACTCTGAAGTTTACCAGCAACGGCTTCTTTACCATATGAATGTCGAGGCTATCGAGATCCTCGACAATACGGAGCTAGTAAGAAGACTTGAAAGGAGGCCTATTTGTGTTAGTGTTGCAAATCTATCAAGAAAAATTAAGAGCAATGACTGTGGTTAACGACAACAAAGAACACATCAACAAAGTGCCTTCCCTTTAATAGAGATAATAAGAAAACTGTTGTTGGACACATTCTTAGTATAAATAATTATATCTAGATTTTAGGTCAGATTTAAATTAATTAATAATTTTGTATCTTTGTTGTATGTATAAAATGCAGCATATAGTAAAATATAAACACCTAATTTTCTTAAAAAATGGTTATTAAATAATGGATTGTTCTGTTGTCTATATATGTCATATAGACAACGGAACAATCCAAAATTCAATATGACTTTTGATTGTTCGGCATATTCTAAGGGTACCAGTTTCACCGAAAAGGCTACGGAACATCATAAATGGAAATTAATTTGGTTGTTTGTATTTTTATTGTTATTATGTATCGTAGGTACCAAATAAAAATAACATCTGAATTTACTAAAATACCCTAATTCTTCTGTCCAACTCTTCCAAGGTGAGGTGTGTTTCCGCAATGTAATAGTTCGCTTTGGTGCCGAAAATCTTGCCGAAGAACCTGAAAGTGCATTTCTATTAAAAGCCTATTATTTATGGAAATTATCATTACAATCCATCTACCAATCGTCAGTACCTATCTGTATTAAAAGTATCGTAAGTGTTGATCTGGAATATAAACTCTGACCAGTTTCATTTAAATCTGTTTAATATTTTTCACATGATACTCTAATAGACAGATAGGCAAAGTTAGAAATGGGCGTTTTCTCTTTTTTAAATTAATTTTACAAACACGACTTCTACAAATTTACTATGTACTCGTATATTATAGCTAGTTAGATATGATGATAACAGCTCATAAATATCCCACTGCTGGGCTCGGGGCCTCCCACTATTGGGGAACGGACAGGACCTATACCCGCCACGCTTGTCCAAGGCGGCTTGGCTGCTTTGACAGTGTCAGTGTGTTTTTCTTCAATATTGTAAGCACGTGGTAATCACAACAATATGCACATTAAGACAGAAAACTGCCTAAGTGGTGCAAGTGTTACGGCCAGGATTCGAACCCGCGTCCTTTGAGTTTGGGATGCGTGCGCTAGCTATTACGCAATCATCATTGTATGGTTGAGATCCACGCACCAGCTTGGGTCCCCCCCAAACTTCTGTGCCTGTAGTTCGCTAACCGTGTGTGGGACCCACCAGACCGGAAGAGGCGCTAGCATGCCCTGTCAGAAATAGTGCTATACTAATGCCACTCCCCAGTTAGGGATACCCACTAAAACCCCTGGGTATTCCATCCTGCGCCTTATGCCAGCACTGCGGGAAACCGTCCCAACTCCGCGATGCCCTGGCAGGCGGGGCCTCGCGCACAAGCTTCCACTGCCGAGGGACTACTTTTGTCCCCCGGCATCTTCTAGGTCTAATTCGGGCGTGGGGCGGTTTGTAACTCGCCCCATGGGAGGAGGGTGCGCGCGTGCGGAACACTCGCGCTCTCATCCCGACGGCATGTGCAGGTGAGTTAGAACCCCTATACGCCCTCAATCACGCCCTCGACGTCGGCGGCCTTTGGCCGGAGCGGAGCAAGGAAGTCAACCTCCTTCACAAACATAACGTGCTCGCAGAAGGACACGGCGTTCCAAGGTGCGACGACCGATCACAAACAGGACAACGCACCGAAACGTGACACGATAACGCATACTGTATCCTACACGTAAATGCTGGCAATCAGTCTATGGATCGCAGACTGCGGTGTTTCACAACCGCATTGTTGTGGCATCGGCTTTATTGTACTTAGGCTTAGACCATCAATAGATAATCTAAGACTTAAGACTACATACAGAATGAAAACGTTTTAAATACTACCTTACAGTAGAGACAGGTTCTTTAATACCCAGCATGTTGAGAGCGATATACACGGCATAGCACTCGCTGTCCGGGAGTCCATAACCGGCCTGACATTGATAAAAGTTTAATTTTATAAATATTTGGTTAAGGAAAGGGAGACGCTGTGGTTGCCCAGTGACTAAGAGTGTTGACTCTCGTTCCAATGGCGACGTCGTACATTAATGCAAGCGAAACAGAGGTCAAAAATTTATTAATTGAACAAATAAGATAAAAAAAAATTAAACCTCTCAATCAAACAATAATATACTTAATAAAACTACGTTTTAAGCGCGATAATTTATTTGATTTTAGTTATTCCGACGTTTCGGCCGCTTTTCAGTTGCGTTGATCACGGAAGACAAAGATGACATTTGTCAACGATTATTGTTAAAGTTTTATTTAGCCTACCGCCAACTTGTTTATTTTAATTATTAATTACCGCGCTTAAAACCGTTATTTATTTTTATTTATTATATATACAAGTCGCGAAAACTTATAAAATATTAAATAATTTACTTGTTTGGGTCAAATCTTACTGGACAGATGGAAGGAGGCTGGAAAATCAGACGCTGTGTCAACTCCTAACACAGCATACCGCTGAGTTAGCAGCCTCATTGTCGTATATCTAAATTACATTTTCTAAAGTGTTTATGTTCGTACATTATATTATACTACTAGACAGTAGCTTTATTTTACTAACAAAAACTTAATTTGGTTTACTGCGTCTGCCTGTCTGTTGAACTCACGCAATAGAAAAAAAAACTATTTTTATAAAGTTATGATGATGAAAATAATGGTACTTGAACGCCCGCTCTTTGATATGAACACTTTCAGAATTTATTGTAATATTAGAGAGGTCCCGGCAGACGTTGTCCTATCTTGAATTTTGATTTTTAGGGAATTTTTTAAATTAAAATATAGCCTATGTTACTCAAGGATAAAGTAGCATTCTAACATTCTAATGGCGAATTTTTTAAATAGGTCAAGAAATTTTTTACTCGTTACAAACATACAATAATAATAATACATAAAATCTTTCGTCTTAATAATTCCTCTATATATATATATATATATATATATATATATATATATATATATATATATATATATATATATATATATATATATATGTAACTTGGCACTGGCACCTCAGAAGTCATGTTACATTCGAATTGTTTTGACACCATGTTTTTGATATATTCTTCTGTCCTCTTATGTCACTATTTTTTCAGTCGTGTATTACTTACATTATATTATATTAATATCCTTATTGTGCTTATTTTAATAACAGATAACAGACTACTGCCGATCCTAATTTATCTACATATATATATATATATATATATATATATATATATATATATATATATATATATATATATATATATGGTGGGGAGGTAGCTTAGAACCAGGAGACGGACTTACTACGGACGGACGTACTTTTTATCCCGTTGGAACCGGTAGGTGGCGCTGAGATCGAGTTCTAGAATCCTCCTAGTCACCTGGAGCGATTTTGTGATTTTGTTTTTGTGTTTGAGTGGGTTCCCGGATGGTTTAGATTCGCAATTACAACCGGTAGGTGGCGCTGGGATCAGGTCCTAGATTTTTATTTTTTCAGTGCAGAACAACGTCTGCCGGGGTTGCTAGCATTATATAAATATGTAAACTAGCTCCTTAGCGAAAAATTATAATATAAAGTGACCTCCCGGAAGTAGTAGTTGTGATCGACCAGATCAACTATTTTAGGCTTCACGTCTTCCTCTTCAAGGTCAAGCTCTTCTTCCTCTTCTCCAAGGTCGTCAGCTTTCTCCGCTTTGCTGGCAACCAGCTGAAATTTTTTATCTGTTTACCTAAATTATGCCCACTTCTTCGCCACCTTCACAGAAGGGGACAGGAAAGTGGACGAGGCGAGTATGTAAGCACAACGTTGTTGTGCGATGCAAGCGTAAGCGCGATACTCTCGTGCTCATTTAGGTGAATAGGTTGTGAGAATTTAAACATTCAGGTCCAAAATGCTTTCCCTTCTTACTTTTGAACTGTGAGAAAAATTTGAAATATTCCACATTTTTCATCCATGATATAGTTTTAAAATACTTTCAGCAAAAATTGGTTTAAATTCGCTAAGTAAATTATGGCCCATTTTCATTGTTTTTGGTCAAACTTACCCGAAACATTTCATCAACACGCCTAACCAGAGATAACTGCGGCGGTGATAAATATAAGTCATTGAGCAAATCGAAATTGGGTCTGAACTTCTCTTGCTTAACTTCCCAAGAGAACTGCTCAAAGTTATCCACCACATCTGTAGGCTTGTGTGATAGAATCTTCTGGATTATGTCAACTAGGTGATCATATCTGGTAAAATAAATTCGTAGACATGTTTAATAACCACGTACTTAAACGTCGCAAAATAAGCAGTTACTTAGAAAAACTTTCGCGATATTACTCTCTTCAGTGACACATGACATTCACATAGTATTTTCTTAAGTTTTCGCGCTACCTACACTTAATTAATAGATACGTTTTAAAGATTTTAAGCGTGGAATTTTATTACCGCATAATTAAATAACATACCGCGCTTAAACCCGATAAAATTTTGTTGTAATTACCACATGGGGTTGTTTAAAAGGGGCGTCATAAAAAAATTTGAATCCGGTAATGAATTGGCGGCGTTACCGGTTTTGTAACTACTTTCTTTCAGCTGGGTCGTCTGCTCGTTTACCTGCTTCAGGCATTAAAAGTCAATAATCTTTATTGTAAGGTAATTTAAAGACCAATTAAAAAATATTGATACCTACCTACAAGTAATGTGTTAGATCTTATTCCTTGTTAAAAATATTGTTCCTACTATTAAATCCATTAGAAGACTATTATAGAAGTTTGACTAGACAGCGAATTATATTAGACTCGACGCTACGGTCGTTAGAATTATAATCCCAAAGCTAACTATAACTTAATTTAGCTTAGACATATAGTTTATAAGCAAGCCGTATATGAAGCGCATTATATTTCAATACCATAACTATTTATTTATTCTTACAAAGTATCTCCCGTAGCAGCACTTTGCTGTTTTAAAAAATTCTTCGCCAGAACCAAGTCAGAATTAAGATCTGGCATAACATTTTCTGTCGCTGCTATTATATCAGGCTCCAATAGAAATGTTTGAGACATGTTGGGCTTTCAATATGTTCAAAATAATTAATAATTTCAAATGTAACGTATTGTGTTACTCCTATTTTTTCTTAATACCCATAACGTCTTTATATATTCAATGTACTCTTTGCCATAACGTGTTGAAAAAGGTTGAAAAGTCATTGCAAAATGTTGATTTTTACTTTTCCCAGTATTATTTACAGATTTCAAATAACTACAAAGGTAGAATATCAATGAGTAATTAGTAAGTAATTCGTTCATTGTTTACAAAAATTACTGAACGGGAACTGAAGGGAGACGTTGTGCTGTGCAATTTTATTTTCTAAAAACGTGTTAAATTACTCTAAAATGAACAATAGTTGCAGGATATTGATAGTTTTGGAGTAGGAATTATGTGTTTTTGTGAGAAATGTGAACTGTATAGTCAGATGTGGCCTTTCGAGTTTTTACAAGAACTCCATTGAATGGCGTCGTTTGTAGCCTGCAATACAACTGCGCTACTATACGAAGACCTATTAAACATATCAGAATTGGCTTTTGGACTAAGATTGTTTGGACAGCCAGGTGGTAGGGCATTTGCCCGATTGGATGGCTACCACCCCTGGTCTAAAGTATGTCGCCATAACAACCTTGTGTTGTGTTCCGGCATTAGTGACCAGGTTCCAGTCTCCCTTAAGAGAGCAGCAGCGCATTTGTAGCACCTTTGGTGTTGCAAATGTCCATAGGCGATGGTAACCACTTTCCATCAAGTGAGCCGTCTGCCTGTCTGCTGAACTCCTGCAATAAAAAAATAAAAAAAGGATTCTTTGCCTGCCATTGTGGCTAATAAATAAACAACAACATATTGACTGACTTGACATAACATCAATTCAATTTGTCAAAACATAACATAACCTCGGAGTTTTTGGCGGGAACTGAAAGGGGACGTTGCGCTGTGCAGTTTTATTTTCTAAAAATGTGTAAAAATACATGTGTTTTTGTGAGAAGTGTGAACTGTATAGTCAAATGTGGCCTTTCGAGTTTTCACAAGAACTCCGTTAAATGGCGTGGGTTGTAGCCTACAATACAACTGCGCTACTATACGAAGATTTATTACATCAGACTTGGCTGTATGGACTAAGATTCCTTTGCCTGCATTTGTGGCGAATTCTACAAAAAAAATTAACATAACCACAGACCAGTGTTACCAGATGGGGGGATTGCCTGCAATTCGGGGAGTTTTTTGACGTCGGGGGGGAGATTTGGGGGTAAAGATTCTTTGGGGGGACATTCGGGGGGCAATATTTTGTTGTCAGAAATTTTTGGCGATATTTTAAGTATTAATAATTCATCTACAAACACAATTATCATCACTACAATTATTATATCTAAGTTATAATACGGTATTATTACTTTATCTTAGAATTATACTCTACTAGTAAATCATACTTCAATTGAATAGTTCATTTTATTAATTCAATTCATTCGTTCGTTCATTTACATCATTAATTTTATTTATTATGCCGTCTCTACTCGTATGCGTCGTATCTTATAGGCTACTTTCCGTTAGACTCACAACGACTACGTTCACAACCGCGGTTTTTCCCGTTCCACTTATTTGCTGGCGTCACAATCGTAAGCTCAAGTGGAACGGTTATTTAACCCACTTATTGACACGGGTCGTTGTTACCCCCCCCCCCCCCCCCCCCCGTGAGCGAAAATGATGACGTTTTCGCTACGACGGTAGTTTTGCTTTTTTATTTCTCCTTTAAAATAAGTAAAAAATGTTTTGGGGATTTTTTTTCTCAAAAAGCTTATATTTGGGGATTTTTGACAAAAATTTGGGGGTTAATTGACATGGTCATCTGGCAACACTGCCACAGACTAGTATTGTACCAAGGTAAACATAACCTCTTTTAGTACCTACAGTATTTTTGTTTTTATTGCTACATTATTTTTTGTTTAACATTGAAAATTAATCAAATATAAGCTAATAACATATCACAAATTATCTTTAAGTATTTAATGAGCCAAATATTGTTTAAGCTTTCAAAAACGAAGTTCTAACCCTAACCCTTGAACTCGATTCAAAATAAAGTCACCTCGATGGCAAAATTCGACGCTGCCGCTTACAATTTTCGCAAAAAATGTCCCTATGTCGAAAAAGACCTTCTTCGTTGGTTCCCAGGACATATGAACAAAGGTCTCAAGCAAATGCAACGCAAATTAAAAAGCGTAGACTGCGTCATCGAAGTGCACGATTCTAGAATACCGTTCACTGGTCGAAATCCTGTATTTACCAGTACGTTAACTGGTGCTAAGCCCCATATCTTAGTGCTAAATAAGAGAGATTTGACTATCCCATCATTAATACCAAAAATTAAAGAACAATTAAAAGCTGAACACAATATTCAGAACACAGTGTTTACGAATTGCAAGGATGAACATTGTCGTGGTTTGAAGACTCTGACACCGCTTATGGTGGATTTAATCAAGGATTCAGAAAGGTTTAATAGGTCAGAGGAGCTTGATTACAATGTAATGATTATTGGTGTTCCTAATGTTGGTAAATCATCTTTAATAAATATGTTAAGATCTAGAAATCTGAGAATAAGACATGCACTGCCTGTGGGTGCTGTGGCGGGAGTTACAAGGAGTCTCATGACTAAAATGAGAATACATAATGACCCTAGTATATACATGTTAGACACACCAGGTAAGCTGATTTAGGGATTCAGTACTTTAAAATTTCTTTGTTTCCAAACTAGTGTCTGTAGTTTTTAAATATATATACTTTAATGAAATACAAAAGCAATATAATATATATATATATATATATAAAGATACAACAGTATAATATAAATTACATACTATTGAATACAATGTAAGAAAACTTAACTTATTTGTATTGTATTCTACCCATAGTCCCTCAAGACTATAAGTAGAATACTGAGCCCAGATCACCGTCTTCTATGGGTAAGGTGCCCAGAAGGCTGGCTACGTTTCCTCGCTGGATCGCCATACTGATCCGTTGGCCGAGGTAGGCACCAGCCCTTTGATCACCTGAAGAGTCGATGAGTCGTTTTGATAAATTTTGGTAGAGGCTCATGGCCTCAGGACCCCACGGTCCAAGCGTCTCGACAGCAAACGGCACAAACATATAACTCTCACTGAGGGTTGCATATTTCCGCCGCTTGAGCGATTCCGCTGTTTCCGCCGCCGAACCGGCCGATCTAGAAGTGTTTGGTAAATGGGATGCGGCCAACGTGTCTACGCAAGTCGCATCCCACACCAAAGGCTTGCCACGCTGCCAGGGAATTAGAGTCATTCCGTCAGGGCGCCTGCCATCATCACGTGCAATACCGTTCGGCTCCAATAGAGCCGGCACGTTAGCGGTGGCAAGCGCCCTCCGTAAGACATCATTCAGGGCGGCGTGGCGTGACCATCTGCCGGCACTGCGGCGGCAAGAAAGACCGTGGTATCCCGGGTCGATTACCTCTATACCACAGACACATGTGTGTGGTGCACATATGCGAGAACCTAAGCGCAGGTTTATAGCCAAAGAAAAGGAAGTATTATCCAATAATGTACCTATGTTTGGGGAGGGGATAGCTTGGAGCCAAAAACCAGACTCTTTGCGAGAAACGGCAAGGATGCGGGCACGTCCTGTAGAGTTAGTTGAATTTAGAAGTTCTGTGTTTAATCCTCTACATATAGGTTCATCCCAGCATCGTTGCGAATTCATGATCGTGGGAATGTCTTCACTAGGACAGACCATTTTCCAGGCGTTTAGTGCTTCATTTAAAAAGGATGTATTGACATTATCCCAGTGTTGCATAATTTTTTTAAATAATGAGCCAGTGCTGTAGGCGGATGAAAGAAAAGCCGGTAGAGCAACGCTAGAGATTTTGCGGATGCCTAAACCTCCAAACCTAATGGGTAGGGAAGCTTGGATCCAGTTGTTGTCTGAGAGTTCTGAATTTAAAATTTTACTAAGCACATCTTTAATGCGATTATCTAGTGGTTTTATAAGATTAGAAAATTTCCAAAGCGGGGCGCATCGTAAAACATATGTTAATTTTGGTACAAACAGACAATGTCGTATAATGTGATATGCAATTTGAGAGTGAATATCGAAAAGTTTAGAGTATGACAAATCAAACGCCGCTGATTGCTCAGTCAGATAATTTGGAATGGCCTCATCTAGAATAGGGGCTCCAAGCAAGCGAAGAGAATCCTTCTCCAGGACCTTAATACCGGGTGCGACGACATTGAACATATTGCTAATATTGTCGCTTTCGTTTTTAGACAGGCTATCGGACAAGAAAATTTCGCATTTTGAGAAATTTAACTCTAATCCTATTGAATTAAATTTTGATATCAGGATAAGTAGGTCTTGGAGTACAGTTTCTGCGTCGCCGCCTAGAGTCCCATCGTCTAGATACCACACATTGAATTTAGATTTGAGGGATTCGATGACCGGATGGATCGCCAAGCTGAAGATGGCCGGACCTAGCGGGTCGCCCTGTTGACAGCCCACAGATGATAGAATAATGTTGTTTTTATACATAAGATTTGTGGGTTTTGAATAGCTTTCATGAAGGTAATTTGATATTTCTGGAATATTAGATGTTACTTCGTGTAACATGACGGACCTGTCGACAGAGTTAAAGGCATTCTTTACATCTACTTTTAAAATAACTTCTCCGCATTTATTATTTATGAATGACCGCAAAGAATGCACGGCTGCTTCACAGCCTCCTTTAGAGCCGAAACCTAATTGTAAGGGTTGGAATTTGTTTTTTAATTTTGTGGATATATGGCGGCAACAGACCTTCGAGGCGATTCGTCGTAACGAGTTGCCTACGGCGATCGGTCTAATACCGCCATCTTTCTTTTTTAGAGCTATTAAATTTGCGCCGTATAGAACTTCCCTGATTCCGTCGGGAACCTTTCCTGCAAGCATCAGGTTTATAATTTGGGTAATGTGTTTTAGAAGAGTTTGGCCAATGTTGCCTGTACAACCGCTAATAAGGTCTTTCAAATGTTGTGGAGAAAGGCCGTCTATTCCAGCAGCAGAGCCAGTTTTAAATGACATTATTGCTGAATAGACGTCTTTAGTTGATGCTTGTAGGAACTCTGTTTGTGAAGAGGGAGGATCTGGCGGAGAAGTCTGTGAAGTAGTTGGAATAGGATGCTTGTCTTTTAGTGCCGAGAGTGTGTCTGCTGAGTCTGGTGCTAGGCTATCGTTAGAAAAAAGTAAGCAGGCTGCCCCTTTCAGGTCTCCCTCGCTTACTTTATTTTCAATCTTTTTTGATAGATTTACTGAGAATTTATTGCCTAAGATATGGGACGTATCTAAATTTTCAATTGTTGGACGGCAGCAGTTCTGTTTGATAGTTTTAGTTAAAGAATTGTTTTTATCAAGGCCGCTCGAATGGAAAACTCGGAACGAGAAAAATAGGTAGCTTTCCCAATTTGTGGGAGAATTTTCAGCTAAAATTTTTGCCAATATTTTTGTGAGATTTTCTGCCACCGTGATGCGTGCCCCCCGGGGGATACGCCGAATTAATGGAGTATTATTTTTTAAGCAGGCCAAACGTTCCCATAAGGCGGTAAAACTAGTCTGAGGATTGGAGGCCGAATCTGTTAATGTGCTGGGGCACGCAGAACAATTTGTTTGGGTATTTTGGTGGTGAATTTTTGAAATATGGATATTTAGACCCCTGCTCCCCTTAAAGAAACACGGGGTAGGGCAATGAGGGCATTGAGAAAGTGAGGTAGAAGTATTATGGGCACTGGAGCATGTTTGCGGCATAGGTTTCACGTGGTATGTGCACCGTCTAAATATATTCCTAATAAAAAATAAACCGTGAGATTTGGTGACCTAAACTCAATAACAGTGATTTTATATAACACTAAACTTAAAAAATAAATAAATAAATACTAGGAGGACGTTGTGGAGCAGGCCTGGAGACGGGGATCGTACCACTAGGGGCACGTCTTCATACCGGTCGATGCTCGACGCAGCGTAGCCGGTGGTTTGGTATGGACTGAAAAGGAAAAATAATAATATAAATAATGATTGTATTTAGAAGATATGAAGCGCCTGTAGATCTTGACGCGGAGGCTGTCCGTCAGGCGGGTGAGTTTGATGCTCGGTGCGTGCAGCGGCCGATGCGTCGAACCCCGGATGAGTCTGAGAACAAAGACACTGATGAGTTGAGGATTCGTGAAGTAGATGAAGGGGGATACTGTTCCTATCTGCGACAGCGAATGGCTGTCGTAAAATATAAATTTAGACTAAATAAAATTAAATAAAATAGGGGACAAGAAAAATATACGTCAAGTCACTTTGACTGACGTGACGTTTTTATGGGTGGTTTGGTGGTTTTTATACGCCACCCATGCTCGTGCAGCCTGTTTTAGGCCATATAACGATTTCCTTAATAAGCAAACTTTGTTCTCTGCGCCTTGCTTATAAAAACCTTCCGGTTGTTGCATATATACTTCTTCTTCTAGATCTCCATTCAGAAATGCAGTATCCACGTTGTATATATATATATCACTACTGTTAGGTGCAGGAGCGCAGGGGTCACCCTAAATGAAACGCCCCTTAGGAAGTGACTGTATTTATTTATAGATGCTACAGCAGCAACAGATGCGATCAGCACTACTGTATTAAACAACACATTCAATGTTTACCAACACAACTTAGCACTAGAACCCTGATGTTACACTGAACACAGATAGCACTAATTGTATTGATTACACCAATTAATACGAGTGGCACTAATCACAATACACTAGTGGTCCACAAGATCCACATAGTCATGCTGAGAGTCCGTTGGCTGTTGAGTCTTCGGAATGCTCCTTGACTTGACTTTTTTCCATATATTTGTATATACTCAACATGAGATACCAGAGGCTCGCCCCAAGCTTACTAAGGTACTATCAAAATGCAGATTCTTAGCAACTAATGGAACGAGCTACATATTTATGGTAAGTGTGGTGTGGGGGTACGTGATTTCCTAGGGTGAGGTAACGGAAACCCCGTTACCTATTCTGTCCGCAACATCTACAATTATTTTTGTTGAGAGCACAAAGGTTGGTTTGCGTTCAGTGCATTTAAATTTTAATCTGTTGACCATATAGATAATCTGTGTTCATCATAAATATATGTCTTGTGTGTACACAATGGTGCAAGTCTGACTACATGCTAGGTCTGAATCAGTTTGGACCACTCTTGATGTAACAATGCTATGACTGATTTACCACTATTGTTTTATATTAATTTGAATAAGCAGTAATTATTTTATTTCAGGTATCCTGGAGCCTTCAGTTAAAAACATAGAAATGGGCTTGAAACTCGCTCTTTGTGCCTCCCTCCAAGACCATCTAGTAGGTGAAGAGGCTATTGCAGACTACTTATTATACTGGTTAAATGCTCATGGCAAGTTTAAATATGTTGAATACATGGGATTGCAAGAGCCTTCAGATGATATTCATAAGGTATTTTTGAAGTGAAACTTCTATATAGACGGGGGTCTTACAATTTTTCGCTCACGAAAAAGTGTCACAGTCACATGGTCTAATACTTACATTTTTAAACTCGTGATATCTTTCGAATGGAATGTCCGAGTTGAATAATTCAAAAAGTTATATAAAGGTATTGAAGCAGTCTTGAATATGAAGTAATTTATTTTGATAAGGATTAAAACCAAAATACAAATAAAGAGCCTTTTCTAGCGGTGGCATTTCAATTAAATTTTTAAAATAAAAGAACACTTATTGTGGCATAATTATAATAGTTAGACATATGCTGTCGCAACACTTTTTGTAGATAATGATGTGTTCTGCAAAGGCGTAGTTCATATAGTCGTTGTTTCATTCTATCATCAATAGTTTTCCCAGTGCATGCGATTTTAGGTATTTTTTACACCTTGCGTTACATTATTGGAGTTTTAGTAATGATCCCTTTTTTTTGTAACTATAATATAGCCTTTGTCACCCGGGGATAGTGTAGCTTGCCAACAGTGAAAGAATTTTTCAAATCGGTTTAGTAGTTTCAGAGCTTCTTCAATGCAAACAAACAATCTAATATTTCCTCTCAATAATATTAGTCCAGATATTCATATATTTACTTTAAAATTAATTCGATATGTGCATATTATAAAAAGCGTAAGATTTTGCGCTAGAAGTTGTTTAATAGAACTGGGAGCTGGGTTGGCCTAAAAAGCGCTTTATCTATCTCCGAAAGCGCTATTGGAGCCGAGCGCCGGGGAAATCCCGTAAACGAGAAAGCGAGCGAGGATATACCTCGTCCCTCTAATACCTAAAATCGCGTTCAGCGCATCGGAATGTGCGATGTTCCGAGCCGACATTAATGGAGGCAAACTTAAGTTTGCGTCGAACTATACCTCTGCTAATATTTTCTTAACTTTTCGCGCCTTGTATACATAATAAAACTACGTTTATTACCGCGCTTAAAACCGTTAAAACATAGTTTTATTATCTATACCTCTGCTCTCCACGTGACTGAGCATCACTGCCTCTATTTGTGGTCTATGTAAAAAAAAAAATAGAGAGTGTTAAGGAAACAAATTAACAACAAGAAAACTTTGCCAACGGTTCAGTTTTTCGAAGTTACAACAAAAGTGAACGACAGTGAACGGCAAAACTGTTGACGTATCGGTGCGTGTGTAGCGTAATACATTAAAATATATCTAACCTAATCAAATCATAATTTGCAGTAAACCTGCGAAAAATCGAATGTGTGCTGGTTCAAGTTAAAATTTTGTTGCGATTCATTTTGTCACTTGTCAGTTGAAGATTTTCCACTTGTCCGTTGCGATTTGTTTTTCCACTTATCCGTTGCGATTCGTTTTCACACTTATCCGTTGCAATTCGTTTTTCCACTTGTCCATTGAAGTTTCACTTCTAATATGTGTCCCAGCACACATTTCGATTTTTTGTTCTTATAAATTGTGGCAATTGGTCTAATTGAGGTTTATTTCTAATTGAATCCTTTGAAACATAATTTTAATTATGTATACTAGTTGCAAAATCTTAAGCAAATACTAAAAATTATTTTCTTTTATAAATGTCATATTTCATTATTGTCTTTATGGGCATCTCATGGTTTAGCTTGGTTTAATTTTAATCCATCATGGAGTCTATATATCAGGTCTAACAGGAGGATAGTAGTATTTACAATGGCAATGATTTTTTTAAATTTGTGATTGCACTTTAGTTTTATGTAGTTTGTGAAACTGAAAATATATTTTTAAAATGTATCTTTATGTTTCGTAAATATACTGTAGTAGTATTTTAATAATATTTTATTGATATTTATCAAACATAAAAAAAATATTTAAGCATCTTTTACATTGCTTATGTGGAATGGTATTGCACAATTGAAACTGCAAAACTGAGTCTCAGTAGCCCCAAACATGTCTTACGTGTGACGCGTCTAAGAAAAAAAGAAAAAAAACACGCGTTTATAGAAAATTCAACTAAAAAATGAAAAATAAATAATAGTAAAAAAAAACTAAAAAAACATGCTTTTATAGATAATCCGTGCAGGAACGGAGAAAGAATACAATGCCGGGCGGCCTATCATAAGAGGCGACAAAACAACCCACTGCCACAGGTGGTAGGGCATTTGCCCGACTGGATGCCTACCACCCCTGGTCTAAAGTATGTCGCCATAGCAACCTTGAGTTGTGTTTCGGCATTAGTGAACAGGTTTCAGTCTCCCTTAAGAGTGCAGCAGCGCATTTGTAGCACCTTTGGTGTTGCAAATGTTCATAGGCGATGGTAACCGCTTTCCATCAAGTGGGCCATCTGCCTGTCTGCTAAACTCCTGCAATAAAAAAAAACAATTAAAAAATAAAATTAAATTTGAATTAGAATAGTGTAAGAAAAAATGATTCTACTGTAAAAAAAAGTGTGGGGTGCTTTTCAGGGTATTATCAAAATTCCCCTTCTGTTCATAAAATATTTATAACTATTAATACCATGGACCCCACGCTTTTTTTTACAATAAAATCATTTTTTCTTATACTATATTAATTCAAATTTACTAAAATTTATTTTATATTTTTTAGTTTGATTTTCTATAAAATATATTTTTAGTTTTTTTAAATTTTAAAAAAACTAATTATTTTTCATTTTTAGTGATTATTTAGCAATAGCTTTATGATATTTACATCTCTATTAGTAATTGCATAGACGAGCGTGTTTCACCTTGACGGTCTGATTGATATACTAGTAAGTAAATACTGACCGATTATACTAGTAAGGATAATGGATCAAAACTGTTTAAAATATTGATGACAATGTCGACAAAGTCTTTAATAAGTATGCCAAATTTCGAGTTATGTTCAAAGATTCCATTACATACTAACATACATATGAAGCTAATAAAAGTGTATCAAAAATAGACTTCTTTGTGGTACGACGGGCGTAATATGAATTTACACAAAACAAGAATCCATGCACTATTTTATAGATAAGCCAATAAAAGATTTTAGTTTTTAAAATGTCTCAGGGAAAAATATGCCTTGTACCACCACAATGGTAGTTTTGGTACAAGCTCTAAAACACCCCGTACCACAGGGAAAGAAAGTACAAGTAAATTAGTGCCGCTGTGAACTTTTTAAATTGAGTGTATGCAAAGAAATTTATAAAACCAATACCATTCTGATGCATCACACAAGCTCATTTATAATTTTTAGGTACTACTCGCTGGAGCTGTCAAATTCAATCGAATAAGGAGGACACGTGACTTTGATGGTACTGTAAGAGATGTACCGGACCTGCTGGAAGTCTCCAGGACTATGATCAAAGCCTTCAGAACAGGAGAGCTCGGGAAAATGTTGCTAGACATTGATTTGTTGAATGATAGGCATGTTCGCAAGGAGACTGTGAAATCTTTAGCTTAAGGGCGTCTATGACGAGTAGTGTAAGAGAATCCACCTACTTGTCATAGATGGCGGTGTTGATTATAATTTTACTTTAAATATATTGTACATCCAAGGTGCCGACAAAAAAAAATGCACACCTGCATATCTGTAAAAACACATTTTTATTACCTGTCGGCATTTGAACTAATAACATTTAGATAGGTCATCTTCTTTTGTTTACATTGTGTTTAAATTTGTGATAAGAAAACGGCCCATTGCTGTATTGTAATCTTTATGGCAGTCATTACCCAGTTGTGTCGGATTAAAGTCGACTTAGATATGGGGACATTGCAGTTGCGCAGAATAAAACGATGACCTGATGGAGGGAGGAGCCAGTCGAGCGATAACCACGAGCGAAGCACGCCGTGTGTACTGCAATCGGGAATCTTTTAGTGACGGACTTTGCGTGTTTTACTGAATTACGACCTTTTGCATTACGTTTGGAGTTGTTGTGTTCGGTTATATTTGTACCTGTGTTTGTGTAGTTCTAATAAACTCTATAGTAATTCTAACGGCATTTTAATTCGAATCTCGCGGCTCGCAACAATACATTTTAGTTAAAAAAGTTTAATTCAAACTAATGAAAAGGAGGACTGAGTCTTTAAAACTGCTGCTTTTAGAGAAGTTTCTACATTTCTACCATAAGGGTAGGAAAACAGGTGTGATGATAATATTGTAATGTATAATATATTTAAGTAAATTTCCTGACTATAGCGCTATTTATGTGAAGTAGGTTGTCGGTGTGATTCTCTAACAGATTATTCTAATTAGATTCATAGATTAGGCATTTTCTATGTAAAAGTAAGTGCTCTTGTAAATAATGTAAATACAAATGTATCTTGAATATAACTGTTTATGACACTGATATGTGTTAACTTTTTTCAATAATATATTTCAAGCATAGAAGAATACAAGTAATGATTGGAACCTGACCTGATGACGAGAAACCCTTAAATCCTACAATTTCTAGATGCCGCCGCAAACCGTTCTCTTATGCTTTGAAATTGAGGAGCAGTAGATGAAATTGAAAATAAGTTAATTATGGCTTCAAATTTATGACTGTTTTAAGTTTAATAGCTGTGATTAAATATACTACTATAAGACCCACAAAATTAGTCGAACGTGTGGAATGCGGCCTTTCCGCCCGCATACCTCCAAGAACCGTTCGCAGCTTTAATAAGTTTGCACGTAATTCGCTCGTCATTTTTCAAGTCATGGTAGCTTAGGGTCTAACGTGGTTGCAACACTACAACGACTCGAGTTATAATTCTGAACAGAACGCATGCACTGCTTAGGTTATTATTATAATTACCGCGTACTAGGTATATATGTAGGATAGTAAATAAATAATTTGCCAGTCCTCAAACAAATATATTAAATAAATCACAATAAAGTAAAAGAAAATAATACCATCCTCGCTTGACAATATAATATAAAACAACCCGTTGCTATGCAACCCCCATCCTACACTCGGCCATCCTATAAAATATCTGTCCTCAGATATTTCATGTACAATTAAACAGTTTACTAGTAAGTAGAATATACGATTATACTTTCTTAAACAACAGCTTAAACAGTCTACTCATTAAAAAATGAACTAAATATTAAAATAAAATTACATGTAATGAGAACAAAAATAACAATATATGTCTTACGTAACCAAAATTGAATCATTCATCAACTTACAAACGCACACTATCACTCCATCGTATTTAATTAATCTGGCCATCGTTTCATATAATCAACTGCCGTTGAGGTTTTATTCGGGCCCTCACTGCAAGGATCAACCTTTTCTACATCATATCGGTCATTCCTCTTTACTTTCACAACACGATATGGGCCTAAATACCTCGGTTTTAGTTTCAGACAGGTGCCAAATTGAGTACGTTTAATCGCAACAATATCACCGATCTGATAAATGTCACCCGCTTTTCTGGTTTTATTAAAAGTTTTAATATTTTCTTCTTGTATTTTTAAAATCTGTTCCTTAGCTTTAAGTCTAAGGTCTTCCCTTTCTAATTCAAAACAGTTAATTGCTTCTTGCTGTAATAAATTATAAATTTCATTGTCCACATTCTTCATTTTCACCCCAAAAAACAGTTCAAATGGCGTGGTCCCAATACTCCTTTGGAATGTACTATTCAGTGCTCTTTGCACCGCACTAACATGCCTATACCACGTCGCTGGAGACTCAATACACATTTTAGTCAGTACAGAAATAATTGTACGATGTACTCTTTCAACCTGTCCATTGGCTCGTGGAACTCCAGTAGTAATCTTGATATGTTCAATACCTTTTTCTTTACAGTAATCGCTAAATTCACTACTGGTGAATGCAGCACCTCGATCCGTGATGAACCTTATCGGGTCTCCAAATGTTTGTTGATGGATTTTAATTTTTTCCACAACTTCTTTAGTTGTTAATCCTTTTGTTGGAAATAACCATACAAATTTCGTAAATCCATCTATAGCGGTCAGAATATAATTGTATAATTTCTTAGTCTCCGACAGTGGACCAATATGATCAAGATGTATAGTATTTAACGGCATCTCGCCTTTATCTATTGTATGAAGGAATCCTTCTTTTTTACCCGTTTTATTATTTGCAAGTAAGCATGGTATACAAGTTGCTATATATTCATCCACCTTTTTATCAACGCTTTTAATATAATAGTTTCTGCTTATTGCCTCCAAGGTTTTCTTTTTAGAAAAGTGGCCATTAGAATGAGCTTGTTCAAATATAGCTAGCTCCATACTTTTCGGAACAACCAGTAATTTCTCGGGTCCTTTGTATAGTAAATCATTTTCCAAATGATAATCTTTATATGGTTTTTCTTTTAGTATAGTCATAATAGCATTAAGACCTTCATCACCCTGCTGAGCCTTGCGAAGGTTGTCGTGTAATGTGGTAATAACACCAATAAATGGATTTCTGCTCAATGCATCTACATGTCGCATTTTACTTCCTGTACGATGTTCTATTTCAAAATCATATTCTTGAAGTAACATTGCCCATCTAGCTACCTTAGGCGTTAGGTCCTTTTTTTTAAGTGTTAATTCAAACGCTTGACAGTCTGTTACAATTTTAAATTTAATTCCAAACAAGTAGCATCGAAATTTTTTTACTCCATGAATAACCGCCATAGCCTCCAACTCATAACTTGAATATTTCTCTTCATCTTTATTTGTCTTGTTGCTCATGTAATAAGTAGGATGCAACTCGCCATTTTCATCTCGTTGCATGAGTATTGCACTTATAGCCTTACTAGATGCATCAGTGTGTAATTCTGTCTGTAATCTTGGATTAAATATTTTAAGCACTGGGTGACTTGTTAGTTTACGTTTAAGATTGTCAAAAGCTTCTCTTTCTCTTTCTCCGAATTCAATTTTGGTGTTTGCTTTCGCTAAATCTGTGAGCGGTCTTGCAATTAAAGCAAAATGCTCGATATATTTTCTAAAATAAGATGCCAAACCAATAAAACTTTGCAATTGCTTCAAGCTTCTGGGCTCAGGAAATTTCATAACCGCTTCAGTTTTTTCATCAGATGGCCTCACTTCACCGTTCTCGATCTTATGTCCCAGGAAAGTAATACTTCGAGTGATTAAATGTGCTTTTTTCCAATTTATTTTCAATCCATATTCACTAGCAACTCTTAATACTTCTTTTAATCTCTGAAATGCTTCGATATCGTCTTTAGCTGGAATTAAAATATCATCAATAAATATAATTACCCATTTCTTTGATATCAGCTCCCGGAAAATGATAGTAATAAATCTCATAAAATATCCAGGACAAATGGTAAGTCCAAAAGGAGCCCTACAAAATTCAAACTGTCCATGATGAGTGACAAAAGCTGTGAATTTTATTGACTCTTCACTGACCTTGAGATGGAAAAACCCATCCTTCAGGTCTAAAATGCTGAACACTCTAGCATCACATAGCTTGTCAATATAGTCATCAATAATCGGGAGCGGAAACTCATCTTTAAACATTTTTTGGTTCAGTTTTCTATAATCTACACAAACCCGAATTGATCCATCTTTCTTACGTACAAGGACAAGAGGACTAGCATATTCTGAGTGACTTACCCTTATGATACCTTTTTTGCAGCCAGTCATCTATCTGTTTTTCGACTTCGACTTGTTCAGTTAATGAAATACGTCTTGGGCTAAACTTCACTGGAATATCATCTTTTAAAATTATTTTCATCTGAATTGGCGCCTCTTTAATTTGTAAAGGTTGGTAGGTTTCTACCAAATGTTGTGTCTTACTTCTCAAATATACATCATTAATATGAACTAGGCAAGGCAAATCGCAGCTAGTAACATCACAGTTATACATTAAAAAGTTCAACCAATTTACGTTTTTAGGCATCAATCGCACATTCCCATCTTTCATAACAAAGGTGAAATTTTTTAAAAAATCATTACCTAAAATGACCCTAAAAGGCATAGCATATCTAGATATAATATAAAAAATTACATTAGTGTATAAACAATCATCTCTCACTACTTCAATAATCATGGAGCCAAGGGATACAATTTTCTTTGAACCTAAACCAGTCAATATTATGTTTGAACTTACGTCACATTTCGATAACTTCAGTTCATTATAAAGTTCATCTGACATCAAATTAACATCACACCCCGAATCTATTAGTGCATTTTCCATTTTCCCGTACAGACTTATAATTTTAAATGGTTTATACGAACGATTTTGTTTATATACATCCTGTTCCTGTTCCTTCGTATTCCCGACGTAGCACGATCGACTCGGTCCTGCGCTCTGAATGTCTTTTTCTATAGTAACGTCGTCAACATCAACACCAGCGCCACTTCCGTTCGAGTTCGAGTCAAATAAGGCTTGCTTCGGACCGGAAAACAGAGGTTTTCGGAACTGTTCGCGAGTTTTCGTATTCATTCGCTCATCGCAGTTGTAGCCGGTCAAACCCGACGGCTCCCGAACAACCTGCTGTGCCATCTGCGATGATGTGATTGCTCTAGGCTTAGAGGTAATAATTTTCGTCGCCATTTTCTGAAGATGACAGTTTGTAGCAATATGCCCAAAATTATGACAATTAAAACATCGTGGGCCTTGAGATTGATATGGGCAGCCAGCAGATATATGATTTCTTTCCCCACAGCTAAAACATAAAATACCTTGGGTTGCTGCGCGAGTAGAATAGTTTTGTTTTATTGGCATTTTACTTTTAAAGTCACTATACAGAGTCAATCGTCTCCGAAAATCAGCTATATCTAATGCCCCATATAGCATAACCTTATTCGTCTCCACGTCTGGAATTCCGTCTATAACATAATCTATTAGTGCCGAATCTTCTACGTTACCATGGAAAGCTAATTCCTTCATAATTAAAAAATATTGTTGAAGGGTCTCACTGCTCTGCTTTTTTCGTGATGCGAGTTTCTTGTGTATAGTCGCACTATTCATTTTTGGCCCAAATTCATCCAGCAAAGCTTTTTTCAGAGTCGGATAATCCTTCACTCGACCTAAAGTCCTTAAAAATAGTTTAGCGGTACCGTCCAGTAAGCGCTTGGCATAGATCAACTTCTCAATATTGGTCCAGTTCATCGTCTGTGCAACATCTTCAAATTCTTCAACGAATATGGTGATGGGGTAGGTGTCGTCACCAGTAAAACTCGTCATCGACTTCTCCACATCGGTAAACGATATTCGTACATGGCGCTCCATATCGTCTTCATCTAATGTAACGTCTTTCTTCGGTGGCATTGTAAAAATAAAAATTAAATTCTATCCCGGACGAGCCCCCAAAAATGTAGGATAGTAAATAAATAATTTGCCAGTCCTCAAACAAATATATTAAATAAATCACAATAAAGTAAAAGAAAATAATACCATCCTCGCTTGACAATATAATATAAAACAACCCGTTGCTATGCAACCCCCATCCTACATATATAGTTCGGGACACATAACTTGAACTAAAATGGCGGTCGTTTGGGCAGGTACATTAGGGAGCGTGGACAAGCTGAAACAGATCGAGGCCAGGGTTTGCATGATGGTATGCAAACCCTAGCGTGTATGGCCGCCATAAGCTGTGAGAGCGACCGAGTGGCAGATAGCGTCGCCCCGTTGTTATGACTACGCTCGAACATGCCACTCGCACCTGATACCCTACTCGACTTAGACCTAAATACCGGCTATTGTGTATGTCTAGCCATGCCGCCTCCGCCAGTTCCCGGTCGTAGGGGAAGGCCCAAGAAATGTTGGCTTGACGTTGTGAAGGATGACATGCGTGCCAATGGTCTTAAAACGGGGGATGCTGAAGACCGCGCGAAGTGGAGTAGAAAAAGTAAGAAAGCGGACCCTGGGCGTCGGAGTGAACGCTCTGAACGAAAACGGGATTTAACGCTCGGATGATGATGATGATCGGCTACTGCGCATGGGTCAAGTTAGGAGTCGCTTATTAATTACTGATGGCGAAGGAAGTCGTTGTAAAACCTGCTTATTATAATGACCGATATGTAAAACTCTAGCATGATTGACATAGATAGATAGATAACACTTTATTGTACACCATTACAGAAAACTTACGAACTAGTATTAATCTAAATACCGTCGTTACAGAATAGGGAGACCCAAGTTCAGTATAGGATGCTTATGTACAGTCGCTGTATGAAAGGTTCGTCACTTTAAATTTGACTTGCTTGTATGGGTACAAGAAATAGTACTGCCAACATTCTAGGAAATGTTACTTTTTGTTACGTTTATAAAATTGCAATGTTGACAATGACAGAGATCAATATTAACAATAGTTTAATCATCAGAAACAGAGGATATAATCACTACGTTAATTATAAATATTAAAATCAATGAAAAGGTTTTTACATCTCTAAACAATCTTCTTAGACAAAATAAAACAACTTTGATCGGAGTAATTTTAAGCTTTTCAAATAGTTAAACATATTTTTCTGTGGAGTAATCTGTTCTGAACGTTAAATGAATCAATTTGAAAACTGGCGAACCTTTTCATACCATGATTGTAAAATTTGGTCATGACTTTTAAATGCCATTATGAAAAAATACCCCTGCACTAGCCAGTGGTAGCACATCGGTTACCTTAGAGTGCAACTTTTCTCACGTCCTGTCTACCATCATGGTCATTATAGCAATACCTAGTTAGTATTACATAACTTACAATTCCAATCGGCAGTTTGAGTATGCGCAGAAAAGAGAAGACCGGTTTCCGAGATAAAAATGATCTATATTGAACTTTATTCGCAAACGGAAATGGCAGTGTTGCTTGCTATGCATTTTTAGCTAGGTCCGGTTTACAAGATTCGTACGCTGTCGCGCGCTTCTAGAATTGGTCCACTGCGCAGGTATACCGGGAAGAATTATTAGTTGTGTAATAGTGTTGTGGACCGGGAGGATAACTTTGAATAATAAATAATGCCGATTATTTAAGATTACTTTTATTTATTATACGCATTATACATTTTACAGACGGCACGGTCACATGCAGAAGAGAGAAAGAGAGGGTCAGGAGGATGTAAAACGTCATAGGGCGTTGTCGTTGCATAACATCTGACAGTGACATTTCCCTGAACGGCAAAAGGGTGCTGAAACCAGGGTCACATGTTTTTTCATTGTCCAAAAATTTATATTCCCTTATATGATATCCTTTCTGTAGAATGTCCCCGTCCCATTAATGTAAATTTTCTACTAACATTAGTACATAGCAATTTTGTGAATGTCCTTTGTAATTTTTTTATGTGTAATGTATTTAGTAACTATGTGTTATCCACAGATTCTCAAAAACGCGTATAAATCACCGACCAAATTTCAGTGGCTAAAATTGCATTTAAAATAGAACCAGTCTTTTCTAACTTTGAAATTGGTAAAATCAATGCCGAAGGCCTTGGAGCCCTAGTTTAAAAAAAAAACCAGGGTCACTCCAACAAAAAGCAAAGTAAAAAATTATTTTGGTCTCAAAAACAATCTTCAAGGTTTTGGAATATTTTATTAATTAATTTATTATTATAATTCTTCGAGTTAGGTATAGGGAAGTTTATATTTGGATCTTTAGTAAGAGAGGCTGCTCATAAAATTCGTATACAGAAAGTGCTAAGGATATTGCTTGGTGTGACAAAATATAACAATATGTATGATGTAAGGATATATGACATTCCTCCTTCGCATTGGCCAAATAGAAACGAAATAGGGAGTAGTTTATAAGGGGCCGGGGTGTTCAATAAGTTTGATGCAGCGTAATAACGGACATATTTAAGGCAAAATGTAGTGTGACGTACTTTACGGACGGCCTCTAGGAAACGATAACATATTTTTGTATTTCTGGTTACCGTCGCTTATGGACATTTGCAACATTAAGTCCAACAACAACAATGTGCTGTCAGACTCGAAGGGGCCTTGGAACCTAGCTACTGATGCCCGATTAGAACTCAAGGATTTTATGGGCGGCATGCTCTACGCCAGGGGTGGTAACCATCCCGAAGAGCAAATGCCTTATCCCTTTTTTGGCATTATTGATGAGTTTTTACTTTCAATCAGATAATAATAAAATATATGCGGCCGGCATCGTGGACATATGATGAATGACATTTTAATAAATTATTTGTCCATTATGTAATCTCAAAACAAGAATAGAAATAAGATGGTCGGCCTTGGGTAATTCGGATAAATGGCAAAACAATGAATTCTACAACCACAAGTTCCCCAAAAGCTACTAGAAAAAGTACAATAATTGAACACTCTAGTCCATCTGAAACCATTTCGATAAGTAACGTGATATCAAACCAAAATACATTAAGCATGATTAGTTCTCCTTGGACAACAGAATCTTGGAGTTCCGTGTCCGGAACGTTCACTGAAATGACTAACTCCACCTCATCACTATCACTGGTTGATTTCGAAGAGGATTCTTTTACATCCCTTACTATTGAACCTAGATCCTCGACATCATATGGCCCACCTACCCCATACTTCGGCACCAGTATAACAACATTCACTATACTCGATGGTGTATTTTCCCCGGACAAAAGTCTTCAAATTCCACCATTGACCCGGAAAAATACAACTAAATCTTCAGATACGTTCAGCTCCTGGACTTTGGAAACTTATACCAGTAGCGGATGGAAATCTGACAGCGATCTCTATATAAAGATTAATTACCCATGGAGTCCAAAAAGTGACCTAAGTGGTACAGACTTCTATCCAAGCAGTACCAGTATAGTTTCTCCAAAAATAAGCAATCTTACCATTAATACTACTGACAGAGAACTGGTAACACCGATCAGATATATTACACTTAATGGCAATAAAAACGAAAGTGGCTTGGACAGGATTCTGATAAAAATGAAAAACAGCGAAATGCTTAGGGATCAGGTTTAAAAAAAAGTGTTAAAGTAATAAAATAATAATTTATTCGCAACATAATAAACTTGTTTCAATTTTATAAAAAATACTTTAATGTTGAATGTGTAGTAGGATAAGCGTGCTCAATAGAATCTAGAAATTATATAATCTTTAAATAATAAATAGCTTCTAAAGTCGAACCGTTTCTAAACAATAATATCAAATTTTGCTGAAGAGAAAATAGAAGAAAAAAATGTTTTTTTAATACTTTTGTTGTGCATTAGTGTCTATCCAAATCATCACACTATTCCTTACTTTCATAATTATTCTTCGCGCAACACAAACAGGTATAAATACAATATTGTATTTAATGAACTAATGGAAACAATTTTATCTGATAATTGTATGATATTTAGAATAATTTTCAAAAAATTTCAAATTCATGTTGCAGCTTAGGTACGTTACTTTACGTTTCTAGTTAACTCAATGTTTGCAAATTTTGATTAGTAATAGTTTGACTTTAATGGTGCAAAATCACGAATATACATCTACGTCAAACTATACTTCAGCTATGGACTCCGCAATAATTTATTTCGTATAAAAAGGAGTCCATTGTAGAACCGCCTTTTGTAAACTAAGAGCAAGATAATGTTCGACGTACAGCATATCGGTAATAAAATATAAAATAATTATAATGTTTGAGTAAGAATACTTCATTAAAAAATGTCATAAAAATTCACCGTACAAGATGTAACACAAAAAGTATAAATAATAGTTCTTACTTTGTAAAATACTCTTATCTTGTTAAAAAGAATACTTTAAAAAAAAATTAGTGTCATTTGTGCTTAAATTTATGTCGTAATAATTAAGGAGTTACCTTTATGTATTGCTTGCATTACCAATTTGAAAATATAAATTTACAGTATTTACTTCCGACAAATGTGTATTCTAAGAAAGAAGACAGGTTTGTTTTTAGGACATATAGGTACAAGTAAAACAAACACATTTAAAGTAATTAATAAAGCACAATAAAAAAGAGGAAACCACAAAGTATCAGAAGCTATACATATTAACTCGTAAAAATTGGATTATCTAAGAATCTCAACAATTATATTACGAATCTTTCACATACAATATTTCGTTTTGATTCATAACAGCTTTACATAGTACAGTCAACTTGGTTAAGTGGGACCTGGATAAGTGAGAAACCTCCATAACTGGAACTCATGCTGAGTTCCCAACACTGGTACTGAATGACCCCTGTTAGTGGGACGAAGCAAACCCTATATCTGGGATTATTCTTATTCTACCCGCAAATTCTGACCTCTATTAATTGAACTCTCTGTAAATAGACAGATATTAATTTATACCTGGATATCTGAGACACTGGGTAAGTGGAATACCTCTATAAGTGAAACCACATTGCAGGTCCCTTGATGTCTCACTTAAGCAGGTTTCACTGTATAAAACAGAGTCGCTTTTTCCGAATCTGTGTCGATAAATTCGTTTACTCCACCTAAACCACGTAACGGATTTGTAAGCGGTATTCTCTTAAGGTTTCATTATGTTTATATATATAAAAGGTAAAATAGACACACTTCTCAGAGCAACTCTATATATAATTAATATTTTTTTGTTCAAAAACAACCCTTTCTCTTGGTTTGTCGTTTGTCATTCCTTCACAGAAATTGATCTTTACAAGCTTCACTATGATATGGTATAATAATACAGGTTTGTTTATTTTTGCAAAATCCGCCGATTCTTTTCCTGACAATCAAATCGGTGTAATTGATTTTTCAAAAATCAAATGACACCCCTTTAGTTTTCGTCAAAATCGGCCTCGAGACTCCTTTAAGTGTTTTTCGCTAATGAGCAGTTTAGGATTACGCCTGCAAGGCCCAATTGAAAGGTTCAACTGTATATTAAAGTATTTTTTAGTAAAACCAGAATAAATTCTACTTTTATGTATGAAACCTGCGCGGAACCTGTAGTCTCTGCACAGATACACCACACCCTTAAATACAATTAGCGTCTTACACAACGCAAAATTTGCCGCTAAATATGTTTAAAGAACTGTGAATACGTTTTCTGTAAAACGTATTTAGGCAGTTTAATATGATTAACTAATTTTATTTAAAAACTGTCTAGTATTGGTACTCCTAGATGGTAAAGGAGTATCAGGTACACTGAGATTTGTGTAATACAGTTTGACAGTACATTCTATCAATCAATCTATATGTTCAAAAATGTGGTAATTTAAGTTAAATTGCAAAGTCCATTCAGGTAACACCTTAAACCAACCTCAAATAATATAATAAGTACCTAAAACAATACATCAATTCCCATATAGGAATATTTAATACAAAATTAAATTTATTTTTTTCTTCAACTAATACCAGTTTATCGAGGAATATCAATATATCAACATAGTATAAATTTAAATTAGGTGAGTATATCTTATTTCAGAAGTTGATTGTTCCACAACCAAATAATACAAAAAAAAATCATAAACGCAACACTGGTTGATGTATAACAAATTAAAAATAGAATATTGTAAAATTAAAAAAAAATCTACTTTAATTAACTATTTTTTTAGAGAACATTGTGTAAGTTAAATTCATAGTCGTATATAAAAGTTTATGTCATATATCGCTGTCAATGTCATTAAGACTGCATTTTCTATTAAAATATATTCAACAAGTTTTATTATAATATTATACAGTTATAGGTATATATAAAAAGACCCGTTACTGTGTTCGTTGCTCGGCATGACCTTGAATTACAATTTAAACCGCTTTCGAAACGGTGCGATCTTAGAGAGATAAGTAATTTTTGAACTATATGCGATGACTTTAATATCCAGGGTAGAAGGGTTGTTTCAACCTACATTTTGAAAAAGTGTGTCAGAAGAAATATAATATATGAAGTTTTAAGTGACTTCAAAAAAGTATAATTAATAAACTATATACCACATTTTAAAGATTATTTATAGATTTCAATCAAAAACTAGGTCCTTCACATTTAACTAAATTGAAACATTGGGATTTGTTTTGATCTTTTGGACCTTTTGTAAGAGTCATAAATTAACAATTCAAATTAATCCAGCTCGAAGGTCCAAATTTGCCATAGGGTAAATTTTCACTACCTTTACTTTCAATATCTACACATAAATAACTTATACAGTATGACAAAGACGAAAATGCTGTATTTGTTGAACAAAACCAAAGCTATACGAGCTGTTTTGTGTTGGCGATGTTACACGTCTTTATATATGTGACTACTAACGTTTTTTGGTTGTCATCAGTTTTAAAATGAGAATGACAATGTCTCGTATATTTTTTTTAAACTGTTATTCTGTCTTTATTTAAAAATAAACTTGTAAATCCATATCGTTTTGCTTCCACAATATAACAACTACGTGTATATTCAAGAGTATTTGCTGTCTTTATTATTGGCCTATTTTTATTACATCACAATAAAATATGTTATAAATATAAATAAAATATAGCCCGCGTTAATTTTAATATTTATTTATACATATATTAGAAAAAAGTCTTAAGAAAGACTTATTTTAAATTTCAACACCACATTTAGCAAATGAAAAAATATATCTTAAAAGAATAGAATTAAGATATTTTTTTAAATTATAATAATTAACATATACTATGTAACAACCTCGATTTTATTTGTATACTTGCTGAATGAAGTTAAACACAACTGTGATGCTTAAACATGCTGCTTTACTAACACAAAAAATATTAATAAATTATATAAAGTCATGTCTAATGTATATAATGATAACAAACCTGAGGAGGCGTATTGGTTATCCGTACTGTAGTTAATCCATGTTCCTTACAGGCAAGACATGTTTTGTGGTTTGCTTAGTACAACTTAGTAACTAAAGCAATATTTGTTCAGTAAAACATAGTAACTAAAGCAATGTTTACTCAATAAAACTTAGTAACTAAAGCAACATTTGCTTAGTAAAACTTGGCAAGTAAAGCAATGTTGCTTAGTAAAACGCAGTGGTGTTAGCAAACAGTTTTTGACAAGTATGCTTCATAACTTATTTAGTTCACCATTGTGCAATACAATATAATATTAAGCTTATTTAACTAGCAGCGGCCATATTTGACGCGGGCCATAAACATGTGAATACTTAGATGTATTTTACTCTTTAGGAACATTACAAATGCCGATAACAGATTTGTAGTACTTGGGTTCGGAGAGCGCGTCCACGAGGAACGTACCTAGGTCCCATTTCGAGATGGCTCTGCCTGGCGAAGTTTTTGGGTTTATCTGAATTATTGTCTCCCGGCTCGGGTCCTCTGGAAAGAGCGAAATTATTAGAAACATTGTAGCGGCCTCCCATGATTTCAGCACCTGATGATGACGCGTGTTATTCCTCTCGCCCGCCCACGCTGCGTGCCGCCGGACGCCATGGTATACATAGCAACGGTCTCTACTTGACACTTATAGAACCCCCATATCAATTACATTAACGGCACGCTATGATGGCTGTTATAACGTTTGCCCAATCATGAAGTTTCACATGAATTAATAACTAAGTTTAAAGAGCAAATTTTTGTTTTTCATGGTCAATGGTAATGTGCAATATGTCATAAAGGACAATCCGAATGGAGACCCTTGACAAGTGGAACCGGCGCTTTCGGGACGAGCCAACTCCGTTACAAGACAATGAGAAAGTCGGAGAGGACCAGCATAGTCATCCAGATTTTCACAAGGCACGGAGGGCTCTTCGAATTCTTGTATCGCTTTAAGCTGAAGGAGGACCCCTCGTGCCCTGTTTTTGTAATTGTATATTTTGGTGTGCAATTAGGGTTATATCTCTCTTGAGAGATATAATTTTCATGTGCATTTTACATTGTTATGCTATCTTTGCATTAAATCAAATTATTTATATTGCATATATAAAAATTACATTCAAATAACATACATTAATTATTAATATACAGATATAAGTGTAGTTAGTAGTAGTTAAGTTATACATTATTATAAAGTATGGTTGGCAACCCTAGCTGCACCCCGTGCCTGCTGGCTTTTAATGCAAACCTAAGCTATTTAAATGGCTCCAACACTTATACATTTTCACAATAAAATAATAAGATTTAAATAACAGGTGATGGATTATCAACAAAATACACTTTATATATAAGTGTAGTAATATATGAAAGGCAAACGCAGGCTTTACCGGCGTCAAGTTTTCGCAACTTGTACTTGTATCAAGGTAAACCAGTTAACAAAAACCTAAAAAAACACACGAAGTTTAACATAAATATACTGAAATAATGTATAATCTTTGATTCGATTACAGCTGATATAGAGTAAACAATTTTTTTTATCAAAGGAGACGGATACACTTTTATAATTATATTCTTGAGCACAAATTATAAAAACAGACTGATTTTACGATTATTGAAGTTATACTTCTTTAGGCGCGTTTGGGAAAAATTATGAGAGTTATTTTTTACTATGCGCGCGCACACCGTTACACGAAAAACCTACACCATGAAGTTAGCTATAGTCAACCGACACCTTGAAGTTAGCTATAGTCAACCGACACCTTGAAGTTAGCTATAGTCAACATTTTAGTTTTTCTATTGTTAGTGTCGTTTTCTATCTTGTTAGGCCAAAGAAGTATAACTTCTAACGCGTGTACATAAGTACACACACACTTTTTTTTCTCTTTGTATTATGTTGATTTTTTTTATTAGTGTAGACTACTACAGGAGACTGGCTGACGGTCCATGTATGATGGAAACGAAACGCACGCTCTTTTATTATATGTACTAGTACTGTTTTGGAATTTATTGTATACTAGTTGTGCCCGCGACCTCTTCAGCGTGGAATTTTTTTTCGCGGAACCCTAACATACAAGTGGCCTAAGTTCCTCCTTATAACATCAGCTATCTGCCGGTGAAAGTCCTGTCAAAGTCTTTCAGAGATTAGCCAAAACATTCAGGCAGACAAAAATTCTGAACCACCTGGATTTTCGGAGTCCTCCTAATCGAATTTTTTCACATTTTTATTTTGACATTACAAACAGACACTTCAATTTTATTTATCTTTCTCTCTTTATGTATAACAACTACATGTCCCACTACTGGGGTCGAGCCTCCCATTATAGGGGGGGGGGGGCAGTATATCCGACTCCACGCTTGTCCAGACGGCTAATACCCAATCACAGAGAACATCGAAGTTCCTAAGATTTCAGAGTGTCGAGGATGTGTGGGTGAAACTTCAATCGCCAGTGAGTAGTGCTGTGGTACTACTATTATTAAAATGCTTTTCAATATACATACCAGTAAAATGCGGTGGGAATACAGCGACATAGTTCAATGGACTCTCCTTCAACGCCTGATACATCCTATTGTGCTCTTTGGTGATCTCCACAAAGATCGGTGGCACCTTCTCAGCGTCATAGAACAAGAAAGCCGACAAGCAAACAGCCACGTTCTTCACATTCTGGGCTCTCATAGCGTCAATGATATTTTTTATTCCTTCCGATAAATCACTTGTTGCATCCAGCTTGCTTCCTGTTCCAAGAGTGATGACGACGCCATCTGTACCTTCGACAGCTTCGTGAACGGAATCCGGTTCCAGTACATTCCCTTGGACAACTTCGACTTTGCTCTTCAAGTCTTCCGGAAGCTTCGATGGGTTGCGTACAAAAGCGCGGACAGTGAGGCCTATGACAGAACGTTTTTTTATAGACATCATTAAAATAACGGTTTTTAACCGCAATTATGTTTTCAACATTTACAGCGTTATTCATAAACGTTGATCAATTTTTAAATACTTTAAACAGTTATTTAAAGATTTTCACTAATCAGTTGCTAAGTAGTTTCTTTAAATTTAAGAAACGATTATAAGTAAAGCCCTAGTTAACTAAGCTCGATCATTTCTTATTCATAAACGAAAATTCTATATAGCTTAACTAAACACTACTTAACTTTTTTACCTTAGCAACTTTCTGGCAGAATATGAGCGGTACGAGCAATCTTCTAAAAAAATAAAAAAGGAATCTCTATTTGTCGGCTGATGCACTACCTACTCAGCATGTAAAAGAGTGTTTACTAGTAATTGAAGCTAGGTTGATGATCATTGTGATTTTATTTTCATATCGTTGTAAATTTTTCGTCATAGGTTTCCACCTATAATTATTAACCTTAGCACCAGGGCGCTTGAATTCGTTTCTAACACATCTTTCATCTCAATAATGGTAAATCGTCACCGAAAACAAAAGATTTCATTTTTTATCCCAATCCTAATGTTCAGAACGCTAATTATCATTTTTTTTAAATAACGTTGTTAAAGTATAGTTTTGATTATGTACTACAAAGTGGCGCGGGTGGAAATTCGTCCAGGGTATGCAATATGGTATATTGAAACTGAAGGGCCGAATGCACGAATAAAACGCAAGCGCCAATAAATTCATGGCGCTTTAGACTTTTTTAGTTCCTTAAAGATGGGGTTGTATGAAATCCACGCCACTGGCAGTACAACATCGTAGTGTACATTTCCAGTTAAGTTATTATTAAGCATATTGTGAGACCATTGATATGCATATATGACACAGGACCGGTATCTGGCAGCTGAGGCATAACAAAACATTTATTGCCCACAAAACTAACCGGTTTCCGTAAAATGTGCCTGTGGTAAAAAAACAGTGTCGGCGGTTTTGTTGCCGTACACTACTGTGTCATGGATATGAAGGTTGCGGTGGCTACGGGAGACTCTGCATATCCACCGCAGCATATTCATTTACGTGATACGCAGTTCCTGTTTATGTCTCTTGAATATGGACAATACTTCACTGACATACAAAGTTATTATATATATCTTTCTAATAACAAGTAGGTCTTATGACTGCATTCATGTTCTTTGAATGTATCAATTCTGTCTTCAGAGCCTTGTACGTGAACAGAGTTTAATAAGCTTTTGTCGCAGGTGTTCTTGCAAACTCTTTCAAAACAGAGTATTATTTATCAAACAAATACTTTGATAAGCATTTTGCAGATGAACCTTTGGGGGAAAACCTTTTATCAATTGTGTAAGGATAAGGATTAGTAAGTGATGATACTAGTATTAATGCCATACCAAACATAATAATTATCTTTATGAGTATTGTTATTGACTATAAATGAAAATTTTTCAAATAAGCTAAGAAAATTGAAATAGGGATTGGAATCCGGAAAACCGGATCCGGTAGTACGGCGGATCCGGTATCAATATGCACACACCGGACCCGGTACAAAAATGTTAACGGATCCCGTGACCGGATCCGGTGAAAATCCGCAACGTGCGATTTGTTTGGCAAAATAATCGCGTGCTGCACGGATAGGTACTTTAAACGCGCGGTGCTTGTGACAGCTTGTGCGAGTGAGTCGTTGACGCTAATAATGCATTTACTATGCTAAAGAAAAAAAACATGCGACTAGAAATGAAAAAAGTCTTGGAAAGATTTAACCAAGAAAATAGCTCTAACGATAATGTGGAACTCCTGGACGAAATAGTTGAGAAGAACTGAGATTCACAATGGGGATTGTTCACTTTTTTTCAATCTGGCTATTTGAAAAACCATTTCGAGGAATAGTGTCCCTAATCATTTCTGTCTAGTTAAAATTCCAAAAAACGTACGATCTTCTTGTAATTTGTAAGAAATGCGTTTGACCTTTATTTGACCTTACTAAATCCAATCAAGTGGGCAGTCTGCCTGTTTCAGGTGTAAAAAAAATACTAGCTGTACATTATTTGATTTAAGTTATGTAACATGGATTTTCCCTAAAGACCACTTTAAAAAATTTAACGATAACTATAGAATATAATAATGGTTGAACACGAAAAATTATAAGCCTAGCGACAAAATACACTAAAATGATCACAATACGTAATGAGTAATGACAGTGATATTTAAATAAGTAGCACAGATTACTATGATTAGATATAGATAAAACTTGTTTTTATTATTTTTGTTTTCTAGGCAAAGAAATCAATGTAAACTTGTGCCTTATGACGTCATCGGAGAAATAACTTTAAAATCGAATTATAAAAAAACTAACGCTTAAAATACAAAAATATTCAAATTAGTATCTTAAAATACCCTATTTTACGTAATAAAAATATAAAATCAGAGGGTAATTTTTTGTGAACAATCCCCATTACTAAAAAAGACTTGTGTAGCGCGCGAACCCGGTACACTACCGCGGCAAATTTCGTACCCATCCGTAAAGCGTCGGCTCGGCTCGGGCCGTGTCGTTTTCGCCGCTGGCATTCGGCTCGCTCCGCTCACGTACAGGAGGCCCTCCCGATACACATTGTTTTAACATGAAGAGACATTCCGTTACGACTAGTCATGGGAAAAATCACTCACCAAGAAGAAAAGAGTGATATATATCTTTTTGATACAAAGATATATATCACTCTTTTATATCTTTAACTCATTATCTTTACAGTGAATAGTGTCAGTGTCAATTGCAGACAAGATGAGTTATTATCTGTGAGTGATATATTAGCAAAGCCGACACGCTTACCTGTGGCAATGCAAAATATCTGACATTTAAATAACATACACGCCATTTAGATGGCCGTTGACTTTTAGTAAATATTACGACATGACACCATAAAACTATAGTGTTACGATTTATTTTGGCTTGCTATTATATTCGGTTTCCTCGTTCACTTACTACGCATGCGCAGTGCGCGGGCTAATCATTCTTTTTCATCGCGTGGAACAGGAATGAACTAAAGACTTAAAGATATAAAGAGACATTTTGAACGCAAGTGATATACAGATCTAATCACTCTTCGCACCGGATATATATCTTTTGAGTTAATCACTCAGGAGTTACACACCTCTAGTTACGACGCTCCGCGCAGGCGGCAATGCGAGATCACGGTAATGATAGCCCGCGCTTATACTTGACATTATAGGCAGAATTACAATTACAAATCCAGCAAGAAGTAGCATCTTATACAATACAAACAGTAAAAAGGAGTTTTTTGATATAATACTACAGAAGGAAGTAATGGCATTTGAAAGTGAAGGAGTTCGAGAAGAATATTTGTCTGCTATTCATGATTATTTGCTCAAAATTAAGCCGACAACTGTAGAAGCTGTGAGAGTTTTCTCGGCCGCAGGCTATATTTGTAGCTATTTTAGAAGTCGATTGGCAGATGAGACGATTAACACAATTTGTATCCTAAGATCATTTTCTTAAACAAAAAATTGATTGTTTGTTTAAACACTAATAAACCCTTTGAAGATGGTAAAAAAAAGAAACAAATAATAGTAGGATGAAACCCATTGGAAAAGGAGGAGAATATAACAAAAATGAAAGGAAAAATAATTTACGGGCGATCTCAGGTCGGGAAGTGGGAGGGGGTGAGTTTTAAGGGTGAACAACGGTTTATCTCGATTTCCGGCAAAACTACAAGTCCCATGGAAAAAAAATTTATGGCAAAGTTGTAGGTAATAAAAAGATCTACAACTTTTATATTTAAACTTTTTTACATAACTTCAAAATTTATGTGAAAAGTTCAAATAAGATTTGGTCCTCTAGTTTTATCTTTTACAAAAATAAAATAAAAGCCACGAAATTTGGTGAAAACTTATCTTTTTATGTCCCCAAAGTTGGGGTTGTAGTGGGGGTAAGTATACCTCCCCCCTATCCACTACGACCACCCACTACTTAAAATTTGTGTACCGGATTGGATTGTTAAGTCGCAGCCTAAATATTACTGTACAGGTAAACTTGTTCCAATAAAACTGAAATACCTTCTGTGATTTAAAATAACTACTAAGGTTTACAAGGAAACTGCTATTTATATTATGTCTAATGATAAATTACCATTTTTAGAACTTTTGCCTCCCAGTCTGTCTGAAAGTTTGTCTAAGATAGGCTCCAAAATGACTTAAGAAATTGAAATGAAAATTTTAATGATAGACATGGTAGAGCTATGGTGGAATCACTATCTTGTTATAGCTCTTAGAGCCTGCTTTGAAAAATTCTATGAAATAAGTCTCAGTTGAAAATTCCCAGTGATAGAGATATATCAAAGCAAAAGTGTTAGGACTCTTTGTAATCGTCAATAATAAAGGTTTTTTGCATATCAAAGGCCCACATAAAGATTTGGCCACAAGTTGGATTCAACTTAGCAGCTAAACTTGTCTCCAATTTCAAATGGCCAATATAGAAACAAACCTTGCACCACACTTTGTTTCAATGTGTGCCGTGGCATAATATGATTCTTGCAATGATTGAGAACTCCCATAGTTGCATTTTTACCAGTGTGGCAATGCTATGCAATACAAAGGATGCCAGGAACTTCATTTTAAGTTTTAGATATTTCATAAGTTATTATGAATACAAAGTACAAATTTCATGAATATAGTGGTCCACCCAGGAAGTTAATAATATACTAGTTCCTCTAATAAATTATTTACAAGGAATTGCTTTAAATTTACACAAAAAATATTCATTGCTATTCCTTCCAAGTCTACACAATTTAAAATTACAAATTCATAACAATATAATGAAAATGATTATTTAATTACTTCAGGACTGCAATACATATCTAAACATATATTACAATAAATTATAGAAAGGAATGTAATGCTATATGTTATAAGTAATTTATAACATGACATGTTACCTTTTTTCACTGCTGCTTCCAAGGCACAGAGGCCAATAGTGCCAGTGGAGCCGAAAACCACAATTGTCTTCATGTCTGTGAGAAAATAAAAATGTATTAGTCCCAATAATACTGTCACCTACCTACCATAAGTTAGTGCGGCTATCTTAATCTAACACTTAATACTATCTATTTTTATCAATTTAATCAAACACTTATGATTTCTCACAGAACTGTAACTATACCAATTTGCAATGTTATTCTAGAATGACCCCCTTCAATTATAACCGCTCTAATATAACGGTTTCGATGTAATTACACCGATTATCTAATAAAAATTGATTCAGAAACACGAAACAGTACTGTTTGTAAATAAAATCTTACAAACTAGATTTCTGTTTGAATATAAATCAATTTATGACATCAAATATTAATAAAGGTAAATACCGGCTGTATAAAAATTACAACAAACAACAAAATACTATAAATCACAATGGAAAATTCACAAGAATCACGAAACCAAATAAAAGTAAAACTGTAGTTAAGTTATTAGATAGAGAAACCTAGTAAGGAAATATTTTTTTTTAAATTAATTTATTCATGACCATAGAATCAAAGTCTTTCAGTCGGAAACATGTTAATTAATAGGTCTTCGTATAGTAGCGCAGTTGTATTGCAGGCTACAACTGACGCCATTCAATGGAGTTCTTGTGAAAACTCGAAAGATCACATCTGACTATATATTTCACATTTCTCACAAAAACACATAATTTCTACTCAAAAACTATCAATATCCTGCAACTATTGTTCATTTTAGAGTAATTATACACATTTTTAGAAAATAAAACTGCACAGCACAACGTCTCCTTTCAGTTCCCGCCAAAAACTCCCCTAGTGAGGAAAACACATACAGTGTTGCCAGATGAGAGATGACCATGTCAATCACCCCAAATTCTTTTAAAATAACCTTTTGTAGCGGCCACCAGGCTGCCTAAGCGACATAACCGTGGCAAGCCGCCTTTACGTTGTTCGCCGCCTGCGTCGCCCTTACCGCGCCCCTCTTGTTCAGACAGCTAAACGCTGTACATGTACACAGTCTGCTTCGGTCAGCGCGCGGGTGCAGTCTTGCCGCGGTTACTATGAACGCCCGAGAATGTTTACGCGCAGTATTAATGTTTTGTATTGTACACCCTTTTTAATATAAAATGTGCTACAAAGACTAACTTTCATTTCACAAACCGGCAACCATCCACCACACTTTTTGAAAAAAAAACCCAAAACAGTTTTTACTTCTTTTAATATAGGTTAGAAGGCTAAGGTGGAAGCGAAGCGGAGCGGAGCTCCCGCCTAATAATATTAGCCCTAAAATAGGGTTCTTTTTAATCTGGAGACCCTGACTACAGCCATAGATGAAAATTTGTATATATTAAAACTACAGCGACTACGGCAGTGTGATCAGTACCAGATTTAAATATTCTGCTAACTGCTTAGCTAAAATCGAAAGATTTTGCTACCTGTATTTCAAAAATGACAAAATTGTGCTTATTTATTTTTACACAGATATACAATATAATTAGGCAAATTGAAAAACTTCACTTATTAGTTAACAGCTAGTACAGATATTTGGTACTTATTATATAGTGTTTCTCAATAAACCATTATTATTAGAAAATTCTAATCTATCTAGAATTATCTATAATTTATCTAATTCTAATCTATCTAAATACATTCTATCACGTGTCAGCTGTAGTGCCCACATTTTTGTAAAATATTATTGAGTTTTAAGCTAACTTTATCATTTATGATACCGTAAAATTTACTCGCCGATCCTATTTAGTATACGCTAATTTTGGACTGTGAAATTGTAAAAACTTGTTTATTTTATAATTCCGACAACATTTCAGCAAAAATATATTTTTGTAAAATAGTGTGTCCAGATATACAATGCAAAAGTGGATGGATGCAGAAGTCGCGGAAGGCCACGACACACCTTCCATGATCAAATTGATCATGTACTAGCAGAAGGTGATGTCAGGAGCCTTAAGAACCGACGAGCGTGCATGACAAGAACTATGAATGTCAAAGAAGCAAGTGAGGTGTGTAAGAATAAGCCTAAATGGCGCTCTGTTGTTCGTGCCTACCCCGCAAGGGACCTGGCGTGAAGTTATGTATGTATGTATGTATGTATGTAGTGTGTCCAGTCAGTCTATTTGTCACTGCCGGTCACAATAAATTGTCTCTGACACTAAATATATGTGATTGACAGACTAGAATAACTATGGACAATTTTTAGTTCTACGATCTATCAGCCTTTGTCATTTTTGAAATGCCGCACCAGAATCTTTTAGTGTTCATAGGCATAGAATAAGAACTTTTATTAATCATAATAGTTGTTGCTGATTTTAGTTGAAGTTTCGTAATATTCTGCTTAAAAGTGCCAATATTGTAATCAGCGACATATATATTTAATCCACTTTTTTCTTATTTAATTATTATTAATGCAGGAACATGTAATATTACGAACTTAATTATAAATTTTAATGTCTCTAATAGAGGTGGAATTGATTTTTCCAAAGTCAAATTTAAAATAATTTCAAATGGTTTTCATTTTAAAACATCTCAAAGAGCGTGTGGCATTAACAAAACGCAATCATAACCTTAAAATGTCATGCGCGAAATTGAACTAATTGAGATTATTGAGATGTATAATTATGTTATTTGATTTTAATTAATTTAAATACTGATAGTGTTTGTATTTTTTTTTGTAAATTGATCAAATAATGGGTGATACTGAAGAATACTTTCCTCGAGGAGGAAAGAAGCCTACAGTAACATACTTCAAGCAAAGCAGCAACGTAAATATTTTTTTCGCTATATTGCAGAGATCATTATGAAGGTAAAAGTTGTATTTGAATGGTGTTATTTTTAGTTTTTAGAGGCAGCAGAAAAAGGAGAGAGGAAGAAGAAAAGACCTAAAAAGAAATCGGAAGGCGACGATGGATATTTATCAGATGAAGCTTCCAAAGAAATTAGTCAGTCTGTTAAAAACTGTGCTCATTCATTGAATTACAAGGTATTTTAACTGCTTATTATTAACTTATCTTTGCTGTGACTGCATCTACGCTGGACGAATAACAATGACCGAACTTTTAATGATAGTGTTCCAAATAAGAAGGTATTTTCATCAGTTGGTGAAATGACATGATGAGACAACTGAGATGGTGTGGCCACGTTGTACGCATGAAAGACACTAGAATGCCTAAAGCACTCTTTTACTCACAGCTTATGGATGGAAAGCGCAAATCTGGCGGCCAATTTCTGCGTTACAAGGACGTACTCAAATGCCACCTGTCGGCATGTGACATCCCAAGTGATGGCTGGGAAGATCTTGCTTTACAAAGAAAGGAGTGGCGCGATTCTATTGATAAGGCTGTTGCTGCCTTTGAAATGCAGTGAGTAAAACACGCTGACGAGCAGCGCCTTATCAAAAAGAACCGCCCTAAATTTTCTTATAAGTATACTTACGACTCAACAGGGCGGCTGTATTGCGTTCCTTGCAGAAGAACCTTTAAAACCAAATTTGGTTTCTCTAGCCGCCTGCGCTCGCACAGCCGGAATTGACAAGGTTCGCCGTTGATGGATATGTCAAGGAGGGGACTATATATATATTTTCATCATAAATGTTTAAGTTCTCTTATGTTTTTAGGACTAAATTTTCGTGTTATCTCCAGCTGTATGAGCGATATTTTGAAAATGAAGGAAGTTCACCATACAAAACTTATTTTTGGGGCTCCCAAAAATTATTACACACTCTTGTAAAACTTTAAATTTATCTCATATTTTCGCGACTAGTATACATAATAAAACTATGTTTTAACGGTTTTAAGCGTGGTTATTCGATTTCGGTTTATCCGACGTTTCGGTCGCTTTTTAGTGGCCAAAACATCAGATAAACCAAAATCGAATAAATTACCGTGCTTAAAACATATAAATGTAGTTTTATTATTTAAATTTATCTGATAATTTATGCCTTTATTCATTCATTTCAGACAATTAAACCAGGTGTTCTTATATTGGGCAGGGTCAAAAAAATACAAGAAACAAAAGTGATCATAATGTTACCATGCAGGATGATTGGGAATGTAATGGCCTGCCATATAAGTGAACCTTATAACAAGGTGTTGGAAGCCTATGTCAATGATCAGGTGAGAGGTGTTCTCTTTATATTTGTGCTAGCATTTACCTGCAAGTTTACTTATATTATGTTCTCCCACAGGAGCCATGCATTTTCCTGGCATAAAGAGTAGTGTAATACTTGCAACAACTCAAAAGGCTTTATGGTAATAAAAGAACTAGTACGTAGTAGTAGTAACTAGTAGCAACTGGTCATTATACTTATAATAAAAGAATCTTACGGCTTAAAGACATTTCATACACTGACTTTACACTCTGTAAAGACAATTTCTTCCCTCTAACAATTTTACAGTTTAAAAACTTAAGAAAATATTATTATTAGTATAGGTTAAAATAGGGATGTTCATACAAAAAAAATATCGATATTATTTTCGATATAATATATCGTAATGTTGTATCAATACTTTGCGATATATCGTAGAAATATATCGATATCTTCAATATATCGTAACAAAATGTAATTTTCTTATTTAGTTAGTTTTTAATATTAAGTATTTGATAGGGATCAGGTTGATATAAGTAAAAATAGCTAGGAATAAGAAACAAATCAAGTTTAATTATTTATAATTCCCAATATTTTTTGTCGAGACCTTGCTCAAACAAAATTTTAATTAAAATGTAATATATAAAACAGGTAATCAATTTATTGCCACAGCTTGCTTCTTCTATACAATTAAATTGTAGCCGCTTTTATATATTGTGCTATTTATTTATATTAGTTAGATTTTATATAACTGTATTTACATTTCGTAAAATGTATCAAACAAAACAATCAAAACAGATAGATTTTATTTGTAAGTTATTCTATACTGAGACCGAAACGAGTACCCACAGACACAGATTATACCATTTTTAATACTAGTGCTGCTCTTACTAAGAGTAGGAGTAGTATGTTGTTTAGCGGGGGGCGATTATGACTAATGTCATAATCGAATTATTTTCGAATATTAATATTGAAAATCGATTATGAAATTAGTAGCTTACCTATTTTATAATCGAATCATTTCATTAGTATATCTCATAATCGACCAGCGCTGAAAAACTACAAAAAAATAAAACTGAGAGTTTATTGGAGAAACTCAGAAATCGCTCTTTAGCTGTTGAGACGAATATACATTGTAGGTTAGGTATGTAGTGGAGTTTAATTTGAAGTCATTTAGAGTACCTATTTTGTTAACCACGAAACTTTCGTTACTGGGAAGGCTAGTTATTCAATAATTCAGGGTTTTACGTTTTATTTTTACTCAAGTTACCAACCATAAATCAGTTTAAAAAAAGTAAAAGTTTGTTCTATAATTTCTACCGATATTTGATGTATCGGATAAAATGTATCGATTGTACATATCGATACTAGATTATTCGATAATATCGGGAGGAATCGATATATCTTGTACATATATCGATATTTTATTCAATATCGATATATATCGTGCACTCCTAGGTTAAAATCTAAACATAAATATAAACAAATAATAAATAAGTATATAAATGTGATTCTAGAGTAATTAGTAATCCAAGTAAATAGACTTGACATATTTTAGATAGATATCTATGTTGTATGTTTTTTTTATTGCAGGAGTTCAACAGACAGGTGGATAGGCCACTTGATGGAGAGTGGTTACCATCACCTATGAACATTTGCGACACCAAAGGTGCTACAAATCCAAAGCAACACATGTATGTATGTAGCACCTTTGGCATGCATAAGCATACATATGCAAAAATATTACATAACTTGAGATTTGTGACTCACAATCATCATTCTATAATTGGAGCTCATAACATTCTACTACTGGATTCTGATTTTGATTGTGTATATATATTTGATATATCTGTCAAGGAAGAACTTTGTTAAGTCCAGCTGGCCAGCTTTGTCCAGTCCGGCTAGCAAATACAAATTTGATTTTAAATTACTAAATTTGTTACAAGGAGTGCAATTCAATCATATTGTTGAGTATCACTATAGAAAGCTTTGGGGCAGTTCTTTTTAATGAGGCATTGCTCATGTAAATGTTCTATGAGCTACTTTTCAAAGGCAGCAGCAGCCTTATCAACTGAATTACGCCATTCCTTATTTTGTAGGGAACACTAATCCCAAGGGTCTCTGGGGATGTCACATGCAGAGATGACCCTTGAATGCATCCCTATATTGCAGAGATTGACCAACACATTTGCGCTATGTGCTATTTGTACAAATGGCCAAATTCCTCCTTGATTAGTTCTCTAACATTTTGCTTTGAACAGCTCATATAGTTTCAGTATATGTGTGGATACCAAACTAGTGTTTACACACTCTGAAATTTCACATACACCATTCAGGATGTTTCTGAAATGTTTATACTAAAGGAAACTATTACTCATGTTTAGTTGCAATATGCACTTTGCCGATTGGCAATACCCTTATTCTTTTGTATTCTGGTCTCGCTTTACAGACTTTAATTTTATATAGACAAGGGACACCCTTGTTAAATCTGAAATAGGTTACAATAAAACTTTGCCCCTTAAAACTGTTAGTGAAAGTTTTTGCCAGGCGATTTTCACTTTATGGGTGGTTCACCGTCGATTGTACCTCGCCCATATCAAAACAACTTGTGTAGGAATATACAATACAATACAGGTCATTATTCAAGACAATATATGAAGGCATAAATATATTCATTTCAGACTGAAAAGGTCCGAGAACTCCATGAGATGTTCAGACCTGGCCAGTATGTGGCAGTGAAAGTATTGGAGGTACAAAATGAAAACATTATGTTATCTATGATGCCACAGCATCTAAATGAGGGGAAGAAACACACAGAATTACATAAGGGTAATGTATTATATGACACAGCCTTAATTATGTTATTGCTACACGCTGACAAAGTGAATGCACATCTGCAGTTTAATACTTTTCCCGCATTTGGACTCCTTTTGTTTACTTTGTGTTGAAAATTTGATATTAAGAAAAACATTATATTGTCACTGTACTCGTTTATGGCCGCATGTGTTCAGATTACGTTTTCTTAGAAAGTCAGTCCACGCGGTCGTTTGTAGTATGGTGTAGTTTAGTATAAAAACAATGCCGGAATGGAGGGGTGAAGCAGTCAAGCGACGATTACGATACGAGCAAAACGTGTACATTCGATAAGCTATATAGTGACGGACTTTGCGCGTGTTATTGAATCGTGCAGTTTGTACTGGTTGTGTCCAGTTATATTTGTACCTGTGTTATACATGTTTGTATAGTTCTAATAAACTCTGTAGTAATTCCAACTGCATTTTAATTAGAGTCCCGCACTCATAACAGTATCATTACATTGGTTAATTCTTTTAATGGATTATAAAAGGTATTTACTATAAGCGCGTATAGACAACATGGCTGATACAATTTTTTTTTAAAATATGTTGTTTCTAGGCATTCTGCTGCAAGCTGGAGTATCCTCAGTGGAAGACCATGGTTATGTCATGGATATTGGACTTTCAAATACTAGAGCATTTTTGCCCAAAGCAGAAGCAAATCCTGATGTGGAACTTGGTAAGTTATTCTTTTTTAAATTTTATTCTGTAAAACATTAGTGAAAGAAAGAAAAGAAAATCTTTATTTAACAAATAGCAACATAGTTACATTCCTTATACATTATTATACACTGAGCATCTTTTGAGATTTTGTATGCCACATTTTCAGGAAACGAGGTTTGCATCCAGCATATTGCTATGTATTAATGTAAGTTTGCTATTATAATTATGTACCTACTGGTTATTTTTAATCAGTGGTTAAAGGTACAGTGTCAATTTGTTTAAAATAAGAGGTTCGAGCCCAGCAGTGGCGTGTGTAAGGACTACTTATGCATTAGTATTATAACAATCTCATATACCAGTTAGATTGTCATATGTAAATCAGACTCTCGTATGTGAGTCAGATTCTCATATGTGAGTTAGATTCTCATATGTGAATCAGACTCTCGTATGTGAGTCATATTCTCATATGTGAGTTAGATTCTCATATGTAAGTCAGACTCTCGTATGTGAGTCAGATTTTCATATGTGAGCTATATTCTCATATGTAAATCAGACACTCGTATTTGAGTCAGATTCTCATAACGGAGTTAGATTCTCATATGTAAGTCAGACTCTCATATGTGAGTCAGATTCTCATATATGAGTTAGATTCTTATATGTAAGTTCGACTCTAATATGTAAGTCAGATTTTGATATGTAGTCAGATAAATATATGTGAGTCAGATACTCATATGTAAGTCAGACTCTCATATGTGATTTAGATTATCATATGTGAGTCAGTTTCTCATATGTGAGTCAGATTCTCATATGTAAGTCAGGCTCCCATATGTAAGTCAGACTCTCATATGTGAGTCAGATTCTCATATATAAGTTAGATTCTCAAGTCAGACTCTCATATGTAAGTCAGATTTTGATATGTAGTCAGATAAGTATATGTGAGTCAGATTCTTATATGTAAGTTAGACTCTTATATTTGAGTCAAATTCTCACATGTCACTTATAAGTCATTATTAATCTAAAATTTAATCTAAAAAATTCTAGATATCGGTGTCCTAACCTGGTGCTGCGTGAAATCAATAACTCCGTCTACCGAGAGCAGTGTAGTGACATTGACATCATTATTAGAATCTTTGCAAAGGGCCTCGTTGAGACGAAAACCGGATTCCGCCATATTACCTGGCTCTGCTGTGCTATTTACCGTTGATACAGTAAGTTTTTCATTTACAATTTCCACAAAGTATCTTCGTTGACAATATTAACTAAGAGACTCTAAAACCAGATAAAATAGATAATAATATTTTTATTAACTTCTTTGGTTTACCAACAATTACTTGCACTGATACCAAGGATGTACATAACTTTATAAAAATGTTTATACGATATTTATGTGATAATATATTAGATTATGTAATACAAACAATATAATACAAAACTTGAATTAAATAATTAGCAATAAACAATGTAATAAATCTAAACAAAATAGCATTAAGTATAAAAGAAGTTAAAGAAAACAGCCGTTAATAAATGTAACAGATTTAAGTACTTATAATCAATATATATAAATGTATGTAGCTCTAGAAGACAAGAAGACTAACAAAATAAGGACTCAAAAGTTTTGAAAAAGTATAAATAAAAAAAACAAAAATAAAAAAGATATTCAAGGCCAGATAATCCTCTATCAGTCTTTAAAAACGCCAAAGCCGCCATGGCACATTTGACACTAAAATTGCTAAAACATGATGTGCTGGGTCGCTCCAACCAATAGTTTAATTTTGCTGGATCAGTTATTGTGAACACAGTATTAAAATATACAAATACTTAGTTTTGTAGTGGCCGCCAAAAAGAATGCACTATGACAATGGCCCCAAACTAATTGGGCTCATAGACCTTACCAATTTTTACTGCATTCAGTGGACTCCCTGTCTTTTTGACCGACCTAAAAAAAGGTGGAGGTTCTCAATTCGTTGTGTAAATATATATTTTCTATATATGTTCACCAATAACTTTTTTTATTTCTGGACTGATTTCGACAATTTACTTTGACTGGCCGATATCTGATGGTGTAAGGAGTAACTTAGCAAATTTTTTTACGGTTCCGTTAAAAAATACTTTTAAAATTTAAACACGAGGACGAAATCGCGGGCACAGCTATTGTATATATATATATATATATATACAAAATTCTAAAGTTATTGTGTATGGCACTGAACTCCTAAACCGCTGGACCGATTTTTATTAAATTTGTGTGTGTTCGAGTGGGTGCTTGAACAGTTTATATTCACAATCGGATCGGGTAGATGGCGCTGGAATCAGGTTCTAAATTTTCTTCTTTTAGAGCAGGACAACGTCTGCCGGGCTTGCTAGTACTATGTAGAATTATTGATAAAGAACTATAACAATTATAATATTTATTTGATATTTATGTGATTTTTGGCCAGCCATTAGAGAATGGTATCGAAGGTCACATATTTGCGGACACTACAGCGTACATCCAAAGGCAGCACGCAGACAAGGTCAAAGGGAAGAAGCCTGCACTGGGTCAAAAGGTTTGTCTTTATACATATCTTTTATTAGTTTTCTAATAGGGCCTTCCACGACTTGCATATCTAGATTATCTAGGTCAAGCCAGTGTTAGATATCCATGAATATGCAAATTAAAAAAAGCTTCAAGCAAATTCTTGTGGCAGCTTAAATAAAATACCACATGTTATTGAATAGTATAATTTTCAACATAATTTTTTTATTATTTTTTGTAATTTTTTTATTATTGTTATGGTGAACAATAAAGTGTTGTCTATGTCTATAATTCATGTTAATATATTTTTTTTAGTGCATGAGTTCAGCATACAGGCTGACGGCCTACCTGATGGAAAGCGGTTACCATCGCCTATGGACATTTCCAACACCAAAGGTGCAACAATGCGCTGCTGCTCTCTTAAGGGAGACTGGAACCTGGTCACTAGTGCCGGAACACAGCTCAAGGTTGTTATAGCGGCGTACTCTCGACCAGGGGTGGTATCCATCTAGACGGGCAAATACCCTACCACCTGGCCGTGGGTTGTGTTGACACCTCTTTCGACAGGCCGTCCCAACGCAGGAAGTTGTATTCTATCTCCAATGAATCAATATTGAACAATTGGTTATTGTTATTTTTTAACCAACATTGTTAAGTTTAACGGTCTTTCTTTGCACCATTTGCCTAAGTACACGACACACACTTAATCTAATTTTTTTTAGATAATTTATTGATATTGTTTATTATGTTCATTATTTTTTTTACAGATAACGGCTAGAATATTGTATGTAATGCCGACGAGACATACTCCCTTTTTGACCATGAGGAATATCTTCGAGAGCACCCACCCCGACCTCGCTGAAGAGCAAAAACTCAAAGACGGTGATGTCATTGAAGAAGCTCAGGTACAAGTGTCAGATTTTGTAGCGATCCATTATACAATAATATTGTTATTATCATTGCATGGCTAGAAAATCTATAATATTATAAAATTAATAATCTAATAATAAGGCCAACCTTACAACTTTAGCCAACCGGCACGGAGTGGAGATTGTTAGAGTTAAGGCTCAAGCTCCAGGGGTGGAAGTGATAAATGGCATAAGGTCGGAAGTAGCTTCGGTGAACCTGCAGCCCATCTCTCCACACCCCTTAGCCACTCACACCCATGGGAGTTTTTGGCGGGAACTGAAAGGAGATGTTGTGCTGTGCAGTTTTATTTTCTAAAAATGTGTAAAATAACTCTAAAATGAACAATAGTTGTAGGATATTGATAGTTTTTGAGTAGTCGTTATGTGTTTTGTGAGAAATGTGAACTGTGTATTCAAATGTGGCCTTTTGAGTTGTCACAAGAAGTCCTACAGTTCAGCTGTGCACATAGGCTTAAGAAAATGAAGAAACTATATTGTAAACTAAGATCTGGCGTAAAAGCCTAGCTGCCAAGCCATAAACCTAAATAAAAAAATCACACCCATGTTGTCCCTCGCCTATCTTGGCATTTTGAGGGGGGTCCATGCAGTCGGTGGCGAGTCACCGTTTGCCCATTTTTTCCATGTTCTTTGAACATATAGTCCCTTATTATACATAGTCCCGATCTGTAACTCCACTAGTAGGGGTGTGCGGTGTGAGGTATCGTGCGAATTGCGAATCGACTATTAATATTCGATTCGAAATTCAAATCTAATTTTCCGATTATTCGAAATTCGACGAATAATTCGATTTTCTATTGTCTCCAATTTGAATTCCATTACAACGTGTACCAAAATATTCTTACTTACTTACGAATAATATACATACTTTTTCACAAAAATCAATTAACCGGAAAATTTAATTGCTCAATTTCAATATATGTTCAATTCTGTCAGTACCATAAATAATCTAGATACTTATATTGGCAAGAGATATTTTCAATTCGTTTTGGTAATTATAATTATTAATTTCCGTTTGAAAAAAATCTATAAGAAAAAGGTTAAACATGCATTGTTTTAGAATACAATAAATTCAGAAAAAACTATTTTTTTTATCGAATTATTCGATTCGAGTTTCGAATTTCCATCTTAACCAATATTCTTCCATTTAGGTGTTAAAAATAACGGGCAGGTCGATCCATTTCAAGCTAAGCAATGGATGTGTTGGCACCATGAGCCTGAAGAGGATACAGGTCCACGAAGAGTTGTCCGACGAGGATATAATCGCGAAGTCATACCCTATTGGTTGGTATTAAAGTCTCATATTTTTATTTGTATGTATATATTTATCAGCCATACAGAAAATGTAGGCTTGAAAACTTTGTCTAGCTTTTGCATTCCATTTTATAATCTGTTTGGGTCACGACGGAGGGTTTATTTTATAGATTATGTATGTATATGTGTATATATCGAGGGCTTCATAACATAAGGGCGTACAGACAAACGTGCAGTTTTACACAAGGCCCAAAATTTTGAATAAAACAAAACTAGTTGATTGTATAAGGCTCAAATTTGGAATATCCTTCTACGTAGGTACATACTGGTAACTATTTATAACATGCATAGATTTTAAGTAAACAACAAAAAAGTGGCATTTTTGCGTATACACCATTTTGTTATGAAGCCCTTGAGAGAGAGAGATATATATGTCGGAGGGAAGCTTTAATTGGATGTATCGTTGACTGGATGTATAACGCACAATATCATTTGTTTACTTCTAAAATTCTTAATGTAATTTAATTTGATTTGTTGAATGTTTCTATAACTTAAAGATCGTTCTAACCTAATAAAAGTTCTGAACATTGTAATTTAATAAACGACCAATCAGAGCAGAGCATATGGCGGAGCGGGGTCAGCGCCCTCTATACTTTGAGTAATATCTACTTGGGTAGACTGAGGAGTTTTTGTGACACATTTGGTCGGTGGCTACAGGTCGAGTTGGACCTTTGAGAGTTTCAAAGAAAGTATTGAAGTTGAAAGTATGAGCGGGTGCCCTGAACCCGCTGCTCGGTCTAAACTATGTCATAATGTTGATCAAATCTAAATTAAAAGTGTATAAACCGTGGCTATTGTGTTTTATGCTCGCATTTTATCCTGATGACGCCCACTAAACCTGCAATAACTAAAGATGTCGTGAGAACGAGGCCGTTCTGCGACATATATATATATATATATATATATATATATATATATATATATATATATATATATATATATCGATTATGTATGTATAATTGTGTGTGTATATATATACACACAATTATACATATATAATCTATATGTTTACATTTCCTCCCTAATCTATACTTAGACTTGAATAACAATCATATACCTCTAATTTAAGCAAATTATGCTTGTGTTATGAGTTACGTTCAACGGACTTCTCTGGGGTGGATCCCAGACACCCAGACCTTGCCTTAGTAAATAACGGAAAGATCGTTTCCGCAATTTACAATGCCAGGAATCGAACCCGGAGCCTCTGTGTTGCTGTGTGGTACACTGGCAAAGGCTTAACCCACTCAACCACTTTCCATGAGCTGGGCCGTCTGCTTCTTTAACAATTTGGCAATAAGAAATACGGGGAGACCTGATCCCAACAGTGGGACATTTATAAAATAAATAAAAATCTTGAAACTCTTCCCGCAGGCAGTATTCACAAAGTGAGAGTGCTCTGCTACAATCTGTCAGACTATTTATACTCTGTGAGCGACCAGAGTGAAGTTGTCAACGAGAGGTATTTCAGTATGGAGCAACTTGAAGTTGGCGAGATTGTAGACGCGACCGTGAAGAGCGTCGATGATAAGCATGTTATACTCAACGTTGGCCGGATTTCTGGTGAGTGCTACTATAACTTGCATATATTGCGTGTATATAAATATTTACCCAATTTCAAATAGTAAATTTAATCAATCAATCATTTAATCAATAAATCATTCAATAATCAATCAATCATTTCATCAATCAATCATTTCATCAATCAATCGTTTATTTGCTCAAAAACATGGTGTATACATGGATCATATTATGTTACTTTTACGTTCCACATGATAGAATATAGAAAAATAGCCCATTGTGTATTGTAATCTTTATGGTAGTCATTAGCCAGGTGTGATTCTCAGAAATTCAGTCTACAGACATATTGTATTTGTACAGTATACAGCAATACCCCAACGGAGGGTTGAGGTAGTCAAGCGATAACCACTAGCGGAGCAAGACGTGTGTACTACATTCGGTAATCTATTTAGTGACGGACTTTGCAAGTGTTATTATATTTGTACCTGTGTTATACATGTTTGTATAGTTCTAATAAATTCTATAGTAATTCCAACGGTGTATAATATAATAGAAACACGAGTAATATTAAACAAAAGTAATTGTCATCAGGTCTCGTTCCACGAACACACGTCACAGATGCAGGCACGTACGTTGAAGCCAAGTTGAAAAAATCCTCCAAAATGCCCACCAAAAAGTTCAAGGTGAGTTGCTGAAGATAATATGAAAGGTTTTCAAATTGGACAAGTACAAACAAATCTGCCCGTAACACTTCAAGTTAAAATTTTGTTATGATTCATTTTGTCAGTTGAGGATTTTCCACTTGTCCGTTGCGATTCGTTTTTCCACTTGTCCGTTGCAATTTATTTTTCCACTTATCAGTTGCCATTCGTTTTTCCACTTGTCTGTTGCGATTCGTTTTTCCACTCATCCGTTGCCATTCGTTTTGTTTCACTTCTAATATGTGTCCCAGTACACATTTCGATTTTTTTTCAGAGAACCTCATTTAAAACTTACAATCAACCACATATCTTTAAAACTTCTATCAGTTATAAATTGAAAGTCATAAATATAATTGATTTGAAATAGGACGGTATGTTTGATACATAAGACGTAATTTGCAGCGAAATCGTACACTTTCCTATGAAGTATTAGAGAGAGAGAGAGTGGTAATTAATTATCGCATTTTTTACTTTTATTCCTGCCATTCCACTAAACCTTGCCGCCCATCCTTATTCGCCGCATCAAAGTAAATATTCCACCATCTTTGAAAAATGATATTAAAAACGCAAGACAAGAGCCGCAATTCCCCGTGCCGTCTCACACGCTTATATTTCATCGCTCCGCCGTTATAAAAAACCACTCCTATATTAAAGACTGTGCGAAATACATAAATAAATTAAAAACTCGTCGGACCTGTTGCCGGGGCTGAAGAAGTGAACCAAGTGCAGCATCATACGGTGAATTCCTTCTACTCCCAAATTGAACCAACCTATACAGTCCACAACCACCCCAAAATCAAATGGTGAAATTATTTTTCCACCAGAGACAGATAACACTTCATTGCACACCAAAATATACGATAACAAAAACAGACCACATTTACAATATTTTCTAGGCAATACAATGAGCGGCCTTATCACTCAAAGGGATCTCTTCCACGCAACCTAAATCAAAGAAATTTGAATCTGGCGATGTAGGTGGTGTTTTGTGCACTCGACAAAAAACAGTTTGACATATAAAATAAAAAGCACATTCAAAATTCTATTCTATAACAAAAATAGGTTTTACACTTACGAGACTGCAACAATGTCTATTTTTTCTATTTATACACTCTTTTTCCTTAGAAGATCATTTAATATATTACAAACAAGATATTTGCAATGTATTACACTATTAAATAATGTTTTCCAGTGTTTACAATAGATGTAATTAGATAATAGCGTATGTGTATGTGTGTGCGTGCGCGTGTGTACGTGTGTGTGTGTGTGTGTGAGTGCGAGTGTATGTGTTTATGTATATACAAACATAAGTGTTTACACGTGATTAGTCGAATGTTATTTTTTCTGTGTGCACCTGTCTTGGATTGCAATCCAGATTTGTTTAGTTACTAATTTAATATTTTAATTTCTATGATTGTAATTTGTTTTGTGCATCAATAAACAAATTTAAAAAAAAAAATGTCTTAGACAATTTAAGTCACATCTAAAGATAGATATAACAGTAGAAAATGTTTTATATTAATCATCTATAGATACACATTTTAACTAATATTTTGTCCGAAAATTAATCTTGTTATTAAAACAAGGTATATGTAAATTTTACCACACCATCCAATTTGAAACAGACTAGAGGTACTTTTCAATTTTTATGGACTTCGTTATGTGGAATATCATTGATTTATTTGAAAGGTCGATCAGCCTCTCCGTGCTCGTGTGTTGGCCTTGGACCTCGTGAAGCAGACCCTGCTGTTGACGCTGAAGCCGTCCCTGATGGCTCCAGACCTTGAAATCCTGCAGAGTTACGAACAAGCCCAGGTTGGAAAAGCGTACACTGGGTCTATTAAGGTAAGAACACTAGTAGAGGTCAAATTTCTGTACAATGAAAAAAAATAGTTAAAACCGATTCCGGGGGATGTAAGAAGTGAAATAGAACTAATTTAGATTTTTTTCAATTTTTTTGTTTCTCTGTCTGTCTGTTTGTACGGGCTAATCTCCGAAACGACTGGGCCGATACAAATGAAATTTTGTATGGTGGTAGCTTATATCCCTGGTCAACATGTAGGATAGTCTTGATCCCGAAAAATTCTATCAGCCTTTATTTTTTGTCATTGGTTTTAAATATTTTGCTAAATTTATCTAAATTACGTAAGAAATGAGTGAAAAGTGATTTATAATTTTAATATACGAGTAATACAAAATTGTTGATATTTTTTATAACATTAAGCCACGATTTAACAGCGGCTGTAAAAAAAATTGCGACACGAGTCGTATGAATTATCTATGGTTCGCATAGTTTTTAATTTTTTTGACAGCAGGCTAAATCGTTTCCCGGGGACGAACAGAACTATTTTGAACCTGTGATTAGGCAATTCCAAGCTTACTTTCAGAATATGTTAAATGAAAATAATATTTCCAGTTCGTCCGCGACTACATTCTGGTGTCGTTCTTCAATTATGTGGTTGCTTTCGTACCGCGCCACTATATCACCAAGGAGCCCTTGGAATCGCTTGCGGACGCTTACCATGTCGGACAGATTGTAAGTTAATGTTTTGTACACCATCATGCAAAAATATGACCAAAAACTTCCCCACTCAGCTGACATGAGAATGTTGAGATGAATCTGTTGTGATATGAGAATGGATAAGGTGAGAAATACATAAGATCTTTGCTAGTTGCACCCGTGACTGTAGAGAAGCAAGAAGCACGTAATGAAGAGGGATGAAAGACACATGACAAAAAGAATGCTAAACTGAAAGATTGATGAGTACAAACGTAAATGTAGACTAAAAAAGTGATAGATAGATTGTGTGAAGGATGACATTATGATTTGTGGTGTGACAGAAGACGTATGTAAGATTAGAGGAGTATGGAAGCAAAATATATATTTGGCCGACCCCAAATGATTGAGAGAAAGTGAGAAAACAAGAAAGGTTTTCATCAAAATATTCTTTTAAGAATTTATAACCAAGAAGCAAATATCGTAATTTGTATTTTTGTTGTGTCCGTCTGCTTGTTTCTCATTGCCATTTAACTATAAATCAATTTGCATATTCGTAAGATTAGCCAAAACAGATGAAAGTAACAGCACATTAAAGTTCTGATTAGTAAGCCACTACAACGTAAATGAGAGATGTAAATTAATAAAATCCATTGCACATAAATGTGTAGACCAGCTTAAGATGTGTCTTACTTTACCAGAAGGATTACTAGGTAATTGATGTTTTCAGGTGAACTGCACAATACTCACAGTGAATCCCGAAGCGAAGAAAATGTGTGGAAGTCTCAGGACGAAGCCATTCGTGCCTAATGTAAGTATACGAGTATATCGAATAATGAACATGTTTTGACCAAACAAATTTATAGATATTTTAGTATAAGGTATTTAGGTAAGCAAGCTCGTCATCGATAGACCAACCATTACTACCTTAATAAAAGTCTTATTTATAAATAAATATTTACTTCGTTACAGGCAATGAAAGAGAAGTCACAGAAACGTAAACAAAATTCTGAAGACAATGATACTGCATTTAAAAAACATAAAATAGACAAGGAAACTAATAATATAGATAAAAACAAAAAGAAGAAAGCCAATAAGCATCAAAACGAAAATACAGATATCGAACAAATAGAAACTGACAAAGGCAGTGATGCAGAGACTAAAGACAAAAAGGCTAAAAAGAAGAAACGAAACGATTCACAGCAAGAAGATTCTGATAGTGAAAATACCAAAGGTAGAGAGGATGGTGATATAGCCGAAAGTAAAAGAAGTAACAAGAAAAGAAAGAATTTAGAAGAAGCTATTGTAGAAAATAGAAGTATAGAAAATACTAAGAAAAACAGAGATAGCAAGAAAAAGGAAAAAGATTCTGACCTATTTTTAGAAGACAATGATGACGCACGTGTAGATAAAAATAAAAACAAAAATAAAAGGAAGCACTCTGAAGGGGATTCAGAAGAAAACGGAGATATGCATTTAAATAAGAATGAAGGAGACGACGATAGAGAAGAGAGTGATCCCATAGACACTGATGTAGCGGATGATGGTGAGATTCTAACGCCACAAGATCTAGGATTAATAGACTTATCTGAATGTACTACAGGTAAGTTGGTAACTAATTATGATAGCCCTAGTAGTGTAGTAGATCAAGTGTGACTGCTTGGGTGATTAATTTCAGATGATGTTCAATTTCGGGTAGGGTTTTTTATAATTTACCTCTTTGACACCAGATATTAAGAAATAATGTGGTAATGATGGTAAATAATGTTCATCATGCGTCCTTATTTATAAACTGCACCACGGTCAGTATTAAAAAGCTGTCGATAATACTAATTTAGTATGCATCTATCTAGTTCAGATGTGAATCAGAACTTCTGATTTTTTTAAAGGGAATAATTTATTTTCAATTATTTTATTTTTCAGGTAAACAATACAAGAAGAAAGTTGTTGCGTTGTTAAAATCAATAAACGCAAAGACAAACAGAATGGATACGATAGATAAAAAGATACTCAAAATCGAAGAAAAGGGTTTGCATGCCAAAAACAAAAAGTTTCATACAGCTATGCATATGGAGAAGTTAGTAATCGAAGAAAGACTAAAGAAGATACTGGAAGTATTAAAAATTGCACAGGAGAAGTTAAAGGAATTGGGTGTAGAAACAAATAAAGATTATAAGAAGAAGAAAGAGAAGATTAAAAAACAAAATACATTAGAAGGTGATGAAAATTCTGATGTTATCAATCAAAATATAAATAATACAGAAATTAAAAGGAAGAAAAAAGATAAAATTAAAGAAGAGAAGGAAATGATTAAAGAAGCTAAGAAAGATAAAATTAAAGTAGTAAGAAAAGATGTAGTTAGTGATATCAAAGTTGTAGAGAGTTTAGAACCAGCACTTGAGGTGCCAAGTGCTAAAGAATTTTGGTCTGTGACCACTGAAAGTTTAGCAAAGAATGTTGAAGAAGAAGATTCAAGTAGCAGCGAAGAAGAGGTATGTCCACAACATTATAATGTTTTGTATCTTCTATGTAGTGTGTTCTTTTGACAAACATGAGACATGTTGCACTGTAAATTTTTACTATGTCCAATCAATGATATTATGGTAACTTATTTTTCTCTTTCCGTGCACTATTTTGGTACAACTCTATTAATTCTTTACAAATTAATTGCAAAACGTACTTCTTCTATAGTAATATAAAGCTGAAGAGTTTGTTTGTTAGCTTGAACGCGCTAATCTAAGGAACTATTGGTTCGATTTGAAAAAATCTTTCAGTGTTATTGCATTATTAGATAGCTCATTTATCGAGGAAGGCTATAGGATATATATCATCACGCTAAGACCAATGAAGAATGTTTCAGAATCGTGGGTTTTTTTTCCTTTTGAGAGCTTCCGCTGCAAGCGCGGCGTAAACGGTTAAAGTTTCGCAAAAATCATGTGTGACAGAAGTTAGCTTCAGTCCAAAGTAACTATTCCACGCGGGCAGAAGCTATTACTTATAAAATTATAATTGTATTGAAAAAAAAAGTATAATACATACATAAATTAAAATTTACCCATTTGCTGGGAAATTTCTTGCTGCTTCTTCTTCTTAAACAGCAATAACAATTTGCGAAGTGGTGTACATAGAATAGCAAGTGGACTTAATGGCGACCACGGTCGTGGCGAAAACTGTCACTGATGACATCATTATTTTCGCTTCACACAGCGCTTACAACGACCCACGTCAAGAGCTGGGTCGAAGTGGGCGTTCACCACAGAGCATTATTTCTCTATCGATTCACATTGAAAAACGAGCGATTTTTAAATCAATCAATGACATTTCGTCGTCATATGGTCGTCGTGACCCTCTTGTGGAACGGAGCCATATTTATATATGTCTGGATTTTGTAACAGGAGAAGGATCTACCAAAAAAGAAACGCAAAAAGTTGTCCGTAGCAGAGAAACTGGCGAAAGTGCGCGAAGAAGAGGAGAGAATAAGAGAAATGGAAAGGAGAGCAGTAGAGAGTACATCTCAACCTAGATCTACGGAGCAATTCGAGAGAGCTCTGTTGGCGAATCCCAATTGTAGCCAACTTTGGATTGCTTATATAGCTTTCCATTTACAGGTTAGATTGGAAAATAATAATTATAATACTTTATTGAAGTTTTTGCCTAAACTTTAGATACAATGGTGGTGGGAATCTTATTGTAAATATGAAATTCTTGTATCAGCAGATTCTACTCTTTACGTTATGTCAAACAACTGCTAACAGAAATCTATATATCTATTATAACAGACAAAGAAAAAAAATGTATTTGCGCGTAGTCTGCGTATTTGTGTGTGTGTGTGTGTGTGTGTGTGTGTGTGTGTGTGTGTGTGTGTGTGTGTGTGTGTGTGAGTGTGTGTGTGAGTGTGTGAGTGTGAGCGTGCGTGCGTGCGTGCGTGCGTGTTTGCGTGCGTGTGTGTGTGTGTGTGTGTGTGTGTGTGTGTGTGTGTGTGTGTGTGTGTGAGAGAGAGAGAGAGAGAGAGAGAGAGAGACTGTGTATTTGAATTTAATTATGTGCATGTTAGAGAGAAATTAATCAAAGATATTTAAAAATTTTACAGTTTCTACCGTCACAATAACTCAAAAAGGCGTTTTTGTTTAGGGGGCCATTAATTGATTACGTAAGGATGATTTTGACGATTTTTATTTTATTTTATTTGTGGTGCTGTCAGATTTAAAAATATTAACTAGAAAAGCTAGATCAAGAGGAGCTATTAATAAGCCTCCACAGACAGTAAAAATAGTAAAGAAAAACAATGAAAATTAAACAAAGTAACAACAAAAAATGATGCAAAAATGCATTGATATAAGTTATTTTAACTGATAAATCCGATTTTGAATAGAACTTCACCAATTTTGCAATGAACAATAAAATAAAATAAAATTCATTTATTCATAGCCACATTAAATAACAATGAAGAAAACAAATAGTATATTGAATATATGGAGAAAACTAAAATAATAATTTTGGGCCGTCCGTCAGCTATCAAAGTCCCGTAACTAGGATTCAATCTGCAAATTACAGTTGACTTTGTCAACTTTCGGTTTCAGCGGAATACACAATACATTAAAGGCTAAAGTAAACATAAATTTTGAAATTCTCAACCCTATACTGTACTAATAGAGTTGAGATGAAAAACTAATAATATACTAGATATCAAAATAGTCGTAAAAAAAGCTGCTACACTATTAGTAAATAGGTCTAAGGGCCGCTTGCATAAGGTTGCTTAAATTTGTTTAAGAAACACAAAACGTATTTAACACCCTTAAATACAATTAGCGTCTTGCACAACGCAAAATTTGCCGCTAGATATGTTTAAAGCACTGTTAATACGTTTTGTGTAAAACTTATTTAGGCAGTTTAATATGATTAACTAATTTTATTTAAATGCGATCCTTATGCAATACTATCTCCTAGTTTATGAAATCGGTTTTTTTAAACGAAGTTTTTTTTATTTGTTACTTTTTAGTGTGGGTAACCCTACGAAAGGTGCCGCGCGCCTTAAAAAATATAGGTAAAAAATATACGTTAACGGAAAATATTTCATAAAATGAAAACTATTTTTGATCCGTGCAGAAACGGAGAAAGAATATAATTCCTGCGGCCGGGCGGCCTCTCGTAAGAGGCGACAAACCAACCCACAGCCAGGTGGTACCACCCCTGGTCTAGAGTATGTCGCCATAACAACCTTGAGTTGTGTTCCGGCATTAGGGACCAGGTTCCAGTCTCCCTGAAGAGAGCAGCAGAGCGTTTGTAGCACCTTTAGTGTTGCCAATGTCCATAGGCGATGGTAACCGCTTTCCATCAAGTGGGCCGTCTGCCTGTCTGCTGAACTCCTGCAATAAAAAGAAATCAAATTAGACTATACTTTAGTTGTTAACATCGAATATATTAATTGCTTTAAGGCGACGGAAATTGATAAAGCAAGAGCGGTTGGTCGCAAGGCGTTGACGACCATCTCCTTCCGTGAAGAGGACGAGAAACTTAACGTGTGGTTAGCCATGATCAATTTGGAAAACAGATTTGGCACTAAGGTGAGTATATAGTATAATAAACTTGTTTCTTAAAAAGGTGTTTCAATACAAGCTTTTGAGATATGGGACATCATGTAGCAGCAGATTGCTAGCCAAGACAAGTAAAACGAGCCCGAACACGACAGGTCTATCTTGTTTAGTACAAGAGTTCTTATGGCCACCTTCCGACTCCATCATCAGATCAGCTCCATGGTACCATATTATTGCCTTCTGACGCGTTATTCATATGCGCGTAAAATTTCAACTCAATCGGAAATCGGGAAATTGGTAAAATTAAAATTGCAGCATTCCACTCGAACTTACATACATACGTCTATTGCAATTTAAATAAAAGATTGTAAAAAGTAGAGTTGTCTACGACAAGGTGTCGCGAGATGGCGCTAAACCATTATTCAAATGGCAACACAAAAAGGTAGCACAATTTATTGCCTTGTGGTGACACCAAAATAAAGTGAAAACGCAAACAATCTAAAAATCCACGTATATCAAATTAATGATCAACAAATGTTTTTTTTAATCATAGTTAAGAATAATTGTTTTATAAAGCATTATTATTATTATTGATTGGGTGCAAAACTCCAAAATGTGTAAAATACCAAAATGATCTTCTAAGCAAAAATAAAGAATAGTCAAAATTTTATTACACTTGAATTATCAAATGAAAATTATTCCAGCATGCATGTATTCTCAATCAAAATTTTTTTCTTCTTTAATTCAGGAATCGCAACAGAAAACTCTGGAAGAAGCGCTCCAAATGAATGACAAATTCAAAATACACTCAAAACTCCTAGACATTTACGTTGAAACCTGTAAACAGCAGGAGCTATCGTCACTTGTTGACTTGATGTTGAGGAAATACAAAAGAGATACGAACATGTATATTATGTGTGGAAACGCTTGCTTCACACTTGGTCTAGTTGACAAAGCGAGGCATGTTATGCAGAAAGCTATTGCTGTTTTGGAGAAGAAAGACCGTGAGTATAAACTTTTTAACCGACTTCGAAAAAAGGAGGTGGTTCTCAATTCGTCGGGATCTTTTATTTTTTTGTTGCTTATTTTTATGTATGTTCGCCGATTACTCCGTGATTTATGATCCGATTTACGTGATTCTTATTTTATTCGACGCGAAATAGCTGCCATGTGGTCCCCTAAAAATTTGACATAGTTTGGCCCAGTAGTTTTCATTTTACGATCATTTTCTGTTATCGTTTCTTGGGACCATACATACATACATACATAGCTAGACACTAAAAAGTAACAAATAAAAAATAAAAACTTCGTTTAAAAAAACTGACTTCAAAAACTGAAAAACTAAAATGTATAAAATAACTCATTTCTAAAGCTATTATTATTAATATATATATTATCTAAAACATCTTAAAGTCGGTGCTTAGTAATTTTCAAAATATAGTAATTTTTATTGTTTTACTTTGCAAGTTTTTTTGAAGTCGGTTTTTTTAAACGAAGTTTTTTTTTCTAGTGTTGTAGTTTCATGTGTCAACACAATCACACCATGGGCGCGTTCTTCTTGAAGCTCCCGACGCTCATTATGCTCCTTCAGCCATTCCACATAGTGACACATGTCAAGAGGGTGGGTCGAAGTGGGCGTTGACCACAGAACATAAATTCTCTCTATCGAGAAGTACACAAGAGCGCGATTTTCAAAACAAGCATACTTCAAGCGATGACATTTTTGTATTAATGATATCAACGCTCCATAATCCATTCCACTGAGTTTATAATTGTAATGCCCTCAAATAAGTGGAACGGAAAAATCGCGGTAGTGAGTGTGATCGTTGTGAGCTTCATATGGAATGCAGCCTATAAAGGAGCTACTAAATACAGTTCGCTATCGCCTACTCAATGACTCATTGAAATAACAATAATATTACTAATTAGGCACCTATCTCCATGCTTGCCTTAACCAGCTGTCACAGAGTGGATTTCGCTAGAGGTAAGACAACCTCCAGGGGTGGAAGTTAATAAATGGCATCACGTCAGAAGTAGCTTCGGTGAACCTGCAGCCCGCCTCTCTACGCCCCTTAGCCACTCACACCCATGTTGCCCCTGTCTTCTATGGCATTTTTTGGGGCCCACCCAAGGAGTGGCGAGACACCTTCTCCCCATTTTTTCATATTCCCAGACCCCTAGTATCACTAGCAGTTCACCCCTATAGCCTGGTACGTTTCGTTGTCATTTCCCATAATAGTCCTACACTGGCCGGGGTCTGTCCTTGATGCATTAGTATATAGTGTAGACAGGGATAACCGCCGGTGAGTGTCACGCCACATTTACATTAAATTTGTCAAGGGGCCTCTACATGTTGGCTTGTTAATTATATTTATATATTTGCAATTGATACTTATTTTTTTCGTAGGTAAGCTCACGATAACGCTACATATTACGTTTTATGCATAGATAAAACTTATACATATTTTATGAATGACCGTCCTATTTAAAATATATTTTATATTGTACAACCAAATTCTACCAATTTGGTAATAGTTTCCGAGAATAACATGTACACTATACTTAGATCTAAGACACTATATTAAACTTTGCATGATAATAGCTACATTGTCTGTAATAATATTCAATATTCATCTTTAAAGCCTATGTTATTAAACAATACTAGAAGATTTATAAAAAAATAATCTAAGCCCTGCTAAACCTTGTGGCCGCTCTTAAAAACAGACCTAGCCCCTTTATAGGTCATCATATAAAATCCATTACTGTGTCGCCTTTGACAACTAATCTAGAATCAGTAATATTTTCGCGGACATTCCGAATGCAATTTACATAACTTACCTTGAGCATGTTCAATGTGTGTGTCAGTCTGCGTTTACTATTATTATTTGTTTAACAGACGTGGGAGTGTTGGTGCAGTTTGCTCTGCTCGAGCGTAATCATGGCGCAAAAGAGCGAGCGGAAGCGTTGTTCGAGCAAGTTTTAGCTGTCTACCCGCAACGCGTCGATGTGTGTTCCGTTTACATAGATATGCTTGTGAAGAGTGGCGACATTGAACCTGTAAGGTTAGTGCTAATTGTGGCATTTAGTCACTGAATGGAATTAAACATGGAGTCCATGAATATATTTTTGTATATGTTTGATATAAAATTTTGTAGTCATGCTAAGTCTTAAGTCCCAGATTATTTAAATTGTAGATCATCTTACTATACATACATAGTACTGCACAGAAGTCTAATGCTAAAACATATGCATAAAATATATATATAAATTTTGTTAATAATATAATGAATTTAAGTATGTATATCAGACAGGAGATAATAATTTTATGTGCTTTGTTTACATATTTCTATCATGTAAATGTTACACTATCACTATGTAATTATTATTTTTTTGCAATTAAGATAATTAAAAACATAATTTATTTCCAAGCATATTATAATTATAAGGCCTTACAGTTGACAAATTATAGTGTAGTGACAATGCCTTATTATTTTTGCCGTGCAAAAGTTTCAAGACGTGGCCCTTAAACTCCTAATTATATGTGGTTATTCTAGGCAAGTAATGGAGCGAATGACGTCAATGAAATTGCCTGCGCGTAAAATGAAGGTGCTATTTAAGAAATGGATAGAACTAGAAGAGAAACTGGGAGATAAGGAACTAGTGGAAAAAATACGACAGCGAGCCGTTGAATATGTAGAAAAGGCGAAATTTTAAATAAATTAATTTAAATTGCATTTGTTTTTTATTTAGTACACATTTGTAAAAACATTAGAAATAACACACTGTAAAAATTGTTAAAATAATACTATGTTAAATACTTAAACATAAAAGTTTTGTGAATTTTTTGTTCATTCAAATCAATTTTAGGCATCGGTGGGGGTGTAGGAGGCGGTATCCCTTTATTTTCCTGATTTGGCACTGGATTTGATACTTTATTAATAGTCGATTTTGGTTGTTTTTCGCTTGCTGATCTTATAACACCATATATGGATATAGGACCACAAACTTTATAACCTAACTTTGCGTAAAAGTTTTCTTGACCTTTAGTGGAGAGATGAATCATTTTCAATGTTAACACATCTTTACAATAGTTTTCAACGTGCTGCATCAGAAATGAACCTAACTTTTTACCTCTCATCTCTTTGTTAATTACAACAGTTTCAACAAAACAACTTTCAGGTATGCTTGGTATTCTACTTAATTTACAATGGCCTAATAAACGATTATTATCGTCTATCAATATAAGGCTAGTAGGCAGATCATCACAAGATGCTTCTAGAGACATCATACGCGCTGTCTCGCTCCGCCGCCATTCTTCATTTATCATTTCACAGCATGCTCGTAAAAACTTAGGGTATTTATGAAGCAGTACTACTTGCAGATTTTCAAACTCCATTTTTATAACTGTAAGAAACAAGTTGTCGCATATTAAAACAATATAATTTTTGGGTTATTGAATAATTCAATACATTGAACAATTATAAAATTACATAGGTACTATTGAATACAATATTTTTTGGTTGAATTCGGTGTTTATTCGTGGTATCACCAAAATGTCAATGTCAAAATTGACAACCAGCTGTGAATTTTCGTTGAGGTTATAGTCATGATTGCTTTATTTGCATATTATTGTTGAAAAACATTAAAAATGTCTGAATTTTAATATTCAAATCAAGTAATTTTAACTTACCTTGATATTAGAAATCATTTCTTAAAGTATTATTCCAATTAACTTCAGGTAAATGTGAATTTTCGCCATCGTATTTGCACGCAACTTGAATGTTGCGAAGGCCGACACAAACTAACCTATTTTTATCTGTCATGCTTTTTAAAAGCCGCGATAGAATAGTGAACTAGTAATAACGAGATAAATTTTAGTTATTGTTTTAGAAACATTGTCTTAATGTTGTTCTTCCATAAGACATTGTTATGGAGATATTCTTTCTTTCGTTAAGACTATTATCATATCCCTTTAGGGCCCTAATAACTACAGCTGAAGTCAGCACAACATACTAAGTTCATCGTATTATATATTGCGTTTGATATTTGGGTATACCTAGAGCTTATTGAATAAAGCATAGAATTGCATTCTGGAATAAAAGATTATCATAACTTCTTTTATAGATTGTTTTAGATTCACACTACTTTTATAATTTATTACCCATACAATTATTGCCAATGTTCTGATGATTGTCATGAGGTGTTTCTTAGTAATTAATTATTGTGTTTACACATAAATATATGCTTTTATTCTCATTTATGGGCTGGTTTTTATAATAATATAAATAGTTACTTGTAATTTCAAATTTCCTAAGTGTTAAATAATTATTTTTCAGAAAACTACATAGTTTTACTACTCATAATTAAGGGTTGTCCCTTAGGGCAATTGAAATTGCAGTAATAAATATGAAAAAGTATATTAGTTTAGTTATCATACTGTTATGAATCTCTTATTTTGTAAATAAATTTAAGTATTTTTATATTAATTATTACTTGCCTATCTTTTTTCAACATTTTTAGATTATGGAAGAAGATGATGATGTACCAACTTTGTCCGCAGAGACATTTGCAGCATTGCAAGAGTTCTATGCAGAACAGCAAAAGAGGCAGGATATACTCGACAAATTAGAGGCAGATAATAAACTTAAAGAGAATATACTATTTGATGAAAATTGGGTAAAGAAATTATTAGTTTGACAGAGTGATGTAATTAGTAATGAATAAATGTAGAACTTTATCCTTAAACAAATATAGATACAACATGGGTAAAGCAAGAGTTGACTCATTCTTAAACTTGTCTTCTTACAAAAAAATAATAGACTCCTAGTAAAGGTATGACAGAAGGAATATAGTCAACATATAGTGGGTAGGTAGTACATAGAAAATATCAAAATTATAATTAATATATATTATAAAAAGTTTAAAGAAATTGATTGATTGCCATAAAAGAATCATTTTCTATTTTTAAAAATGTGACACACCTGTTTCCCATTTCGGGTAGGCAGAGACAATGGATCTCCATCTCCACCTGCTATGATCCTAACATACACTTGTCATTTCATCAATATTCATTAATCTTTTCATACATACATACATATTTAAACTACTTCTTATATGACCTTTCTTCAAAATTTGGTCATGGTGAGCATGTCTCAGTATAAATATTTGTAGTCACTGTTAATTGAGTATTTAATAATGTTACTCATAATTAAGAGTGTATGTATAACAGTCTCATACAATAATACAAGATATAACAATCCATGCTTTTTAATTGTTTTTGAATAATTTTATCAAAAATCTAAGCAACTTAAAACTGCATGCCACAATGCACATAAAAGAGTAATAAAATGCAAGTACTGACTAGAATTCTAGACAGAGAGGAGACAGTCTAACTTTCACATTTATATATTAGTAGTTATAGATATTGTGGAAAATTCATGATTTCTAATAATTATTTGTTTCAGCAATTGAGTCAATTCTGGTATGATGAAGCCACAATTCAGACCTTGGTGAAAGCAATTGATAGAATGGTGCCTGAAGGCGGGAAAGTCGTCCTTATATCATGTCCCACTTTATTTGTTCCTGTTAAGAGGCAGATTGGACACAGGGCAATAGGTAAGTTGGAATGAGTCCCCATGTTTTTTTTATAGTTGGGCTACAGCAGACAGGCTACCTGATGGAAAGTGCTTTAAGTCTCCTGTGGAAATTTGTAACATGCTTCAGTGTTTGCAAAGTGTTTTACAACACCTGTTTTTTTAAACTTCATATTGTAACATTGTAGAGAAACCCCAACTGGGAGTTCATTTAAAATCCCAGCAAGTGAAATATTCTTAAGACCCGTCAAGCATATGAGCAAATTGGCTCAAGGCAATTATACTGCACCCACAGTTGATGGCATGCAGTTCAGTGGTAGAAAGAAAGCAAAGGTAGACAAATTTTCTGACATAATATTCATATCATTGCAATTACCACTCACCGACAGTGCAAGAAAATATTGTAATGAACTGATGTCTTCCTAACCGATTTCGGTTACGGCGATCACTTCAGTTATTGGCTATTTGACATTCATGCACACGCAGGTGCAGGTGTCTTGCGTAGCCAACCTTATTTGTGAACACGTGGTTGCATTCACAAATCTATAAGTAATAGCCGCAGGTAGTCGGGCCTTAAGTTCGTCGTACTTTTATCTAGATCGGCGTGTCAAATTCTCGCACTCTAGACCTTAATTGGAATCTCCAGTCACAGCGCTTCTTAGCTAATATTTCCCATTGATTGGGATCATTATTGCACTTCACCATTTCACATTTGACCTTTAAGTACCTCTTTGTATCATAGCAATTGCCCACATTGCTTGTGTTCGCCATTTGCAAGTTCTGAGTAAAAGATTCGTTTTGCTACTCTTCCGCCATTCGAGAAACGTGACCAGATCATCGAAGTACGAATGTAATGAAATGTGCATTTTGAGACAATAGATGTGTGAAACCTGGTAATTTGCCCCGGACAAGTGTGGTGGTAGATATACAGTCCATTCTCCTAAAACCAAGACACTAGCAGTGAGTCAGTCATAAGCTGATAGTACATTTTTACTTTTGCAGTGACTCTTCTGGAATATGACAGAAGGTTCGAAGTGCACGCACCAGATTTTATATATTATGACTACAATAATCCAGAGAAACTTCCTCCAGACACACATGGTTCCTACGACTTGGTCGTGGCAGACCCGCCGTTCCTATCAGAAGAATGTATAACAAAAACATCTGAAACGATAAATCTGTTGAAGAAATCTAAAGTGATTGTATGCACCGGTGCAATAATGAAGGAAAATGTTGAAAGGCTGTTAGGTTTGAAAGTTTGCGAATTTCAACCGCGTCATAGAAACAATTTGGCAAATGAGTTCTCGTGTTATGCAAATTTTAATTTAGATGAAGTTTTGAGATGAGGATATTGAATTTTATCTCTGAAAATATACTTTCGGGTGAAACATGTAATTGAGTCTATATTTGTAATACTTCCTGTATTACCACCTATGACAGTCGCATCACTATGTAGAGGTAAAATGTGTTTCTATATTTATTATTTACTAGCTGTGCCCGCGACTTCGTTCGCGTGGTTTTTTTTTCGAAACCCTAAGTTACTCCTTAGAAAATCAGCTATCTGCTGGTAAAAGTACAGTCAAAATCGGTCCAGCCGTTTCAGAGATTAGCCTGTACATCCAGACAGGCAGCCAAAATTCTGAAAATTGTATTTCCAGAATCTCCTGGACCGAATTTAAGCCATCTGATTTTTTAAAAATTTTATTTTGACATTACAAACAGATACTTTAATTTTATTTATCTCAGTTTCAATATGAACAATGCTCATGACATTTGGTAAATAAGTACTTTAGATCGAAGATGAATAGAGGATACTCTTTACTAGAAATAATAAAATACATACATATAAATACTTAATAAGATTTACAAGGGCACTATTGTATACTGAAGGTATAAAACCATTTCAATATCTTTAAACAGACAATATAAAAAAATAGTTTCTTCATCCACATTATCTCTCTAAGATAGTCTCCTAAAAAAATATTCGAAGTTATTTTTTTGCCGAAATACAGGCATTCTGCCATCCTGATAGATGTCGATGGACTTTAGCAACATTGGGCGCAAACTAGGTTGCCGGCCCTAAAGGAATTTAAGTCGCCCATGTAATAAATCATTTTAGTATAAACAAGCTGTATCCCGTGGTCTCACCCGCGTGGTGAAGGAAAATCCTTATATTTTGGATAATACACACGTATATCTTTATGTTGTTCTGATGTGTAAGCTATATTATGTGTAAGCTGTAGTTTCATCAAAATCCATTCAGTAGTTTTTTCTTGGAAAGAGTAACAAACATACATTCTTACAAACTTTCGCGTTTATAATATTAGTAGGATTTAATTTTCCTTTAAAATGACTCATTCAATATTTTTAAGAAAGCAGTCAAATAGATAAATGGTCCTGGGGGAACGTGCTTAACGTCGCCTACGGACGTTTGCGATAACAGGGTTCACTCTTCTACAACCCTATATAGTAGTGTAAAGGAAAGGAGATTTCAGACGGCAACTTCCAACTTCATTTGGAATTAACGTTCTAGAAGTATTCTAACTATGGTTAGTTTAGTTGATGAACACAGGGCAGTCTTTACCCGGGGATGCAAGGGATGCGGAGCACCTGAGCGCAGGGACCTAAGGGGTGCTAGCCGATTGACCTCAATGAAAAATTCATAAAGAACACGATTTGACTAACGACATTTAACCATGATGTAGCGCATTATTTATAGATAAAATTTTCCGGTGACGTAATAAAACCAATAGTCTGAGAAAAATGACTGTGATAAAAACAAACGTATGGACGGACGTGAAATGAAGTTTTTTGCCAAATTGCTAGGGATCCTTAAGAATGAAATACGAAAAAAATAAACCTGTGCGTCTCGGGACAAAAGTGATTACTTAAACTAATCTAAGTTGAACTACTTAATATAATTTTGTCACGTCAGAAAGGCTAAGGTTATTACCTACTTAAAATTTGTGTAATATAATAATAAGGTAATTTAAGGAAAGGTTATTTATTAATAAAATCCTTTATTGATTATAAATATATTTTATTCTTGGTTAAAATTCTTGAAAATTCTAATGAAATCATACATTTGAATTTTTTGTATGTACGATTACATTATTAGTACCATTATTTAATATAATTACCGAAATACGGCTAGCGCTGTGTGTTAGAGTAAGAGAGGTGGAGCCTGCCTACCGCTGCCGTATGCGTGAGAGAAAGGGAAGCCAGACAGACTGGCGCCGTTACGCGTTACGTAACGAAGCGGTATACCCTCATAAGAAGTTATCACTTCAAAAATTAAATACTATTGATATTGATTCACTGATTTTCGCACCCTGGCGACCAATATGCTTAAGACAGCCCTGGATAAACATTCCAAACAACCATTGATGTGAAAATGGGGCATTGCCACAAACTCAAACAGTTCCTCGCAACACTCAAATTATTTAAAAATTACTCATAATAATCAAACTGTTAAATGCTTTGTAGTTAGAAGAAATAAAACAAGATTATGTAAAACATTCCGCATTTATTATTTTCCCTTACATAACAAAATTATGTTTATTTGTTACATTACATTATGCTGGTTAACATTTCCTAGCTCTCTCTCTCTCGGTCTGATAATCTTCATTCGTTTTATTTTTTGTTACATATTTAAAATATACGCATTTGCAACAGTGAGACAAAACTAGATAATATCATTATGAATATAGAAAGCTAATTAGGCTAATGTTTATTGAACTTTTGTTTCAAATTTGACACAAAAGCATGTCTTAATTAACTTCACGGTTAATTTTCATATTAAACGGATGTTAAATCTTTTTAATTCAAATGCATTATATAACAGTTATAGAGGAAATAATAAATGTAATATTTTGTAATTTACAAGAAATCTAATAAAACAAAATTGCATCCCGTTCTTCGTCGTTTATATAATTTATTTAATTTCAGTTTTTTTTTCTAATAGCTTAAATGGCATTTTTATAATAAAACTGTAGAGGTCGAGTTTCTCTACAATGAAAAAAAATGCTAAAAACCGACTCGGAGGGATGTAAGAAGTGAAATAGAACTAATTTAGATTTTTGTTTCTCTGTTTGTACGGGCTAATATCCGAAACGACTGGATTTAAATGATTTTGTATGGTGGTAGCCTATATCCCTGGTCAACATACAAGATACTTATGATCCCAAAAAAAAGAGATCCCGTGGGATAGTTAAAAAAACTTTTCACTAGAAGCTAGTTATAAATAAAAAAATAAGCTTCAGGTTAGTCTAAAAAATATGGCGAAAATGTAACAAGTCCGCATATATTAGTTATGTATTTAAAATATTCTTACAATACGAATTTAATCGAAATATAAATTTTATATACTTTCAATATTTCTCTATGTATTACTCCTTATAATCTGATCTGTCTTTTTCTGAAATAAATTATATAAAGTTGACTCCAAAAGAAGAAAGTAGAACAGATTAGATATTAATTAAAGTATTGGGAATGTAATTTATGGTATTTCACACAGTGCGTTCCATAAGTAGCTCACAACGCCCAAAATGCTCCGTTAGCCGTTCCACAAGGCGACCGCGGTCGTTGTGACCGTGGCGAAAATGTCACTAATGACGTCATCGTTTTCGATCACACAACGCGCACAACGACCCATGTTCCACTTGGGTTTACTTATTATAACGTTGGCAACCAAGCGGAACTTGGTCGTTGTGAGTCTAATGGAACGTAGGCACAATAGTTACATTAGCGACACTTGCGTCAGAGCACTGCATAAATTGAATTTTACCTGCCAAATGTACTATCTATTAGAATTATTCCAAAATAGATTCCGTCGCGTACTGTCAGAGAGTAAAAAGATCTAGGTTTAGTATTATTTAGTATGAAAATCAACTGTGATATATTATATATAGCCTTTAGATGAGCGAGCATTGAGATGCAGCACATTCTCTACACGCCTTAGCTGCAGACAGTTTTAAATTATGAGATTGTATGTAATATTGTATGCAATTGCGCGCACAGCACCAATAAACCGCCTCGTTCGCCTAGAGATGGCCGGATATTATTAAAACATTTTCTCTAATTGTCAGTTTTCCTACAATATTTTCTTCTCCGCTATAGTGATACAACATGCACATCAGGGGGTCATCCACAAATGACGTCACACGAATTTCATGATTTTCTGACCGTGAGACTCAGACGGTTTAGATACGCTTGGCCTTCGGAGAGACTTTGCGTCTCTCTGCGTATTGTACCGTTTATACCATGAAGAGTGTTCCGAGGAACTGTTCAGAATGCTGCCTTTGTCTTCCTGTTACCACCGTACCGGACGCCATCGGCTGGGCGTTCATCGCAACGGTTCTCCAGAACGTTTCTCTTGCGCACCGTGGGGATTTGGAATGAGCTCCCAACCGTGGTTCTCCCACAGCGCTACACATGGGGTTTTTTTAAAAAAGGGTCTCATAAAATTTCCTTCGAGTACGGCAGCGCGTTAGTGACACCTCTGGTGTTGCAAACGTCCATAGGCGACGGTAACCGCTTTCCATCAGATGGGCTGTCTGCCTGGCTGCTGTACTCCAGCGATAAAAAAATATATATTTTGCTATTATACATCGGGAAATTGTTAAATTAAAACAGCAGTTTCGTAATAAGCTTACACATATTAGACTTTGAAATTTGACGTTACGCAATTTAGAACCCCTCTTAACGTATGACGTGATTTGTGGATGGCCCCTTAGGTCAATAAAATTGATTGTCTCACATTATTGATATGAGAAGCATCTTAGAAAAGAAAATTTCAGGGCTATGTGTGAAGCCAGCATAGTGCGCCTCAAAGCCCAGCCTTAGTAATCATGCTAACAACTAGTCCTTTGAACCTTTGAACACATTCCTTATCAACGACATGGAAGAAGAGTATTTGTAGTACTAACTATGACCCATTGAAAACGTCAATCAGAGGGCCTAAATAGGCCTTTGATGAAGACATGTGTCTAGATATACTGGTAGTTTTTTTAATTGCTGAACCGGCTGGAAGTAGTTGTATAGCATAAAACTCCACTATATTGATACTTGTCATATTAATCATATGAATCTGCGAGAACGACCTCTCGGCCTCTGTGGTTGATCGAGTAAAGCCTTTGCCTGCCTATTTCACTGCAACATAGAGGCAAAGGTACGATTCCTGGTATGGTATATTCCGGAAACGAATTTTCTGTTCATCACTACGGTCTGGGAGTCTGGGATCGGCCTCAGAGTAGTTCAGTTGTATTACCCATAACACATGCGTAACTTGCTTAATTTGAGAATATATAATGTGCGTCTGCCAATTATTATTATTATATTTTAGTATTTAGCGATTGTGAATCTTGATGTTCTTCTTCCATGTCAAAAAAAACATATTAAATGTCATTGTCAATGAACAAAGAAAACGTAGAACAGATTTGTAGTTACTTAGGCCTTGAGTTAAAATTGACATCAAAACATTATTCATTATAAGAATTCTCGCCAAACTTGACCAATATTAATGAGCAATACCCTTTCTCAAATTCAAATGACAATCCGTTAAAACTATTTTAAATGCAAGAGATAGACATGGGTAACTCAGCAAAGTTTTTGCGTCAACTCAGTTAATTAGACGCAGAGCTACTTTAGTAGTTCGAGTTTAAGCAAAATTGCACTATGGTGCAGCAAAATAGTTCTATGCAGATAACACACTGGCGCAACGTTATCACAAAGTTTTGAGTTAAGCTGCGCTGAAGTGAATTAATATCATTTTATTTGGATTATTCCTCGTTCACAATAATTTAACACCCGGGGTCACCAATTCCCTAAAATATCGTAAACATGTTATGAATAAATAATAAAATAAAACGTAGATGCTTCTTTATTTGTTGAGGGTTTCTAGTAATATTTGCGATTTTAGGTGTTTTTAACTGGTATTTTATAAATTCTTGTTATAACTTTAGGTTCGATAATTACATGGGCCCACAAAAAAATGGTCTGAACTTTTGACCAGACCCCTCTATGTATTTCAATGCGCTGAACCCGAATTTGAGGTCCATACAATCTCAGAATTTTGAGGGTGTATGGACCTAACCGACGCCAAATTCGGTCTTTTGGTCCGTATAATCTCAGCATTCTGCGGTGACCTCAAATTTGGTCGTTTGGTCCATACACCCTCAGATTTTGAGGGACCCCAGAATCGGATTCAGCGCATCGAAATACATAAGAATAGCTGGGTCTGTTCAAAAGAACAGATCACTTTTTTTGTGCGCCGATGTTATTTATCACCAATATAGACCTTAATGACCAGATCATCAGCAAGAAATTATTTAAAAAAGAAACCACAAACTGCCAACTGCGAAGCAATCTATCGCTTAGTATTGCGTCATAAAGTTTAGCGAGCTTTCATAAGTACTTATCGAACTTATCACAAATTTAATGATAAGTGTTAACTTTAAATTTTTAACTCGTTAACATGAAATCACAAAAAAATATTCTATTTTCACTATACTGGTACATTGAATATAAATACACTGCATTAAAATCATAGATTATTTATCTTTAGAATTGTTTAAATGTTACGAAAATACATATTTCATCAATATAAGTAGGAATACAAACATTTTAAACACACACTATACTCCATTACTCTTATTACACATTTTTATATATAGTTACATATTTTTAAATAATCAATATTGTTTTTTGCTTAAAATAAATTTGGTGTATTAAATACCTGCTGTTATTTATCTATAACAGTATTTAAATTTAAAAAAAACTAAATAACTGTCATATATGTCCAGTCTAACATTTTTATGTTATTGTTTTCGCCACGATGGCAGGCAAAAGAACCAAGTCCATACAGCCTCGTCTGATTTATTAGTATCAGCTCCAACTAAGCTGTAGGCTTTAGACACCATACAACGGGAGTTTTTGTAACTCGGAAGGCCACATCAAACATACATTCAATATCATACAACTATTGTTTATTTATTAAATAAAGCAAATTGTCGCCCTCCGAGTCCCTAACTCCTTAAGATCTTGATATACTTTTCATTAACTATATACATATAAATACATACTAGAACTTTAAGGGGGTCAATGATAATTTCATATTAAATCCACCAAGCAATGTCCCCTTAAAGATAATTTATTATTTCAAATCTTCCTATCTCAACTCTACCTATAAATTGGTTGTTTTACTTATTGTCGATATTGTGACAAAAAGCACTCGCTTAAACAAAGAGATTTGTACTCAATAAAAAAAAAAAAAAATTACATTCACATCCGATGCTTTCAACTTATCACACTTATCAGGTCACGCAATGATAAGTTTGGTAAGTTATCTTTATCATCGAAACAATTATATACTAAAACTGAACGAAAAATCGATCTCAAATATGAGGATTGACTGCTGCATATAATCATATAAATTACGAGCATATTGTTGTGTCAATTTAAAGCGCCCCTTGCGGCAGTCCCAAGAACTAATGTAATAACTTTTTATAGTTGAGCCGTTCTATGAAGCCAAATTTGAAGTTTCATATAAATACTGACGAACTAATTTTGTAACTCTGTCAAAATACCAAATCATTAGAAACGTAACACATGACAATGTTATTGATAATATATTTGTCAATACGTTTTGTTATTAAATATTAGTGACCTGAAGATGTCCTAGTCGTAATTAGGACAATTCATATTTTCTACATTTTATGGATAAAATAGACAATGAAACAAAAAATACATTAGTTTTAAACAATAAATCGTTTTATTTTAATCGATTCGGCAATGTGTGACTTCCTTTCAATTGTATCATCATCAATATAAAAAACAGTTTGATAGATGCGATATGTGGCTTAATAGAACAGCCCAACTATATATAGTTTATTGAGTTTCGCACTCAGCGCCAAAATGGCGTCAATCACACAGGTACAATAATAGAATAATTAGAGCAGCCTGTCGAAAAGTGAAAGACGTTTCAGGCACTGTCTCACGAAATCAGTCCCGTAGACGCGGCGCTACGGTCGTGCAACGGAAAGTTATAATGAAAAATTATAATAAAACTAAGTTTTAACGGTTATAAGCGCGGTAACTTATTAGATTTTTATTATTCCGCCGTTTAGGCAACTTTTCAGTAGCCGTGATCACGGAAAACAAAGTTAACAAGTTATTATGTATACTAATTGCAAAAACTAAAAAATTATTTAAAAAAACATTTACATTAAAATTAAAACACTTGATAAAAACAAATTAACAACGTGGTTGGGCTGCTTTCTATAATAGTTCTGGTTATAATTATTCTCTGATTTTTAATTACCTGGACTAAAATGACGCGTGAGATGGCCCTTCTTTTATAAGTTGAATCAACAGCTCACCATCGTCAGTTGAATCCTACAGGATTTCTATAGGAATCAACTTACAGTGGTGAGACGCTCCAAGCCAGCAACATACAAAAAGGTCGATCGTAGCTGTAATTTTAGTCAGGATAATTAAAAATCAATATTATTAAACACTTCCTTAATTATGTATTTGTTGTGGACTGTAAATATATGAATTATAAATGAAACTGCACGTGCGGATCTTAATAAGGGGAAAAATAAACATAAAAAAAACAAAACAACACCGATGTTCTAAATTCAAAATTTCAGTACATTTGGTGGCCAGTATTATGCCGCAACAAATGAACAAAGACTTTTTGTTGGAGATTCCAACAGTACACTTCCATTTTTTTGCCGCGGAACTTATTTCGTGGACAGAGTCTAACAGAAGTCAGTGATTAGGGCAGTCTTGGGACATAAACAAAAAAGTATATTACTAATACATGTCTATGGATAAAAACAAAAAAGACTACTAACTATTATTTCAACACATCGATATTTGTTTTTTTTTTATCTAAGATTAACGTTTATCTACAAGGCCATGGTTTTTCTACTACAGGTGACATTTTTTTTGTTTCATGTAAGTGTGAAAAAAATAAACGTATGTTTTATGAAAGGCAAAGATTTTTGTGCTCATAAAAGTGAAAAACGCCGAGAGCATGTTGGGCAAATTAAACATTAAACGAGGCATGTATAGAAAGTGGATCATATACAAGTGTTGGTACAACTGACATTTAGAATCTGTCAATATAATGACTTGAAATATATATTTATAAAAATTATGTCATTATTTTGTTTGCATTTTAATCGTTTTAAGAAATTTAATAAATGAAAAATTACAAATTACATGTAGTGCGTTTCACTAGTCGCTTGAAATGGTCAAAATGCTTCTTCAGCAGTTCCACATAACGACCAGGGCTGTTATGGTCGAGGTGAAAACGTTCCTTATGACGTCAGAATTATCTTTTATACAGCGCTCACAACGACCGGTCTCAATAGGTAGGTCGAAGTGGGCGTTGATCGCAGAACATTAATTCTCTCTATCGAGACGTTGACAAAAGCCCGTTTTTCAAATCAACCATACATCAACCAATGACATTTGCATGTCATTAATGACATCAACGCTCTATAATCCAGTCCACTTGAGTTTATGATTTTAACGCTCGCGAGCAAGTTGAACCGGAAATATTGCGGTCATAAGCTTGGTTGTTCCGAGTGCTTTGTGGAACACGCCCATGGTAGATGCTTCGTTGTATTTTTAGGCTATTCAGTTATATTCTACCCAAGATGCTGTCAACTTTTTTAACAGAAAACTGACTTAGCAATCATGTGATCACAACCATAGCATAATATAAAAATAGTCTTCTACATATTATATACTAGAGTTATGTCTTTTTGGGATCACAATACAGTAAAGGGAATATTTAGAAGCAGTTAAACTTGATTTTAGTTTTAACCAAAAGAATATCTTATTTATTGTTGGTTAAAATTACACAAGTAAACTATTGAAATAGAGATTTCTTTTAGAGAAATATTCTAAGAATATGTATATTTATTAAATTATAAGCGTTTCGTAGAATGAAATTGACAAATTCAGGTATTTGTAACCAATGTACAATAATACATAAATAGTTAGTATATTTACATAGGAATTAATAATTTTAGACTGTGAAGATTAATGGTTTCCTAGCGAATACATTAGAAAATTTAAAAGGACATTAAGCAAATTATAACAGCTTTAAAAAGCCAGCCGGTATGAGAGTTATTAAAATAAAAGGGCATAGACAAAACATTAAATAAATTAAAAACTTATTCCGAACGACGTGACACTGGCTGAACACAGAAACCATGTTAAGTCAAAATTGAATAGAAGAACATATACTGCATAAGTAGTAACCAAGCGACGGTATATAACAGCGCAGAAAGCTCGTTAGCAATTATATTATTGACATGTAATTACAATAATGAGTAAATATCACATTTAGATACAATGAACTATAAATAGTTCGGTTATAAACGCGTGGTTTATGTAAATATATTAAACTTTAATTAGATTAATAATGTAGGTACGGCATTACAGCCTGTTCTTTAGTATTGCTACTCATATATTTGCCTTATTACTGGTTAAAATTTAATGTGAACCTCATAAAAGAATGTAAAAGAATATAATAGAATATCATTTATTGCATAAACTGTCATATACGTATAATTTAAAGATGTTGTGTTCTTTGTAGGAACGACAGGTTGTCCTTTTGAACGTGCAATACTGGCAGTTTATAATGTTGCCAATCCATTATATAATATTATTATTATCATGTCATTTCACAAAGGACTAATGATCAGTAATATAATAGAAACCGGGTAGATGGAAGTCTTGCGAACTTCAACACTTTTTTAATGGAGAGGACAATATTATCAAGACAAGTTCCTCTGAAGATGCTCTTACACGAGCAAGTACACTTGCTCCATCCCGGTCACTTCTCGTCAACGATGACGTCACGAGTACATCAAGAAATTTAAGTCGATGGAAATCTGTAGCAAGCTGTTGCTGAGATACGGCCACACAATATCACGCAATATGAAGCATCTTAAAAAATTAGGCGACCCCGCTGTCGGTCTGTTCCTCTCGCGAAAACGAGACGTAGTTATACGTACAAACGAGATAGAAAGAGACAAAAAATCCAAACCGATTAGACATTCGCCGACTCATATGGCGACGTAGAGAAATGTGGAATATATAGAGCAATTAGAAGCAATATTCCATATTACATTAAATTGATCCATATCGAAAATTTTCCCGTGTGAGAACATCTAAAAGTTTACACGCCCTTGGCCATATAATTTACAATCTAACTACGCCAATGTTTATATGCAGTCTCACAGATAAACATATGGCTAAAACAAGAAAGGACGCTTAAAAGCATTCCCAGTAGCTGAGCTGACTCAATAGTGAGTAAGGGCTATGAATTGATAATTAAACAGGAACCGACTGTAATTTGTGAATGCTTTGCATAAATCATTCACTCATTCATTCTTTAACAATTATCTGTGATTTAAAAAGCTGTCATTCAATTTCATAAACATAATGTACACAAACCACGCGAAATAATTTGATATAATGCATATATTTATACAATAAATCGTTATACATTATAAAATCATTATATTATTTAATTTTTTATTTTTCATTAGGAATTATTAACTACATATTTATTTTTAATTCGACGCCATATTCAAATAAATGTTTTACTCGGAACTCGCCACATGGAAAAATATACTATACATACTATGGGTGCTTTATACATGTTGTTTCACCTGAAGAGAACATATACGAAATTTATATACATACAATATATACATTCGATATGAAATGCTCAGTACACAAAGTAGGTACATACATTTTTAGATTCGTGAAATACGTTCACTTTTAGAAATTTGATTCAGGCCATTCATTCACTATAAATTCATTCGCGTGTAATGTACCGGCTCAAATTTGAGTGATACCTCAATGAATATGTCTGGTGACGTAACATTGCTTTATAAATGGCGCATCCGCACCGCAGTTACTTCTCAACACATTTGCAAGCTCAAAAAATGCATTTACCAAGCCTGTACACATTGTTCAAATGTTATAAATTACGCACAACCAAATGGAACGTATTTAGGTGAAAACAATATAACAAATAAGCTGAATAATCGAACCTCCTTGGAAGCGCTTTTAATACTATAGAGAAAAATGAGACGAAAGATGTAATTCTAATTTTCACTAGACGCACGTGGCGCCATATGCAGCAAATACGCGCGCGCCATTTTAATGTTAGAAACGTCAAAGATTGTTGCGACTTTCCGGACTGATATTTGTTTGTTTCATTACTACCTATTGTGTACTGTTTTCTCGAAAATGTGTTGAAAAACGTTGTATGACGTGATGATGTTGTTGGTTTTTACCAACTTGTGACAATGATAACATTGCCACTTGACTGTTTTCAACTACGCAACTACAACACAGCAACATATCTTAATATCAAATAACTTTTTGCTATCGGATGTTGCCCACTGACACTTGAATACGTTGCTCCACAGAAAATAACGGCAGTGTGGACGCACCATAAAGTTACACGCGAATAGTTCTGATATAGTTTTACTGGTCGGCATACAGCGGACTATATTTATACTATATTAAGAGATATTTTAGATTTACAAGAAAATTCATATACTCAAAAACATAAAAGAAATTTGTAAGCAATATCATCAAAGTAAACTTCATTGTATGTTGTATACTTCATCATAAAATAACACATATATACAAACAAAACATTTAAAAACCAGCATACGATTGCAAATATCTTAAACTAAACAAAAAATGCATCTCTAAAAGTGAAACAAAACAGGTTGTCCTAAAATAAACACGCAATTAAATAAACGAAACACTACTTATTATAGTCATATTGATTTCTTGTACCGTTACGTCACGTAAGTGTACGCTGCGAATTAAACTTTAATCCTTTTGTGTTCAATTTTAAAGTAGGGTCAGCAATAAAACCGATAATTTTCATAAAAAAGTTTTATTAATTTATCGTTTTGAACTAAACGACGTGAAGTACGCGTAAAACTTAAATGTGCTTCGAGCGAAGTCAGTTCCGTGTGTTTGCGCAGGTCCAGTCACATGTTAACATTTATAACACTTTACGGTGTATCGTGCGAAAGAGATGGCATGCGAGTCCGGATATCAGATGAGTGAGAGCGCAACATTTTCCATTCGAATTGTCTGTGAACGTTATAACTGTGCTTTGCGCGATGACGTATACGAACTTCAAGACCGCATTTATGTTTTGCTCGTACCGTACGTTAGGTAGTAAACATGGGTTGATCCTTAAGCCATAGATTAGGGTAAACCTTGACGAGATTAAGAAAACTAACCGAGGAACAATGGTAACATATACAAAAAATGTGAGAAAGATAACGTGAAAATAATGACAGATGGAAGATTTCAACACGATAAATCATTTCCAGCCTTTAGATAAAAGGAATAATGAATTGGTGCTGAGAAAATAAGAGAATGTCATAAATATGTAAACACTTTTTAACCTTATTTCCAAGCAATAAGGTTAAAGTGCCTACATGTTTATATTGAAGATTTTAGTCTCCTTAAATTCTTTCAAGAACAGGCAAGGGAAGTACAAATATTTATATTCGTGTCTTCTGAAGCGTGTATTTCTTTTTTATTGCTGGGTTATAGTAGTCAGCCTGACGGCGAGCCTGATTGTAGGGCGGCTACAGTCGCCTATAGGTATTTGCAGCATTAGAGCTGCCATCGGTGTGCTGTCGACCTCGAGGAGGCGACTGGAAGCCATTGATGCCAGAGCACAAGTCAAGGTATTATGGCGGCATACTCTAGAGCCTAAACCGTGTATAATATCGAAATGGAACCATTTACCAGGAGATTTATCAATACGTGTATACGTGGACACGTATTGATAACATTTCTTCTTTAATCTATATAATTTTCATTGCAATCCGCTGAGTCGTTTCGGAGTTCGTTCGAGACGAACCGCAGACAGACTGACAAATAAATATTCTTATGGCAGATGCATACGTCTAGTCATCGCAGCGGACAACAAACTACGGGCTAGCGCAACTCGGGAGCGCACTTATTAATTGTTACTCTTTCTCGCTCGCATATCATCCGTTTCGCTCACACATTGTGCTGTGTATTGTTTAGCTGTACGACTTGTTAATATTTGTATATTATTTATAATAACAATTAAATTTGGTTCCCATCTTTAAGAATCAAAGATTAAAAAATTGCTAGTCGTGAACCTGCATAACGGTACATGAAAAACATACTAAAGTAAAACATTGCACTAAATATACAGACACAACTTCAACAAAACAAAAATTAACTACGTAAACATAAATGGAAAAATCGGTCCTTTAGGACGGTATAGAAAACATTTATTAATAAATATAATAATTTACTCTTATTAAATAAATCCATTGTTACACAAACATCTATACTTATTTGATAGTGTCATTTATTTCGTCAAAAGTCGAGTGTTGCTGGTTTATAAAAAAAGTTGCCAGTTCAGTGTGAAATTATTCGAATACATTTTTATTACAACATGCATAAAAAAGCAACAACAAATTTTCAAAAACTCATTTAAATATTATATCATCGTTTTGTCACATCATATCGGTACAAACAGCAATATATTTTTTTCCGAATGGTAATATACCACAAAAGAAATGTATTTAAAAACGCAATAATTAGGACAATCCCTGTGTGTGATATAAATATATATATTGACAAATTATCAACAGTAAAGGCACCCGGTGGTTGCAATTCTATCAATCCATTAACGCTGCTGTCACACCATTAAACGCTGCTATCACTTCATTAAACGCTGCTATCTCAACATTAAACGCTGCTATCACACCACTAAACGCTGCTATCACGCCATTAATGCTTTACTACAAAATTTACGATGCTATTATAACTTTAGCGATGCTACCACGCTTTATGTTGCTAATGCAGTTCTTATGTCATCATAAGAATAGGACTGACAAAATATTACGGTAACATAAAAATATTATTTTTATATTTGTAATTAAAACTAAATTTTCATTGTAAATTACTGTCGAAAGTATCTTTACCTGCACCTCGATAGCAGCGTCGGTCTTCTAACATTTCCGGTGTGATGAGACTATTGAGTCTGTTGGTTAGCAGCGTGCGCGCGTCCTTGCCTACCTCCTCTGGCGGGCTCTGACCACGCACAGGTATATAAGGAGCAGCATCAACGCGAGACAGTGCAGTAAGAGCAGGGCGGCCGCGGCGGCCGCTCGCGCGAGCCGCCCGCAGCTGGTGCCCAGCGCGCGTACAGTGGCGAGCTCCCGACCCCATCATCCCGTGCCACATTTGCCACTCTCGAATACGCCCTGCGAATTATTTATAATGTAATTATGTACAAATTTTTTGGGTGCTAATGATGGTAAAAATAATTCTAAAATCATTTAAATGTATAAGATTGGAATGCAATTTTTTTTCATGTGCTTTTTTAACGATCTGACTCAGGAAAAGTGTTTTAAGTTTCAAACGACCAAAAAAAAAGAGAGATTTTAACGACAGCTTCAATGAATTGTTCATAAAAAAGTTGATAACGTAGTTATTACAAAAAGACAGAAACAAATATAAAAAAAGGCTGGGTAGTTTCTTACAATAATAGAGCAGTGTATATATTTAGAATAGGAAGTAAACATATTTTTTAAGTTATATTAAAAAAAAAAGCTCTTTGGCAACACTTCAGTGGCTTAAATTCGATTTTTATATTCGAGCATTTGCACGTTTTTGCCAGGTAGGGCATTTGCCCGACTGGATGGCGACCACCCCTGGTCTAGAGTATGCCGCCTTAACAACCTTGTGTTGTGTTCCAGCATTAGTGACCAGGTTCCAGTCTCCCTTAAGAGAGCAGCAGCGCGTTTGTAGTACCTTTGGTGTTGCAAATGTCCATAGGTGATGGTAACCGCTTTCCATCAAGTGGGCCGCCTGCTTGTCTGCTGAACTCGAGCAATAAAAAAATTAAAAAAAACTGAAATAAATGAATTGATTTGTATATTCGAGCATTTGCACGCACCTTCCTGAAGAACGGCGAGAAGCTGACGAGCGTGTCCCTGGTGAGCGGCGCCGCGTGGAACGGGCAGCGCCTGTCCGCCGAGCAGACGGTGAGCAAGCGCCGCAGGAACGCCTCGAGCTGGCCGCGGCGCGCGCGCGCCACCGCCTCCGACGACCACAGCTGCCGCGGCGGGAACGGGATCGACGCCACCTACGACCGATCGCACCTTTTATTAACCGACTTCGAAAAAAGGAGGAGGTTCTCAATTCGTCGGGATCTTTTTTTTTTGTTGCTTTTTTTTATGTATGTTCGCCGATTACTCCGTCATTTATGATCCGATTTACGTGATTCTTTTTTTGTTCGACGCGGAATAGCTGCCATGTGGTCCCCTAAAAATTTGACATAGTTTGGCCTAGTAGTTTTCATTTTACGAACATTTTTTTTGTTCCTGGTTCTGGGGACCTATATTTTTTAAGAAGCGCGGCACCATTCGTAGGTCCACCCATACATAGCTTGACACTAAAAAGTAACAAATAAAATTTAAAAACTTCGTTTAAAAAAACTGACTTCAAAAACTAAAATGTATAAAATAACTTATTTCTAAAGCTATTATGATTAATATATATTATCTAAAACATCTTGAAGTCGGTGCAAAGCAAAACATAAAAATTACTATATTTTGGAAATTACTAAGCACCGACTTTAAGATGTTTTAGATAATATATATTAATATTTAATAGCTTTAGAAATAAGTTATTTTATACATTTTAGTTTTTGAAGTTGGTTTTTTTAAACGAAGTTTTTAAATTTTATAATATTACTAGCTGACCCGTGCCCACTTCGCTGGGCATCAGAAAAAAAAACCTATTATTAATCGCAATCAAATAAATCAAAATATCTCTCCCACCCTTGTTGCCCGTACCCCAGTGACGCCTACATCGCACAAGTCTATCTAGCCGATTAGGGTGCGCGGCGACCACACATTTTTGAAGTAAAACTTCTTTAGGCGCGACTAGGAGGTAACTGGACGACAATGCAACGGAAGTCCGTTAGGGCAATATGGCGTCACGTTTCTGTACCATCCGGTTTTCAAATATTTTTTTCTCAATAGATAGTTTATAAACAAATCAATCAAAATATTTTGAAAAAAAAAATAGTAAAAAAGTTTTACTTCAATCGCGTGTAAACGTTACACGCACTCTTTTTTTCAAAACTCGTGATATCGTTCCAATGGAATGTCCGAATTGAATAATTCAAATAGTTATATAAACGTATTGAATCGGCCTTGAATATGAAGTAATTTATTTTGATAAGGATTAATACCAAGATAGAAATAAAGAGCCTTTTCCAGCGGCGGCATTTTAATTAATTTATTTAAAAAAAACACTTATTGTGGCATAACTATAATAGTTAGATATATGCTGTCGCGACAATTTTTTTATAAATAATGACGTATTCTGCAAAGTTGTAGTTTCGCAGCGCACGCGATTTTAGGTATTTTTTTACACCTTGGGTTACATTATTCGAGTTTTAGTAAGGATCCCAAATTTTTTTGAAAATATAATATATAGCCTATATCAACCGGGGATAGTGTAGCTTGCCAACAGTGAAAGAATTTTTTAAATCCGTTCAGTAGTTTCGGAGCCTATTCAATGCAAACAAACAATAAAATTTTTCCTCTTTATCATATTAGTATAGACAACATTCTAAACATGCAATGTCCGTACATTGAATCCAATCAAATCATCATTTATTGTAGTGGGGGCGGCCGAACGGGGGTTTCGGGATTTACTCGAGCGCGGCAGAATAACATAAGGGGAGAAACCTTGCACCCTATTATGTACCCACATCATATATGAACCCTTCATAAAGGGTGGTGCTATTTTTTATTCTTCAATTTTCACATGAAGGAAATTCCTCCACATAATTGTCAGATTGTGGGTCAGCACAACAAGGGCATCAAGCTGAACCGTCTTAATATTATTCTGACGCGCTCGAGTATTTCAATGTTACGTTTTGTTGTTGAATTTTCGAAAATTGGCCATGACTTTTGATCGCATCCAAATCGTCAGTCTTTTGATACGAGTTTCTCTAGGGTTTAGTTAACATCCCTTTTGGATATCTGACGCGCTCGAGTATTTCTGAGCGACTCTTTTTTTTTAACCTGTACACACTCCCCCCACCAGTGAGTATACCCTATACATCATATACCCTTTTTTTCTTTTTAGCATCTAATCTTCACAATCCAAAAGGTCGCCGCGAAGCTCGAGTAAATCCACATTTAGCATCTTTGGTAGAATTATTACATAGGTTCACGTGTTTTTGCCTCTAAGGCGTACAAAATGTTATGCCTATTATATAATAAATAATTCTTATCGATTTACTATTACTATTACATCATTCTTTAAAACAAATGGCAATTATATAAAATGGCCAGATTAAAAAAAAAACGAATCCAATGTGATTTTTGAGTGATCGATATCAAATATTGTATATAATAAAATGTGTAATATTTTTTATCCTGGTAATTTTCCCGGGACCGGTTTGTAGTTGGGAGCATAAAAATTTGCGTATTTCGACACAGTTTCTATTAAAAGGATAAATTACATTCTTTTTAAATTCTTCAGTATTTTGTGTCCCGGGAACCTCGGGGTAATTTCAGGTCAAGCGTGGACGAAGTCGCGGTCATATCCTAGTATTATATAAATTTCAAATTCTGCCTGTAAGATTTGTCACTTTAAACCACTAGACACATATTTTTTTAAGTTTTTCAGTTTTATAACAGTATATTTTTTTGCAAACCTTACCTTAGGCCCGTATATCCTTCTCATAGTGAGATACAAGTCTCTGAAGCGCCTGTACCTTCTCAGCAACAACCACTTGCAGTGCTCCCCGAGACAGATCCGGACCTCGTACTCGTGGTGAGTGGAGGCCCCCGCGCCCCGCGTCACCCAACCGGGGATGCTTACCACGTCATCTGTTAGAGAAACCACTTCAATTACACCCATCTATGTACGTCTTCAAACAACCCCATTAATATAAATAAACACACACAGACACACGCGCGCGCACGCACACGCCCGCACGCACTCACACTGGAGGGCCAGATAGATCTTGTTCTGCCCTGAAAAATAAAATTCTAGAGTCTAATTGCAGCGCCACCTAACGGCTCTAATAATGAATTTAAACCGTCCATGGACCCACTCAAATGTACAAATAAAATTCATCAATGTCCTGGAACCCGATTCCAGCGTCACCTACCCGATCCTAATATGAATCTAAACAATTCATGGACCCACTCGAACTCACACAAAAATCTTCATCAAAATCCTGGAACCCGATTCCAACGCCACCTATCGGATCCGATTGTGAATCTAAGCTATTCATGGACCCACTCGAACACACACAAAAATCTTCACCAAAACCACTTAATAAAAAAATTAAAAAAATTTTTAATGGCAATAAATGATGACCGCACACATGTTTTTTTTGTTATCATTACCAATCACATTATTAGGTATGTACAGAGCCGAATTTAGGGAAGGGGAGCACTTTCTCCAGGCAACAATGTTTGGGGAGAAAGCCATCGCCGCTAGTTAGATAGTCGTTATTTTTATGGTTACAGGGCGACAACAAAGCTTTCTACCCCAATTTTAAATTATAGAAAGGGCCAGTGCGCAGAGTGTGTTTCAGAAGGTTTCCGATGACTACTTTCTTATTATATTGTATTATTTACTATTATTGTATATACGTATGTATAGTATATACAATAAAAAATGAAAAAAAAAATATTGCAATAATTATTTATGTAACCTTTTTTGTCAACCCTACTGACCATCGACGCGTGACATCATTATGAGGCTATCGGCAAACGTGCGCACGGGTAGTATAATTGTAAATTAACCTTTTTTATGAACATTAGTACAATAGTGGTTGGATGATTAAAGATGGACATGGGACTATTTCACTTGGTAAATATATAAAAAACAGTGTGCGTCTTAGGACGCCCGACAGAAGTGATAACTTGCGTAAGAGAAAGGGAAGCCAGACAGACTGGCGCCGTAACGCGTTACGTAACGAAGCGGTTACCCTTCCATAAAAATTTATCACTTCAAAAATGTAGTGGTATAATAACATGATAACAAAGCATAAAAATACTTTATTTGAATGTAAAAAACACTTACTAAAATCTATAGGGTGACACAAGCCTGGTGATATTGTAGAGTCCTGAAAACAAAAGAATATATATCCATTGACACTCTTAGTTTTTTCCATTACAAAATACCCATACAAAATTAAATAAATTAAAACTACATTTAAAAAAAATTTACAGCAAAACCGATCCAGTACTCCCAGCAGATTTTCCGTGAAAGCCTAACAGACGGACAGATCAGAGTTATACTACCGCATTTTTATAAACTTGAGAAATGATGGGTCTCCCATACAAACTTTCATCCCTTATTTCAACCCGTTATAGTTTTATCTATCTATCTGTGAACTACATAAATGAGAAAAATGACTAAAATTCACAAAAATGACCAACCAAAATGACAAAAAAAAACAAATCACAAATACCTATCCTACTTTTTGGGATGACATTTGCATAAATCTAACCCATTATCCGACATGAAAAGTATCCCTTGTCCACCATCTGTATTAAAATCAAATATATACCGAGTTTCTGCCAAATCGTTCTGCCGTGAAAGTATAACAAACGGACAGTTATTGTCGCATTTACAATATTAATAATAAGGATTAGTTGTGCAAACTAAACTTCGTACGCGTAGAGTATAAATTGTGTGGCTTGTATAAATATACAAGTTTACGATACAGACAGTCAAGCAGATAATTTTTCGAAAAGTTGTATAATTGGTATCTGCTGATCCAAATTAGTCCTCGTGACTTGTTAGCCCATTATTGAAGCAAAGAAGCGAAATATGTAATTATCCTAATTGCACTGAAAATATACTTATAATACAACGTCAAACTCAAATAAACAAGTCCACGGCGACCTTATTCCGTACGCGAATGACCTTCTGGTGCAAACAAACAACCTTGAATGAACTAACTTCGCACTTTTTGTACTTGTTCGGACTAATCGCACGAATATTGGACGGAAAGCACTAACCGACCTTGTATTCCAAGGTCGGTTAGTGCAAAGCAGGCGGTTCCCTTTTGTTCGTGTATTTTTCTTCACTTCTTAACTTCAAGTTTTTAGTCTTAAAACGGAATCAAAAGTAAAATCAGACTACTCGAGTTTTCATATTTAATAATTATCGTCGTTGTATGGATGGTTTACATCTGAAATCTGTAAATTAGTCATCTTTGATCATTTAATCTTGATCTATCTGAACCTAAATTTAGTTAGTTAGTAGATACCCGCCCGCTTCGCGGTGCCGTAAAATCCGTCCTTAGCCAAAACTTTTCTTGGCGCAAGGAAGGTCCATGCCAAATTTCAGTTATAGGTATTATAGATCCTGAGATATCGTGATGAATCACTACATATATATGTGGAGTTCAAGTATATATATATATATATATATATATATATATATACACGATTTTTTTTTTACTATCCCATACAACTGTTTATTAATTTAATAATTTTTTTGGATATATGTGTCTGAAATTAATAGGTAAATATTATTATCTACGGAACTCACCGACATTGTGACATCTATAAGGGATGGTGCGTTCAGCCTGGCCTCAGACCCCAATCTGGCCCTGAGCGGGTCCTCCCAGTGCTCCTGGTGCTCCGAAGGCAGCTCATCATTGGACGTGGAAACGTTATCAGACGCCTCCATCTCTTGCTCCTTCAACCTACATAAGGAGAGAGGAAACACTTATACAAATCCACGTGACATTATTGCCAAAATGGCTACGAATCGCCATTATTGCCAAAATGGCTACGAATCGCCATTATTGCCAAAATGGCTACGAATCGCTATTATTGCCAAAATGGCTACGATTCGCCATTATTGCCAAAATGGCTACGAATCGCCATTATTGCCAAAATTGCTACGAATCGCCATTATTGCCAAAATGGCTACGAATCGCCATTATTGCCAAAATGGCTACGATTCGCCATTATTGCCAAAATTGCTACGAATCGCCATTATTGCCAAAATGGCTACGAATCGCCATTATTGCCAAAATTGCTACGAATCGCCATTATTGCCAAAATGGCTACGAATCGCCATTATTGCCAAAATGGCTACGATTCGCCATTATTGCCAAAATTGCTACGAATCGCCATTATTGCCAAAATGGCTACTATTGACCATTTGTATTGCCAGATGATAAAGTATAGCTACCATCTCTAGAGTGTACCATCATAACAACATTAAGTAGTGTTCCAGTATTAGTGGCCAGGTTCCATACCCCCTTACGAAGACGGCAGCACATTTAGAGCACCTTTAGTGTTGCAAGAGTCTATAGGCGATGGTAACTGCTTTCCATCAGGTGGGTCATCTGTCTGTCTGCTGAATTCATGCAATAAAAAAAAATCATCTGGGCCCAAGTATGTATGAAAGTGTATCCCTCTCCTTTAGATTATAAACTCACCGATTGAGCAAGGGGTCAGCTATATGCCCGTTCCCATTGGAAGTGGGACCCTCTGGTTCCATGGTAACTTGCATGTCGCTCTCCGAGAGGGTCAGGGACGGCGTCTCTTGTATGGGTGTCACCATCATGGTCCTCCTGTTCGGTTGGTTGTCGAAGAACGAGTACTGCAGCGCCATCTCTAGGCGGACGTACTTCTTTTGCAGCTCTTGTAGCACCTGAATTTTTTTTGTGCTTCTATATACGTATAGGTAAATTAGCTTCGAGAAGTTTTTGCGTTTGTAATAGTATTTGTGTATTTACAGGAGTTCTAAACTTGGAATTTAAAATTCCTTGTACAATCAGCAAAAAGAGGTTCGTTACATTTTGAAGAAAAAAAATATTTAAAGTTAATGGTGAAAGTCAAATAAATGATAATAATTTTTTGGAAGGATTGCTAATTGTTGTGAAGAATGACTATTTGGCTTTAGTTTGATAATTAATAAATTAATTGATTTTATTTGTCGTTTATTCTTATCATTTATTGTTCAGTGTTATTTTATTTCTTGCTAATTGTTGTTTAAAAATGGTTCCGACGTTAAAAGGTGGTCGAGGTAAGCTTTTGACTTCCCAAACTAAAAAAGTTTTGTATAATTTGTATAAATATTTCGAAAATGAGTGCAATAGCAATACGAGCAGTATTATGACTCCCGCTCAATTAGTTGCTAAATCAACCGGAATATCATTGAATTCCAACGGTAAGGCGCTATCAATAAGTGCTTGGCCAGACTGAATACGCGGGCGCGGGGCGGTCGCGGCGCGGCATACTTAAACATATGAAACCTTATTTGAGTGTCCGTAGTGGGCGCGCGGGCGCGGCGAGCGGCGCGGGCGGTATGGCGCGGTGAGCGCGCGGGCAATTCAAGCCATAGCACATTCATACAAGTGGCCGCAGTTAAGGATTTTTTCCATTTTTTTGCCATTTTAAGGAAGAATTTTCTAATAAAGATAAGTCCTCTTCATCCATATTGTATTTGGCAAACACTGGCACACCACTAGGACGAGCCGCGCGCGTCTCTACGGACAAGTGCGTCGCGCGCGTCCCCGCACCCGCGCCGCCACCGCGCCCGCGTGTTCAGTCTGGCCAAGCACTAAGCAAATCACATTCTTTCAATTAATATTAATATTTATTATTTTAATATCCTTTAATATTATTAGTTTCATATTACGTACCTGCCTATGAAAATATTTAAAAAGTATTCGTTTATTTGTTTATGTGCTGACCGTACACTACTACAAACGCAGAAACGTCTCGAAGCTAATTTAACCAGCGCCAATGTTGACGTATGCACATAAATCCCGCACCACGTAAAACGAAGTTATCTATAAAAAAAGTTTATGCCAGCGAAACCACGTGAAAAAGGTTTCCAAGTCAAAATTTATTACTTTTTCAAAATATCAAATAACGATCGGACAAAAATTTCGGTAATAACCTTGCAGAGACACCAAACAATATACCTACACGTACAATCTGCACGTAATTTGTTCCGGTTTGGTAGTTCTCAATTAAATCTGAGATATATTAAATCAAAATAAAAAGCTCATACTCCAGCCGTCCATTCGTAGAGTATATGGTTTTTTGGGTTATCTCATCATAATATTTTCTTAAGTTTTCGCGACTTGTACACATAATAAAACTACGTTTTAACGGTTTTAAGCGCGGTAATTTATTTGATTTTGGTTTATCCGACGTTTCGGCCGCTTTTCAGTGGCCGTGGTCACGGAAGACAAAGATGACATTTGTCAAACGTGTATTGTCAAAGTTTTTATTCAGCCTACCGCCAACTTGTTCATTTTAATTATTTAGTTTTAAATTTTGTTTATGGATATTATTTACTCTATGGGAGCCTAATCTAATTTACCACCGCTTCACAACATGTTGTGGCTTGAAGAGAAGAAGCGGCGCAAGAAAACTCTTCAGCAAACATGCCTAGTTCTAATTTTTTTTTATATAATATTAAAATGAGTGGAAGGAAACGTCGGATAAACCAAAATCAAATAAATTACCGCGCTTTAAACCGTTAAAACGTAGTTTTATTATTATCTCATCGTCTGCGGTGTCTTCGCAAATGGAACTAATTCCTAATTCAAAATTCCTAATATCTCTACTCAAAATAAAAAAAATATTGGTATCAATACAGATTCTGAAAGGTGATAAAAATACCTTGCAAACAAGCCCAGATTGAGAAATCTACTATAATTCTATCCGATTTTATGACGAATTTAATTAAATTGTTCTATGTATATATGGAACAATTTCTATTTTGAAATTTTGGGTGGCTCCAAATTCGACTTAGAGCTAGTGTCTCTTTAGCAAAATTTCTCAGAATCACCTATAGATTACGTTTTTGCTATACGCTTCATCAACAAAAATCGTTCCATACAATTTGACCCGCCCTAATATATATATATATATATATATATATATATATATATATATATATATATATATATATATATATATATATATATATATATATATATATGTCGGAGAAGGCCTCGTGCTCGTGACATGTTCTTTATTGGTTGCAGGTTTAGTGGGCGTCATCAGGATAAAATGCGAGCATAAAACACAATAGCCACGGTTTATACACTTTTAATTTAGATTTAAACAACATTTTGACATAGTTTAGACCGAGCAGCGGGTTCAGGGCACCGATCATACTTCTAATTTCAACACTTTCTTTAAAATTCTCATCGGTCCAACTCGACCCGTTGCCATCACTCAAAATGTGCCACAAAAACTCCTCCGTCTACTAAGGTAGATACTACTCAAGTACAGGTGGCGTCTTGACCCCGCTCCGAGGCATATGCTCTGCTCTGATTGGTCGTTTATTAAATTACAATATTCATAACTTTTATTAGGTTAGGACGATCTTTAAGTTATAGAAAGATTTACCAAATCAAATTAAATTAAGATTTATTTTAAAAGTAATTAAAATGTAAACAAATAATATTGTGCGTTATACATCCAAACAACAATCAATCCGATTCATAGCTTCCCACAGACATATATAATGAGTGATTTTTTTCCACTATTTTTTTTCTTGGTCCCTGAAAATTCAGGTAAAGTATGTTGTATATGTCGGAAAAAAATCCCTGAAAGTTACAGCCCTTTATATTAATTTTAAGTATTTTCTCTGAGCGTGAAAAGATTTTCCATATAAAATACACGTAATAAAGATTTTTTTTTTATTTCTATTAATCGCCGCAGTTTATGCTATCGCATCGAGCTATGTCCACTGCGCAGAAAGTGAAACTTATACAATTATATATTTATTATTGCTATTCACTTACTGCTATCTGTCTGTTGAGCTCTTCCTTCGAGCAGTCGTTCTCCAAAGACGATATGACGAGCATCTTCTGGGAGGCTATCCTCGAGCATAGCCTCTGCATAGCCCTCAACGCCTCGGCCTCCGTCACTTGTCTACGCCCCGATTTCTCACCTACACATCATCTTTTATTATTCTTACTGGTTGTATCGTATATACAGTTCAAATCGGTCTCGAAGGACCAAAAAACTTGTATCTTGTACACAACTGGAGTTTACCCCGTGGGTAAACTAATTTTATTTTACTTAAATAAAAAACAATATATATCGCGGCCGAAGACGAGGGCTATAAAATATAGGTTGAATTTTTCAACTCATGAACTGTGCTAAATAGCTAAAAACACTCAAGAGTCTCGAAGCCGATTTTAATGAAAACTAAAATGGTATCATTACATTTTTGAAAAACCATATACTCTTTTCAGAAATCAAGTCTGATTTTGAAAAAATAAACATATTCTGTATACCAACCAAATCATAGTCTAGCTTGTAAGGACCAATTTCGTCAAACTAAAGCAAAGGGTTGATTTTTAACAAAGTCTTTGATTAGGATTAATTGTTGTAAAGGAATGTCAAAATTCGTGTTTTAAAATAAATCAAAACACAAGAGAAGACCTGCCTTTTATGTCTTTTTTAAAAGTAATTGAACTTATAGTCGTCTAGAAAACTAGACGACTATAATTTCTATTACTTTTCCTCCAATGCCGCCTTTATACTGTGAGAGTGAAATTGGGTTTTCTCACCTGGTATCCTCCTTCTGTACTTGGACCTCTGTTGTCTCTCTTCTGGGGACCTGTCCACTGAACTCGACGATTGTCCCTCCACTATTCTTGGCTATGGAGTAAAAACTATTATATTATCAAAGGTTCATGAAGTCGCTTAGTGCGTGCAGTCTCTATAGTCAAATATAAATGTTGCAATCGACGAATACCATTGGCAGTGGGCAAAATACCATGAAAATTTTCACTAAAAGGCGAGGTCTTTCAAGAACTTGGTTCCGGATCAAATTCAGTTTTTTTGTTTAATAAAATACAATGTGTTTAAATAAAAAATGCATTCATTAAAATGTACCTAACCTAACCAAATCATAATTTGCAGTAAAATGCGTAAATGATTGTTAATGTACTTGTCTAATTTGAAAAACTGCCCATAAAACTTCAAATTAAAATTTTGTTGCGATTCGTTTTTATTTGTCCGTTGAAGTTTCACTTCTACTATGTGTCCCAGCACACATTTCGATTTTTTACTCGTTCAGGTGATAGAAATGTCTTTACAATTGTATATAATTAGGGTATCGTAAGTATGCTTACATGGTACAGCCGTGCTAGAATCACTATCCTGATTACACGCTCTCACAGAATATCTTAAGATGCTCATACACGAGCAACTAAAATTGATCAATTCTCGTCAAGTACGACGTCACAACTGCATCAAGCAATTTAGGACGATGGCAATATGTAGCAAGCTGTTGCTGAGATACGGCCATACTATACCACGCAACACGGAGCAACTTAAAAAGTTAGGCAGGTTAGAGTTTCTCTCGCGAAAACGAGACGTAGTATGGAGGTTGTAGTAGTGTGGTACTTTTGTCGTGAATGACCCTTGTTGTATGTTGACGAAGCACCCAAGGCTCTCGCCGCTTTCCCGGAAGCAGCTCGAGGTTGTTCGGATGCATAAAAAATTTGCTTATTGCGACACAGTTTTCACTAAAATGCAAGCTGATAGTTTACATTCTTTATTAAATGCTGAGACTCTTTGCGTGCCGGGAATCCCGCGGGATTTCAAGTCAAGCGTGGACAAATTCGCTCGCGTATCCTAGTTTTATAATAATAACAACCCACAGCCAGGTGGTAGGGCATTTGCCCGACCACCCCTGGTATAAAGTATGCCGCCGTAACAACCTTGAGGTGTGTTCCGGCATTAGTGATCAGGTTCCAGCCTCCCTTAAGAGAGCAGCAGCGCATTTGTAGGACTTTGGTGTTGCAAATGTCCATAGGCTATGGTAACCGCTTTCCATCAAGTGGGCCGTCAAGGGCTGCTGAACTCTTACAATTTAATAAAAAAAAACAATTTTGCGATTACCATTTTGAAAAAATCACAAAATAATTGCCCAAGATAAAAAATGTCAGATCATTGTCATTTCAAGGGATTAAAGCTCAAAGGGGAAGCCGTGGCTACAATCTAACAACTTTGGGAGCTGATATCTCGTTACCTTTGAAAAAGTCATTAAAACATTGCGATATGACATTTTTTCTTTTTGTTCAATATTGACTTCATTCAAATTAAGTAAATAGACATTTTATGTAATTTTCGTATAATTGTAATTTTTTTCTGTAATTGACTGTTTGAGCCAACTTTTTTATTTTGCTTATATAAATTATTTTTTAGCGGAAACTTGATTAATATATGTATTAATTTTGTGTTTTGTATTTAAGAATATCAATTATCGTATGTTTTCCAAACAAATTAAATAAATATTTTCAAGATCATATTAGCAATACCTTATGATAATCTTCAGTGCTTGACATATCATCACTATCGTCGGCCACCGGCACGGGGCCAATCCTGAACTTGGGCTGCGGGAGGGGGGTCTCCTCGCTGTCAGGGGGCGCCGAGGTGGTCGTCGGGGACGTAGGGGACGTCGGCGACGGGGACGGTACTCCCTTAGGCGTGGAAGGCGCGGTGTGGAACGAGTTCCCCGTGTGCAACGTCGAGACCGGGGAGGCCAGCGGGTCCAGACTGAGGCTTAGGCTGGTGGATAATAAAAAATAACTGTTTTGAAGAGGTAGCTTTAGTAATAAATCCGCCCTTTGTGGCTCAATAGGCTGATGGTAATCAGCTAGTGCCATTCAACGGAGTTCTTGTGACAACTCAAAAGGCCACATTTGACTACACAGTTCACATTTCTCACTAAACACATAATCACTACTCAAAAACTATCAATATCCTACAACTATTGTTCATTTTAGAGTAATTTTACACATTTTTAGAAAATAAAACTGCACAGCACAACATCACCTTTCAGTTCCCGCCAAAAAAAAACCAACAAGTCTATATTATACAACTGTCGTGTAGGTAGGATCGAATATTTTAAACGTATGAGAATAAGTCGACTTTATGCTGATTTCAAAACATCTAACGCCGTCTAGTTACTTTTGAACACAACTAATGAGTGGCGCGTATTCAAAATTGGACCTACTTATTCAAAATGGAACCAACCCACATACTGACAGTTTTGAGAAAAAGCCGTTTTTATTAAAATTTTGCATACAAATAATGTGTCTATATATTTTTTTTTGCAAAACTTTCATATAAACGACTTTTTCCTCAAAACTGTCAGTATGTGGGTTGGTTCCATTTTGCAAAAGTAGGTCCAATTGTAGATTTGATATAAATCAGATGATGTGATTGAACAGTGACGTAAATGTTTCATTTTGACATATTCAGATTATCAACAAAGGCGAACTTACTGCGTAATCCATTAATGTAATTTCCAGAAATACTACTGAAGATAATCTATCTCTGTTCATAGCTTTACACCATTTTCGTCGTACGTTCCCATATTTTGGGACAGTCATGTATAGGGTGAATTTTTAGCTTTTCCATGGTTTGTATGTATTCATCATATATTCAATTATTCATCATTCATATATTAAATCTAGTTTAAATTGAAAACATTGAGAAAAATGAACATGTAAACATATACTGCAAATGAATTATGACGTCATCAAAAGCCCGCGAAAATAGTGGCATTAAAATTTCTCAAGTTTATCCGAGATTTAATTTAAAAAAAATTACAGACATGTTCACCACTATTTCTTTTTTTTACTATGAAGAAACAATGTAATGATGAATGATGTAAAAATACAATCACTCAGAGGTACTTTTTATCAACTTACAAACTGCAGACGCTACCAACAGATTTTGTACGAAAGTCATAATCTCAGTTCTATAACGCGTCAAATAGCGTATTAATTATAGTTTATACAGAATTAAAATTATTATTATTATGTTTTAAAGTAATGACGATGACATGTTATTTGCATGCCCGCTCTTTTATATGAACATTGTTTTAAATTTTTTGATATTATTTGTCAACTACCCATTGTATGAGTTTGTATGATGGTGTACAATAAGGAGTTATAAAAAATTAGTAACTAATGGCCTTACTTATAATCGTTCGTTAAATTTGAAGAAACTGCTCAGCAACTGATAAGTGAAAATCTTACCCATAAACTCTTCGTAAGGATTCTAGGTAGCAAAGGAACGGAAAAAGGCATTAAATTGGTGGCGCTACCGTAGCTAAAGTGCTATTGTTTAAAGGAAATGCTAAAAGTTTTATAAAATCAAACAATATAAAATCACTAGGGTATTATTAAATTACTTACTTAAGAGATGGCTAATACTTTCTCAACGAGATTATTATAAATAAGACTAACCTCACTTAGGTTAACTGATTTTGGGCAATAACTGACTTTATTAAACAGAAGAAAACTCACTTAAGTCTTTTATCTCTATACTCCTCCCTTTCGTCAGCGGATAGCGGTTCCAGGACATCTTCCCGGGGCGTTCGTCGAAGGACCAATTCTGATTTACTTCGCTTAACGCCATCTAGCGGAGACGGGGAGCCATCTCCCTCTGTAAATATATTATAATATACTCTAATTTATAGAACTAAGTGTAAAAGACGGCATCCGAAATTATAAAACTAAAATTATGTTATGACTTTTCAAGTTAGTATACAAAGTCAACAATTCGAGACACTACTGTTTTACACAATTTTTTTATTGCAGGAGTTCAGCAGACAGTCAGATGGCCCACTTGATGGAAAGCGGTTACCATCGCACATGGACATTTGCAACACCAAATGCACTGCTGTTCACTTAAGGGAGACTGGAACCTTCTTACTAATGCTGGAACACAACCCAAGGTTGTTATGGCGACATAATTTAGATCGGGGGTGGTAGACATCCAGACGGAAAAATGCCCTACCACGTGGCTTTGGGTTGTCTTGTCGCCTCTTATGACAGGGCGCTCCGACGCAGGAAATTGTATGCTTTCTTGGTTCCTGCACGGATAAAAAAACTTATCGACAGTTTTCGTTTGCGCAGAAAAATGCAAACCGGTTTAAGACATGTAAATAATCTATATTGAACTTCATTCGCAAACGGAAATGGCAGTGTTACTTGCTATGCATTCTTAGCTCTATTCCGCTTACACGATTCGTACACTGACCCCACAGCTATTCATTGTGAATTAACCAGGACAGCGAATGACCAATTTCTAATTAAAACTCACCAATTATTGCGGTGGGACTCAGATCGGAAGCCAAGGCGTGCCGTAGTCCAATATCTTGGGTGCCAAGCAGAGCGAGTTCAGCTTGCAACCTCTCGATTTTCACACGATGGGACGCCACTGACTTCACTCTACTCTGAAGCTCTTCTTCCAGTTCCACTAGTTCCTTTTTCTAAAAAATCAAACGACCCACAAATTTTTCAAGTAATAGTACTCGTTAATACCAGCTGTTACAGCGCCATCTAGCACCATATGAACTTTCTAATATTTATAGTAATCGCAAATGGTTAAATAAGCTGGATGACGCTGAACATTGCAGAATAAGATCGATAAAACAGGTCGATTGTTTCTCTCGCTCTAATATCAACCGACTCTCTCATACTCAATGCGATTCAATACACAGTTCGTATATTCGCAAATCACATAATTCGTTGTCAATATTTTATTGCTTTTGTAAAGACTGTTGAAAACTAAGAGCACCTTGAAAGCGCTCTTAGGTTTCAATCTCGTCTTACTCGCTATTTTATGTTTACTCGTGGAATGACAGACTTTTTTCGTAAAATGTTTAAACACACAATAATATAATAATAATATTTTTGTTATAAAAAAAACACTTATCAGTTGAATTTTTCATTACATTTCACAGGAAACGTAACCAGTGGGAAAAATTCGGGATTTTACCATTATCCCACAGTGGGCACGCAACATGAGGGTAGCTAAAAAGTTCAGGAAACAAAAGGTTATGTCGCTGACATTCCAGGTTTTAAACTGAACGATCTATCCGTAGTAAGTTTATTATATATGTTACAGCCAAAGTAATAAATACGGATATTATATATATATTATCTAGCCATTATGTATAATGTCCACTCAATTTAGACTACAATAATAAAATATTTAATTCAATACTTTGGCTAACTTTGACCCGCTATTATGAATAATATCCGGATAAAGTGATTAATTTATCACACTGTCTTGTCAATTTTGCTATTATATATAATGACCAGTCATTATGTATAATAGCTATTTAATCACTATGACTGTAACATATATATATATATATATATATATATATAATATATATATATATATATATATATATATATATATATATATATATATATATATATATATATGTGTGTGTGTGTGTGTGTGTGTGTGTGTGTGTGTGTGTGTGTGTGTGTGTGTGTGTGTGTGTGTGTGTGTGTGTGTGTGTGTGTGTGTGTGTGTGTGTGTGTGTGTGTGTGTGTGTGTGTGTCGGAGGGAAGCTATAATTGGATGGATTGTTTTTTGGATGTATAACGCACAATATCATTTGTTTACATTTTAATTACTTCTAAAATTCTTAATTTAATTTAATTTGATTTGTTAAATGTTTCTATAACTTAAAGATCGTTGTAACCTAATAAAAATTATGAATATTGTAATTGAATAATCGACCAATCAGAGCAGAGCATATGTCTCGGAGCGGGGTCAGACGCCCTCTATACTTGAGTAGTATCTACTTCGGTAGACGGAGGAGTTTCGGTGACACATTTGGTTGGTGGCAACAGGTCGAGTTGGGCCTTTGAGAATTTTAAAGAAAGTATTGAAGTTGGAAGTATGATCGGTGCCCTGAACCCGCTGCTCGGTGTAAACTATGTCAAAATGTTGTTTAAATCTAAATTAAAAGTGTATAAACCGTGGCCATCGTGTTTTATGCTCGCATTTTACCCTGATGAGGCCCACTAAACCTGCAACCAACAAAGAAGATATCACGAGAATGTATATATATATTATACATATATATAATATATATAATATATATATATATTATATATAAATATAAATGTGTATATATATATATACACACATATATAATAATAATAATTTCATATAATTAATTTAATCAGTAGCTCATGGTAATGTGAATAAGTTATCAGACTCACATGCCTGTCCACGGTGTCCTTAATGCTGGTCGCTGTCTTCGGTTCGCAGTTCATCAGCAGCTGCATCAGACTCTCCGTGCTCGTCTCCGACGCCGGACTATCCGGGCTTGGAGTCGTACTCTACGGCAACCATTAAATAATGTTCCATGAAGTCTCAAGGCTAATTCAGGGAGCGGATTAGCAGAGAAGTACAACACGGGAGTTGAAGAGTGGAGTCATCCTGTGCCTCGATATTAAATCTTACTTGTAGACAAACGCAGGTGGAAGTCAAGTATATTGTATATATCAGGGGTAAACAAAAAATAAATAAACCCCTATTGGCACATCGAAACAAGGAATAAAGGATGAATTATGCTAGACCGTGGCGAGCGCGAGCCGTGCCCCGTGCGAGGCACGTATTCAAAACTTCACAAAGATTTAAATGATGCAGTTCATGCTATACCGGACGAGGCCCGGACGTGCCCCGACTCGTTCTCGACTCGTCGTAGCATAAGCTATCTTCGTTGGCGTGTCTGAGTAGTGAGCGATGAAAATTTAGGGAGGAACCACGTATTTTTGAGTCATAATTGACGACGAAAAATTAACCCGAGACATACTGCTAATCTTTCTTCAGGTGTAATTGGTGACTGAAATTTTGTCTTCTGTCTTTTAAGAGTTAATTAACTTAGGTACTCTTTGAAAGTTACCCTTATACATTCTAAAATATCCAATGAATTTGTTTTCATCATCTGGTAAATCTCTACATAGGGTAAAAAAATCCTTCATAACGGCGCTTTCTCCAATACGGTGCACGCATTTTCTTACGTTTCAGCTTGCTATCGATTCCACTTCTTCATCAATGGCAATGGCAATAGCTGCCATCTCCGATAGCGAGAAATTCGTCATGTTATATATAAAAACGAATCGCAAAATGTGTTGGTAAGCGCATAACTTGAGAACGACTTTACCTATTTTGATGAAATATTGTGTGTGTGTGTTTGAGTGGGGTCCTGGGATGGTTTAAATACACAATTGGAGCCGGTAAGTCGCGCTATGATCAGGTTCTAGAAACCTCCTAATCACCGGGAGCGATTTTGGTGTTTTTGTTTTTGTGTGTTTGAGTGGGTTCTCGGATGGTTTAGATTCGCAATTAGAACCGGTAGGTGGCGCTGAGATCGGGTTCTAGAATCCTCCTAATCACCGGGAGCGATTATGGTGATTTTGTTTTTGTGTCATGAAACAAAGTCTTTTACAAATTCAGAAAATATGGCGGTACGAAGTTCGCCGGGTCCGCTAGTTTATTAATATTTGTGTTAAATCAGTAAGAAGTCACAACAATACGTCCGTGACCGATTCAGCGGGGCCGTGTAATGACTCGGCGCACACTCGGTATGATATGAACTCGGACAAGGCTCGCGCCTACCACTGTATAGCATAATTCATCCTTTAATTTGTGAGGCGAGCCCATCTCCGACGACGGACTACCCGGGCTTGGAGTCGTACTCTACAGCAACCATTAAAATATAATGTTCGATGAAGTCTTAAGGCTAATTCAGGGAGCGGATTAGTAGAGAAGTCCAACATGGGAAGGGAAGAGGAGAGAACAAGGAAGAGCGGAGTGATCTTGTGCCTCGATATAAAGCACTGGAAATCATTCCACCTTTATCCGCACTAATACTGAATTCTTTTAACATCCTATTCTAAGTTCGGCATTCTTTAACCGGTTTCACTTTGAGTGTCCGAAGACTAATTTTTGTTAATGGCACTCAAAATACGACAAATAAATTTTGAGTTATATCCATGAAAACTCAAATAATGTTACATATTAATACTTATATATACATATGTATGTGCTGGTTTTTGGCAAATACACTTTACACATGCACACGATAAAAACAGGCAACACCATGCAACGTATCACGTACCTGGCAACCCCTGGCGACCAGCTCCCGTATGCTACTCCTGACAAACTCCTCCAACTCCTGTTTCTTGCCCTCGACCTGCTCGCGCAGGGCCTGCACGTGGCCCTCCTCGTTCTCAGCCTGTATTACCATACACGGGTGGAAGGTATAGCAACCAAAAAGTAAGGGAGTGGAGTTCTGAATTATACTAATTTAGAAACTGAAATATCGGTCTGTGGTATAAAAATAAATGCCATAATTTCTTGTATTTATGTTTCGATACTGCCTATGCATAAAAATGCCTATACATAAAAAAAATACTTTATATCTGTCTGTTGCAAGTGCGTGTTTCTGTAAAATAATTACTTAAGTAAATATTATAAAATTCGAAACCGTTTGCCGTTTGTACATTGAAGCTATTAAAAAAACCTGGAATATAATATATAAACGACAGAAAACACGCGCACATGCGCTTTTCGCTCATCGACAAAAAAAAATCAGATTTAAAATCTGCACTACGTTTTGTCTCGGTAATCCCGCGGGATTTTTTCTAGGAATCATTTAAAATTGCTAGATAAACAAAAATTGAATTCCAGTGTCATTATACAATCAACCTTTCGATGGCCTTTTTCTAGTAGTTTCGTTAAACGTATTTACTTACAAAAAACATTAATTGACAAAACAATATTCCAATTCAGAACTCCATAAAAACTGAAAAACTATATACAGCACAAAAAATACTATATCACATTCAATACAATCAAACACTACTAAAACTGAAATACAAATGAAAATATGAAAACAAATAACAAAGTAAAGCTTACACAACCAGATAAGACGCATCTACATATTCATAGCATAATGTGAGAATTGTATAAATTATATTTTTTTTATTAAATATTCATAATTAACTCTTAATTGTTTTCAGTGAGTGATTCCGACATCTTTGTACAAAATTCAAATATTTTGTTTACTACCCGTGCGCAGGTTTGCCGATAGCCTCATGATGTCACGCGTCGATGGTCAGTACGGTAATTTCATTTTGTATAATACTTTACATAAGTATATACAATAATAGTAAGTAACTTAATACAACTAGCTTCTACCCGCGATTTCGTCCGCGTGGAATAGTAAAAAAACCCCCGATTTTGAAACATTCTTCATTGGCGCTCCGCTCCTATTGGTCTTAGCGTGATAATATATAACCTATAGTCTTCCTCGATAAATGGGCTATCGTACACTGAAAGAATTTTTCAAATCAGACCAGTAGTTCCTGAGTTTAGCACGCTCAATCAAACAAACAAACTCTTCAGCTTTATATATTAGTATAAGATAATAGTAAGTAATCATCGGCAAACCATCTGCGCGCAGCTTATATGTACAAGTTTTACTTTATATTAACGAGGCGATCTTGTCATGTATCAAGTTTGTTACTCTAGCAATATTTTCAACGTCACAGTTTTAGAATTTGTCAAAGTATATTTGTTTTACTTTTGCCAGGTCGACGATCATTGAACAATTAGTGATGCTCTGAAGCAAGTGTTATTCAACCTGTGGGTCGAGACCCCTAGGGGGGTCGCAGAGCCCTGCTCGGGGGGTCGCCGGCAAAAGGGAAAAGGCAATTTAAGTTTATACCTCGTACTTCGGTACTTTCTAAGCTCAGCAGCTTTTTGCAGAGTAAAGGCCGTAGTAATGAATATAGATAAGAAAACGGAGACAAACGTAGTCATTTAAATTACTAAGTTTTTGTCCGTCTATGGCCCAAGGGGGTCGCCAAATTTTTTTATCCTGTAAAGGGGTCGTGTATTCAAAGATTGAAAAGCACTGCTTTAAAGTACTACAAATTCTATTTCATGCAAAAATCGAGTTTATTTGTGAATAAATTTAGTGCATCTATAATCATTTGATATAAATACTTTATTACTTTATTATTAAACCGTACAACCAAATGTTTATATTTATATTTAAAGAGAAACGAAAACCAGATTACGACTTTTTAAATCGAAATAATTTTTTTTAATCAAAATATGTTCATTTCGAAACAATTCATTGTGATTAAATATAGGTAGGATCAGGGCTTTTTTGTGGGGCACGCGGGGGCACGCAGTGCCCTTGAAGGAAATTTCGAAAATATCGAAAAATTGCCATAAAAACTGAGAAATTAAAAAAAAACAATTTTAGTAACGTTTACAAAAAAAAATTATCGGTTTTTTGGAGTGGGGCTACAAACAAAAAATTATAGAGTTACAACTTTCGAGAATTGGCGTGCCCCCAAAACTGAAGTGACGACATTACGACATTCTTGTCTAAATAATATGTTTTGTATAATAAAATGTTGATTGATTGCAAGAACGCCGCCGACTGTGATTGCAGTGTGTCACGAATTAACTTTTTACTGGACAGTTGTTTACATGGACTGGACAAATGTGTATTTGAAATATTTTTTCTTTTTGTAATAAATGGAAAGAGGGTGTATAAGTTTTATATTAAACTATTGTCTTTCGTTATAATGAAAAAGTTATTTATATCAAATTAATAATAGTTATCCCCTGCCCGAGTACCTAAAACACGCCAAGCGCACGCACATCTCACTATTATAATTTCTCATAATAACTCATCGTAAGGAGTTTTTGGCGAGAACTGAAAGGAGATGTTGTATGCACAGTTTTATTTTCTAAATCTTATTTTAAAAAGGTTTTTAAATACAAGCTTTTGAGGTCCTGGATATCATGTAGCAGCAGAGTACTAGCCAAGACAAGTAAAACGAGCCCAAACCCGACGGGTCGATCTTGTTTAGTACAGGAGTTCCTATGGCCACCTTCCGACTCCATCATCAGATCAGCTCCATGGTACCATATTATTGCATTGTCACGCGATATAAACATACGAGCCCAAACACGACGGGTCTATCTTGTTTAGTACAAGAGTTCCTATGGCCACCTTCCGACTCGAAACCGAAACCGGAAAGTTGGTCTAATTTAACTTTCAAGATTTCACCCGAACTTACAGACACAAGGTTACATCCATTTCAAGTTAAATAAAAGCTTGTAAAAATGTGTAAAATTACTTGAAAATGAACACTAGGATATTGATAGTTTTTGGTTAGTGATTATGCATTTTTGTGACAAATGAACTACATAGTCAAATGTGACCTTTCGAATAGTCACAAGAACTCCGTTAAATGGCGTCAGTTGATAACCTACAGTTCAGCTGAGCTATACATAGACTTAAGAAAATGAAGAAACTATATTGTAATCTAATAATAATGTAGACTTAAAGGCCTTGTTTCCAAGCCTTAAAACTAAATAAATAAACAACTCATCGTAGCACGTTGTGCTATGAAGAATATTGCATTATTCAAAAATTTAAGATTGTAATAATGTCAAATAAAAATAGTTATAAAACTTATATATGACCTTTACATTTATTACAAAAACAAATAAACATTCAAATGCCTAATTGTCATTCCCTTTTCTTCTAAATTCTTTCACGCTAGTTCCTATTCTTCAATGGCAGAGAGAAGGGAGTACGTGTACAATGAACAATACTCACACAACTGCGATGCGTGTCGCTCAATGCGCGTAGTCTTTCGGTCCTGGCGGCGAGCTCCCTCTGCCGCGAGCGTAGCGCCCGTCGTCTATGCGTCCAGCCCTTCTCCAAGGCGCGCCAGTCGCCCGACAGGCGGCGGCACGCCGCGGCGTACTCCCGCTCCATGGCCTCGCGCTCCTATATCATAACATCCTTATGAAACTATGTATGAATACATTGTACGATGTGCTTAAGGGTCTTAAGGCAGATGACAAATTTCAAAATGTTTAAATCTATCTATGTATGTATGTATATCAAATTCTTCTGTTCGTGTGTATGAAGCCGAACTCTTAAACGGTTGGACCGATTTTGATGAATATTTTTGTGTGTTCAAGTGGATCCTAGAATTGTTCAGATTGACAATTGGACGCGGTAGGTGGCACTGGAAATAGGTTTCAGGATTTTGAGGACATTTTTTCATGTCTATTTGTGTGGTTCTCGCGGTGGTCTAACTGGACCTAGTAGGTGGTTCTGCAACCGGGATATTTATATGAATTGTAAAATATTGTCTATGTTTATTTATTTGGTTATTAGTGCTTGTGTAGACAGCACCAATGACACGCCGTCGCCACGCTACTATTCTATGAATTTCTATTCATATTGTTACATGCCGGTAAAGGTAAAGGCACACCTGCCTGTCATAAAACGCAGTTTATTACCTTTCCCCGCATTCGGAGTTCTTTTGTTTACTTCGTGTTTAAAATTTCAATTAGACAATAGCCTATTGTTATTGTACTTGTTCACCCGTCGCAGGTGTGCAGATTACGGTTTGTCCGAAACCTCAGTCAACGCGGTCCTTTGTTGTATTATATATACAGTTTACTATATAACATTGCCCGAACGGAGGGGTAAGGCAGTCAAGCGACGATTACGATACAAGCAAGACGTGTACATAAGCGATATAGTGACGGACTTTCCGCGTGTTATTGAATCGTGCAGTTTGTACTAGTAGTGTCTAGTTATATTTGGTACTTGTTATATACGTGTTTGTATAGTTCTAATAAATTATATAGTAATTCCAACGGCATTTTAATTCGTGTCCTGCGCATTCGTAACAATACGCTAATGTTTTCCGCCCTATCATACCACTTTACAACGAAAGTGTTGCAGCGGGGCGATAGCGATGTTATGCATACGTCCGCTTACACTTTCACGCTGTAAGTACTTAACCAATTATCATGAAATTTTGCATACACGTTGTCAGAGATATAGAAAAGGACATAACGTCCCTTCCGTATTTCTATTTCTAAAAACCAGGGTTCCCGAAAGATAGAAAAATATTTTTTGGATTGTCGATGAAAAACAGTTGAATTATACTTATTTGTTTTTACAATTGTAATTGATTGACAAAAATAAAAACTTCGTTTAAAAAAAAACCGACTTCAAAAACTAAAATGTATAAAATAACTTATTTCTAAAGCTATTATTATTAATACATATTATCTAAAACATCTTAAAGTCGGTTCTTAGTAATTTTCAAAATATAGTAATTTTTATGTTTTGCTTTGCACCGACTTCAAGATGTTTTAGATAATATATATTAATAATAATAGCTTAAGAAATAAGTTATTTTATACATTTTAGTTTTTTAGTTTTTGAAGTCGGTTTTTTTAAACGAAGTTTTTAAATTTTATTTGTTACTTTTTAGTGTCTAGCTATGTATGGGTGGACCCACGAATGGTGCCGCGCTTCTTAAAAAATATAGGTCCCAAGAACCGGGAACAAAAAAATGTTCGTAAAATGAAAACTACTGGGCCAAACTATGTAAAATTTTTAGGGGACCAATTGGAAGCTATTCCGCGTCGAACAAAAAAAGAATCACTTAAATCGGATCATAAATCACGGAGTTATCGCCGAACATACATTAAAAAAAAGCAAAAAAAAAAAAAAAAGATTCCGACGAATTGAGAACCTCCTCCTTTTTTCGAAGTCTGTTAAAAATGTTCATAAAATGAAAACTACTGGGCCAAACTATGTAAAATTTTTAGGGGACCAATTGGAAGCTATTCCGCGTCGAACAAAAAAAGAATCACGTAAATCGGATTATAAATGACGGAGTAATCGGCGAACATACATAAAAAAAGAAAAAAAAAGATCCCGACGAATTGAGAACCTCCTCCTTTTTTTGAAGTCGGTTAAAAATCTTCATTAACGCGAGCGAAGCCGCTGGCAAAACCTAACAGTTTTATAAACTTGTTTTTACAACTATCGTTAAAAATGACTATGCCATGGTTCACCTAAGCTCAATCTCATCTTATAATCAATTCCTTACCTCATCCAGCTTCTTCTGCGCCTGTAACAACTCTTCTCTCTCAGCGTGCCACCTCCTCTGTCTCTCTTCTTGCTGCAGAAGAAACTGTTGTCTCTCCCTCTCCAGCTCCGCTCTTTGGGCCTCTATCCGTTCGCAACGGATCTCACTCTCCAAATCTCTATACACAGTATATTTAAGTATATATAAGGTTTCTTAACTAGCAACTACACACGAATAGATACCCCGATGTGAAGCTCGTTTTTCCTCAACAATGGCACACAACATTATGTTATAGGGAAAAATGTTAGCAAAATAAAATCATTACAATAGAAATTAATTACCTATACACTAATTGTAGTAGGTAACTATTTGAGAAGTGTGCTTGTACTACTTTGGAGTTCTTCATATTATAAACAGGAAAGATTTGATTGTTTGTTTGTTAGTTTACATTGAATAAGCTCCGAAACTATTAAACAGATTCGAAAAATTCTTTCACTGTAACTAACAAATCCCGGGTGACATGGGCTATATTATATATTTTTTTTTAAATTGGGATCCTTACTAAAACCCCAATAATGTAACCCAAGGTGTAAAAAAATTACCTAAAATATTCTTTACAACGCGGGCTCTGCAAAACCTATTGATGATAGAATAAAATAATGTACCACGACTTTGCAGACCGCATCATTATTTACAAAAAGTGTCGCGACAGCATATGTCTAACTATTATAGTTATGCCACAATAAGTGTTCTTTTATTTTAATCGAAATGCCGCCGCTAGAAGACGCTCTTTATTTGTATCTTGATATTCATCCTTATCAAAATAAATTACTTTATATTCAAAACTGCTTCAATACCTTTATATAACTTTTTGAATTATTCAATTCGAAAGAAAGAAAGAAAGAAAATAATTTTATTCAGGCCAAATTACATTGGATAGTGTAGTTACAATTGTTTAAAAAAAATAATTAAAACTAACAACATAATCTTGTCCTGAAAGGGGCATCAGACTCAGCATAATGCTGGTCTTTTAAAACCAGCGCTGATCTTCCGCTGAGCCCATAAGGTACTGTCACGGCAGACATTACATCATTGCGAAGCATTGCATCTTAAATAATATACACATACATACATACATATATACACATACATACACACATCATACGTAGTATATAAAAATAGAGAAATAAATAATCATGAATAAATATATAAGTATTGTATATACGAGTATTGCAAAAATTAAATAAAGAAAGATATCACAGGTTTATATGTAAGTATTAGAAAAATGTTGCGTGCTCGCCGCACGTACCTTGTGTGATGTAGGCGTCACTAGGGTACGGGCCGTACGGGAGGGATTATTTTTTAAATTCGTTTAGTGGATAATTAAACAAAAAAAATATTAAGATACCCATGCAAAACCAGGGCGGGCCGCTATTATTTTATAATACAGCACACATATAGCTGCTAAACGAAATATCAGATTTAATAGTAATAAGAGCACTCGCGCGATTGGACGTGCTGAGGTGAAGTGAGGCGAGGTGTTCGCGGACGGAAACACGGGGGCCGACGGGGAGCGCGCGCTTGCCGTTTAGTGTTGGACAGTACATGATTTTATAGTGAGTTTGTAAGAGTAACATGACATTTTGCACTTAACCAGTACAATGTACCACTTTAAATGAGGCGAGGACATTTGCATGGTTTGTACCGCAGCAGTACATTTGAAGCGATGAGGCCGGTGAGGTGGTGAGCGTGATACCCTCATTTGTAACGTTCAAAACTAGTTCGGAAATATTCGTTAAGAATCGGATGTGCTCGGCCTCGGTCACCTCATTTTACTAACAGTCGTACTATGACATTGTTATGTTGTCCCTCTTTGTCATGTCAATATCCGTAGAGGCGTTATTGTACTGTTGTAGCATAAACCTCGTTCTGTCCTGCCTCTTACTTTTGAGTAGTAGCGCGACAAAAATTATGAAGTGGTATATTTCAAATTTTGAACCGTATCAGTACAAATGTATTATGTACGGGACAAATGTACTGGGTACACTACATTATACAATATTTGTTATGTAATTTTACACTATACACAGATAAAACGAAGACCATCAATAACAAATGGCGGCCTCCGTGGTTGAGCGGGCTAAGCCTTTGCCGGTCTACCTCACTGCAACGCCGGGGCTCCGGGTTCGATTCCTGGTATGGTGATTTTCGGAAACGATATTTCTCCGTTATTTACTAGGGTCTCGGTATCTGAGATCGACCCCAGAGTAGTCCATTGTATATTGTTTAAGTTCTTTGCTCTTCAGTTCAATTTTTTTTCTATTTATTGCAGGAGACGGTCCACTTGATGGAAAGCTGCTACCGTCGCTTATGGACATTTGCAATACCAAAGCTGCTACTAATGCGCTGCTGCTCTTTTAAGGACTGGATCCTGGTCACTAATGCCGGAACACAACTCAAGGTTGTTATGGCGACATACTCTAGAGCAGGGGCGGTATCCATCCAGTCGGGAAAATATATAAACATATCCTAGTGATAAATAATTGAACTCACGACAGAGTGGCGCTGGTGTTGAGGTTCTCGGTGCTGGCGGCCAGGTCCGTGGTGGACCAGGAGAGGAGCGACAGCCGCGACAGGTTCATGACGGAGGCGCTGCCCTCCTGGCGCAGCTTGGCCGCCTCCGCCGGGTCGTTGTAGCGGAACATGTTCGTGCGCCCGAGCAGGAGGATGCACCCTGATGAAACATTTACAATAGACACTCAAACAACGATATTATTTTCATTTCTCATATTCTGAAAGTATATACGCTTGAAGTTGCCTGATCATAACAGGGATGAAAACAACACTTTTCAGCCCTGGACTGGAAAACGGCTTTAACTGCTATCAAAAAAATTAAAAATTATGTCAACCATAGATAATATACGCGATTCATGTCCAACTTTTTTTTGTACCATTATTTTATACTTATGACTTATGAATTACTTTTCTCTAATTTATGATGCAGCTAAATATTTACTAGTATCGGTGACATAAAATACTGGCTGGTAGAACGCCACAGAAAAATAAATTTACTTGATGTTCTATATGTGACATATTAAATGAGATTTAGATGTTATTTTAACGCCCGATTTCATTAGAGAAGTAGTTTGTTTAACTAATCAGTTTCTATTTACTTGCCTCATATTCGAAATCAAAAGCAGTGTTAACCTCGGATCTTTCATCTACTATTTAGGCACTCGAATTATTAGCGCCTTCGCTACGTTCGTGCACCAAACCATCTCGTGCCTGAATAGGTCACTTTCAACTCCCGTATAACAATCTACTATTGCTATTTTCTTACTATTAATGTGAACTCTTTAGAACTAGTGTTCCTGTCTCATAAAAGAACTGGTACCAGCTTCAGGTGCAAAACTCAAATGACTGAATCACAACGTTTTCATACAAATCCTATATAAACAGAGTGAGACAACAACAATAAATCGTTTCGTTTTAAATTCAATCACAAAGTGCCAATTAAGACAGTAGTTTATCATGATATTTTAAAAGTAAAATGAAAACATATTATTTTAACGCCTGTTCTTTTGTACGTAAATAATGATAGAATTTTTCGTAACATACATCCACTTCCTGATCAACTCACCTTGGCTAAGTTTAGCTGGCTTATCGATGAGTACAGTGTTCAGCCAACACTGTGCCCCCTGCGACGGGTGTATGGTGGCAACACCTTGTTGCAGGATCACTTTGCAGTGCAACGGCAACACTCCCGCGCCACTCAGCACTATGTCAGGAATGGGCGAGTACTCTTCGCTGCCTATCACCGTCTCACCTTCCTACAACAAACATTAATCACTTTCATATAGGGTAATATAAGGTGCAGTCAAATGATTTAATGTTCAATTAATGCAAAGAAAATAATTGAATATTTTGTTCGATATCTACTATTCCCCCTAGTTTTCCATTTCACGCTTATTCGCATAAATCGATCCTTACAAGCTATGCTATGGGTTGGTATAATAATACAGCATATGGTTTTTATTAGCCAAACCAATTCTATCCGTGCAGGAACGGAAAAAGAATACAATTTCCTGCGGCCGGGCGGCCTGTCGTAAGAGGCGACAAAACAACCCACAGCCAGGTGGTAGGGCATTTGCCCGACTGGATGGCTACCACCCCTGGTCTAAAGTATGTCGCCATAACAACTTTGAGTTGTGTTCCGGCATTAGTGACCAGGTTCCAGTCTCCTTTAAGAGAGCAGCAGCGCATTTGTAGCACTTTTGGTGTTGCGAATGTCCATAGGCGATGGTAACCGCTCTCCATCAAGTGGACCGTCTGCCTGTCTGCTGAACTCCTGCAATAAAAAAATAAAAAAATAAAAAAAAACTTGACTACACTCTGATTTTGAATTACCTGGGCTAAAGTGATAGCTGAGATCAACTGTTGTTTTTTTTATGTTGCATGCTTGGAGCATAGTGTTGTTGTATGGCTCATTAATAAACGAGTCGTGCGAGTCATCTTAGTCCAGGAAATTCAGAACCTGAATATAGGACATTGGTTCTTCAAAAATCTATTGACACTTTCAGTTTTCATCAAAATCGACCCGGAGACGAGTAAGTAATAATGTAATAAAGAAGCATGAAAAAATAACAAGTCCGGACAAAACTATTCTTTTTTTTATTGGCAACTGGCTCATTCTTTATCATACCACCATTACTGCCAGTGTCACGATATACACGCAATTGTATATATATAGTGGAAGCAAAAACGATTATTTTATGGATTTACAAGAATAATATGTAATTAAGACAGAACAGCAGATTATTTTTCTTTTAGAAAGACATTGTCATTCTCAATTAATAACTTATAACAATAAAAAAATGCAAGCAGTCATATACTTAAAGAGGTATAACATCGTCAACACAAAACAGCTTGTATAACTTTGGTTTTGTTCAACAAAGACATATTTGCCAGGTGAAGAAAATAAATTTTAAAAAAATGTTTGCTGAAACACTTAAATTTCGCAGGAACGTATTTTTTACTCAAATTTTGGCATTTATTTCGAAATCACAGACAGATATTTTAATAATAACTATATTAGTTAACATTAACATTTAAAACTGCTTTTGGAATCTCACCTTCAGGTGGTACAAAGTAACACCAGTCGAGAGCAAGTTATCATCGATCCCCACCAGATGGGGCATATCCGAATCCAGGACCACACCGAGGCCGCTCTTCCTCAACCCCAGGGCCTTCTGCTCCTGAAGGATTTGTTGGGTCTCCCTCCACTTCTCGGTCCATTTCTCGGTTAGCACCTTCTCTTGGGCCTCTTTACGTTGGAGTGTTGCCAGCATTCCTGGCTCCATTTCTACCGGATCCTGTTAATTAATTAATAATTTTTGTTATATCCAAGGCGCCGACAAAAACAAATGCACGCCTGCATATATGTTAAAACACATTTTTATTACCCGTCTGTATTTGAACTAATAACATTCGAATTCTTTATACGGTCTATTGTTGTATTGTGACCATTAGCCAGGTGTTATGGATTTAAAGTACAAACTGATTCTAGGAAATTCGGTCTACGCGGCCGGGTGGACATGTTGCACCTGTGCAGTATAAAGCAACTTGTTGTGTTCGGTTATATTTGTACCTGTGTTATACGTGTCTGTAAAGTTCTAATAAACTCTATAGTAATTTTAACGGCATTTTAATTCGACTCTCGTGGCTCGTAACAATATTTTTATAAAAATATATAAAAAAATACATATTTAATAAAAAAATATATAAAATCTTGCAGTTCGCCGGCAGCGGGGTCTGGGGTCCAAGCGACCTCTGCCGACTATTATTATTGTTATTCCCATACATTTTCCATTTTATTCGTTTATCGTAACACCACTTATCTACAGGGGGCTAATGATTTACACGCCGCCATTTTGACGCGCTCGTCATAAAGTGGACGCTGACTAAATGACATATTTGTGAGGTTTCATAAATATACGATACCGTATTGTGAGCAATTTGAGCACGAAGCTTCTCGATCTCCTCGCGTAATTCCCGGATGAGTTTCACGTTGGGATCCTCGTTGATGGTCGGCTTGTTGATGATGTTCTTGGCACGGTTTGCGTAGCGCAACGTCGACAGGGTTTCGCCATAGTTGCAGTCCGCTGGCGAAATCTAAAAGGAAACAATAATATTATCAATGAGAATTTTTACGAAAATAGGTGTTACTCAATACTCGTTCTGAGAAAACTAATGAACGGATTTTGATAAAACTAGACGTCTTTTTTGTTGTGAAGCTGGTATATAGGCAGACGGCGCAGCTGATGGAAAGCGGTTACCGTTGCCTATGAACACTTGCGACACCAAAGGCTGCTCTCTAAAGGGAGACTGCAACCTGGCCACTAATACCGGAACACAACTCAAGGTTGTTACGGCGGCATACACTAGACCAGGGGGGGTAGCCATTCAGACGGGTAAATACCCTACCGCCTGACTGTGCGTTGTTTTGTCGCCTCTTACGACATTCCACAGGATTCTATTCTTTCTCCGTTCTTGCACAGATAAAATATATGATGATATACTAGAGGGACCAAACAGCAGGAATGGATGGATCGGCACATCTCTAATAATAATTCTAACATGCTCTGCCACATTGCAGTTTTTTGGCGGGAACTGAAAGGAAATGTTGTGCTGTGCAGTTTTATTTTCCAAAAATGTGTAAAATTACTCAAAAATGAATAATAGTTGCAGGATTTTCATAGTTTTTGAGTAGCAACTATGTGAATTTTTGAGAAATGTGAACTGTATAGTCAAATGTGGCCTTTCGAGTTGTCACAAGAACTCCGTTGAATGGCTTCAGTTGATAACTCACAGTTCTGCTGAGCTATACATAGGCTTAAGAAAATGAAGAAACAATATTGTAATCTAAGATCTGGCCTAAAGGCCTAGCTGCCAAGCCATAAACCTAAATAAATAAATAGCTCTGCCACATACAAAACAGTAACATAGTTTACATCAGAGGAACACATATACTGTAACTTAAGCAGGCACGGATAGCATGGATATTAAATAAATAAAGTGTGTGATATGGTAAGGTAGGTATATATATTTTTTTTTAATATACTGTAAGATATACTCACCGCTGCTATCATAATAGTCTTGGAGTTGCCACCCAATGAATCTTTTAGTAACCAAGTTAACACTGAATCCCTGTACGGTATGAACACATTCTTTTTGTTCCCTTTTTGTGTTCGGGCTGTAAAAAAAATATACATACATAAACGCTACATTAACGTATATATGAAATTTATTATTTTCGGTTCATATTGGACCTGTGTTTAATCATCGGTCTTATTAACTCTCTAATCCATGCTGCACAATGCAAAACTCGTATCTCATTCTCTCGCAGGCGTAGTCCTATAGATTTGTGTGTTTATCTATTTTTAGTGTCGCAATTTCGTTTCATCGAGTTTCAAATCAACCCGTTTCTCGAGAAGTTTAACATCAAAAATTCGTTGCCCTGCTGAAAATACCCTTTGAATTTAAATATTGGCAAAATAAGTCTAACCCATGTCACTTGTCAAGCATGGACGTAGTTGAATATACAAAAGCCAGTTACTTGTCTAACGGCCTCGGTGGTTGAGCAGGCTAAGTCTTAGACGATCCGACTCGCTGGAAGGAGTTCCAGAGACGCCCAGTTCGATTCCTAGCATGATAAATTTCGGAAAACGAACTTTCTGTTATTTACTATGGTCTGGGTGTCTGGGATCAACCCCAAAGTAGTCCATTCTATATCACCCATAACAAAAGCGTAACTTGCTTAATTTGGGGATATACAATCAGGGCGTTCCACTAGTAGCTTACAACGCCCAAAATACTCCGTTAGCCGTTCCACAAGGCGACCGCGGTCGTTGTGGTCGTGGCGAAAATGTCACTAATGACGTCATCACCGCTCCACTTGGGTTGACGATTGTGTGCTGAAGTGGAACAGGAAAAATTGCGGTCTCGAACGTGGTAGTTGTGAGTCCCTACTAATGGAATGTAACCAATGTGGTTGTTTGTCTGCCGATTTATTTATTTATTTATCTATATATATATAATGAAAATGGTGTTCGTTTGAGGCTCAATCACGCTTAAACCACTGATCGTATCGACATGAAACTACCACCATTCGATGTGAAATTTTTCCTAGATGGTTTATGGCTATTTATCTATATATATCTATATACTCGAAAACTACTGGACCGATCATCATGAAACCACAACCAGTCGACGCGGAATTAATCGTAGATGGTTATAGGCTATATATTTTTCAAATTCTATGAGCCCTTTCCCATGTTTTCTCAATTTGTTTGTTTATTAATTTATTTGAATAAGGCGGTACGAAGTTCGCCGAGTCAGCTAGTATTTATATAATAAATGATGCTTACTTTCCACAGGTTGACTGGACTCTGCTAATGCTGAAATCACAGAGCCGAGTGTCACCAAAGACTTGTTGATATGGGCTCCCTCCACGAGCCTCTGGCCCGTCGCGCCGGTAGCGTCAGCACGTTCACTAATAACAAAAAGTAATATCGAGATGTACTTGTTGGAATTTCATCAGTCAGCCTCAAGGGGTGTAGTAGAACAACAACAAGCCAATAGATGGCGCTGTGCAATCATTGAGCTCGCAAACGTTTCCCGAATATACAAATTTTTATCAATAACACAGATGGGCCTGCGAGGAACAACAATAGCCTCGCTGGAAGATGTTCCTTTGAGGCGGAGGAGCAATCCATCTAACTCCTCCACCCTATACGGGGCACTCCCCATCAGGGTTAGGTAACTTTTATCTATGTTGCAGGCAATCTGATAAATCCGGTCACTATGCATAATGACCGGTCTGTATACACAATGCCCGTATCAAGTGGGCAGGGCAGTATAAATAAAACTGCACGATTAACCACTTTTGCCAGTTAGTATGAGTAATGACAGCTTTATCTTAGGCAATATAATAAAATACACATGGATTGTAATTTTTTGTTTACTAAATGAGGTTTTTACACAGTATGCACATACTGATGCTGGTTTGCACCGACATTTAACCAACGATCACAATAAAATAATCACTGTGTATGCATACATTTTTAGCGATTATTTTACTTTAATCATCGATTAAAAGTCGGTGCACACCAGCCTTAGTGGGTTGGGTTATGAAATTAACTGAGGTGTCCTATAAATTCATTGGTTATTTATTCACTTGTATGTACATAAATATTGAAGACAACTGCCACTTCACTGTAGTAGCGTAGCGTGCTTAACTTGCGCCGAGGCACAATACCTTTTTAGCGCCTTTTTCAAAAACCATATAATACTATATGTAACAATTTGGCGCCCCTTGTGACGTGGTACTAGACATACCACTCACAGAAATTATCTTTAAAATATAAATGTGCATTTTTGAAAGATTCGCGCCGTGGAACCTTATGGCCACGTGATTCATTTCGTGCAATTTGAGACTCATAATTGGTCGGTCGTAGCCGCGCCCCTTTGCACGGAATACAGATAATGAAAGTAGAATCTTCGTGCAATAAAGCTTGTCACAATATAGGACACTAAAATAGCTCGCGTTTTGACCCGCGTCTTCGCCTCAAATTAATTACTGGATTCCAGTTATTCCCTTCTATTTACTTCGTAGGGCAGTTTACACCAATAGCCTTTAGGCTAACATTCCTGTTAGAATGGAAGTTTCGAGAAGAAATCTAGGTCTCTTCAGGCATCCAAGAAATCTTCCATCCTTGTCAACCTCTCATTCACTCATGGTCTCATTATTAGATGCATTTTTCTAGCCTCATATACGGCGTGCATTTCAAGCTGACTAGACTAGATAATCTTTCGTAACCAGTTACTTATTTTATAACTTTTAAGAAGTGTGCATCGTTCCACCACCATGTAAGTAGCTGAACCTTTAATTAGCCCCGCTTCGTATTCTTATAATTAGTTATTGAATCGTATTCCCTTTCAACGTTTCAGAGTGTCGTATCAGGAATCGGATCCACATGTTTAGACGGCACGATTGTTGGCCGGATATTAATATTCGATATAATCCCACGAGATACTAACATCCATCGGGACCACTTTAATTAAAACCCGTATATGCAGGTAATGACCTTCATTAGTTTATCTTCATACGATCATAATAATATTTTATACAGTACTACGTTACCAAAGCATTTTGTTTTTCCCAGTTACTCATGCGTGTTAGGCATATAAATTATTTAATATTCGTAATACCTACCACGATAGTCACCACGTGTTAACTGATCACCGTCCTATGGACAGATTATTTCTTCTTTAGTGGGAATTCATTGTTTAGCGTCACCTTGTTCCCAACCAGCGTAAGGTATACTGGATTAATTAATTAACATACAAACTCTCTCTTATTCCAGTATACGGGTTTAATGGTTTGGTCGCCTATGGTCTAGCTGATATTTAGAGACCTTAGTATAGTATTATTATAGGAAGAATTAAGTATTATGCCGGCGATCGTACCATATCGCGTCGGGTATAATACCGGGTTATGATGAACGAGTTAGTTATCATACCTTCCGTCAGCTCTTAACGACCAAACCCACCCACATCTTTACTCAAGCCATCGCTGCCAGTCTTTCTGCGGCAGGTCTATGAACGCGTCTCCGAGGAAGGAGCGGACGTTTGGTTTCTGGCTTCGACCCTTAAAAGACAGTGGCGCCCTCAAATCATTTAAGTATTAACTCATCTAGTGTTTCCATCGTTTCGTATCTTTATGTTCGTACACCTTTATACCTAGCTTACATTCGTAGATCAGTATAAGCTTCCTGCGACCCTACTGATATTAGTATTATTATTATTCGTATCTTTACTAGAGTCTCATAACCTTTGGTTCTCCGAACAGAACCCTTCTCCGAATCTGAGCGTCGACTTCTTATATGTGTGGATAGAAATCTATAAATACAGAAATACCGACTAGGTTAATAATGGTTATTAATGGTTATTTTGAGCTTTAAGCTATGTATATTAAACTTCCTTGTTATATAATAAACCTATATTTAAGGGTCTTTGAATAAATGAGTTTAATTTTGATTGTTTAACCGAATACCTTGTAGTTTCATTTCCACACACCTATGTAATAGGGCAAATAAATAAATAAAAACTCAACTCTACTGTAGAACGTAACTTGTTGCCCGTAAAATGTAACACCCTTTGTGAGTAAGTAACGCCCGGGCCATGATGCCCCCTCTTGCCCCCCCCCCCCACCCACTACGCCAGTTCTTCACTGAGCAGGCAATGTATCACTCCCCTCATACAAAACAAATTTTCACACACAATAAAGACAGCATAAGCATAACAAACAAATAAAGGGTGAAGGTAAGGAAAGGAATGCTCCGGTGGTTCGGGCATGTGAAAAGAATGAATGATGGAAGAATGACTAAACAGATATACAATGCAAAAGTGGATGGAGGCAGAAGTCGCGGAAGGCCACGACACACCTTCCATGATCAAATCGATCGTGTATTAGCAGAAGGTGATGTCAGGAGCCTTAAGAACAGACGAGCGTGCATGACAAGAGCTATGAATGCCAAAGAAGCAAGTGAGGTGTGTAAGAATAAGCCTGAATGGCGCTCTGTTGTTCGTGCCTACTCCGCAAGGTACCTGGCGTGAAGTTATGTATGTATGTATAAGCATGACAGACTATGAAATAAGAGAGACCACTTCTCACCTGCCGGCCAGATCGACCAGGTGCACCTTGGAGACGGTCTCGCTGGGCATGTTGTTGTGCCTCAAGTAGCTCGCCTGCACGAAGGTGATGGTGAAGATCGCGTGCGAGCGAGACGACACGTCGTTCATCTGCGTCGACGCCGTCGTGCGGTGCAGGTTGCCCCGGTGCATGCACTCCTGCACCGCGGACCGATTGGAAATTAACCACATATTGCAAGAATATAATTAGGAATAACGTCACTGGATAGATAGACAATAAACACTTTCCTGTACACCAAAGCATGGATAAACAGAAATAGAAAAGTAGAAGAGATAGTGCAACGGGCGGCCTTTTCGCTAAAAACGATCTCTTCCAAGGAACCCTTGGCAGGGATTAATGGATTTTTAATACTGACGGTGGTGCAGTTTATAAATAATGCTAAATGATAAGTTTACACAATATGTATAAGTACAAAAACCAAATAAATAAATATATGTATGTCGGCGCAAATACAAATATTAACGTATTACAAAAACAATAATCATTTATTTAATTACTATGAGTTTATTGTAATGTGAAATTAACGTAAAGCAACACGATTTTATTGTAATTTCGATACATTACGTAAAAGTTTGTGATCACGTGCACGTGCGCCGACACGTGCACCGAATCCTATAAATACGGCCGCACTGTCGTCACTCAGTCATTAAATGCCTCGGTGTTGTCGGCTCTTTCTAGCGCGGGTATGACAGTAAGGGTGTCTGATTTGAGACGGGCATCATCAGATTCATCCCATCTCATGGCAATTGTCCAGCTGAGGTAAAACTCCCTAGGGAGCTCCCTCAAGCAAGTTGCCCCCGGGCTCGAGCGCCTTCGCATTGCGAAGGCGCTCGCCCCAAAAACCCCGGTAAGGTTGTGAGGTCTTCGGACCAACAACATAAAGTCAAGTCAAATAAAAAAAAACTCAGTCATTAGTGTTCGAGCCGCCGAACGGGGCAGACCTCTATGGGAAGTCTTGACGCACTTGGAATAAACCATACCGAGTACTTTTGAAATTCTATTTCGAGGACTCAAATATGGGTCGTCACCAAGAAGCCAATAATCGTGACGTCAGCGTTGCTGGCGTCACACTCTTTATAGACACTACGGAGGTTCCTCCTCCGCAATATATATATATAGTCCTCCTTGACGTATCCGTCAACGGCGAACCAAATCCGGCTGTGCGAGCGCAGGTGGCTAGCGAAAACGAATTTGGTTTTAAAGTTCTTTTGCAAGGAGCGGCTCAATACATGATTTTATAATGACTATCTAAGCCCCCAAGAAGACGAAGGAGAGTTGACACTTCGAATATATAATATTACTTCACTTTTTATTATTAATTAAACAACTTACCTGTATGTCATCATAATCTGATACCAGGTGCTTTGATAGGTCTTGGACGTACGGCCCCAGCTTCGGGTGCTCGCGGACCCTCAACGAATGACCCGCGTCAGTCGCTAGTAAATCCTAAAATTATACATAAGAGATAATACGTTATACATAATGCAATTAATTCACAGTAATGTGCATAGATTTTATCGATTACAAGCAGAACTTCACAAGGGCGATGTAGCCTTACATATATTTTTTGGCTGTTTATTGTGCCCGATTGTTTGTGAAGGTACATTGAAGGATTGCCATAACGAAATGCGCTAGTCCCATTCTAGTTATTTTGCATATATTTTTTTTTATTGCATGAGTTCAGCAAACAGGCAGACGGCCCACTTGATGGAAAGCGGTTACACATTTAGCGGTTAGACATTTGCAACACCAAAGGAGGAGGAGGGAGACTGGAACCTGGTCAATAATGCCGTAACACAAGTCAAGGTTGCTATGGCGGCACACTCTAGACCAGGGGTGGTAGCTATACAGTCGGGCAAATGCCCTACCACCTGGCTGTGGGTTGTTTTGTCGCCTCTTACGGCAAGCCGCACAGCCGCAGGAAAATGTATTCTTTCTCCGTTCCTGCACGGATCAAAATATACCATGCTCTCACAGAATATCCATGTGATACGGTTAGCCTTGAGCTAGTCATGTCTCTTATGATTAGTGAGTGTTCCGGTATTCCACTTCCTTCAGCCTCTATCCCCTTATCACATTCCTCCTATCTAATTCATCATTTCACCCCCTCTATACTATCCTAAAGACTAGCAAACTAAACATATAAGGCATCTTGCCTGCTTCCAGCTTCGCCATTGAAAAAAACAGTCACCCCATATTATTCCTCTTGTAACTCGCAACGGCCTAAATGCTCCTTTAGCTGTTCCACATAGCGACCACGGTCGTTATGGTCGTGGAGAAAACGTCACTAATGACGTCATAATTTTCGATCAGACAGCGCTCACAACGACCCACGTCAAGAGGCAGATCGAAGTGGTGTTCACCACAGAGCAGTAATTCTCTTATCTATTATCGATATGTTAACAAAGGTGCGACTTTCAAATCAAACAATCACATTAGTGTATTTCGTCGATAATCACATCATCCATAACCCTTTCCACTTGAGTATACGATTGTAACGCCCACAAACAAGTGGAACGGGAAAAATCGCGGTCGTGAGTGTGGTCGTTGTGAGATTCAAAAGGAACATAGCTTGCGTCATCTCAAGATGGCAAAACGGGTAGAACAGAGGATACTCTATTGAACTAATTACAATCGTCAACTTGTACTTTGGCATAACGCCATCTATTGGTTGTGTAGCTGTTACTACAAATTAATTGACTACCCGGAAAGGCTATGAGATATTTTTTTATAAAGAAAATAATAATGATATCAGGAGCCCTAAGAACAGACGAGCGTGCATGACAAGAGCTATGAATGTCAAAGAAGCAAGTGAGGTGTGTAAGAATAAGCCTGAATGGCGCTCTGTTGTTCGTGCCTACCCCGCAAGGGACCTGGCGTGAAGTTATGTATGTATGTATGTATAAAATAATTACCTTAACCCGTTCGTTGTATATCTCCAAATAGCTGACCTCGGTGCGATAAGAGGCGCCGGACTCCTTGCCAGCCGCGACGCGGGAGAACAGTTGACGGCATATACGAGGTATTAGGCCTTGGTACTCCTGGAAGGAGAGGTTAGAAAATTTATCAACTGAATAACTATAAGCTTTCTTACATATTTCTCAACCTCATCCACAAATTAAATGCGCCGTAGACAATATCCTATTTAAATATTATAAACGCGAAAGTTTGTAAGAATGTATGGATGTATGTTTGTTACTCTTTCACGCAAATTTCACGCAATTACAATAATATAGCTTACACATCAGAATAACACATAGGCTATAATTTATAAAGATAGTGTGAATTATCTAAAATAAAACGATTTTCCATCATCACGCGAGTGAGACCGCGGGGAGCAGCTAGTCAGAAAGTCAAATATTGTGACAGCCATAACTAAAGGTTTTGTGACAATATAAATAAATGAAAATTACATTACTCGAACTAGCGGGTGACATATTCGAATTGATTCACACATACATAATATTAGTAACTTTAAAAAAAAATATACAAATCATATCGATACAACACCTTACGCAGGATGAATTTTTCAAGTAGGTCTTCAAGGGTGAATTCTAAACTCACTTTAAGTCTCTCCGGAATTAACAGAATACCGAAATCAGGCAACCCTACAATTGAGCCAATAGTGTTCGGCGTTTTTCCCGCGTCTGCGGCATACGTAGTGTCGGACGCCCTTCAGCCGATGGATTGACGAGCTGCACAAGATCGCCGGTGGGCGCTGGATGACCAAATGAACCAAGACGGAGGGCCGGGATGAGTGGCGCGGACTAGTGGAAAAAACTACTTATAAAACTTACCGATGAACCCATCATGGTGAAGGTCTTCCCGCTGCCGGTCTGTCCGTACGCGAACACGCAAGCATTGTAACCCTCAAACGCACTATCTATCACGTCCAGTCCGAGATCCGCGAACACCTATAAAACGAATATTGATAAATTATTTATTTTTAAATTAACAGAAATTCACAAATTAGATCCCAACGAAGTAGGCAATTAATTCTTTAGCTCCCTTGATGTTGCAGATGTCCACGAGCAGCGATAACCAGTTAGCAAGACAACCGACCAACCGGGGTACTCTCGTACCAATAATTTGGTTAGGTCCGTTAATTATTGGTGTGATGCGATAACATGGAAGTGCATTACTAAGATTGTCAATTGCTTAGCAAAAAACCTAACTTTGAGAAGCATCTATATCCTTAGTCGAGTTAGTCTCTCTAATGGCTCTTAAGCGTATTTTTCGAGGTGTAATCCATCATGAACACCCAACCTCTCAGGGATAGCAGTCAAGCAGTCGGACTCTTGATGGCAGATTCGGACTTAATAACTACACTCCTGGCATTCAATCTCATAGGTTGTGTCACTGTCTAGGAACTAGAGACATATCCGTCGGACTGGCTCTTAAGCCAGCGAGGAGAAGCTTGATTCAGGACAAACCACCGCGGGAGAAATGCAGTAGAGGCGTGTGGGATACGAATTGGGTTAGCACTAGCATCCCCGAGGAAGCATTGGCACCCAAGTCAGGGATAGCCACTAAAATCCCTCGGTTCGCCTTATGCTAGGCCTACGGGAACAGAGGAAATGCTACAAACTCCGCGTTCTCTGGTAACTGGCTCTTAGGCCCTTTTTTTTACGAGGGCAAATCCGTTTGAGGACTATACACCATTCGCAATGTTGCGGTGGCACTAAACTACACATATTAAAACCCCTCGGTGTGCCGACTTTCACCTTAATGTCAGAGCTACGGGTGCATGACTGGCTCTTAAACCTTTTTTTTTTTTTTTTTTTTTTTTTTTTTTTTTTTTTTTTTTTTTTTTTATATCGCAGGGGGAATGTCTTTGGACACCGTCCTCGGGTCCTTCGGGGGTAGGTCCAAATGCAGCGTAGAAGCATACAACGAGGGTGTGTGGGACTCTCAGCGACCGGTTCTCCACGCTAGCTTCAAACAGAAGCAGTCGCGAGAAACCGATCGCCAAACTACCCACCAAACCTCAACCTGCGCCCCTATATCCGCGCTTTTACGGGGCGTCACGGGATTTAGAACAGAGTTACTGCACCGCGACGCCCCAACGCTCGGCAATACTGGGCCACCCCGGTGGCAGAGTGACCCACTTCATCAATCAGGGGGGGGGGAAGTCCACTGCTACCCCCGTAGCAGCGGCCCCCTGTGACGGTAATTATGGGAGGAGGAGATGCGCGTAGCGGCGCCTTCGACCGCCGGTCCGCCTCCTGCGGATAGGGTCCGCGTACGCGGCCTCCTCCCTAACTCTTTCTGCGGCCTCCTTCTGCGCCATGACGGACTCGCAGAAGGAGGAAACCGCAAGCCAGGATTGCTGGCTCTGGAGCATCGCCTCGACCATGCTACGAAGCGAGCCCACAGGGCCAACGACGTTTTCTAAGAGAGCCCTCTGGGGCCCCCAGGCGGCGCACTCCACGAGCGTGTGAAACGCCGTGTCTTGGAGCGCGCTGCACTCATGACATTGCGGGGAGGGCTCCCGCCCCGCGATTTGATGCAGATACTTACCAAAGCAACCGTGCCCGGTAAGTATCTGCACCACCCTAAACGTCAGGGTCCCGCGTTTCCGCGAGACCCAACGAGCTAGGTGGGGGCGGATCGCCTCCACCGTCGCAATCCCAGCTTCTGGGGACTCCAGGTCCCTCTGCCAAATCCGAATTAGACCCTCGGTCGCCTGGGCCCTGATTATCCGAGTTTCTGCCGGGCACGGCACCTGTCCTCTCGCCCGAGCATCCTGCCGAAAGCGGTACACTGTTGCGAGCACCTCCGCCTGGAGATCCCAAGGCGGATCACCCGCCAACAATGTCGCCGCTGTCCACGACACAGTACGGTATCCCCGTATGGACCTCACCGACAGGACCCTCTGAGTCCTCCTCAGCAGCATCCTGTTTTTCCGGTGTAGTGCATGGCTCCATACAGGGGCTCCGTACAGTGCCATACTCCGGAGGATGCCGGCGTATAATTTTCTCACCGCCGCACCCGGCCCTCCCACGTTCGGAAGAAGCCTGGCTAAGGCGGCAGCGCATTTGATCAACCTCGGGGCTAGCTGGGTGAAGTGGGCCCCGAAGCTCCACGTTCCATCGAGGACAAGCCCCAAATATTTCATCTGGGGCTTGACCGGTACTGCAACGCCTTGGACAGCGACGCGCGCGTCCCGGGGTGCACGTCTATGTGGTCTGCGGAACATGAGGGCCTCCGTTTTCTCAGGGGAGACCCTCAGACCAAGACGCCGGATACGTTGAACTACCAACACCGTTGCGGCGTTGGCGAGCTCCACAGACTCTTCATAGGTTCCGCCCCGGGCCGTGATGAGGGTGTCGTCTGCGAAGCAGAGCACCCCCATCCCAGGCAGGACTGGCTCGCGGAGGAGCCAGTCGTAGCCAATGTTCCACAAGGTCGGACCCAGCACCGATCCTTGTGGAACGCCACACGCGACGCGTCGCCTACCTATAACCTGGCCAGCTCGGCCGCCCTCCCATAGGATGTACCGGTCCTGGAGGTAGTCCTCCAACAGCCTCGTGAGGTACGGGGGGACTCCATGAGACAAGAGCCCCGCCCTGATCGTCTCGTGAGGGAGACTGTTGAAGGCATTTTTGATGTCAAGAGAAACCGCCAGGACGGACTCCTGCAAGTGTTCCGCCTCTCTTGTGAGGCTCCGTAGTGCATTCAGGGCGTCTAACGTTGAGCGCCCTGCTCTGAATCCAAATTGAGCCTCAGAGAGTCCAGGCCCATTCGAATCAAGGTGACGAACGAGGCGGCCGGCGAGGATTTTCTCGAATACCTTGGCCGCCTCGTTGAGCAAGACGATGGGCCTGTAGGCGGACGGATCGTTGGGAGGGCGACCTTCCTTCGGGAGTAGACAGAGCCGGCCCTCCTTCCATTGCTTCGGGAATACACCTGACCTGATGCTGGCATTGAAAAGTTCCCGAAGCTGGCCGCGTAGGTGTTTAGCGGCCAGGAAGAGGGCTCGGCCCGGGACCCCATCAGGTCCCGGTGCTGTTTTCCGACCCCGGAGGCGCTCCAGGGCCACATCTAGTTCCTCTTCGGAAACGAGGGGAGGCTCCGTCTCCGAAGTACTGGGATGTGGAGGGCTCATTACCGGTGGGGTGAAGGCTCCCGGGTCCGGAAAGAGTCCATCAATAACGGAATTGAGGACCCCCTCCTCGAGGGACGCCGTAACCGGGGTTGTGCAAGCCCGCATCTTTTTACGGGCCACTCGGTATGGACGCCCCCAGGGGTCCCCGTCAAGGCTTTTTAACATCTCTTCCCGAGCCCGGGTCTTCGACTGGATGATCTCCAGCCGTAGAGCCTTTTTGGCAGCCCGATACTCCCCAACAAGACTATTTTCCTCCACATAGTCCGGAGGTTGTCGGCGCCGGCAGCGTCTCAGAGACCGGCGCGCTCTGAGGGCTGCCTCCCTCAGATCACCGATCTCTGCGGTCCACCAGTAGACCGCCTTCCGCTGCGGGGGCCGGCGCGACCGAGGCATCGCTGCATCGCATACCCTTACAAGGGCCTTGCGCATGCGTTCTGCCAGAACCTCCGGACCTCCAGTATTAATTGGATTGACCCAGCTCTGGACAATAGCCATCTCCTCGGCCAGCTCTGGATTGAGCCGACCAAGAGACCAGCGCGGAAATTGGTTGTGTCCGCGTGGGGGAACCGAGGTAGCGCTCGGAGGAGGGGAGAGCTCGAATCTGATATAGAGATGATCAGATAGAGTCTCCACCTCCTCCACGACTCTCCATCCATCCACCCTACGTGCGACCGCGTGGGTGGCAAACGACAGGTCGATGACCGATCCACCCCGGGCTCGCACGCAGGTATGGACCGCTCCCCGGTTCAAGATGGTCAGACCACTTTGGAGCGCCCACGCTTCCACAGCCTGTCCCCTCATGTCAGTGACGGGGTTACCCCAGGAACGGGACTTGGCATTAAAATCGCCGAGAACGAAATACGCCCTCGGCGACAACCTGCCCGCGGCGGCCCTGACGGAATCTAAGAATGTCTCAAACTCCGCCAGGGAACGGTTGGGGGAGAAGTACACGCCTATGAAGGCATGCTGACCCCAACCTGCCACCGCGTAACCCCGTCCCCTCTCTATGACAGAGAGTGGGGTGCCAGAGCCCGATCTGGCGACCACCGCCACCGTCTCGTCCAGATCCCCGATCCAGTTGTCCTGGTCGGGGACGTAGTAAACCTGACCTAACCTCGGATTCTTGAATGAACTAAAAATTCTTGGTCTATGGTCGGTCCCCTTGATCCTTCATTTCTTTCACATGATTTCCCAAACCATACATTATTGTGAGCTAATTCCAGAATTTTATTTAAGTACAGAAACATAACTAACCTGTTCTTGTGATGAATAATTGCTGTCTCCACTGTCGAACGACCAATAAGAGTGGTCGAACGTGAAGTCTTTGTACTTCTCCCGGCTGCCGTCATTTTGGTCTTTGCTATTCTGCAAACAATAGGGTATAGTTTATAATATTTAGAGACGGCATTATTCCTCAGTCAACGCGTCATTGGCGTTACTAGTGTCCCTAGACGACCGATTTGCATAGGACGGATAGTCCTTCCTTCCTGAATCTAAACCTCCTGCATCAGGCAATAAAAAAGGTTTCTGGAGACTTAATTTGCTCAAACTTTGAATTCCTATCACATAACAGCTTTCTCTTTTTCAAGGATAAAAGACTCTTATGTTTATTCCCAGGGCTGTCTTTACCCGGAGGTGAAAGAGGTGCGTGGCACCCGGGCACAGTGAGCTTGAGGCCGCAAGCCGACACGGACGACGTTATTATACCTAATTTTCGCACCCTGGCGTCCAGTATGGTTAAGACGGCCCTGTTCATTCCCGTTTTGGCATGTACCTATAAACCAAATTCCACAACAATCGTTTCATTGCCAAGGCCGTGAAGAACACAAAAACGAATAACGAAGTAGTAGTTTGTTACATGAGAGGTGAAAATGACGTATTTGGCGCACGAGCGTAGCGCGGGCGCTTATAATGCGAGCGCCTAAATAGGTCTTTCATCTCAGGTTAATAGTCTGCTTTTCATTTCGAATGTGAGGAAAGTAAATAAAAATTGATAAGTCAAACAAACAACTATTTTTCTAATAAAATCAAGTGTTAAATCCAAATCTAACTCGGGTGAAACGGCATCATGTACGTCACGTATGAAACGTAAGTAATTTTTGTTTTCGTGGCATTCTACCAGTCAGTTTTTTTTTTTGTTAACTGATGACAGTAATTAAATAACAATTTAGTGAAAAGTAAATTATAAGTATAACATGATGTTACAAAAATTTATGATTTTTTATTGCATTTATGCCGGGATTCACAGTGGCTGTAAAAAAAGTTGAGACATGATTCGCATATATTATCTATGGTTTGCATAGTTTTCCAAATTTTTTGACAACAGGGAAACTCGTTTCCCATGGACATAAAGTGTTGTTTTCATCCCTGTGATTAGATAGCTGCAGCCGTACTTTCAGGATACGAGAAATGAAAAATAATTTTCATATTACATGTACTACGGCAATCAGTTAAAAACGCTTTAGAAAGAATTGATCTCACACTCATTGTAGTCCCTGATTATATCAAAACTACAAATGCGTAAATCCGTAGAACGTAGTACTATATTTGGATGTTAGCCAAAACAGAGACAATAGGATATTAAACAACGCCATATGTATCAATGTATCAACACGGAGATGAGATAAAGATCGTGTGCCCCCAATATCAGAGTAGCAAAGCCCACGTCGAGTTACCTAATGCACGCTTATTTAGGAACGCACTGCATAATTCGCTTACCGCGTTATGATATGTTTCTTTAAATTCTTTTATCCATCTAAAATACTACCTAACCAGAAGCTTAAAATTTTTTCAAACCTCTGAACTTCGACAACGGACAAGTGGCAAAACGAATCGAAACAAAATTTTATCTTGAAGTTTTACGGGCAGGATTTCAAATTGGACAAGTACATTAACAATCTGCCCGTAAAACTTAAAGTAAAATTTTGTTGCGATTCGTTTTTCCACTTGTCCGTTGAAGTTTCACTTCTACTATGTGTCCCAGCACACATTTAGATTTTTGGCAGGTTTACTGCAATTGGTTGATTTGTTGAGGTGAGGTACATTTTAATTAATTGCATTTTTTATTTTAAACATATTTTATTTTATCATACAATAATATTGAATTGTAGTCTATTAAGTCTACTATAACATTATGCCGCCTCTCACCACGCGATATACCTTCTACCCCTACCACGCGGCCGTAACACTTTTTCGTCATAGAAAAAAATCCTAATACGGGGGTGGGTCTACATAGAAGTTTTGGTTCCGGATCGAATCCAGTTTTTTGTTTGATAAAATAAAATATTATTACATAAAAAATGCATTAATTAAAATGTACCTAACCTAACCAAATCATAATTTGCAGTAAACCTGCGAAAAATTGAAATGTGTGCTGGGACACATATTAAAAGTGAAACTTCAACGGACAAGTGGAAAAACGAATCGTAACGTACAAGTGGAAAAACTTCAACTGACAAGTGACAAAATGAATCGCAACAAAAGTTTAACTTGAAGTTTTACGGGCAGGTTTTCAAATTGGACAAGTACATTAACAGTCGGTTAAAATTTGTAAATAAAAGTAGTTTCAATCAAGCATTGGCATACAGAAACTACAATTTTATTTGTACAGATAATAAACTTAATTAATTAATCACGTTCTCTTACGACATATAATTTCGCTCTTTACTGATCTCTCGATTGAGACACTTTAATCAGCGATTGAAAATTAATTGCCGACCTCCGATCTAGACATTAATCAGTGTTATTTTATGGTTCCTATATCTTAAATTCACTTGCCTAACCATCGGTTAAATTTTAACATTACTTGTATAGAGCTTATGTCAAATTTTAACCGTGCAGGAACGGAGAAAGAATACAAATTTCCTGCGGCCGGGCGGCCTGTCGTAAGAGACGACAAAACAACCCACAGCCAGGTGGTAGGGCATTTGCCCGACTGGATGTCTACCACCCCTGGTCTAAAGTATGTCGCTATAACAACCTTGAGTTGTGTTCCGGCATTGGTAACCAGGTTCCAGTCTCCCTTAAGAGAGCAGCAGCGCATTTGTAGCACCTTTGGTTTTGCAAATGTCCATAGGCTACGGTAACCGCTTTCCATCAAGTGGGCCGTCTGCCTGTCTGCTGAACTCCTGCAATAAAAAAAATGAATGAATGAATGAAAAATCGGATTAGCAACAGCAACATCAGTAACTGTTACTAATTCGATTGTTATGTAAGTAATGTCGAAATTAATTCGAAAAAAAAAACAACGGTATAAGATTAAACAGAAAGGCGCTGATTACGCGATATTCTTCGCTACGTTGCAAGATATCCACCTCGAGTTGAGAAATACAAATTTGAATCGAGTTAATCTCATCATTGCAATAATATCTGAAACGCTTTCGAAGTAATGATGCTCCACATTTTCGCGAATACTAGTAGATCATTTTCTCACTAGAGTTGTGACGTATGTCGAATTTTTCACATTGGAGAATGCGAATGTTCGTTTCCATTATTCGCAAATGCAAATTCGAATGTATACCTTGGAAATAAATTGGAAATCAGGCAAAACTACGACTGAGACAATAGTGTCCGACGATTTTCACGAGGTAGTAATAACAGAATTGAGCCCCTGGTCTCTCACGAAATGACCTTTGAAATCAATGCATGTCATCGTTCGATCAAAACAAAATTAAAACGGACAGTACTCTTTTTTTAATCGAACAAGTTTTTTATAAAGCGAAGCCATTTGCATATATTATATAGAGTATATTTACGTATAACTTACATTGAGTATTACGTAAACAGCGATTTATGCTAATGAAATTCACGATTTAATTTTAATGCAGCTAATTTTGTAGTCTATCGATTATTACTGTGCGAGTGTGTCGCCATCTACAAATAAATAAAATAGTGTCTGTTTGACTGTGAAATTTTGAATGTGTGAAATTGTGTAAAAAGTGTCTGTTTTAATGTAAAAAAATAACAGCTTTTTACTAAATGCATATGAAAGTATATACGGTACTTAATTAAAAAAATATTTAATTTTTTTGTCTGTCTGTTTGTTCCGGTTAATCTCTATATTTTTTTAATTGCGTACGTTCAACAGACGGCCCACTTGATGGAAAGCGGTTACCATTGCCTATGGACATTTACAACACCAAAGGTACTATTAATGTGCGGCCGCTCTCTAAAGGGAGACTGGATTCTGGCCACTAACGCCGGAACACAAATCAAGGCTGTTATGGCGGCATATTCTAGACCAGGGGTGTTAGCCATCCAGTCGGGCAAATGCCCTACAATCTGTGGCTGTGGGTTGTTTTGTCGCCTCTTACGACAGGCCGCCCGGCCGCAGGAAATTGTATTCTTTCGCTGTTCCTGCACCGATACTGAAACGGCTGGACCTATTTTGACGAGATTTTCACTGACAGTCCGGCTAATGTTATAAGAACTTGGCTACTTTTAAAATTAGGGTTCCGAGTAAAAAAAGCGGACGAAATTGGTAACAGCTAGTTGTAAAAATAAACAATAAAATTGGTTCTCATTATTAATTTTGATTGACACTAAATCACACCGCTATTGTATTTGTCGTAGAACTACAGTCTGTTTCTCGATACGATAATTTCGGAAATGACTGTCAAGATATATAGGGTATATAGGTATAGGCTCTGGTCTGAATATCGTTTTATTCTTTGTCAATTACGAAAAGGGAATCCTCGCATGCTGCTTCAGCTAAAGAGTTACAGACTAATAAAAAAAACTCTTAAACCGGCGAAGGTTTTAAGTAAGGTACGAATTATGGGTTGCCCATACAAAATTTTATTACCCTATTTCACCCCCTGACGAAATTGCTACCGAGAGAAAACGTAGCGTATGTTCTTTCCTATAGTAGAATTATTTTCTCCGTGCAGTTTGGGTCATAAATCAAACTCGACCTCAGCCCGGCTAGGGCGGTGAGCATGTTGCGCGGGCGCAAAGCCATTATCGATAAAAACTCATTCTTGTCAAAGAAAGATTATCATTCTTAAAAAAATCATTATTATCTTTTTTGCTGTTAATTTTAAACTTAGATATAAGTATTTATATTTATTTTTAATATAACTTGTTACATTCTAAACTTTTGTACTTATAGTTGTTTAATACATAGATACCTAATGAATAATTTATTTTAAATCATTATTATTCTTATTTTAATAAATTACGTTGTTTTATCTATTTTTTTCTTTCATCTTTCACTAACCCACAAAATGACAAAATTAAATACACTATCGATAACGCTTATCGACAACAATAATGCGTATCACTATGCCTGCCCATAAGGCCCGTGAGTGGAAGAGAGAGCGAAATACTCGCTTCACTGCTCCGATTATTTATGACCCAAACTGCACGGAGAAAATAATTCTACTATAGGAAACAATCCCTTTGGCAAAATCAATAACGATCCTTTTGGTAGGGAAAAGTAACAAACAAACATAGATAGATAGGTAACACTATTGCACAGCAAACAAAAAATGACTAAATCTCCACATTTGCAATGCTTTCTAGGCAATACAATAAGTCGCATTATCGCTTAAAACGATCCTTTCTAGGCAACCTAAATTATAGGAAATTCTTAGCTAATCTGGCGATGTAGGTGGTGCAGGAAAAGAGGTAATAGACCAAAAATACATATTTTATATTTACCTTCGCAATTACATTATATTAGTTTTACATTACAACTCTATTAAGTATAATAATAAAACTAAATTTTAACGGTTTTAAACGCGGTAATTTGTTCGATTCTGTCCGTTTCGGCCACTTTCAGTTGCGGTGATCACGGAAGACAAAGATGTCACGTGTCAATGAGTATTGATAATTTTGAATATATTGAAGTTTTATTTAGCCTACCGCCATCTTGTTCATTTTAATTATTTAGTTTTAATTTTGTTTATGGTTATTATATACTCTATGGGAGCCTAATCTAATTTACTACCGCTTCGCAACATGTTGTGGCTTGAAGAGAAGAAGCGACGCAAAAAACTCTTTTTCAGATAAAAAGACATTATCAAACAAGTCGAGTGTTCTGGTGCAGCGCTCTGCGTGCACCGGAAAACAAACCAACTTAATTGATAACCCATTTTAATATTATATAAAATTATAAGAGCCGCGCTTAAAACAGTTAAAACGTAGTTTTATTATGTATACTAGTCGCGAAAACTTAAGAATTTATTGAATGAATGAATGAATGAAACACTTTATTGTTCACCAAAATTAAATCTACGTTCTTAAAAACTAGATACAATAAATGTTGAACAAAGGGCGGCCTTATCGCTTAAAGCGATCTCTTCCAGGCAACCCCATAAACTAAGGTAAATATTAAAACATGACAGTAGAGAATTTATTTTATTAATATTATTTTATATTTATACTACTATATAGATGGGGTCTTACGATTTTTCGCTCACGAAAAAGCGTCACGGCCGCGTGTTCTAATACTTACATTTTTAACCTCGTGATATCTTTCGAATGGAATGTCCAAATTGAATAATTCAAAAAGTTATATGAAGGTATTGAAGCAGTCTTGAATATGAAATAATTTATTTTGATAAGGATTAATACCAAGATACAAATAAAGAGCTTTTTCTAGCGGCGGCATTTTAATTATTTTTTAAAATAAAAGAACACTTATTGTGAAATAACTATAATAGTTAGATATATAGTGTCGCGACACTTTTTGTAAATAATGATGTGTTCTGCAAAGTCGTAGTACATTATGCATAGGCAGGTTTTCAAATTGGACAAGTACATTAATAATTTACCCGTAAAACTTCAAGTTAAAATTTTGTTGCGATTCATTTTGTCAATTGTCAGTTGCAGTTTTTCCACTTGTACGTTGCGATTTGTTTTTCCACTTGTCCGTTGCGATTCATTTTTCAACTTATCCGTTGCCATTCGTTTTTCCACTTGTCCGTTGCGATTCGTTTTTCAACTTGTCCGTTGAAGTTTCACTTCTAATATGTGTCCCAGCACACATTTCGATTTTATTTGAAAAGTAATTATATAACATACTTCTGTACTTATTGAAAAAAAGAGATATAACAAACGTGAAGAAAATAATTTTTAGCCAGGGACGTATGCTAGAGAGTTCCTTTCCGCTTTTTCACCTAACACATTGCTAAGCGGTGTACAAAGATATGTAGTAGAATTAAATTTTCACTTGAAACCTGTTCTCGAGTGGAACATATATAATATAAAATATTGAATTTGACCATAGGTTTATGACCACGTAATTTAATTTCGAGTCCCACAAACTGATCTATCACATCCGAAACTGAACGATCGTACGGACATTGTTCAAGGACAACATTAAATAATGCGCTCACAAAGAGCCATTCACAACGCAATGACCTTTAATGGCCTTCGTAGATTTCGTCTATGAATTCAAATAGGATTGATACTCCATAGCGCTGTTGTTATATCAATGGAGGATCCATGGGCGTTGGTCACATTAACATAAAGTAAATTTTTCACTGAAGCCTTATTTAGATTTGTTTTAGTTAAGCAGTTGCCAAACTGGCGAGTTCAACCTTTACATCGTATCAAACTCGCGATGAGCAGTACACGTGTGAACCAGTACATTTGTCCCGCACAAAATACATTTACATTCACAACACAAAATACATGGCTAATGACTGCCATAAAAGATTACAATACAACAATGGGCTGTTTTCTAATAACAAATTTTGAACACAAAGTAAAGAAAAGAATTCGACCATAAAATCATCTCAATGTTATTAGTTCAAATGACGAAAGGTAATAAAATGTGTTTCTACAGGAATGCAGGTGTGAATTTGTTTATGCCGGCGTCTAGGTCGGAAACAATACTACACAAAAATAGGATTTATCTAACTATATCAGTCATAATCAGCCGCATGTTTAATAATACGTATCCCTTATAATATTATTGCGAATTTTAGAACATCGAAAGATAATCTTGTATACTTTACAGTGTAGCGCGTGGGTTGAATGTATTACAAAAATGGAACTATTCGGTCACAACCTGTCAAAGAATGAGTATTAAATAAGAATTCTAGATCTTTCCATGCGACTTGACTGGCGTAAATTTCAAACCGGTATACCGTCAAAATTGATTTCTCATTATCTGGTACAATTTTATCTTATCGTATCAAATTTTCGGACATAAACAGTATTCTATGTTGGTCCACTATATCAAAAGTCGGTATATTTCCTAAGGCGTGACGATTGAAATAGCAAATTCCAAATTCCAAAATATGTGATGTCACACTAGGGGAAGAAGTCTTAGGATCGTCCTTCGCCGCAGGACACCCTGGGTTTGTTGACAAGCGTTGGGGCGTCACAGATGCAGTACCTATTGGTCTAGTTCCTGTGGTACCCCGTAAAAGCGTGTGACCGTCTCTCCTCTGCATGGAGGCCCTGGGGGCATACGGCCCATGAAGAGTCCCACACATCCCTCGGCGAGCCTAGGACGGTGGACGCCCCGAGGACGGTGTCCTAAGTCCCCCTGCGTCATCAAAAAAAAGGAGGAGAAGTCTTACGAATGTGACCAGCTGTGACAAGGACGGGGAGGAATAAGACATCATGAAATTTGTGTGACGTAATTTTTGGATGGCCTCATAGTGTAGTGTGATGGCCTTGCAGTCCTGTGGATTGAGTTCCTGGGTAACATCGCCGCCGGTTGGCGCTGGAGAAAGAATGTGGAAGACCGGGATATATGGCGCATATTTATATTAATTATTTTATCCGTGCAAGAACTATGAAAGAATACAATTACATACGGCCGGGCGGCGTTACGTAAAAGGCGACAAAACAACCCACGTCCCGGTGGTAGTGCATTTGCTAAACTGGATGGCTACCACCCCTGGTCTAGAGTATGCCGTCATAACAACATTGAGTTGTGTTCCGGCATTAGTGACCAGGTTCCAGTCTCCCTTAATAGACCAGCAGCGCATTTGTAGCACTTTTGGCGTTGCAAATGTCCATAGGTAACCGCTTACCATTAGCTGGGCCGTCTGCCTGTCTGCGGAACTCCTGCAATAAAAAAGAACAAAGACCACGGTTCAGCAGAATGGCCCAGAGATTTGGAGACCTTTCGTATGATTTTTACAACTTTATAGCTTGTAACGAGCTTCTTCTTCTGCAAGCGGGTGCTTTTCGCACTCGACGTCGCGTGGCGTCTATTTTGGGTGCGAGGGTGGCTAAGAGTTTACTCCATCCAACGCACCTCCTCCAGGGTGTCCACTAGCTTTTTAACGTTGCCGAATGCTTCTCGAAGTTTACGAGCGTCCCTGCACTGGGTCGCCCCTCCGCATTATAGCAGGACATGGGCGTCAGTTTCGTCTGCCTTCAGGTAACGGATTTTCGCAAATTATTTTCGAAAACGCAAGAATTTTAGCCACTTGACACTGACAACGTCGAAGGTCTGTAACTAGACGCGGGGGTACGCTCTGATAATTAAGCAAATTTACATTACAATGCTATATGCAGTTATGAAAACAACAACGAATTGTTTCTGGCTATATGTTTAAGAAAAGTTCAATCGTTTTTACTCCCTTTTTCAAAATTAATCTATCTATTAATACGTGAAGTAAATCTTTATTACCATTTTTACGAAAATTGCGCGGACAGAGCAGTATGAAATTTAGCACACTTTGGGCCTTACTTATAATAATCTCGTTAAGAAAGGATTAGCCATCTCTTAAATAAGAGACTCTTAAGCCCCTAATCAATGGCTGTTTCAAATAAAACTTGCCATCTTGCCTCTTAACAGTCACTTAAACTACCTCTCGATGTTGGTTATTTTTGACAGTTAGTTATGAGTTACTTTACCACCACCTTTTATCCTTAAGAGGAGTTTATGGGTAAGATTTTCGTTAATCAGTTGCTGAGCAGTTTGTTACAATTTAACAAACGATTATAAGTAAGGCCATTATAGTTTAGAGAGAGTGAGTTAGAGAAAGAGTGCTAATATTATTTTAAAAAAATGCATAAAAAAATACAATAAAATTAATTTTTTGATTAGCGCAAAGCTAAACGCTTCACGCCGATATTGTGTTTGCGTGGTATCACATCAACTAAACCGCTCCTAAGAACTGTAATCAAGATGATGCTTTCAGCATGTCTCTACCACTTACAAAATATGCTGATAAATGAGCTTTTTATATAATACAATCAATATAGAAGAACAATCAAACTTGAAAGAACGTTTTTCGTATATCAAACACATTTATTTATAACAATAAAAATAAACAGCTAACAGGATTTTTTTTATTGCATGAGTTTAGCAGGCATGCAGACGACCCACCTGACGGAAAGCGATTACCATCGCCTATGGACATTTGTAACACCAGCGGTGCTATTAATGTGGTGCCGCTCTCTGAAGGGAGACTGGATCGTGGCCACTAATGCTTGAACACAACTCAAGGTTGTTATGGCGGCATACCGCAGACCAGGGGTGATAGGTATCCAGACCGGTAAATGCCCTACCACGTGGCAGTGGTTTGTTTTGCCGTCTCTTATGACAGGAGACAGGCCGCAGGAAAGTTGTATACTCTCTCCATTCCGGCGGGGATAGAAATACAGTATAAACTCTATATAACGACACTGAAGGGACTGTGACTTGTTTAACGTTATAGAGAGTTGTCGTTAAATGGAGATAAGTCTGTTATTTTTACATGCTGCAACAGTAATTTTGTTGTACTATTGTATTTATATCTTGCGATATTGAGGCATCTTGGTGATTAAGAAAGTACTTACTGCCTTACTAAACGAAATTTCGGTATACATGATGCCGACAGTAGAGTTTATTTATTACGGGCTAGGATAATAAAGTGATAAATAACGTACACAGCTGCGCAGTTTTTACTAATTTTGGTAACTTAAAAGATACTTTTTATTATTTAATTGTTGTCGTTATTGAGAGTGGTTGTATTGCTATATAAATGTGATTCTTGTGATGCATGTTTCATTGTATGGATGATAAACTAAACCAACCAAACCCAAGTGATTTCAACGCTTAAGGGAGTTTGTCGTTAAATCGAGTGACGTACCATGGACGTTTACACTGTAGTTATTTCATACAGTCACAAGAGTTCACTAGACTGACCGTTTTCAATTTCAACGTGCATAATTATACAATAACAGTATATATTAATATAAACACAGACATCGTGCTCAAACAGGTATGACGATCGCCTTGATTCAATGGACATTCGAGACAAACAACGAATAATTTAATTTTTTTTATATCGCAGGGCGAATGTCTTTGGACTCACCCTCGGGCCTCGGAAGAAGGTGATCCGAAGGGCGTAGCTTCAAGCTCACTTCGCCGCAGCAGAAGTAATCGCGAGAAACCGACCGCCAAACTACTGTAATACTCGCAACAACTCGGAAGGGTTCATGGTAATAAAAGAACAGCTGGTCACTATATTTATGATCAGAGAACCTTACGGTTTTAATAAATTTCATACATTGACTCGACATAAAAAATTTTAGAACACCTCGCCAAGAGTTTTACAGTATAAGCAAGCAACTTAGCAAATTGACACAACCGATAGCGGATTGAAGTCACTGATCATTCATTGGATTATGAATGACAAGAATTTGATCCATTATTGATTGGACATTTTAGACAATATTTTAATATAAGACTAGCTGTCCCGGCAGACGTATTCTTGCCCTGAAGAAATAAAATTTAGAACCCGATTGCAGCGCCATCTGCCGGGCTTATTTGTAAATCTAAACCATCCTCGAATCCACTTGAACACATACAAAAAAAATCATTCAAATCGGTCCAGTCGTTTAGGAGTTCACTGTCAACACACGTACAGAAGAATTATATATATAAAGATATTATAGAAAATATTATATTTAATGTTTTATAAAATATGTAATAAAATAAATCAAATAGTAAAAATTTATCGCGTCTGCCAACATGAAAATAAAATGTAATGAATACCGTCTAAATACAATTGAGAAATTTTGAACCATAATCTACACAATGACCACATCATATTACAGATAAATATTGTTACACAAAATTGAGGTAAATAATGGAGAACTACTCTATACAAAACATGCGCTAATCATGGAATAAATATTGTTACACAAAATTGAGGTAAATAATGGAGAACTACTCTATACAAAACATGCGCTAATCATGGAATAAATAAAAATAAAATATTATTATTCAATTAAGGAACTGGCCGATTGGGTCGTTTAGAAATAAGAGGGTAAATAAAAAAATTAATTATTAACCATTAAAAAAAACCGAATTAAAAAACTAAAATGTATAAAATAACTTATTTCTTAAGCTATTATTATTAATATATATTATCTAAAACATCTTAAAGTCGGTGCTTAGTAATTTTCAAAATATAGTAATTTTTATGTTTTACTTTGCACCGACTTCAAGATGTTTTAGATACATACATACATACATATTGTCACGCCTGTTTCCCATTGGGGTAGGCAGAGACGATGGATCTCCACTTGTTACGATTTACGTTTTAGATAATATATATTAATAATAATAGCTTTAGAAATAAGTTATTTTATACATTTTAGTTTTTTAGTTTTTGAAATCGGTTTTTTTAAACGAAGTTTTTAAATTTTATTTGTTACTTTTTAGTGTCTAGCTATGTATGGGTGGACCTACGAATGGTGCCGCGCTTCTTAAAAAATATAGGTCCCAAGAACCGGGAACAAAAAAATGTTCGTAAAATGAAACTACTGGGCCAAACTATGTCAAATTTTTAGGGGACCACATGGCAGCTATTCCGCGTCTAACAAAAAAAGAATCACGTAAATCGAATCATAAATCTCAGAGTAATCGGTGTACATATGGAACGGAGTGAAAATTATTTCCATGAAAAATGTTCATAAAATGAAAACTACTGGGCCAAACTATGTAAAATTTTTAGGGGACCAATTGGAAGCTATTCCGCGTCGAACAAAACAAGAATCACGTAAATCGGATCATAAATCACGGAGTAATCGGCGAACATACATAAAAAAAGCAACAAAAAAAAAAGATCCCGACGAATTGAGAACCTCCTTCTTTTTCTAAGTCGGTTAAAAAGAGCCTAGTGTGGCCGAAACGTCGGAATAACTTAAATCAAATAAATTACCGCGCTTAAACCCGTTAAAACATAGTTTTATTACGTATGTGCCAATTTATTTTACTGCACTCTACTCTATTGTACATTCTCTCGCATACAAAACACTCATTACCTGTGCAAATACCCAATAAGAGGCGTGACGGCACTAAATAGTACCTGTATACGAGACCTTGATTTTATTAATATCGCATCTGGCTGAAAACGTAAGTCTGGATGTGTATGATTATTTTACATGTAATCACCTTCACTTTGAAGACACGTATTGTAGTCACTATACAACACCAGATGGCTAGATTTATGCAAGACGGTTCATTAAAAGAAATGAGAAATATAACCCTTTCGCTCAGAAGAACTGTTTCACTCCTGTAGCGCATTTAGCTAGATATCGTAAGGACATCTCTCGCTCTGGCTCTTTGAAGAGCCGAAAGAGCTAGGGCGGGAGGCAGAACATTGACAGCACCTCTGATATTGCTAATGTCCATAGGCGACGGTAACCACTTTCCATCACAGTTGGGCCGTAAGCCTGTCTGCTGTGCTTCAGCAATAAAAAATACCACCAAAAAAGCCCACTTACCTTAGCAGATTACGAGAATTATGCCAAATTTCATGACATTTACTTCATTCCCAGGACTGTACAGAGTACACAGATAACGAATAGTGGTTTGACCGAATACCGAATATGCGGCTACCGAAATTTCGATAATATTACAGTAATTATTTGTGAAGTATTTTATTACGTTCCCGCGAACAGTTGGTTGACTAACGTTTTAATGGTTTTAAGCGCGATTTTAAACGTTTTTTTACTTGATTCTGACATTTTAAAAACCGGTTGAAACCTAATATTAAAACTAAAACAATATTAAAATCGGATTTAAAACTGTCAAAACGTAGCTTTACTACCATTTTTTGCTGGAAACACAGAATTTTGAGCAATATGTACGGTTTCTTTTTCACGATTTGGTATTCGACCGAATAGTACACAGTATTCCGACTAATACCTATAATACCTAATACCTAATAGTCAAAAAGATGGCCGAACAGCAGCCGAATATTCGTGGAATCTCGAATACGAACTCAGCCGCTTAACAACTTCAAAGTTATTTAAGGTGCCGAATAGGCCGAATAATTCCGAAGAGCAGCCGAATACTCGTGGCATCTCGAATACGAACTAATCCGCTTAACAATTTCAAAGTTATTTAAGAAGGTGCCGAATAGGCCGAATAATGCCGAAGAGCAACCGAATACTCGTGGCATCTCGAATACGAACTTAACCGCTTAACAACTTCGAAGTTATTTAAAAAGATGCCGAATAAGCCGAATAGCAGCCAAATATTCGTGGTATCTCGAATACGAACTAAACCGCTTAACAACTTCAACGTTATTTAAAACGGTGCCAAATAGGCCGAATGCCGAATAGCAGTCGAATATTCGTGGCATCTCAAATACGAACTAAACCGCTTAACAACTTCAAAGTTATTTACAACGGTGTCAAATAGGCCGAATGCCGAATAGCAGCCGAATACTCGTGGCATCTCGAATACGAACTAAACCGCTTAACAAATTCAATAGTTAATTAACTTACTTTCACTGTAAGCAGTCTTGTTTTCTTCCCATCCATTTGTACAATCAGTTTGGCTGCCATGTCCTTTTCTCTGTAACAAATTTGAATATTTTACTATATAATATAAAGTATCAATGCCAATGTTATTAATCGCATCCTGTTAAATATTAAAGGAAATAAAAATAAATCGGTAAACAAACACACATATTGAATTTTTTGAACTAAGCAATTTGCCCTTGTGCTGATATTACGCACTAGAGCAGATCGTAGACATTCAGAATAGAGCATCGTAAAGTTCGGTAAAGTACCCTGCCAAAATTCAAACTTGTGGCCCGTATGTTCCCATAACCTAAATAGACCAATGTTATGACCAGAGACTACCAATAATACTTATTTTTGCCAAAAAAAACCTCATGCATAATATTTTTTTATTGACAAAAGCTGGCAAACAAGCAGACGGCCCACCTGATGGAAGATGGTCACCGCCGCGTAAGGACGTTTGCAACACCAATGGCGAATCCTAAGCTTTGTAAGCCTCGATGAAATTTTATAGCGCCCTTCATAAATGACCCCATGTCGTAGCACAGAGGGAAATCCGCGTAAGCTCATTTTAAAATTCATCAACGACGGGTTCATATACCTTATCGACGGTTCATTTGCCTTGCTATCAGTTATAATTTGAAATAAGCTCCATACAAGTAATGTCAACATTGACCCAATAATAATAGTGCAAATGAATGAATTAATAAGATATAGGATTGGCCATTAATCTACAAGTAATGTTAACATTTTCTATTTTTAACCGACTTTCAAAAGGAGGAGGTTCTCAACTTAGCCGGTATGATTTTTTTTAATTTATTTAAAACTTCCTAATTTTATGGCTATCACAATGATGTAAATGTATATATGGTCTAACATCGAGCACGCTTACCTAGAAGGTACTCGCGTAGAACTTGCAGATACCCAGGTTGTAGGTTTCGGCAAAACAGACTCCGGCAGTGAGTTAAAATTTATATTAAATTCAATTCAATTTATTCTGATATTCCAGTTATTTAATCAAAAAATATATTCAAACTTCAAAAAATGCTAACAATTTTTTGATAAGTTAATAAGTTTTGAATGAAAATTACCAGACTTTTAACCTAAATACTCAGTCTTATTCATATTAAGTTACAAGTAAGTTTGAAGAGTACTTTGTGATTCTTAAAGAGCCTTGAAACTCACTAACTCAATATGAATAAGACATCAAGATAGTGGAATATTTCTTTATTACCTATTTTTGAGGCTTACCATTCATAATGCTAGAAGTGACATGAGAGCTTTTCATATTCATTGTTGCTATTGCTCATAAATCTGCTATTAATGTGTTCTACACCAAATTTTATGAATATGTATTTATTTGTAGGTTATTTGTTAAGTTATAAATAAAACTTATGTACTGTGAATTGTGTTTTGATATATTCTGTAAACTTAACCAAACATGAGAAGAAATCATAGTGTGAATAAAGTGCAAATAATTAAAAATTATTTCTATTTGGACCATGTGAAAAAATGAAATCATTATTTTATCAAATATATATTTCTTTAGATATTTTCTAACGAGTAATGCACTAATAAATTAAAGTAAATTATAAGAGACCTTTTAAAATTCAAATTTTGAACTGAAACTTTCAGAAACATATTATTTTTTGGTCTCTATAAAATTATACCGCAAGGAGAAAAAAAAGTTGAATAAAAAGAATCAGATTTTGGCTGGATAACTTTTTTGAGCGGTCCTTTGAATCCCTTCAAAAAATCTTCTTCGAGTTCTTAAAATCTCAAAAAATATTTTTCACTCGAGACTCAAAAAATAAATAATCGGAGTCAAGATCGCCACCTTCACCTTCTATAGGTAAGGCACACCCAGAAGGCTGGCTAAGTTTCTTTGCTGAATTACCATACTAATTCGTTGTCCGAGGTAGGCACCAGCCCTCTGATCACCTGAATAGTCAATGAGTCGTTTGGATAAATTTTGGTAGAGGCTTATGGGCCTTAGGGCACCAGGTTCCAAGAATTTCAACATGAAACGGCACAAGCATAACTCTCACTGAGGGTGCATATTTGCACCTCTTGAGTGATTCTGAACTGTTTCCGTTTTAAACGCGATTGGTAAATGGGCTGCGGCCAACGTCCACGCAGGTCGCATGGCACACCAAAGGCTTGCCACGTTGCCAGGGAATTAGTCATTCCGTAGGGACGCCTACTATGTCACATGCAATACCATACCGTTCGGCTCCAATAAAGCCAACAACGTTAGCGGTGGCAAGCGCCCTCCATATGACATCATTCAAGGCGGCGTGGCGTGACCGTCTGCCGGCAATGTGGCGTCAAGAAAGACCGTGATATCCTAGGTCGATTACCTCTGTTCCACAGACCCGTTACTTTTAATGATATTAAATTATTCCAGAAACATTTAGTGGTATAAATCATTATAGTTGATAGCCATGGTATTTACAGAAATCTTACATCTCCAAGGAATGCCCATTGACAGAAGTTACATGATTGATATCATACTCCAAGTAAAATGGTCAGACGTATAGAGGAAATATGATCACATTTCCCATTACCACCATTCCCTTTATGTAATACAGTATTAGCAAAATATACCTTTGCTAGATACCAACTAACAAAATAAGATAACCAATATTCAACCTAGAATAGGTTTACAAAGTACAGTGTAAACTCTATATAACGACACTGAAGGGACAGTGCATTTTATGGTGTTATAACGAGTTGTCATTAAATGGAGAGAAGTATGTTATTTTTGTCGGACGTCTTTTGCTGCACCAGTAATTTTGTTATATTTTTTACTTATTTTATTCAGCTCTTGTGATATTGACGCATCTTGGTGATAAATGAAGAAGTTAGAAATTAATGCCGACAGTCGAGTTTATTACAGGCTAGAATAATATTTTATATAAAATATAAAAGACATAGCAGTGCAGTTTTTACTAATTTTGACCACAAAAAAGGCACTTTTTATTACTTAGTTGTTGTCGTTATTGAGAGTGAGTGTAATGCTATACAGAGTGTATCATTGTTTGGAAGACAAGCTAAATTAACCAAAACCAAGTGATTTCAACGCTTTAGGCAGTTTGTTGTTAAATTTAGTAATGTTACATGGAGTGTACACTGTAAATCTATACTATATACCAACTAACAAAAGAGGACAACCAATACTCAAGCCAGAATAGGTTAATAGAGTATATATAAGAGTGTTTTATTTTGTATTATATAACAAAAATGAAGTCATTACTACATTCAGTTCATTAGGCCTTGTTGTGTTTGTTTAACATATAAAGCACCTAATTAGAATAGTCTACACATTAATACATTATTAATATACAAAAATTTAATTTACCAAGATTAATGGAATTTAATTAAAGTAACTGTTAAAAACCTTATCTAATTTAACTCCTAATAAGAATATGAATAAAACATACATCACATAAAAATTACTAAATACTGTTATTTGTTGGAAACGAATTAACAAAGATCTAATGAATATTTTATCTGCTGTGTTTGCCTGTTGGATTAATTTATTTTTAATCTATAAAAGGGTACTTTGTACCTAACTTTTGCTTGTGGCTTTGTTCACATTAATGTAAATTTTATTAACCTATTCAAGTTTTTTTCTATCGATGGGAACAGTATAATTATGGTAAAGAATATTAAAAATGAAATCTATACTAATATTATAAACAGGAAAGATTTGGTTCTTTGCATTGAATAGGCTCCAAAACTACTGAACCGATTTATAAAATTCTTTCACTGTTGGCAAGCTACACTATCCACGGCTGACATAGGCTACATTATATTTAAAAAAAATCTTTTTAGACACCCATACGAAGCTGGGGCGGGCCACTAGTATTAAATATATCATATTTAAGCACTTAAACATATTTAGGTCCTGTTTCTGAGAGATGGGAAATAAAACCAAATGAATGTTCCCACAACTTCTAGGGTGGCATTGATTGGCTTCCATCTTTATTAAATACTATTAGGGTCAAAAAAGGACATAGAATATGTCCAATGTCCTTTTTTGACCCCTGACAATATATATGCGAAATTTCATGGTAATCAATTAAATTATTAAGGTGTGAAAGTGTGACAAACAAACACACACATAATATTAGATAGGCTTAAAGTATTATTAATTATATAAAATGAATAAATGTCAAAATTTCTGTATTATTAATTACATACTTTGGTATACATGAAGATAGGATATTTTTTATCCCAAAAATGTACAAGTTCCCTTAGAATAGTGCATAAGAAAAGTGTATCATATTTTATCTAGTGTGTCTGTTGAATTTACTTATATCTAATCTATATATGGGAGCTTTACTTATTAAACAACTATTAAGTATCAATAATAAATATTAATTTAGGTCTAAATTTCTAAACTATTAATTATAGGTATACATGTTCTTTAGCACCTAAACATGAAAATAAGACACTTTTTATCCCCAAAAATTTTAAAACTTCCCTTAGACCTATGCACTAGCACAGCTCAAAGTTACATGGTCAATGCTGATGAAAGTCCTAGTTTAAATTTTACAACCTAATAGAAAATCATAATACTAGGTAACACTTGAGAACTAATGTGAATAACTCTTTTAAATACAGGTAGAGTCACAGGCAATATCTATCTATAATTTAAATGTATTCACACCTTATTGTCTTAATGCAATCATGAAATACAAAATATACATACAATGATAGTAACAATTAAAAGTATAAAGATAAAAGTTCATGAGAGCTGTGACTCATACAACAAAGTCAATGCCATATTTGTGTCTGTATGATGTTGTTGTGAATCAGAACACTCCTAGCCATTTGGGATAACTTTGAGTGGAATATTATGCTTTTAGATAGATAGATAACACTTTATTGTACACCAATACAAACATGAACTTAAAGACTAAAAAAACGCTTTTAGATGTTTTATAGATAGAAGATAATATACAAATATTATGAGAATCATTTGTTACCAAGTCATTATATTATATTAATAATAATAACTATTGATATTTACATGGCCATGAAAAGGACTTAGTTATGTAAAAAATAAATATCAGAGTAATGTGTAAGATTTTAGTACAAAAACAATGGACCTAAGTGATGGTGAACCACCCATAAGACTAAAATCACCTGGCAAATACTTTTGCTAACAGTGCAATGACATGTGCTCAAGTAAAACATGAGTATTAAGGGGCAGGGTTTTAATGTTATTTGTTTTGGGTTTTACAAGGGGGCAATAAAATTGAAGTCTGTAAAAAAAGAACAAAAGCAGAATACAACAAGAAAAGGGCACCACTAATTGGCAAAGTCCATATTGCAACTAAACATGAGTAATAGTTTCCTTTAGTTAAAACATTTCAGAAACATCCTGATTAGTGTATATGATGTGAGAGTGTGTGCGTGGATGTTGAAATCTTGTGAACCATTCATGACAAAATGTTAGAGAAGTGGTCAAGGAGGAATTTGGTTGACCGTACATAATATGTTACAATGTAATTATGACTTAATGACTGGATCCTCTATCTTACTAATCATTAATTTGCCTTACTAGTGACTACTCATTAGAATTTGACATGAATTCCATACAAGCAATGTCAAATTTCTACCAATGATAAGGCAAGTGAATGAAAATAAATACTACTTTTATTGTAGTGCTCATATACATTTTGTTTTGGATTATATTAAAAAATCATGTATTCTAGTAGTTTGATAATTTAATAAATTTACTTTGGCTTTCAAATCACTTTTAGTTACTGTTAAGAAATAAGTAAAACAAATATCCAGCTCATTGTGCTTATAAAAAGTGTATGTATTATATCATTTCATATTTACTTATAGGCAAACTGTCAAACAGGTTTGTGTTTATACATTTGTCAAGTATATCATAAAAAAATATTTAATGGATATCATTACTAAAGAGCCGGTATATTATTCATGTTTCGTAACATGTAATTAATATATAAGGTCAATATATTTAGGATTGGAGCTAGTTCAAAATCGTATAAAACAAGAATGTTAGTTATTAATTAAATTGCATTTTACCCAAAACACTAAAGAGATTTTCAAAACTGATTTGCCTTGACTTTTGATGACTTTCTAACCAAATGTTTAAGAGTCAAGGTTGATATGAAAAACATTATTTATTTAACTTATTAAAATAAATAATAAATATCCAGAATCAATGAAGAAAAATGTTAAAAATATCTTGTGCAATTTTATTTCATTTATTTTATTGTAGTGTAGTGTGGAAGAAATCAAATGTATACAGAGATGTCTTTGAAAGATACAGGGCATAATAATCTCAAAATTTTAATTCTTCATAAATTTTGTAAAATTAAGTTCATAGACCATACATCCTCAACATTTCTAGCCAAAAGGAAGGATAAAGGGTTGGGAATTAAAAACAGAATAGGGAATTTAGTTTCAATCATAAATTCAATCAAGGCTCAAGGAAAACAAGTAATTTATTAAAGCTTTAGTCCCAAAAATTTTACAAAACAGCTTTGTTCTCAAAAGCCTATAATATAATATATTGAAATAATTTTTAGATGTAAAATGTTTTTCAAAGTAATTTGTTACACTTGGTTACAGTTATGTATATTTTAGCACTTTTGTGTAGTATTTCTTTATACAAATGAAAAACATTGTTTATATATAAACAAAACAGGAATCATATGTTTACAGTGACAATGCATGTTAGTAAACAGACAAACAACATATGCACATTCCATGATTGAGTGATTTTGATATTCATATAACTGTAACAATTAATTTATTTTATGTGGGTCGATAACTTTTTGCTTACACCCAACAGCTTTCCTTAAAACGGCATGTCTGAGGTACAGTTTGATCTAAATGCAGCTGAACCGTGAAAGTCATTGTCATTTTATCATGACATCATTAAAATTTCACACTTTCAAATCCAGCGACTAATTTTAATAAATCCAAACATAAAATCACTTTTATAAACCTAATTGGATGTTTATCTACTCATAAAACATACGTAAAAAGGTAAATTATTAACAATCATCAAGATAATAGAACAGTGAGCTTGCCAAATAACAACGTTAAAGCCCCTTCGAACAACTTTTTCAAAAACGCTGTTTTAGAATATTTACAGAGTTCTATAACAATTTACCTTTGATTGAACGGGCGAACCCTTACAGCCACTTTCACCGAGGCCATTGTCACACATTATATTATGAATAGTTTTTAAATGAAATAAAATCACATAAATCCACACAAATACGACACTACACACCAAGTTGACATTTTAATTTGCAAAATTTTGATGACAGACTGAGAGTTCAGACAATTATTCTAAAGTCATTGTTGACAACTGACAATGCAATGAATATTGCAAGGGATGAAAATTATTATTCGACTAAAAACTGTTGTAGTATTGGTCTTATGATGATCTTAATTTTAAAATTAACTTCTTCTTGAGACTACAGCAAACTCAAAAACCTACCTTCAGTTATCACTGTATTATTCTTATAAATATAAATTAATATAATTTATTTTACTGCATGTTTACAATGTATCATTTTCTTAAATGGTCAAAATCATTATAGTAGAATGTTGGGAATACTAATCAATCCAATATAACAAACTGAAAACGTCTTATTATTTTAGTTGATTTTTCTTTCTAATCTAAACTAATTAATGAATGTCACATCACTATTTCTGTCTGAGCTATAATTTTATCAAAAGGTTAGAATAAATCTATTTTCATTTACTTTTTGTAATAGGTAACTAATAAATATACGTATTTTATTTAAAAAGTTTTCACAATCACAAGGCAATATAGTGCGTTTGGTTTTTTATTGATAACAATCAGAAAAATTAAAACGACATTGATCCTGAATCCACAACTCATTACATAATGTGTTTGGTATAAATTCTAGGCTTTACGATGTCGGAGACTCCGGGTCGCCCAATGAAATTCCCTTACACTTTGAGTGCGAAGATTACCCAGTTTCCGTTTAAGTTCTACATTAAAAACCAATGGATCTGGCGTTACTGGATGATTGGAATTGCTGTCTCTGCACCAGTCTTCTACAAGATTCACAAATTGGGTAACATTTTTTAATGTTTTACTCTCATAAGTTATAAAGCCTTTACGTAATTTCATTTCTTTATTTCATGGTTTTACAAATTAACAGTGATATAGGGTAAATATATGCCATATTGTACCCATACAAACTTAGTCTTAATTTTTAGTCAATTTTCTGTTCTAACTTATTGAGTAACACTCTCGAGCCTGAACTTAGATTTCAAAATAGATATGGATTTAGATCCTGGTTGAGAAGCATGCACCACTTACAGTTCTCTGACCTAGTGTGCATGTTGTTACAATTATCAGGTACTGCTGAGAAAACAACATCAAACCATGTGATAATAAGATTGAAGATATCTAGAGTATCAAGTCTGCTAATCTTATTTCACACTGTTGGCTGGGTTGTGTATGCACGATATGGGGCAGTGGTGACTGTGAACAAAACACTTCATATATTTGATGACTCAAAAAGTATATGTCCCACAGAAGAATCACAATGCCATTAGTCTGAGTGTGCTGTAACAGCCAGCGGTTTCTGAGTTGACCAGGAACTTGAATAAGAGACTGATTCAGGATATATAAGCTTATATTATCAATGAAGAGACTTTTACATTCTGTCTTCGATTGTTTTGGGAGGCATTCTATGTATCTATTTAAAAACATTGTTTCTTAATATAAATGATGACCAAAGAGGTTAGTCATTACAGTATATACAACTATCTGTGCTTGACACTGGCCAACCTCTAAACTACATGGTTTGCTGGGTAAGCACCTCTACATCTACTAAGATAAATGTGGCAGATATAGCTCAGCAAACAGTCATTTTTCCATTTCTATGATTTGTTTCAAATCTTGACCTTCTTTCCTAGTAGTTTCTACCAGGAATCTTTATAATGAATGTAAATTAATATACTGGACTATCCTACACTGTTCCCTGAAACAGTCACTCCTGGACTCTAGTAGATAGTATACTAAAGTAAGGTGAGATTTATAACTTAATCACTTATGTTTCAGCAAATTCACCTGAGAATGTGAGCAAATGGGCCGAAATTAGGAGGAAGGAAGCTGAAGCACACCACCATTAATGATTAGTTCAAAGGGATCAAGTGTAATTAACTGTATGATTTATTTATGTTGTAAGCAAGAGAATAAAATCATGTGCTAGTACAAAGAATTTTATTTTATTACTACCTACCTGTACCCGGCAGACGTCCTGCCTTTAAAAAATAAAAATCTAGAACCCGATTCCAGCATCATCCACCGGGACCAAATGTTAATCTAAACTATTCTCAAATCCACTTGAACGAAGAAGAAAATTCATCAAAATCAGGCCCAGCGAATAGGAGTATCGCGGTAATGATGTATGTATCATAAAAAAATGAAAATAAAAATAAAATAAAATTTAGGGGTGGACTACCCTTAACATTTAGGGGGATGAAAAATAGATGTCATATTCTCAGACCTACCCAATATGCACACAAAATTTCATGAGAATCTGTCAAGCTGATTCGGAGTATGGGAACGAACATTGTGACACGAGAATTTTATATACAAGAACAATCTTGTAACTTTAAAAACTACAATTGAATACTAAAAATAAACTATCTAACAAATCGCTGTATTGCAGTGCTGATTCGATACACGAAATACGAAGCAGCTGTCTGATCACGAATGAGACCAGTTTCTTACAAATTTCTTTGAAGAGACCCTTTGCCGTTGGACCGCACGGACCTATATTTTCAACTCCAAACGGGACATTATATGCCCCTTTGCTAGGGTTCCATAATTGCGCCGTTTGAGAGCTTCAGCGTTGCCGGCCCCTGACTCGATCATTGGATAGATGACGGCACTAGTGTCGAAATATCGATGCAACGAATAAATGACATTCCATCTGGCCTCATGTGACCTAAATTTGATTTAACAGAACAGTATACTGTAGTCTGCTGCACATGACAGTCTGTTAAAGTTAAACACATATCTACTTCGTCAAAATGGCGGGACACTATCATCTCAATCTTAAGTTTCCCTGATTTCAGTAGCCTGTTGCAGGCCATTCCTTATTTATAAGCCAAAACTCGCGAAATAAATGTTTAACATTTTTGGTAGCTTTTCTATAGAGGTACATTTCAGGTAACGCCGTTTCTACTAATATTAATACCAATTTTTAGGTAATACCGCCGCGATGATGCCGTGAAGATATTGTGGATATAGTAAAATACAAATTTATAACACATCGTCGTCATGGAAAAGTACTTTGAATATCTGCGCAACCAATATATTGAATTGTGGGCCGTTGGCTTTGCATCTTTAGGTATCTACTAATTACTATCTATGTATGTACATTTATATATCCACCCACCTCTACTAAGCAATTCGGTAGTTGTCAATTTTTGAGAAACAGGTTTATTTTGAGCCTTATGGTCTATTTTAGCCAAAATATTAATATTTCAGCAAAAAAACAACATTAACATATTTAATTTAGCAATTTTATAAATATTTTGACATTTCGTCACAAAAACGCGTCAAGCTGTCATGGCGTCTCGCATGACGTCACAGTGTGCAAAACAAACATCTGTTTCGTTGAAGTGTTATCTGAGAAGTCATTGATAACTTCTTGTGTTTTGCACACTATGACCTCACGCGCTCTGATCGGCGTTCATTGTCACGTGGCTAATGGCTGCAATATAACAATTTTATTTCTCAAAAATATCAATTAATTTTAATATTTTAGTTAAAAAAAATATTTTTGTCATATTTAGTTCGTAATCTACGATATATATTAAAATAAGCCTATATTTTTCATACTGTCAACTACCGAATTATGTTATTCAAATACAGGACCTTATAGGAACGTAGCCACCACATGAATAAGGAAAGTTCCTAGTAGAATAAAACGAAGTAGTGTATAACTGTACTTGGTGCTTTATTAATACTATACATTACTACAAAACATAAATTACAATAAATAATCACGAATTACAATACAAATTAAACATAATAGAAATATTTGAACAAACTCGCACACTACAATGTAATTTTACAATAATTATAAGCTATACGGGAATGCGCTTGAATATATACTACATCGACTTGAATAATTAGACTTATGACACGAGAGACATGGTATTTGATAGAACAGAACTCGCCGTCTAATAAAATGAGCGTGCCAAGGGCGCAGCATGTACCTCGCACGAGCGTCATTCAAAATCATTTTGAAAAATGTAGGTTGAAACAAGCTGCAGTGGAGACCATTCATATACTATCTCTTTCACATACAAGCAGTTTGTTTGTTCAAATTCAGAGAAGTTAAGAAGTATCTTTCTTGTGATACAATTATTTAGAAACTACCTTCAGTCCAACACATTTTCATGTCGGTCTTTTAAATAGAAGATAACACAAACTGAGACATTTGAGTAAGAGATAGTTTCAGAAAACCACTGAAAAGTTGACATGAGTGAAACGTTGATCTCTTAACATTAATAATTTTGTTCATAATTAATTTATGATTTTATTATTTGCAAAAGCGTAAGGTCTATCAAAATCACTATTAAATTAACTACTATTTAAGTTTAATAAAATTAATGTTTATTGTGGGAGAAATATAAATCTTGATATTTTTTTTAATTTATTTCCTACAAAGGTATTATATTAGCCGGTACTTCGCGCCGAACTAGTTTTTCTGCAATACTGTCAGACTGAACAGTAACTGAGTTTGTATGAAAAATCGCAAATACTGATTATTAAATAACAACCTCAAAAATGTTCACCGCGCATTATACATCTTGCAGTTATTATATTCACTATAATTTAACCAATAAATCCATGTCACAATTCTTATCCTATTTATATGAGAAATGGCTTTGCCATGTACAAAACAGTAATAAAAAAATACCTAATTTCAACGAAACGAAAAATGCGGAACATAAAATTTATTTAAAAAAAAACTTAAATCCTTGCTTCTTGAACAACACGAAAATTTGATTTATTGACAATGATACAGTCCTCCCAGTGTTAGCTTAGCCTTGCTCTTGTGTGAGTCATTGCTTACGTATATAATACACGATAAACTACTATCGGTACCAAAAAACATCTCCAAAACGATACTATTTCAGAAACTTGTTCCCCATACCAATTTTGGATAAAAAAATAAGACAAGTGCGTGTCGGTCCACGCACAGTGAAGGATTTCATATTTTCGTTATTTTTTTAACCAGCTTCAAAGAAAAGAGGTTCTCAATTTGTAATGCAAATTTTTTATATAATTTGATTACAAAACCATTAGAATGATTGTATAGAAACCTGTTTAGATTTCACTCTTATTAGCAAACTTATGCTAACGCTTATATTTTATGCCATTTTTTGTTAAGGAATAAAATACGTCCCCAATTTACCCAGCGCTGATATTGTCGTCCTCAAAAAATTTCCCCAGAAATTCCCTAACAGCAAAGTAATCCTCCAAACGGGGCCAAATATTCCGAATCTAGAGACTCTGCGCTAATGTACGTGCTGCGCCTTAGGCCGCATTTCAAAACCAATAGAAACTACGCCCCGTATACGATAACTTGTCGCGCGGGGTTACCAAATTCTAAAAAATAACATCACTTAATATCATGTTACTAATACGAATTGATTATAAATAGATATTATATCACAAAACGTAAATAAATCTTAATATTTGTTGAAATTTTCTAGTAATTATCGCGATTTTAAATGTTTTCTAGCTTAGATATTAATATTTTTGATTGTTGGTAACCCTGCGCGTCAAGTTATCGTGAACGTAGTATAATTGCCGAATCTCACGTTATAATGGCTACGTTCGATTAGGGATTCACAACTGCGATTTCTCCCGTTCCACTTGTTTACCGGCGTTACAGTCGTAAACTCAAGTGGAACGGTTATTCGACCCACCTCTTGATATGAGTCGTTGTGAGCGTTGTGTGATCGAAAATTATGACGTTTTTAGTGACGTGACGTGACGTGAGCGCGGTCGCCTTGTGGAACGGCTAACGGAGCATTTTGGACGTTGTGACCTACTAATGGAACGTGCTGGTATGCACTCACACAAATGCCAAGCTGGGCTTATGCCGCGAGGACTGTATCACGAACGTTATTCGAAATTCACCATCACGAACAACGCAATTACTTATCATCATCATGGTAGAAGAATACTAATAAATTAACAATCGCCAACTAAAAAACCTAACTTAAATATGAAAATAAGAGAAAGATTTTTCTCTTATGGCAATTCTTCTTTATTTAAAATTTTCTTTTTTCATGTAACGTCAAATATTATGCTTAGAAAATAGGATATATTAATATTCTACAAATTTTCTTTTACTTTATTTTTTAAATACAGTCCGCTATATGATTATCTATTTTGACCCGGTTCGAAGGACCAAACTCACTGCGCCATCATTTCGAGTTAATTCAAAACTGCACTATGACTCACATAAATAATACGTGTCACGCCACCAGCACCCTACTACCCCCGCTGGGTTTTATTAGCGAAGTTCTCTTTGTTTGAAATTAAGCTGCACTGATGTGGGTTATGATGCGCCAATACATTTAGAATAAGTGATATAACATACCGGTGAAGTAACTGAGCGCAACTGCGTTCCACTTGTAGCTCACAACGATCGAAATGCCCCTTCAGCCGTTCCACATAGTGACTACGGTCATTATGGTCGCCGCGAACATTATGTCGTAATTTTATCTCATGTAGCGCTCACAACGACTCATCCCAAAAGGTTAATCGAAGTGGACGTTGATCACAGAACATCATTAATTCTCTCTATCAAGAGGTTTATAAATCAACCAATGACATTTGTGTATGAATGCCCGCAAGAAAGTGGAACGCAGCCGTGCAATGCTTGGCAGCATGAAAACATGAAACTGCACTGAGTCGTTTATGATTTGCTATTATTAAGGTACCTATTTTAATCAATCATAATGGTGAATTATCGAAAACCAATACACACATAATATTACACTAGTTATCAAACTAAATCGTCCACGACTTACGAACTAAAGATTTAAAAACTAAACCTTATAAATAATTGTAAGAGGTCCATCTTTGTACAAATACTAATAAATCAACACACCACAAGCCTTTAGGTTAATTTACATACGCATTGAGCATTCATTCAAGGGGGATGCTAACAACACGAGTTTTAACTGGACGACGTGAATTGAGTTAATACATAACGTCGGCGTGAGTGTAGTACGTTGTTAGTAAATTTTTAGGTGAAATTATTGCTTTGCCTCAAAATTGTTACTGGTGCCTACCTCGGGCAACGGATCAGTACGTAAACGTAGCCAGCCTTCTGAGCACCTTACCCATAGAAGACGGTGATCTGGGCTCAGTATTCTACTAATAGTCTTGTGGGACTATGGGTAGAATAGAATATAATTTTGTGAAGTTTACTTTTATTGTATTAGTCAACAATATTAAAAATACATTAAAAAAATTACATAATAGCAGTATGTAACAATTTTCACGAAAAAAAAATTCACCAAAAAATAAGGTAACAAGGTCCTGGCATTGACGCTGAAGATTTTTAGGGATAATTATGAAGTATGAAAGTCAAAACAATATGGGAATTAAGAAAATACAAATAATATCACTGACTGCGGAAGAAGCATGAATGACAACCATTTTAGGACAGTAGTAGGATTTTCTGAAATAAATTTATTACTGCACATCGTCATTCCTAATATGCTTCTAAACTTTTGCTGGTTGAATTCTTCCATGATTTACATTAAACTAAAAAAAATTAAGGCAACAAAAATATCTACATTTTTCAGTCATTTTTCACGGATTGTACAAAATGTACGCATCAACGATTCGAAAAAAGCATTTTGAAGTTCCAAAAAACCCAAGTTTCTAGAACTTTAGGCGAAACAGTTTTAAGAGTCACAGTTCGCGCGTAATACCGAAAGAATAGAGCGAAATATTTTTCTAAATTATTAGTCTTTTTCGGTCCATAGACTTGGACTTTTAAATTTAACTTCTTTACGAGCTTATTTCGACCATTTGTCGCAGGTGCCTTAATTTAAATCAGTAAGTATCTCAATAACTAATGGTCGTACAAAAAATAAAAGGCCAAATTCGTAAATTGGTATAAACCTATGAAAACCTATCAAGAAATTAAAATTTTTTTTTTTAGTAAATCTACCGTATCTTAGCAAATACTGCCGGAAAGCAATTTTCGTGCCTCAATAGATCCATCAAGCAGTTCCAATCATTTAATATTTTGAAAAAAGAACTAAAGGAACAAGATTTGTGTTCTCTAAGCACGGGTAGAAAGTATAAAGCAACCCAGCTTTATCGCACTCGTAAGGCGCTGCCGTTGTGCGAGGGAGAAAGCAATAGCCGTGCAAAAAATTTTATGCAAAACTTTTAGCTTTAAAAAAAATTATGATTTCTACGCTGAAAGATCACACCTCTTCACTTGTGTAGTAATTTGTTTAATGCTTTCTTTTTCTTAATCAATTACCTTATCATTAAAATAATGTCCTAGCTTTAATTATTTATTGAATCACTATTACTGACATTATTCACATAATTTTGTTTGCGAAAATATAATTTTAACATGGATGTGTCAGCACGCTTAGATTTCAATTTACATGTAATAATTTACAAACTATATTATATAAATGAATTACTGATTGTTATCTGTTGTGTTGTCCAAATAAATAAATGATTAAATAAAAAATATACACTCCTAAACATTAACCGATTATTTATTATGATTATTTTGTGGTCTAGCTTTGTATTACTACTGGATTGGATGCTGCATATAAATAACAGACATATCTCTAATAGGGCGTTCCACTAGTAACGCACAACGTCCAAAATGCTCAGTTAGCCGTTCCACAAGGCGACCGCGAGCGTTGCGGTCGTGGCGAAAACGTCACTAATGACGTCATCATTTTCGATCACACAACGCCCGCAACAACCCATGTCAAAATGTGGGTCGAAGTGGGCGTTGACCACAGAGCATTAATTCTCTCTTGTTAATACGTTGACAAAGGCGCGAATTTTGAAACAAAGGTGGCGAATGGAAAAATATATTTCTTTGTTAATTTTGTAAAATTAATTTTATTGTGTTTTGAACAGCCATCTATCATTTTCCTTTATTTGTTATTAGCAATTATTTACATAATTTATTTCTAATCAGTTTTCACTATCGTTGACTTGAATATAATTACATAAATTCATTGTTTGTACATAGCTTTTGCTGCAGAATTATACGAAAGAGTTATAACTCAGAATTCAGAATTATAGATAGATAGATAATTCAATGTATTTCCTGGAAGGCTTTTAAATTCTTAATCTGAATAACGATCGACTATATTTTTATATTGTGTAATACGTGGCCTGAGATCACGTTATTTAGTATTACGTTTTATAAACTTAACGTCCACTCTTCATCTGAGCTAGACGAATTTGCTTTCTTCTGAATTATTACCGCGATGAAGTAGTAAGGACATTTTGTATTGTATTGTAATGACATTTTGTATAATTAGCTATATTTCTTTTAACATAAATTAGTCAAACCTACACATTGAAAATGGCGCGATTTTCATATCAACCAATGACATTTGCGTATGACATTAATGACATCAACGCTCCATAACCCGTTCCACTAGCTTTTATGATTATAACGTCCGCAAGCAAGTGGAACGGGAAAAATCGCGGTCGTGAACGTGGTCGTTGTGAGTCCCTAATGGAACGCCCTGTAAGTCATATTGAAGTGCCACTTGCGACCTGTCTCTAAAACTAATATACTTTACTAATTTAATAAAATATAATGTTAACAAATATATTTATTTAGATTATTTTGTATATACGTATATATATCACTATTATGTTATATATCGTGGGCTTCATAACAAATGGGCGTATACGCAAAAATGCCATTTTTTTTGTTGTTTGCTTTAATCTATGCATGAATTTAGATAGTCTTACCAGTATGCAAGTGTACCTAAATAGAAAGGTATTCCAAATTTCAGCCTTATTCAATCAACTAGTTTTCCTTTTGTAAGACTGCACTTTTGTCTGTACGCCCGTTTGTTATGAAGCCCTAGATATATATTAATTTTATAAATTTGTGTTGTATATTTAAATTGTACAGTCCTGTCTTTTTCTGCTCCACCTACATCACCAGATTAGTTGAAAATTCATTTTAAGCTAGGTTGCCTGGAAGAGATCGCTTTTAGCGACAAGGCCGCCTGTTGTTTTGCCAACAAGTATTGTAAATATGCATTTTGCTCATTTTGGTGAGCAATCAAGTGTTATCTATCTATACTTTTTAGTTTATTGAGACTACAGAGAATGCCTTCACATCAGCGTCATTATGGCGTCAATCACATAAGTACAAAAATTATGGACAGTAGAGATAAGGAGTGTCTATATGGAGGGGGAATTTCAAAGTGTCCTTACCTTTAAAAATTTAGGTAATTACCGATTATTTAGAAAAAAATACTGCAATACCGGTATATTTTTTACCGTTACTTGGTAACTTATGATTTTAACGTTATATTATAACTTTAAAAATCGTATGTGCAACGATATACGTAATTTTTACATTATTTTAAGCGACATTGCCATTTTTAAGAATTGGCTTTATTACGGCTGCATGCTACCGAAACAATCGACAAACACATCTCTAAATACTACTCGCGCTCTTAGCACAGTGCTGTTTGACAATCTTTGCGAGTTATAACGGTAAAATTACTGATAAAAATAGTATTATATCGTTAACGGTACCTAAGTTTTATAATGGTATTTATTTTTTACCGTTATCTGAAATTAGCATAAGTAACGATGCCACATTTTTAACGGTATTTAAAGCCCTAGTCTCGCGGTCCTTGTTCATTTTTGCATCTCACTTTAATTTCCTTTAAAAAATTTCCCATACTACTGCAGCTCCAATATTTTTTTGACGGACAAGTTTTCAACACGGAGATTGAACTCTTTAGCTCTATTCTCTATAACAAAGTAGCCTATCCAATGACCATTGATAATGCAGGTCAGTTCTTTCTACGCACAATCTATTGATTATTAACTATAATACGTAATTACAATTAATAATAACGTAAAAGCTTAATATTTAGGCGGCATTATTCGTTACTATGAAAACATCAGTCGGAATATCAGCATGTACACAGATTAGTGAAACATGAATTTTATATACACTATTTAAATATATTTCAACCGATTGCAAACTGCATGCATTTTTATGTTTATATTATTATAATTTAGATCATTGTCACTGTAAGACATTTGCTTTATACATTTGCACTGCAATTAAATGTTTGTTACTATGTAAACATGCGTCTCATTAAATCAGTGCCTTTTCAATCTTTTTGAATACGCGACCCCTTTACAGGTTGAATAATTTCGGCGACCCCCTTGGACCATAGATATACAAAAAGTTAATAATTTAAATGACTGCGTTGGTCTTTCCCTATTTCGTTACATATATTCATTATTACGGCCTTTACTCTGCGAAAAGCTGCTGAGCTTAGAAAGTACCTAAGTATGAGGTATAAACATAAATTAGACCTACTTATCCAAAATGGAACCAACCCACATACTGACACTTTTGAGAAAAAGCCGTTTTTATTATAATTTTGAAAAATATTGGAATATTGTATATTCTAATGTACAATATTATATTTTTTTTCCAAAATATAGACACATTTTTTTGTATGCAAAATTTGAATAAAAACGGCTTTTTCTCAAAGCTGGCCGGTATGTGGGTTGGTTCCATTTTGCATAAGTAGGTCCAATTACTTTTTCTCTAATGCCGGCGATCCCCCGAGGAAGCCTCTGCGACCCCCCTGGGGGTCGCGACCCACAGGTCGAAAAACACTGCTTTAGATCAATAAAGATTTATTATTATTTATTAATTTAGGCTAGAGGATATTCAGTTATCTACCATAAACAAATTACATCTCTAATCGAATTATACAAGGACAATATTCCCATTCTTAATTGTAGACACAAGCTGAATAGATGATTACTAAATTTCAAACCGATCAAAATAATTTCAACGATTACTTTATTAGTTTACATTTAATAATAGTTTCTTTAAATGATTTCAAATCTATATTACTCGAATATTACCTATCTCTCTCACTCGCGTTCAAATATGTTGCCGTTTCACTTGCACGTCAGTGCGTGCGGATGAGACGGCAATAAATTTCTGCGTGTGCAAGCGAAATGCAAACAGCTATATGAGTCATCAAAAGAAAAATTCCCAATTTGAGCCGGCCAGCTTCCAAATATCAAAATCACAATAATTTTAACATACAGTCAAATCTAATTTGATTGTCTTTGCAACAAGGTTTTTATGCTCACTAATAGAACACGTAGTCCTGGAAGCGTCCGGGTCACTTGAGTTTGGCCCTCTTCGTCTTTGGTGTGTCCTCGTCTGACGACGGGCTGGCCCGCTTGGACCTGTGCTCGGAGTCTCCGTCCAGGCTCAGCTCCGGGAGGGGAGGGAGGTCCAGCTCCGAACAGCGTCTGTTTATGTATTTCTCTAAACGACAACCGGCCCTGGGACATAATAAAAGTCAGTTAGTGGGTAATATTACTAATTATTAACTCTACGACATTCAAAATTTCTATGTTTATCTATGAATATAACTGTGTATTCCTTTAAAGCACGTTATTATATTATTGTTACGATCTGAATGCCGACAACAGACAAATTCACACCTGCGTACCTGTAGACTTCTTTTGTTTACTTTGTGTTTAAAATTTGTAATTAGAAAAACAACCCATTGTGTATTGCAATTCTTTATGGGAGTCATTAGCCAGGTGTGATTCTAAGAAATCAGTCCACGCGGCCGAGAGACATATTGTATATGTGCAGTATAAAGCAATGCCCCAATGGAGAGATCGGCGGTCAAGCGATAACCACAAACGAGGCAAGACGTGTGTACATTCGGTAATATATAAAATGACGGACTTTGCGCGTGTTATTGAATCGTGCATTACGTTTGTATTGGTTGTGTTCAGTTATAGTTGTACCTGTGGTATACGTGTTTTTATAGTTCTAATAAATTCTATAGTAAGCCAAACAGCATTTTAATTCGAGTCTTGCAACTAGTAATATTATTATTTTTACAAAAACCCTAGGCCAACTACTCTAGGACATCTGCTTTGGCATAGTCAGAATTCAAACACATTATTTGAACTATACTAATGCCTTAAATGCTGCGGTGATTTGTATCCCGGGAATCCCGTGGGAATTTAATGTAAAATAAAGTCGCGGGCATGTCGTAGTGTATTATATAATTGGAAACATCGATACTAACTTGGCAACGGGATGTGTGTCACTGTTGTATGTGAAACAGTTGGCGAAGACGAGCGCCACGTCGGCGATCAGCTCCTGGTCCGTCCCGTACTCCTCAGCCTCCAGCTTGCTCTTGATAGTCGTGAAGTCCATCGGCTGCTCGATTATTTTCAGGTAATCTGGTACCTACGTTCAAAAAAATAATAATTAAAAAGTGCGTCTCGGGACGCTTCAAAAGAAGTGATAACTAACTAATAAAAGTTGAACTATTTAATATTGTTTAACTTGAGAAAGGCTTAGGTTATTTCTTAACGTAATACCTTATAACATACATAAATATATAATATATAGTAATTTATAAATATACAGTAAGCGGCTGTCCCAAATACGGCTAGCGCTGTGGGTTAGAGTGAGAGAGGAGGAGCCTGCCTCCCGCTGCCGTATGCGCGAGAGAAAGGGAAGCCAGACAGACTGGCGCCGTAACGCGTTACGTAACGAAGCGGTTTACCCATAAGAAGTTACCTCTTTAAAAACACACATTTTTATCTGTGACAAATAACCATTGTTTGATTTCAGTCATCAACCTAAAACTTGTCGGAAATGCTAGCTGGTTTCTCAATGCATAGAAGTTCATGGCGTCCTTAATTTCTTGATGTTCTTTTTTATAGGTTTTTATATTTTTTCATTACATAATAAGGTCTTTGCTTCACTATTTTACACTTTTGTAATTTTTTTAGCAGCAGATGAGCAGACAGGCAGATGGCCCACTTGATGTAAAGCGGTTACCATCGCCTATGGACATTTGCAACACCAAGGGTGCTACAAATGCTCTGCTGCTCTCTTAACGGAGACTGGAACCTGGTCACTAATGCCGGAACACAACTCAAGGTTGTTATGGCGGCATACTCTAGACCAGGAGTGGTAGCCATCCAGATAGGCAGATATCCTACCACCTAGCTGTGGGTTGTTTAGTCGTCTCTTACGACAGGCCGCCCCAACGCAGAAAATTGTTATGTTTCTCGGTTCCTGCACCGATAATTAGTATTATAGTTGAATTATATTCTGACATTAGTGGCCAAGTTCCAGTCCCCTCGACGAAGTGGCGATTACTGCTTTTCATCAGATCATCAGCCTGTCTGCTGTGTTCCAGCAATAAAACAAGACAATCCATAAACATACTCACATCATCAGTAGAGACGGGCTCGTAGAAAGGCCAGCAGTCTTTGTGCTTCATGGCCTCCTTCACGAGCTGGTGTAGTTCCTCGATATGGAGGTTTGTCGAATGTCTGGCACGCTTCCTATTTTTGTTGGTTATTTCTTCTGCTATAAGTATACAAGTTGTAATCAAATACATTTTATATCAATATACTTTTAACTTTTTCATTATTATTATTCCAAAAATAAAACTAAAAAGAATCAGTATAAGATCGGATGAGGTGACATTACCGTATCAAATTAAATTTATTTGCTCAGAACATGGTTAAAGAAAGAGAGTGTCGGGGTGAAGGTAAGGAAAGGAATGCTCCGGTGGTTCGGGCATGTGGAAAGAATGACTTAACAGATATACAATGCAAAAGTGGATGGATGCAGAAGTCGCGGAAGGCCACGACACACCTTCCATGATCAAATTGATCGTGTACTAGCAGAAGGTGATGTCAGGAGCCTCAAGAACAGACGAGCGTGCATGACAAGAGCTATGAATGTCAAAGAAGCAAGTGAGGTGTGTAAGAATAAGCCTGAATGGCGCTCTGTTGTTCGTGGCTACCCCGCAAGGGACCTGGCGTGAAGTTATGTATGTATGTATGTAACATGGTTAAACAGTTGACATATCACATTATAGTGTACACACGTTTGACTCGCATAGGAGCATGCAAATTTTTACAATAAACTAGCTGACCCAGCGTACTTCGTACCACCTATTTTCTGAATTCCTAAAAGACTGTTCCATTACACAAAAACAAAATCACCAAAATCGGTCTAGGTGATTAGGAGGATTCTAAAACCCAAACTCAGCGCCACCTACCGGTTCTAACTGTGAATGTAAACCATCCGGGAACCCACTCAAACACAAAAACAAAATCACCAAAATCGGATGTATAGTTTACAATTCTATAAAGGACATACAGACAAACATTCATTTTTATATAGAAGAAGACTTTATTAAATTATATAATGTTAAATGAAACACATGAAAAAATTTCCTGATAAATGTCAAAAAAAAAATAGTTCATAATATCACGCCTGCTTCCCCATACACACTTCCCGAGACAGTCAACTGTGACACACAGACACTGGAGGACAGCGAATCAAAGATTCATCTATGAAAGACACTTACAATAACGCATTATCAAAGTAGAAATGAACTAAGCCCAAACTATACTTACCATGGTCACCGTTTGTAAGTGAATTCTTTGATTTTCGACTCGAATTAATTTCTTCCTTTGATCTGAAACGGGACGAAAATGTTTGCTTTCAATTGAAACATAAAGACTGTAATAATTCATTATGACACTAGTGCGTTAACAGTTGGTTTTTACAAAGGAGTAGACAAATGTGATCCCGAGACCAAGTCGAGCGCTTACCATAGTCACGAGTTTGTAAAAACCAACAACCGCTAGTTTGTCATACAAAGTTTTTCAATGGTGAAAATTAGCACTCGTCTTTCGTCTCATTTTCTCTATTGTATTAAAGCGAGACAAATGTATTGATGAAAAGCGCTTCCTAGGAGGTTCGATTACTCAGCGTAAGGTGGTTAGATTATTCAGCATATTTAATGTGAAATTTCTTGGTGGAATTCTTATTATATTTTTTTACCTAGGTACAGGACAGGTGACAGGAGGAACAGGGCAGATGGGATGGGATAAGATGTAAGAGGTTGGGGGAGGGAGAAGTGAACGATCGATTAATAAAATATAGATATATTCAAATTTTCAACTTTAATTCATATTCAAAATAAGTTTCACTGGAGAACACTCGGGTCATAAATATGAGTTAAAATTGAATTTTATTTCCTAGTCTATGTGCACCGCTTCGCAACGTGCTATTGATGTTAAAGTGAAGGTGAGCAACTCCCCAGTAACACGTCTAGCTAAAAATTGATTAAATCAGTTTTTTTTTCATTAAATTTTATACAGAAGTATGTTACACACTCAATAAGATAAAGACACAATAAAAGGAAGGAAAATTATTATTATTATAGATATTGCGAGCACAATAATGATTACAGAAGAAGACTCACTTGCGCCCCTTCTTCTTTCCCGACTCCCCGTTGAGCAAGGGCGACGGCTCCTTGCTCCCCCTGCCTCTCTTCGGCTTCAGTTTCACCAGCACCGTGTTGTATTCACTGTCTTCTGATTCTGAATTTACATCAAAACTAGATTATTAGGATATACTACTTATGAAATTAGAAGAATAGACAAAGAACTATAAACCTTAAAAGAGAGCACGAAAAAGAAGAATGAAAAATTGTAAACTGATAAAGAATTTTGAGTTTGGATTGACCGGATAAAAAAAACCATTTGGTAATTGTGGTCGTCAAACAATAACCGTCCACTGCTGGACGTAGACCTCCTCCTTGGTAATTGTCAATCAAATAAATTGCTACATAACATTTTATCTTACACTAATATATAAAGCTGAAGAGTTTGTTTGTTTGATTGAACGCGGTAATCTCAGAGACTACTGGCCTGACTTGAAAAATGTGCATATTATTACAATTACCACGTGCTAACAACGGTGAAGGAAAACATCGCGGTGCAACCTGCACATCGAGATAACCGATGTGTGAAACCTTCTAAGCCGCCTAGGACAAGCGTGGCGGAGTATACTGTCCGTTCCCCCCCTATAATCGGAGGCCCGAGCCCTGCAGTTGGACATGTATGGGCTGACATAATACTCATAACAAAAACGCATCTTTATTATAATATCTTCAAAGTATAATTTTTAAACTAAACTAAACTTGAAGGAAATTTATAGCCGATGGACATATTTTTTTTTAATAAACTTTCCAATCTGGATTCTTACCCATATTTTATTAGACCAACACGCATCTAGGTTAGTCACTACCAAGACTTAAAATTGTAAGTTTTCTTTACAAACTGAAGTATTACCAGCCCACAATGAGTAGCAATGGTATTTCATTTGTTAAAGATGGTGCGGGTTATCAAACGCAATGGTGGAAGCCAAGCAATATCGCCATAACGGAGCACTTAAGTAGATCATATATGCAGTGTCAAAAACATTTGCATAATGTTTTTTGTAGACAAACTGGACTCAATACATCATCTCTGACAAAAAAAAAATCACACAAAATGGACCGATGACTTAAAAATAATGTGAGAATGAAACACATACATTCATTTTAGTGTTATGTATCAGTCATATTAAGAGTTGTGTAGACAGAAGCACAGTAATAACGCCAGTTAATCCAAGAAAAACTTCAAATATTCAAATGTACGTGTATGTAATCTTTTAGATTCAAAGAGCAGTAATTTGTTAGTATGAAAAACAGTTCTAATTGGACCAAAATTTTAGTAGAATTTACTAGAACTTGTATAGTTTCTACCAGAAAGTGTATATACGTGTATATGTTCTACTAGAACTTGTACAGTTTCTACCAGGACTAACACAGGTTAAACTAGAACTTGCACAGGTTTACACAACTAATAATTCCTCCCGATGTATCTGCGCAGTAGACCAATTTTAATAGAGAAACAAACAGTGTACGAATCGTGTAAACGGGACAGAGTTAAGGATGCATAGCATGCAACACTAAGCCTTATATATACATGTTAATAAAGTTCAATATTGATCATTTATCATGTCAAAAAACGATCTACATTATTTGCGCAAATTAAAACTGCCAATCGGAATTATTATTTGTGTACCACTGTACATATTCTACCAGAACTTGTACAGTTTCTACCGGCACTTGTATAGGTTCTACCAGAACTTATACACGTAGGTTCTACCAGAAGCTATATATGTAATTAGAAATGAAACCACATAGCACAAGAACAGTGAGACCGAGATCCCGTCGCAGTAATACGGTATGAGACCCAAAAGCGATGGAATTAGAAGGGTAAGAGTGATTCGTGCGTTATTTAAAAGGTTCGGGACGCACCGGAGGACTCTATCCTTTGGTTCAAGGCTCGCGTGTACTGGTGTATGTTCGACATCGCTGTGGCCGCACACCGACGCACCTCTTTGCATCAATATATTATTAGTATCAATGTTTTAATCATCTAAAACTTAATAAAAAATAAATTCTCAATTATTCAGTACAGCGCCGACCTTAGTGGTAAGCGAAAGAGCAGTGCAAAATATCACTAGAATGGATGTAGAAGATCGCGCGAAGTGGAGATGAATAACACGCGTCATCGCCGTGTGCGTGACCCGAAGACATAATTCATTATTACTTGTGTCCATATTGCGAATTTTCAGGACAAACACAGACGGACTCGCGGGCGATCGCTAGTTTTTAAAAATAAATAAGACTTGTGCAACGTGGAAGTATCAATCAGCTAATGAAAAATTTAATGTTTAGGGGAGAGTGAATCTAAAAAGGAATATAATTTAGTTAACAGGGAAATAAGAAAAATAATCAATTGATTTCTCCATACCTCTATGTGGAGTGAGGCAATCGGAGCACTGCCAGTTCTTGGCCTGTCGCTTCGGTCTGGGTGTTGCACATTCCGTGTGGAACTTGTTCCCGCACTGGGAACAGGTGGTGGCCAGCCTACCACCGCTGCCGCATGCGCCGCACACACCCAGGGACATTTCAAACGACTCCTCCTCACTTAAAAACGAGTAATAAAGAAATAAAGATAATGGCTATGTTCCACAAGAGACTCACAACGACCACGCTCACGACCGCGATTTTTCCCGTTCCATTTGCTTGCGTACGTTACAATCGTAAACTCTAGTGGAACGGAATATGGAGCGTTGATATCAATAACGACGAAATACATAAATGTCATTGGTTGATTTGAATTCACGCCGTTTTCAATGTCAATTGATAGAGAATTAAAGCTCTGTGGTCAACGCCCACAGCCCAAAGGTCACTTTCACCTTTCTTGTAACAAACAAATTACTATTAAATCATGGTAATCACCGGGGTTTATGACCCTCAGTTATAAAGAAGTGTAAACAGATTATTTTTAAATATAGTGAACTCTCAAGCTACCAATGTCGATTGGCTCTGCACATAAATGTATTGGCAGCCAAGTTAACGCAGCGTACATACCCATCTTGGCTGAAGAGGCATATTATTCGAAAACCACTAGAGAACTTAGGCTGGTGTGCACCGACTTTTAACCGATGGTTAAAATAAAATAATCGCCAAAAATGTATGGAAAAACTGGTGATTATTATTGGTTAACCATTGGTTACATTTCGGTGCACACCAGCCTTAGTTCTACATAAAACAAAGACTAGTGTTCTCGATGAAGAACACACCCATTACTAAAAAAATAAAAAATCATAAGCCAAGGGGTAAAAATATATATACATACTAGCGGCCCCAGCAGAAGTTGTCCTGCTCTAAAAAAACAAAAATCTAGGACCCGATCCCAGCGCCACCTATCGGTTACAATTGTGGATTTAAACCATCCGGGGACCCACTCAAATACACAAAATCACTCCCAGTGGTAAGGAGGATTTTAGAACCCGATCTCAGCGCCACCTACCAGTTCCAACGGTATAAAAAGTATCCTATCTTTCAAGTTGGATCAAACTGCACATGGTGTGCAGTGTGCAAATTTGATTAAAATATACCAGCATGACACGTAATTTATATATATATACATTTATATAATAAAAGACAAATGTTGACATTCAAATGTACTCTATTATAAGGTAGGACACAAACCTATTAGGTTCATCCTCGATATCGTCGTCTGAGAACAACTTCCTTCTCTTCCTCGGGGTCTTGGGTTCTTTGGGTTTGCACTGACTGCAGAACCAGTCACCTTCTGGAACTTTCTGTGAACGAAAACACAGTCACTGTGGCATGGCAATATTAAACATTTTCACAAACATTTTTTGTGAAATTATTTTTGAGCTAAAATTATCAAGTCGATAAAATTTTCAACTGAGATGATCTGATAATATGTTTTGAAAAGTAAAATTTTGGTTGAAAGTCTAGTGGTATTTTGCTATATCAAAATATAGGAGTAAGGACCTGATGCACCTTATGGCAATACATTTTCCAAGGGCGAATTTAGAGGCTTTTTCAATGCATTATTGACTAGACAACTATCATTCCGAGTCTTCTTACTCCATGAACAACAAACATCCAATGCAACCTTACCTTTCTTCTAGTTCCAACAACACACTGTGAGCACAAATAAAGAAAAGTCACAATTAGCAGCGTGTTGAATAAAAAATAAATACAAATAGCTTCCTTAAGTTCGACTATATTCATCTAAAATTCAGGCAAAGATATAAATAGAAAACATAGCTGAAAGCAATATAACACAATAGTGGGTAAAGAAATATTTCAAACACATATTGTACAGTTTATACACTTGCTCTTGGTTATAGTGGTGGATGCTGGCAATGGTTGGTGGAGTGCTGGTGCTTTCTTAAAGTAGTGAAAATAATACACCTTGTTGCTTTCAGGGATTTATTCTCGTATTATCAGCTCTTGGATGCTGATTCCTGGGTTCAACTTTGTGGTAGTTGAAGTTGTATGTTACTAATAGCAGCTCATAGTGACTTGATTGCAACTCCATCACAAAGTTGTTATTATATTGTTACCAGCTACAGGAATGCCATTGGAATAACTATAGAGTTTATAAGAACTATAGAAACACGTATAACACAGGTACAAATGTAACTGGACACAACCAGTACAAACTGCACGATTCAATAACACGCGTAAAGTCCGTCACTATATCGCTTATCGAATGTACGTCTTGCTCGTATCGTAATCGTCGCGTGACTGCCTCACCCCTCCATACGGGCATCATTTTTATTGTATACAAATACAATACGCCTCGACGCAAAACAATGACAACAAGAATTAGTTCGACACACCTGCCTAATGACGGCCGTAAAACAAGTACAATAACAATATAATGTTTTTCTTAATTACAAATACTAAACACAAAGTAAACAAAAAAGTCCAAATGCGGAAAGGTAATAAACTGCGCTTTATGACAGGCAGGTGTGCATTCACCTATGCCGGCATGTAACAATATTAAGGTCAGCAAAACGCTGTACGTTGAACCATACACATATATATATACACTAGTTCTTTCCATTCTTTCTTTCTTCGTTGTCTTGATCAAAAGGCCAGACAGAAATCTATCTTTCAGTTTATGTCAATACATGTATACATCTTTTTTAATTTTGTGGTCTGAATATAAAAAACTTTAAACCAAGTTTCATTTGAAATTCCACTACTATTCTCATATTGAAACCTATCTTCAGCTAAACTGTAGGTATTTGATTGCATAAAAAAATTTGTTGAAATTTTTCCACAGAACATAACACACAGTAGTAATGTCCTAACGCGTTACCGACTCGATCTGTTATAAAAATCGACTTCATATATGAACAAGCTTTAATCAATTGTTTTTCTTTGAATTCTTTTTTTTAATTTTCAAATTCATTACTTTGATTTATTTAAGTGTCGATGTTTTAATAGACTTCAGAGAACGTCACTATTACGTCACCCACAACAATAAAGTACGACAATTATGAAATTTGTTTAATGTGGTCTTTACTTTCAAAAAATATGTAACTTGATAGACATGCAAATATCAAAATGTTACAACTCAGGTCCCGATAAAAACAAAATCCACCTGCATATCTGAAAAAAAAAACCACATTTTATTACCTGCCGACATTTGAACTAATTGTAATTCTTTTATGATCGTCTTCTTTTGTTTAGTTATTTATTGGCATACGTTTCTAGAGAACAGCCCATTATTTCCTTGAACTCATTTATGGCCGCTTGTGGTCGACTCGTTAGCCAGGTGTTTCGGATTATGTCGACTACGATGCGGGCACAATGCATTTGTGCAGTATAAAACGGATGGCCTGATTGAGGGAGGGGGCAGTCGAGCGAGAACCACGATCAAAGCAAGACGTATGTACATTCGGTAATCAATTAGTGACGGACTTTGCGCGTTATATTGAATTACGACCTTCTGCATTACATTTGGATTTGCTGTGTTCGGTTATATTTGTACCTGTGTTATAAGTGTTTGTATGGTTCTAATAAACTCTATAATAATTCCAACGTCATTTTAATTCGAGTCCCGCTAAACTCGTAACAAAAAGTACGGAAAGCGCTTGGAAAAAATATAATTTATACATTTTTTTATATAAATTTGTAAATCAATGAAAGTAACAAGAAAACTTACAGTCAACTGAGGCTTGAGACAGTACAAATGATGTCCCTTATTACAGCCATCGCAGAGCAGCATATTGTCAGGATCCGTCTTCCGCCTGCAAATCTTGCAGCTGGCGTTCAGGATGCTGGCAGCCCACGTGATGCTGGAGTCCAGCGTCAGAAGGTGGAGCACCACTTGAGCGAAACTCCTGCACTCCATCAGGGACACCTCCCATCGTTCCAGGGCTTCCAAGTCCATTGGTTTGTTCCTTGCTTCTCGTTCTTTGCGCTCTTTGTCGTCAAGACCTAAGTTCATTAATAATGTTTAATTTATTGTTTTCGCTTTATTATCATATCAGTTTCTTTAACCCTCTAAGACGGAAGCACCACAAATTGTGGTCAAATACAAATAATTGAAACGAACGTTGAACTCATGCTTTCTCCCTCCAACTACATATAATTTGTATTAGAGTAAAGAGACGATATAATTCTCTTGGTTTTGGCGCGGCAATTTTGATGGCAGCTGGCCGATCATGGACGAAAATAATATTAAGTTTGCCCCCCCACTAAGAATTAAATATTTTATTATTATTATTGTTTAAATTTCTCTAAACCGAGGTATCAAATAAAAAAGATAAAAAAGATTAGTTGAGCAACACTCCGGTAGCGACACAAAGTTTTTTTTCAGTTTTTTATTGCATGAGTTCAGCATAGAGACAGACGGCCCACTTGCTGGAAAACGGTATCTATCGCCTATGGAAATTTGCAACACCAAAGATGCTTCCAATGTGGTGGTGCTCTCTAAACGGAAACTGGGACTTGGCCACTAATGCTGTAACACAACTCAAGGTTGTTATGGCGGCATACTCTAGACCAGGGGTGGTAGCCATCCATACGGGCAAATACCCTACCACCTGGCTTGGGGTTATTTGGTCGCCTCTTGCGACAGGCCGCCTCAACATAGGGTGTATGCTAAATACTAAGCTACTATGATTTACCTAATGGCCTTTTGAGATATTTATGGTGGATAGCCTGTGAGACTTGCAGCAAAGCTGAGGCCAGCCCCCTGACCACATCGGCCTTGGCACCCTGGTCTTCAGATTCCACTTTGACTCCGTTAACTTTGGGAGCTTCTAAGTAGTGGCCAGGATCACGGTACTTGTTCTGTGGTATTGATTTTATATCCGTCTCTTGAATATCTGTGGGTTATAAACAGTTTATACAATCAATTGATTTGCTGGTATTTTATTCCTTCTACTTCTGATCTGCTAAATATTTGTATTATATCAATACGAAGTTAAATCAAAAAGTTCTTGGAATCAATATTTACAAAAGGCAAAAATTTTAACAGAAATATGTTATTTCTCTACATAATCTCCCTCCAATGCAATGCATTTAGAAAAACGCATTTCTAACTTCCTTATTCCTTGCGAAAAATAAATTATTTTCTTGAGTCTCGAAAAACTTCTCTAGGGCAGCCATAAAGGCGTCATTGTCATGAAATTTAGTTCCAATTATTGCCTCTTTTACTTTTGGCAATAAGTGAAAATCACCACTTGGGGCTAACTCCGGAGTATATTGGTGGACAAGGAGACTGAAGCCAGCACAGCGGATTGCGTTGAGCGCAACTACCGATCGATGAGCGGGAGGGTTATAGTGAATAAACAACACGCCCAAAGACAGTTTTCCACGACGTTTTTCTTTAATCGCTTGTCACTTTCGCCATTAAATTTTCATAATCGGGTCCAGTAATCGTCTAACCTTTTGGCATGTAATCAATAAAAAGGATTCCTTCACTATCCCAAAACATTAAGGCCAACTATGCCAGCGGTAGGAGCAACTCGAAATTTCATAATGGATGGATGATGGTTTTAAGAGCAAAATAGTAGACCAAGTTTTATCCGAAACCCACGGAATCTTTGGGCAGCGGTTTAATGTGGCTCAGCAGAATTTTTTATATTTCTGTACAATATTTTTATATATTGATCGATAGGAAATTTTAAAATCTGTGATATTTTATATCTCGCGAATCCCGCGGGATCATTTCCGGGGGTGCTTTAATGTTGTTAAAATAGATAAAAAGCTGATTTTGAAAACGATTTCTATAACCATATAGTTTACGTTTTTTTTCATATGCTGCAATATTTTATGTCCCAAGAATCCCGCGAGATATTACCCAGGAACGGTATAAAGTTGTTGAGATGCATATAAATTCGCTGTTTCCAATATGAATATTATTAATAACTAGTTCTGCCCGCGACTACGCCCGTGTGGTTTTTTTTATCGCAGAACCCAAAATAAATTGCATTTTCGGAATTTCCTGGTTCGAAATAATATTAGTCGGCGAACAAATACACTAATTAAATTGGTTTATAGAATTATCCCTCCCCCCCCCCCCACCCCATTTTTTTCACATCATTATTTTGACATTACAAACTTAATTTTTATTTATCTGTATAGATAAATTAATGTTATTATAAATTCACATTTAAAAGTTTTTTACTTCCTAGACTATGTACACCGCTTCGCAACGTGTTATTGCTGTTAACTTCGCAGCAACACGTCTAGCTAAAAATTGTTTTTCTTTATACTCACCATTAGGCACTTTCAAAACACCGTTGGGTAAATGGTAGTCGTCCCTGTACTGTTTATTCGGCCCCCATGTCAGATAGTCCGCTTGTTTGTCGTAGCCCCGAAGCATTATGGTGCCACGCCATGCTTCCCGGTCCTGATCAATTTAAGACAAATAGAGAAAATCTTCAATATACACCAAAACATAGACAATATGCAATGTAGTCAGTTACAGGTAATAGTGTCCATACATAGCAATAGATATGTGTATAGTGTACACATGTTACAACAGATTCTATAGCTATTCTAGTCATCTTATAGTGTCTATGGTTAGTTATATCAGTTTCCTTCTTGTATTGGCTATGTTCCATTAGAGACTCACAACGTCCACGTTCACGGCCGCGATTTTTCTCGTTCAACTTGCTTGCCGACGTCACAATCGTTAACCCAAGTGGAACCGTTATTCGACCTACCTCTTGACATGGGTCGTTGTGAGCGTTGTGTGATCGAAACTGATGACGTCATTAGTGACGTTTTTGTCACGACCACAACGACCGCGGTAGCCTTGTGGAATAGCTAACGGAGTATTTTGGGCGTTGTGAGCTACTAGTGGATCGCGTTGATTGTATATTATGTGTAATTGTCACGTACTTCTGTAATGTCTGTCAATTAATAAAGGAACGAAGAAAGAATACAATTTCCTGCGATGGTGCGGCCTGTCGCAAGAGACGACAAAACAACCCACAGTCAGATGGTAGGGTATTTGCCCTGCTGGATGGCTACCACCCCTGGTCTAGAGTATGCTGCCATAACAACTTTGAGTTGTGTTCCGACATCAGTGGTCAGGTTCCAGCCTGCCTTTAGAGACTGGCACCTTGGGTGTTGTAAATGTCTATAGGCAATGATAATCATTTTCAATCTGGTGGGCTGTCTGCCTGTCAGCTGAACTCATGCAATAAAACTAATTTTGGAAGGTAAAAAGTGAAAAAAGAACCAGCTCACCTTAACCTTCAAAGCTCCGAGACACCCATGGAATATCTTCTCTTCAAGTTCCAAGATGTGATCTCGTAGCGACAGCTCCAGAGCTTCGCTGACAGTAGACTCGGGGGGCACTGTCAGTGAAGGATCGAAATGCTTGCGACGGGTGTAGTGATGGGATATAGGTGGAGGACTCTGAAAAGAACAATCTTTATATAGTACTAGGACATGCTCCCGATTTCGGCCACACTTCCAGCAGGATTCCCGAGAAACAAAGTACCACAGCTATCTTTCAAGAGAAAACTGTGTCGGGATAAGCTAATTTTATTGCACCCAGACAACCATAAACCGCTCTCGGGAAAATTCCCGCCGGATTCTCGGGATAAAAATATTACATAAAATTTGCTATCGATCAGTGAAAAAAAAACATTGGAATTCGATTTTTTTTAGTCTGGCCATTTTAAATAATTCCCAGAAAAATTCCAAAAAAAAACCAAAACCAAAAACCGCATCGAAATCGATCCTGTACTTTTTACGCGAATCCCAAACAAACTGACAAACATATAAACAGACAAATCCAAAAAAAAACGCATCCTGTTCTGCGTCGTTATTAATTATTCCTTAAGCTAGGTTGCCTTGCCTGGAAGAGATTTCCTTAAGGCCGCCTATTGTTTCTACCATGATTATATTGTAATATGCATTTTTGAAATTGTATATATGGTGAGGGATAAAGTGTTATCTATCTATCAATCTAATAATAGAAGCTATACATAGAGAATATGTAAAAAATTAAGTTCCGGAACAAAAGATCCAAGTATGATATAGGATATTCTACTAAAAAAAGCTATAGATAAAACTCACTGGTGCAGCAGTAGAATTGAGAAGGTGCACTGGACATTTCTTCAGGTATTCCACAATATTAGTCTTCTCCAGTTCTAATGCCTGCCGTAGTTCGCCCTCCCGGAAGCCTCTTTTGTTCAACGATTGGATCAATGCCTCTATTTGCTCCTCCGTATGGTACACCCACCAGCGGGGTCTGAAGTCACCCTGAAATAGAACAAAAAAAAAAAATGTTAAAATTAAAGCCTGGCCATAATGTCAAGAAAATGAACTAATTTTTTGCCTTCTGACAATATTCTGTTTTATCTGTTTTCAATGTCACTGAATTGTAAGCAAACTGAATTTATCCGTGTAATTTTAATTTTAATGTTGATCCAAGACTAAAAATAACTAAATACAGATATAAGAATACCAAACAAACGAACAGTGATTTTTAAAGTTTACCAAGAATGTGTATCGGATCGGAATTCGAAGCAAAAATCTTTTTGTCCTAACTTGACAATATTTACCAAAGAACCACCGAAATGACATGTTTATAATGGTTCATTTTGCAACTTTTAACTGAATAATTGCTCTATTTATTATCACAAGGTATTAAAGCTCTTGTTAACAAATTTCAATCAAGTCATTATTATTAAAAAGTTGACAAAATTAAATAAGCAAATAAATGAAGCAACTATTTGCATGATGATTGATGTAATTTTAAAAATTACTAGTAAGTATCTAAATTACTCTTAACGTAATATTGGACTCGCTAGAGATGAAATTAATATGCGAAAGTAGCGCCCCTGTTATTTTCTACTCTATTTGGCCAGCATATAATTTATGAAACTTTTCATATTCTAAAACTAGAATTCAGTACCTTTCCATGCACTAAGCATGTTGTGATATCTCCAGTACAGACAAGGAGCTCTCTTAGTTGCTGTGTATTGGATTCAATTCCGTTTAATTTGTGCGAGAGCCCATTGAGGTTGGTCAATGGTTTCTTTGGTGAATTTCCTCGAGAATTAGCAGCAGAATCATTCTCTTTGTCACTTCCAGCTGTAAGAACACATTATTAATTATATCTGCCCATTAATATATTGATTGATTTTTAATTGCGAATCTGGGAAACAGGTAGATGTTCCATTTAATGAAAAGTGGTTGTCACCTATAGATGATTCAAGCAACTGGGGCGAAGGCAATGCATTACCAGCCATTAGAATATACGGGAATGAGATTGGACAGTAGGGATGAGATAGAAGGATCAGACAGAAGAAACAGGATAGAGATGAGATAGGAGAATGCAATTAAAATGAATGTATTCATTTCAAAATAGAATCTTGCAGATTACAACAAACTTAATGGCACCAGATTCTCCCATTCTTATTGGCAGGTTTCACACTATGATAGCTTGTCCAATACAACAGGTGTTGCACAAGGATCAATGCGTGGACCTGTATTCTTCCTTATTTCACTTTTTATACAGGGTGGCGGCGCAATAGAACGTGCATATTTAAAATATTGATTAAAAAATAAATACAAAAGGTATAGTTAAAATAAAACTGAGGTATTATTAAGAAATAACTGAAGTTTATTTTTTTAAAATAACATCGTCTAAATGATGACCCTCTCTACGACGACACTCCTCTAATCGCAAACGGAAGTTATTGAAAACTTTCTTCAGTAATGCTGGTGTAATTGCTGCCATTTCACCACGGATATTCTCCTTGAGCTGATCGATGTTTTTCGGATTATTGCTGTAGACTTTGTTCTTGAGGTATCCCCACAAAAAAAAGTCAGCGTCACGTCTGGACTACGTGGGGGCCATGGGATATCACCTCTTTTCGAAATCAGTCTGCCAGGGAACATCTGTTTCACAACCGCCATGGAGTCATTTGATGTGTGACAGGTAGCTCCGTCTTGTTGAAACCAAGTCCTAGAATTCACTATTCTTGAATTTTCAAGCTCTGGAGCCAAAAAACCTTCCAACATCGCAACATAGCGTTCGGTATTAACAGTGACGTTTTGCCCCCGCGCATTTTCAAACAAAAACGGTCCAATTATTCCTCTACCAGAGATTGCTGCCCATACTGTCACTTTAGGACTATGCAGTGGTTTCTGGTGCTTGAGTTTGGGATTCTCACTGTTCCAGTAACGACAATTTTGACGGTTTACGAACCCATTTATATGGAAGTGGGCCTCGTCTGAGAAAAGAATATTGTCAAAATTGGAAAATCGATTAAGCATTTCATTAGCAAATGCGAGCCTTGCTCCGAAGTCAGACTCTTTCAATTCTTGTGTTAACTGCAGCTTGTAAGGATGCAGTTAAGGATCCAAGTTTAAAATTCGTTGCAAACTTCGTCGCGATAAGTGTAAGACAGACGATCTCTTGCGAGTAGACATTTGTGGATCTCCTCGTACAGACTGCATAACTCTCTCAATATTGTTGTCGGTCCTAGATGTTCTTGGACGACCTTTTGCTTGTGGTTTAAACGTTGAACCAGTCTCTTCAAAACGCTGTACCCATATTTTAATTAAATTAGCACTCGGAGCTTCACTAATTTGCCGTAGTCCATATTCAGAACAATATAAACGCCTAGTAACGATGTATGAACGAGAGTTCTCGTAAAATGCGCGCACGCAAAATGCGCGACGCTTCCCGTCGAAATGACTCATAGTGACTAAAACTCCATGAGCCCGCCTACCCAACGATGCAGGCTCCCCCCGCCCGCGCACTTTCTACCCCGCGAAAAAAGATGATGCAATATGCACGTTCTATTGCGCCACCCTGTAGTAAAAACACATATTACCTCTCTCTCTTTGTGCTTCAAATAATTTAGTCACATATGCTAGAGTATCTTCTCCAGTGTTTGTAGATATTTGCAAGGGCTTATCCTGACATAGTCCTCTGGGTTCGTCTCCAGCTTCAACAAATAGACCAGGTATGGCTTGGTTTATCCAATAACGACGGTAAGCGCGGTCCATTCCTGGAAGGTGAACATAGTTTTGATATGTACAATGCTGCCTTCCTCATCATTCTCAAGAAAATAATTTCCTAAAAACTTACCAAGATATGAAGTATAGTCAAACAGGCATGCCTGCATTTCCTTGACTTTGGCGTCATATTCTTTCTTCTTCATATTGTTCTCTTCCGTCACCTTCTGTATCGCCACTTTGAGTTGCTCGTCCACTTCTCTCGCTTTCTCGCCTGATAATTTATTTTCTTCTTTTTTCGTTGCAGCCTCCTTTTTGAGTTCTTGTCTTGAAGCTAGAAGCTGAGCTTCGCGTTTCCTTTCATTTATCTGAGAATAAATTATTATGAGGATAAAATATTTAATTAAGTATTAAAATATGATATTCATCTACAAAAAAACATCAGTCTAGCCATTCATTTGTTATGATCTTGTTTGCCGATTTCGGCAATGGTCACTGCATTTAAACTCATTTTCATTTGTCTGATTTAGGTGAATTACTTTTGTATTTAAGTGGGTCTCGGGATGGTTTAGATTCACGATTTGACCCAGTAGGTTGCGTCGCTGAACACCTCTTTAATCGGTCCCACTGCGATTTGATGAATTTTTTTGTTTTTTCAAGTAGATTCGAGAATGGTTTAGTTTAACGATTGGTCCCGGTTGATGGCGCTGCAAGAGGTTTCTAGATTTTTATTTTTTAAGGGCAAGACCACGTCTGGCGGGTACAGCTAGTTTATTAATATTAATAACTTACTTGTAATGTTCTTAAAGCTTGTTTAGTGTTTCTCCATTCGTCCAGTTTCTCTTCTATAACGTCGCGAACAGTGGCGTAACTTAATATTTGATTCATTAAACATTGTAGTATTGTGAATTTATCATCTGCAAAGAGTACAAATTAATACAATTGGTTTATGGTAGTTTATTTGAAACTAGTTTTTACCTACAAAGAATACGAGCACCCTTCGCTTTACCACATGGCCACCCTGCTAGATGCTAGGTCCGGTATCGTAAAGAAGAGAGAATAAACAGAATGGCCAGAATCATAAAGAAGAAAGAACAATCATATTATCTTTTGATGCAACACATCACCAACATGTAATGAAGTACGGCGAAGAGCCCACATGCTATTTATAATTCTTAAGGTGTTCCCTAATTGTGGGCATTCAGATTATAGAGTAATATTTTGATAAAGCTTGTAACACACAATGACCACTTGGTCTGACATTGTCTAAACAAATAAATGCTCAAAATCGAATCATAAATGTATTGTTATAGGCGAATGCTCGTCAGTCAGATTGGCAGTATTGTAATATTATGCACAAAATAGAATCATGAATGTTACATTATGGCTACGTTCCATTAGAGATTCACAACGACCGCGCTCACAACCGCGATTATTCCCGTTCCACTTGCTTGCCGGCGTCACAATCGTAAACCCAAATGGAACAGTTGTTCGACCCACCTCTTGACATGGATCGTTGTGTGACCGAAAATGACAACGTCATTAGTGACGTTTTCGCCACGCCCACAACGACCGCGGTCGCCTTGTGGAACGGCCAACACAGCATTTTGAGCGTTGTGAGCTACTAATGGAACGCATTGTATGTTAAATGTTACCTATTGACAATACTCGTAACGCCATCTAGCGAAAGCGGGGATGTTTATTACCGACCTAATCTTATAAACATTGGATTACAGGCGAATTCTCGTCAGTCAGGGAGGCAGTATTATAACGTAGTGCTCAAAATCGAGTCATGAATGTTACACTATAGGCGAATGCTCGCGGTGAGTGAGAGCCCGTTTAGAAATGTCATAGTCGATTTTCAATTCAAAATACCTATTGACAATACTCGTAGCGCCACCTAGCGATGGCGGTGATGTTTGTTACCGACCTATGTGCAAGTCGTGCAGGTGCGCGGAGGCGAGCCGGCGCAGCAGGTCGGGGCGGCGCACGCGCAGCCCGAGGCCGGCGTCCTCGGCGCTGCCGTAGCCGCCGCGCTGCTGGTAGCGCCACGCCGCGCAGCGCGACCCCGCCGCCGAGCCCGACGACAGGATGTGCAGCCTGCACACCAAACAAATAATACAATCAATTGACATGACACAAAACATTATGTTTATTCATTAACAAGTATTATATTTATTAATAAACTACCTCACCTGGCGTACTTCGTACCGCCGTATTTTCTGAATTCCTAAAAGACTTTGTTTCATGACACAAAAACAACATCACCAAAATCGCTCCCGGCGATTAGGAGGATTCTAGAAGTCGATCTCAGCGCCACTTACCGGTTCTAAATGTGGATTTAAGCCATCCCGGGACCCACGCAAACACACACACAAAATTTCATCAAAATAGGTAAAGTCGTTCTCAAGTTATGTGCTTACCAACACATTTTGCGATTCATTTTGATATATAAGATAATATACAGAAGTGGAATTTTTAATGCCACTTGAAGGCAAAGTACTCTAAATAATAGAGATAGCAAATTTTACTCCAAACAAACATTTCTTTATTTTTGAAAAGACATAAAACTGCATTCAAAGATTTTCGAAAATTCTCTTGCTTCACCCAGTAATCGAATCTACTAAAATCTGTAAAAATTACACCCTGTAATTTTATTGCATCGATCGTTAGCGTCAATCACAAGGATGAAATATCTCTAACATACTTGGTAAATTTAATGAAAAGCAAATAAATAGTGTCCCAGTGTATATAATATTTTCTATGGCCATTGGCAAATTTAAATACAAGGTACTAAACAAACTTTTAAATATGTCGTCACCACCTTAATTCTATATTTGTTTTTATTTTACTACTTGTAAGTTTCACAGCCAGCGGTAAAAGAAAGAAATAATTATTATAGCATGTCCTAAAATAAAATGTGAAAAGTGCTGTTGAATACCATATCATTAACAGATAGTAGTTAATATTGTTACGACCTAGGTGCCAACAAAGACAAATTCACACCTACAACCCTGTAGAAACACATTTTATTACCTTTTCGGCATGTGGACTTCTTTTGTTTGCTTTGTGTTTAAAAATTGTGATTAGAAAAACAGTCCATTGTGTATTGTAATCTTTTATGGTAGTCATTAGCCAGGCGTGATTCTAGGAAATTAGGTCCACGCGGCCGAGCACACATATTGCATTTGTACAGTATAAAGCAATGCCCCAATTGAGAGATGAGGCAGTCAAGCGATAACTACAAGCCAAGTAAGATATGTGTACATTCGGAAATTTATTTAGTGACGGACTTTGCGCGTGTTATTGAATTGTGCATTACGTTTGAACTTATTGCGTCCGGTTATATTTCTACCTGTGTTATACATGTTTGTATAGTTCTAATAGATTCTATAGTAAAAATATTATTTTTAAAATATGTATAGATACAATACATATTTGTGTGTGCTTTTCTTATAAATAAGAAATGTGTTTGTGCTAACTATTTATGAAACAACATTCACTCAGCGTCTAACCTTAAAACTTCACTGACAGTGGTGGGGTCCAATGGCAGTTTGCTGAGTGGTGTGCCCAAATAGGTCTGTGGCCATTTGCTGGCCTTGGTGGCAAGCTCCATCGCCTTTGTAACACCCACTTCGCTGTCCATCTGTTTATCATCTGAAATGCAAAAAAATCCATTTGATGGTTCAAGCAAATTGATGTGAACAAGATGATTTATCTTATATATATAAAAATCTTGTGTCACGATGATGTTGCCGATAAACTCCAAAACTACTGAACCGATTTTAATCAAATTTGCACAGTGGCGCTGAGATCGGGTTCTAGAATCCTCCTAATCACCGGGAGCGATTTTGTTTTTGTGTGTTTGAGTGGGTTCCCGGATGGTTTAGATTCGCAATTAGAACCGGTAGGTGGCACTGATATCGGGTTCTAGAATCCTCCTAATTACTTGGACCGATTATGGTGATTTTGTTTTTGTGTCATGAAACAAAGTTTTTAAGGAATTCAGAAAATATGGCGGTACGATACTCGGCAAGCACTCTAGCGAATTGTATTCAAATAAATGATTTGATACAAGTTGTTACAGGGGTATTTATTTTAATTTTGAAGTAACGTATTTATTATTGGTTTTATGAAAATTCATTTATTTGTTTTAGATATTATATATTACAGAAGTTTTATTCATCTTTAACTTTATATGTAAAAGAAAGTCGTGTTATTTACACTATTTATAACTCAAGAACGGCGGTACCGATTTGGCTGAAAGTTGGTGGGGAGGTAGCTTAGAACCAGGAGACGGACATAGGATACTTTTTATCCCGTTGGAAACGGTAGGTGGCGCTGGGATCGGGTACTAGATTTTTATTTTTTCAGAGCAGGACAACGTCTGCCGGAACCGCTAGTTATTATCATTTTATTAACAAAATTGCAAAAATGAAAATCAGCCTTATGTTGGATATAATTCCGGCACAGCAATATGCTGAGTGCAAACCTTGTTTGCTGAAAATGCGGCATACAAATTCTCAAAACATGCTCTGTGTATAAAAATGTACAAGAAATGTAAATACATCGCTATTTCTGCAAATAAAGTTTTTCATTCTTTCTCTCTACGAATGAATGAATGCTTTGAAACTTACCCGTGGACAGCTGTATACCGCCCTTCTCATTATAATCCTCAGCTTCGTCTTCTTGCAACGAGAAGATTGTCGTCAGAAACATCTGGACCAGATCGCTGAAGACACCGGCGTGCTCCTTCAAAGTCAGCGCCTTCCGGAATGTCTCAAAATCAAACTGATTGTGGAAAATGTCCTTTACTTTGAGGATTTCTCCATACAAGTGGACGAATTCCAAAACCGAAAGGAAGTCTCCAAAGTTCTGCGGTGGTATACCTTCGATTTCTATTGCTATGCCTTTTGGTATTATCTGAAAGTTTGAAAAGAAGAATAAATAGACAGACAAACACACATTGTATATTCTCATTCTGGACTGGATTTTTTTTGCGGGTCCTTGTATTTGCGATTGGAGATTGTTCCATAAGCAGATGATTTGGTTGATTAAATTCTTGCAGAAAGCAACATCCAACAATTTAATTTCTTTAATATTTTCTTTAATCTTCTAGCTAATGCTAATATTTAATGGATCACCCAAATTGAGTCAAATTGCTTGACAGGCTAAGAACCGAAAGAATACAATGGTTGATTCATTAATTAAACTAAACTAATTCCACCTATTTGTCAATATAGACATAGTTACACAGGTATGGTAGTACTGATTTATCTGTGCTATCATTCCTGCGGTACGGGGCGTTTTGGACCTTGTACTTAAACTATCATTGTGGGGCACAAGGTCTATTGAGCCCCGTAACGTTATAAACCTTTTTTTTTACTGAATGCTGCAGCTTAAAGATACAGCATTAAAATCATAATCTAATCTAATAATCCAGACTAATACATAATTAATATAAGACCTGAAATACTAGATATAATTATTTATGCTAAGACTGGGGCCAATAACTTTGCTTATTGTCTCTGCCAAGGAGAAAACAGTTTGTTCATGTATTCTTTAGTAATATTAAGCACATTACACTTCATCTTGACTTCTTTTAAAAACCAAAATATTTTGTTGGCTTATGAATAAAATAGTTATAATTTTTGTTTTGTGTGGTGGTATTAGGTCAAGGTAATCCCGTATTAAGATATAAAGTATACCTCAGAACTCTAGTTTAATAGCACATCTTAGATATATATATATTAATCTTTTTAGCAAACCACAAAGATGCCTATGTATGTTTTTAGCAGCACCACAAATGAGACACGTTCGGGGCCACTTAGACCCCGTTTCGCAGTGAACGAGTTAATTTGAATATATTAATACTACATAAATGTAATTTGGAAGTTGTGTTTTCTATGTGCTGCTATATATTAGTGTAGTGAGTTATGAAACAACCTAAACATTAGAGCGAAAGTGGTACAGTTCGCTAGCGATTGGCATTGACATTTATTGCAAACAAAGAGAGAGAGAAGACTTTACCTTATGGTCTTCCAGTTCCTGGTCATCCTTGGGCTTTTGCCACTCTTTAAGGTACGCAAATAACCGCGCGGTCTTTTCCTTCTTTTTTGCCTTTTCTTCTTCCTTCCTCTGCCGCATCTGGTCTTCTGCTCTTCGCATCTTCTCCGCTAGCTCTTGGGCGCTCTTCTTCGCTGCTGGGTCTATCGGTGGTTTGGGTTTTGGAGCTGTTGACATTTTATTTTCTTGTATTTTATACTAGGCCATTGAATATTGTTATACCTCTGCTACGCCTGTACCGTAATGCTTCAACTCATACACTAACAATAACAAAACACAGAAGTAGCCAGGGTTTTAATGCGTTATTTGCGATGCGACATTGTTAATGGCGTTAAACAATAACTGGAAACCCAGATAGTGGCGAATATGACTAATTTAGATAATCATTAATGCCGTATTTTTAATATTATATAAATAAGATGTATTTGGATACAGTCACTAAGATTAGCAGATGGAGCAGTGGTATTACAACTACATTCTATTTATGGTGATGGGATACATAGTGATAAAACATGAATGTTATGAGTCCAGTGTGTTAAACCCACTAATCCACCTTGTATAAATCACGCGAATGTAAATTACTCTAAACCGAGGAAAAACTAGAGAAAGAATTTTTAAAGTAATTTGGCTATGGGGGTCTGAGGTGTCAGTTCATTTTGGAAAGGGTTCTCTTGCCCTAAATAATTTGGGAATCCCTAATCTAAGTTTTTGCTGTACAGTTAAGCTTCCATTCTATGCATTCCAGAATGATGAGAATTTCAGTGTTGGGCAGGCATCTTGCCAGTTGATGTTAAGTATTGAACTCAAACACCTTAGACGGTATGTGCCTAGCAAGCACAGGTATGATAAGTGCTCACTTCATTTCATTTCATTCAACTATTGATATGTCAAAGAATATGAAGCAGTTTAATAAATTACTTACGTTCAGACTTGTCAGTTTTCTTGACAAACTTGTCCATGGACTCTTGCCTCCCTTTCTTGTCTGGACTGATTTTCTTTAATTTGTTCAGTTTTGACGCTGACCCAGGTTTGGCTTGGCCTTTGGATGCAGGTGGCGATAGGCTGGTCTTGAGCAGCTTTTTGGAGGACGCAAACTCTGGTGGGTTACCCGTGAATATTTGGTCAAAGCTCACTTTGTATATATTGTATCTTTCAAGTGCTGATTTCTGTAAAGAATAAAAAACACTTTGTTAATATTAGCATCCTAGTCATTTTTAAGTCATTTCAAATTCAAATTCAAAAGTTTTTAGTTCCACTGGAGAACACTTTTTGAAGGTCATACATATAGGTTAAAATTTAATTTTACTTCCTAGTCTATGTACACCGCTTCGCAACGTGTTATATTGCTGTTAAGGAGAAGAAGCGGCAAGAAACTCCCCAGCAACATGTCTAGCTAAAAATTGATTTTCATTATATTTCTCTTATTCTATTTATATCTCAAGTTCTTTTTTTTATGTGTTTTATACAGAAGTATGTTACAGAATGACTATTGAAGAATTAATGGAGTTGTAGCAAACATTGCATATTCAATAAGACAGAGACACAATAAAAGTAAAGAAATGACATACTACATTTATTTATAGTGTCTATAATATGATATAAAAACGAATGTTTGTCTGTATGTCCTTTATAGAATCGTAAACTACACATTTGGTCATGTGATGATTTTTAGCAAAGTTGTTGCACATGAGCCAGAGGTTTCCGAGTTGGTTCACAATTGGACCCGGTAGGTGGCGCTGCTGTCGGCATATCGATTCAAGCTTTTTCCGGGCAGGACGATGTCTGACGGGACAACTAGTAATATGATAAAATTCTAAACATGCAGTGTACATTGAAGTTATTTAAAAAAACAAAAACTGGATTAGACTTCATAAACAAAGGAAAACATGCAAATGATGCAAGTTTTTGTAAATTTCTTGTCTGATTGTTCGAGATTCACTTAAAACATACTGGGCCAATTTTGATGCAGTTTTCGCTGATCAACACCAAATTCTTAAACTTAAAATCTGCGCTACTTTTTTTCTTGGGAATCCCGCTGTAAGTTTTCTGGGAATGATTTAAAATGGCCCGATTAAAAAATATCGATATTAAATGTGATTTTTTCAATAACCTAAAATTGCTGAACTTACAACATAGAAACCTAGAGATATACCCTGTATTCATAGCCCTTATATGAGATTTTTAGATTCACGAATAAAATATTTTAAAAAAAGTATTTTTATTTTCAAATCTCTTTTCTATAATATTTTCTTAAGTTTTCGCGACTTGTATACATAATAAAACTACGTTTCAAAATGAACAAGTTGGCGGTAGGCTAAATAAAACTTTAACAAAACTCGTTGACAATTGTCATTCAAGTCTTCGGTGACCACGGCCACTGAAAAGCTGCCGAAACGTCGGAATAACCAAAATCAAATAAATTACCGCACTTGAAAAACCGTTAAAACGTAGTTTTATTATCTCTTTTCTACTTAACTTCAACAAATAGGGCAGATAGTTGATACCTTAATGGCGATAACGCCCCCGGAGCTGTGCTCCACGAACTGCTTGAGGAACAGCCGGTTCCTGTCGCGGCTGTAGACGCCCTTGCGCCGGCGCACGCGGTCGACGGGCGCGGTGCCGATCTGCCCCGCGGCCGCCTCCTCGAACTGCTCCACCTCGTACACGAACGACGCCGCCGGCAACGTCGCCTTGCTGCCGACGTATACAATGATTTATACAAGGATACAAATCAAGTTGGGAACAGTCCACAAATTAGATAGATAGATACTTCTCGGCAAAACAACAGGCGGCCTTATCGCTAAAAGCGATCTCTTTCAGGCAACCTAACTGCAAAGAAATTCTTAACTAATCTGGCGATGTATGTGGAGCAGGAAAAGAATAGGACTGTACAATTTAAACATACATACTTACACTATTTTATAAATTATACATATAAATATAGTAATATATATGTGTATATACAAAACAATCTAGATTTTATTGTTTTTATAGCTGGTATAGCGGACGAGGCGGAAATTAACTTAAAACAGTTTTCGATAGCAAAACGTATATTAGAATTTTCAATATTTTTCAGACAATGTCACTATGTCATTATAAAGAAAAAGCATAATTTTTAAAGGAGTTTCTCTGTCGCCAACAGCTGGACTACAGCAAACAGGCTGACGGTCCACCTGGTGGAAAGCGGTTACCGTCGCCTGTGGACGTTTGCAACACCAAAGGTGTCACCAACACGCTGCCGGCCTCGAAGAAATTTTATAACACCCTTTTTGAAAAACTCCATATTGTAGCGCTGTGCGAACACCTCGGCTGGGAGCCCATTCCAAATCCCCACGGTACGCAAGAGAAACGTTCCACAGAACCGTTGCGTACATGAGCAAAGCGACTCAAGGAAGTGGGGGTAAACTGCCAACCGATGGCGAGCGGTGGGATAGTAGAAAGAGGACGAAGGCACCGTTGTAACCAGTTCTTCGGAACACTCCCCGTTATACAGTCGGTAGAATACGCAGAGAGAAGCAAAGTCTCTCCTAAGGCCAAGCGTATCTAAACCGTCTGTGAGTATGGGATCATCAAGAACGCGAACAGCTCGACGATGAATATTGAATACTGTCAAGGGGATTAAGTTGGTAGGCAGATGCTCCAGCCTAAAGGTGTATAAATATATTTGTTAACATTATATGTGACAAGCATATTTATATTAACATATATTACGATAGATATTAAAATTAGGTCAACTGAATTTCATGATTCTGTGACCCTGGAATATAAGTCTTAAACGTCTGAACTGTCAGTTTAAATAAAATACTCTAAATTAAGACCATTAAAATTTAACAACAAGAATTACCTGTCTGGATGTTGTTTTTGTGCTGTCACAGATAGCACATGTGCCTGCTTCCATTGATCACCCTCCAAGCAGGCCTCCACAATTTCACCAACAAAATATCTGTGGGTTATTATTAATATTTAATTGTTTACGTTACTTTAGTTACTTTATTACCGTCTAGTAATTACTAAAGTATGGATATGTAGCAGTGAGACATAGAGGTTAAATAATACTTCAGATGGCAGAGAGCAGTATTCACTGTTACATGCTAATGTGAACTAATTTATTTGGGAAACCAGTCATTCAGCTAGTACAATATATAGCATAGTGTGTGAGCAGGATAGATGATGTGCGAGTGAGATAGAGCAACTATTAATGCGCGCTCCCGCGTTGCACTAGCCAGTAGTTCATTATCTGCTGCAATGACTAGACTACACATATGCAGCTCCCATAGATACATCAAAAGGAAAATTTTGAGGCAGCAGATAGAAGATTGATCTTAATATCAATTTTAGTTACTAATACATAATTATGTATATTTACGACATAGGAACATGTAGAATTTTTGTGATTTTACTAAGCCACTTTTTTTTTGGAATCTGATTATTATTGATACTGATATATTTAATTATTATTATTATCTGATTATTTATTAATATCAATGCCAGGATGTGACGAACATAATTTTAAGCAATATCATATTTCTCAATGTCAAACTGCATATAGTTATTATGAATTAAAACTGCCTAAAAGTATGTCGTGATATCTTGCTCACTGAAACTATGAGACATAGATTAGTGAAGAACATTTCCAAAGGAACCATTTCAATACTTTTCATTTGAGTACATGCAATTTTACATTCATTTTGTATATGTAATCAGCAGCTAACTATGAGTATCATTAGTTCTACTATTAACAATTCCTTTATTTCAGAAATACAATTAATTTTCTTAACTATCACACAATTAGAATATTAAAAACTAATTATGAGGGTACTTCATCCGCAGAATTATTTAAAACTTGTATCCCAGAAACATATGAAAATCTATGCCAAAAATTATGTATTGGTCACAAGGCAGATACAAAACAAATAAACTCACTTATACATTTAACAAGTGAATACCAAAATACAGTGACAGCTGTATAACTGGGATCTGAAGGAACCTATGTATATGGTGGTGCACCAGGTATCCACCATTTAATCATGATCATTTCATATCATTTCCCATAGCAACAAACCGAAGGCGGCCCTACAGAGAGTACAGTCCTGTGGAACATTGACTTAACTGCACAGGCCACCTGCATCATCAACAACAAGCGAAACAATATATAAAAGAGCAACCGCGGCATGCAGGAAGAGAAGCCGCAACATCACCATAAATACCACACTCTACTCAGTATTCACAAATTCCAAGGCTGAAGCTGCCCTTTGAGGTTCTTAAAATCAAAGCAATTCTCTATTTTAAACTGTATCACTTGGGTAACATTAGAATCCGTCAATATCAAAACATTGTAATTTTCTCTTATATAATAATGAATGTTTGTCTGTATGTCCTTTATAGAATCGTAAACTATACATCCAATTTTGATGAAATTTTGTGTGTGTTTGAGTGGGTCCCGGGATAGTTTAGATTCACAATTGGAACCGGTAGGTTTCAAAACAAATAGGCAGGTTAACATGGGACTTGTCTTATTTATAGAGGGTCCCACTATGAGAGGTCAAAATGTACCATTAGTCATATAAAGACGTGGAAATGTTGACTGGTTGTGCAACTGCACCTAATATATACTGATGTAAGAATTAAAAAAACTCCCACCTGTCTCTGACAAAATTGAAGACATCCTCAGACATCTCCGCAAAAGAACACCTATTGGTCTTCATGGCCAAATACAGTATTGGTATTCTCAACTCCATTGGGAAGTCTCTGAGCATCCTTCTTGCAGCTTTCTCTGATTGCAGAGCCTCTGAGTATGTCAAGTTGTTCTTCCCAGTCATCTCACAGGTCCAGACCATTGAGTTGACCAGGATGATTCTTTCACAATATTCCCTGTGGAGAAAGTAGAAGATATGATTTCGGTAATAATTTGTCTTTATATATATACAAGCCGAGCCTGCGGTTTCACCCGTGTCGTGAGAGAAAATTGTTATATTTTGAATAATTCCCACTACATATATCTTTATAAATTATAGCCAGTGTTATTCTGATGTGTAAACTATATTACTGTAAAGTTTCATTAAAATCGATTCAGTAGTTTTTGCAGAAAGCGTAACAAACATATAACCCGTGCATTGCACCTGGCTCGAAAACTACCCTCGACCCGTTGCCCCGCGCGGGGCCCCGCTCGAGTCATGTGAGACCAGAAGCGTGAGCATCACTGTTGTAGTTGTTGAATGACGATATTCAAAGAACTAAAATAACATTCAATTAATTCGCACCGGGTAGTACATCCATTCTTACAAACTTTCACATTTATTATTTGTATACAGATATTGTTACAGCGCAACACTAGTTCAGTGGCATAGCACTAGCTTCGCGCCTGTGGCCTGTTTTGTTATTTTTCTTTTGGTTTTTTCATATGTTGTATTGAACATGTCGGTGAAGCCAAATCATTGCCAATATTTAGAAATTTAATCAGAAAGTACTATTTGCCGGCAAGTAATTATGTCTGATTAAAATATTTTAATCATGCTAATAAATTTATTATAATTTATGTATTTTGAAATATATTATTGTATATGTGTATATGACTATGTATATTTGTATGTATACATAGTCATATACACATATTTATTTGTATGTATTTATATATTTAACTTATAAATTACTTTAAGTATTGATGTTTCTAGTCCTTTTTCCTGCACCACCTACATCGCCAGTTTAGCTAACAAATTTCTTTAATTTAGGTTGCCTAGAAGAGATTACTTTAATTGTATTGCCTAGAAAATATTGTAAATATGGTTTGTTTTTGTAATTGTATATTTTGTGCAATAAAGTAAATAAAATCTCTCTTTCTCTCTCTACTATTCTACATGCTAAGGCTTTGTTATGAATCAATCCCTTTATGTAAGTAGAATACACCTACGAAACTCTATTCTACTTATATAAGAACTTAGGTTTTTATGCATCATGGTGGGCAAGAGCTAGTATATAAATAACATACATATGTAAATATATGTAAGTATATTAATGCATATATATACATATATATACATATACACATACATACATATATATATATATATATATATATATATATATATAAATTTGTTCGTGTTTGAATGGAATTCAGGATGGTTTAGATTTTGAACTTGGGTCCAGAGGGTGGTGCTAAAATAAGAGTTCTAGATTTTTATTTTTTCAAGGCAGTACATCATCTGCCAGGACCACTGGTATTATTATATAAATGTGAAGGTAAATTTTGTTGTTTGTTCTTTCTTTACAATTTTGGGAATTAAGTGATTATTATGAAATTTTGTATATTTGTACTATTAATACAGAGGATGAAAGTATATATTTTTAGTATCCTAAAAGTCTATTGAAGATATACTCCTAGACAAAACTCTAAACTTAGTGCTTTATGATAGTTATAATTTAAATAGCACTTCAAATTTTAATTATGAAATTTTTTTAAAGTGCAGATAAATATTTATCAATGTCTGAACCATGGACGTATAAAGAACAACGGACAGAATGTTGTATACTAAAACACTGAAGCACCCATAGTAAGCTCGGTCGCCTATGTTTACAGCACACATAACAAAGCAAGTAAGCTCGGCGTCCGCCATTACGCAGCTAGCGTTGATAGAGTACATATGTAGTGAGTTATTAAAATAACTATTTAATTAATCCAACCTGCGTCGTGAAATGTTGTTCCCGAAACACAATACATGATAAAAAAGAACAAGGAATCACTTTCCACAGGTAAAATACTCTTTGACGCTTTATTTTAATTATTTTGTAACCATATTTATTATTGATTTTTGTAAACAAACATTTCTTTGATGAAATTAGTGTTGTCAGCTTTAGGAATAATATTTCTCCAATTTTATAAAAAATAAGTTAGTATGAAATTAAATTGACATAATTAATAGGTACTCTAAAGTTACTTCCAGTGTTACCAACGTGCAAAATAAATCATCTCCCTTATTACCGAAATTCTGAAGTATGTTCATTTACTTTTTTTTTAGGTTCCCAAAAGAAAGCGAATGGAGGAAAGACTGGATTCAGATTATTAGAGAGTGTAGAAGACAGATGGATTGGAATCCAACAAAATCAAGTGTTGTTTGCAGTGAATATTTTCAAACAAGTGAAGTGACACCACAAAAGGAGGATTGGTACGCGTTGTGATTAACAAGCAAAATTAACTTGAAGTTTTACAGGCAGGTTATCAAATTGGACAAGTACATTAACATTCCTTGTATGGAAATTTTATGAGGAGTAAAATCAAGTGAAGTAAAAAGTTGAGGCGTTACGTAGAAAGAGACAAACATATATTTCTCTAGGAAAGAATGAGATGGAATACAATAAATAGATAAAATAATCCGAAGAAAAGATCCGTTGCCAGGAAGACGAAATATAACAGTCACGTCAATCCACCCAACTACCAAAACTCTCTTAGTTTGTAAATATTATTTAACTATCCCATAGCTATGTAAATATATATGTTTGTTTCTCTTATCATTTTAGAAGATTCTTTCATTGACTCTCTTTTTCTATTCGATATCTAAACTCAAGTCGTACGTCGGAGCTGACATACACAATTTAAGAAAAAAAAACTATTTTTAAGCCTTCTATACTTTAAAGACTTAATAGAAGATATTGTGTAGTTTTTATTTATTTAAGTAAAAACCTATTTAAAATAAAAATATTTTGGCAATTTGGTTGTCTTATTTTAACATATATACTATAATCTAATGTATCCTTAATTATTCATAAATTATGAAACTAATATTTATGTACAATGTCAAACGAACTTATTTAATCATATACTAATGTGTAGTGAATATATCAAAATTAAGGTAAAGTTTCTTTGACTGGCAACTCTGGAAATACGCACTCATAGAAATGGGCCGCCATTACGGTGCCTCAATCTGTAAAGTGACAACAATACGTCCATGGTCGGAACAGGAAAATGAAATACTTTTAGAAGGATACAAATTCAGTATTACAAATTCAAATTTTACATGAGTGAGGCTAAGTGGAAATATGACCTTGGTCAGATTAAGCTTTCAATTAATGTATAAATAATTTTTAAGACCATTTGGTATTACTGGCAATGTCTTTTATTTAAAAATTTGATTGGATAACCTTACAAATAATGTTTGTTGGATATCAAAATTATTTTATGATCAGAGGTAATTCAAAGTATAGTATACTACCGGGTTGGGTTTACATATATGTCCCCAGATGATTTCCTGGATGATTTTAATGGTTAATGTGTTTAATTGGTTTTGAGTGGAAAAAATACATATTCAATTAATTATCGAAGTTTGAAATTCACAACAATGATCTGGTAATTTTGTCGCCGAGACTTTTTTACGTTTTTTGATGGCATTTATCGAAATAGGAGACTGTATTTATCCGAAAATTTAAATATGTGGAGTTTTAAACAGTTGGTTAGGTTAGGTTTTGTGTAGACCAAAGCGACTGGTGACCATTCACTATTTATTTTATATATTAGTGAAAAACAGAAGTGAGGTTAGATTGACAAAAACATTAATAACTCAGGAACTATACATTTCCGCCACATGGGAGTTGCAGAATGGGTAAGTTTTCCTCCCTCCCCCCTTCCCCCTCATTACTTATGATTCCGGGGACATATATGTAAACCACACCCACAAAACCTTTTGAACTTAAAGAGAAAGACAACACCTATCTAACTGTTGATAACAGTTAGATAGGTGTTGTTCTTAAGTTTACAAATTTATTACATTAATTACTTTCTTTGAGCACCCTTCTTGACTGACTCAATAATCACCATTTATATCTGAATCCATTGCCCTCTAGCAAAGGCTCTAGCACCCACAATAGTATTAGAGTAATTTAGAATCTAAGCCATAATAACATCAATTTATCAACAGACAGTAATGCAAATAATCTACTGTGGTATTTAGACAGATTTAAAAAACAATTTTAATCTATTACAATAGATACAATACTATGCTATTTCTTATAATAATCAATAACAACCTTGCAAAAACTTCTCTTCAAATTATTATCTGATGTTATGACATGACATTTAAGAGAAATGTTATAAAAAATTTCAAGGCTAGTAGTGTTGATGATTTCATTGATTTATCAAACCTTTATAGGCAATGGTGACCAGTTTCCATCACATAGCATTGCATCAAGTAGCCTGTTTACCTGACAATAAGAATGATCTGATAGTTTTAACAAAACTGTGCATATTGTGTTTAGTAATATGTGTTCTATTGGTAAACATATAATAAGAATTATGGTATAGTTAATAAGGTTAAAATTGTTCTCCAGTACCTAGTTTTAACTATTTAGAAAAAGAAGGTGATCTTTAAGCTTAACAACAGTATAAAAGATAAAACCTTATTCTTTAGTTGATAGTGAGAAGTAGAATATCATATAGGATGGGGTTAAGTTGCGCATTAAAACTTGAGACTCATGATTAGTACAAGGATTTAAAAACCGCGGAAATGTTCAAATAAAGTGATAAAGTGACGCGGCTGACAGAAATAGTGAATAATCGTGTCACGCTCGCGTTGTTCCGCGACCCGCCGCGCGTTAACAATGTCAACGGTCTTCAACTATCTACAAATGCGGTCAAACATAGGAAAATTGCAAAAATTCGCCGAAAATACAAAACACAAACAATACTCACTCATAGTCTTTGAATATCTCGTCAGTAATTTCGCAGTGAAAGACTTCATCGTCGTCCCTGAGGTACTCCGACGCCGTCGATTTCTGAAAGGCTTTTCTCTTCAGCAGAGGCATGCTGAGAATTCGCGGGTCGTCTCGGTGGGAAATACGTTACACTGCCCTAAACATTAACACTTTCACACAATAAACTCAATTTGTCACGGCTCGTCGATATCTACATCCCAATAGATCTCACATGAGGATTATTCTATGTTAAACAAAATTATTTCAATCGGAAAATGTTGCGTGGTTTCAGTTGACAAGCCAAAAAACGGCGCGCTGGGCGCTTCTTTTATTACGCCAGAAACATATGAACGGTTGACAGGGTTTCAAAATAAACCTACCATTTTGGTAGAACTAAAATATATTGGGTTAAAAGTAAAATAATAGTTTACTTGTTATTCATATCTATTAAGACTATAAATTGTATCATAAGAAGACCAACTTCTATGTTATGTATTATCCCTATAAAGGAGTAAATGTTTAGTGTTTTGTTTAATTTCAGTTTTTATTTGTATAGATGATTCTTTTTGTTTTGTTTTTTTAGGAAGTTGGTCCTTCGCAAACTAGTTTTTTTTAAATATTTTATTTAATTAGAATAAGGTCTAAGGAAACTTAGCCCTTAGTGGGGCGAGTATGTTAAACCTATATACAGCCTTTATCTTGCATTGCTGGCGAGATAAAGAAAGACTAAAAAATATATTTGAAAATTTGACGTTTATGTTTGGAATTCGTGAAATTATTAATTCGTGATTGTAAAAAATATGTATTCATATAAGTTTACCTAAAATATATTATAACATTGTTTCAATTGAAAATCCGGAGTTTCCTTAAAATACCACGGCCACCCTCGGTACCTACCAGCAATTTCTCCATATTTATTATGAATGATATTTTAAAACTAATGTGACAAAAAAGTATTTTAATCCGCGTTTTTATATGAACATTATTTAAGAACCTATTATAAAATGTGGCAACTGACAGATCTGTTGCTCAGTTCTGGACAGATTCAATACAGAGTCAAATGTGTATTTAATATTTATAAACTGTTTACTGGTGTTTAGTGTATCTATTTGTTAAATTAGAAAAAAATAGTGGTTTACATTTTATGTAAGTCAATTAAAAACAGTGTGTGTTCCTAAGTGACAAACTTAGTTTTTGAAACATAACAGATAGTTCGCATGTGGATATTCACACTATTTCAAGCGATTAGGATAACTAAGATGTAAACCTGAATTATTAAAATAATATAAGTGTGCCTAAAACGCTAAACTATTACTCATAAGTCTTCACTAATCTTGTTTTGTCAAATTTTTTATTAAATAATGTTTTGCATGCATTCATGCAGTAATAGTTGTTGTTTTATTTAAAAAAAAAATAGTAAAATAAATATTTGAAACATAGCAGCACTAAAAACCGCTGCGTTCAGCAGTACTGTAATAAACCTGTATATCGTTTCAGTTTACATTTGCATTGCGTTTTAAAAATGTGAATAAAAATCACGGGGGCTAATTTGAACCAGTATATTCCAAAAATGCAATTTTTAGAAATTCCTCTGTCGGTTAGACCGTCACGTGAAAACTCTAGAGCGGATGGTATTAAAATCGGCTAGCTTAGCTAATTTGGTCTTATTTCCTTGGCCTGCCATTGTGGCTAGTTTAACATAGACAAAAGACGATTTGAAGTTGTCAAAAATGTCAACAGTTAATACCGTCAAGAGAGTTTTTGGCGGGAACTGAAAGGAGACGTTGTACTGTGCAGTTTTATTTTCTAAAAATGTGTAAAAATACTCTAAAATTAAATAGTTGTAGGATATTGATAGTTTTTTGAGTAGTAATTATGTGTTTTTGTGAGAAATGTGAACTGTATAGTCAAATGTGGCCTTTCGAGTTTTCACAAGAACTCTGTTGAATGTCGTCGGTTGTAGCCTACAGTACAACTTCGCTACTATAGAAGACTTTACAATTTATACATCAAAATTGGCTGTATGGACTGAGATTCCTTTGCCTGCCTTTATAGCGAGTTCTACTATTTCTACTACTACTGTCAACATACCGTCAACCGCGAGTTTTTGGCGGGAACTGAAAGGAGATGTTGTGCAGTTTTTTTTAAATGTGTAAAATTACTCTAAATCGAAGAATAGTTGTAGGATATTGATAGTTGAGTAGTAATTATGTGGTTTTTGTGAGAAATGTGAACTGTATAGTCAAATGTGGCCTTACGAGTTTTCACAAAAACTCCGTTGAATGGCGTGGGTTGTAGCCTACCTACAATACAACTGCGCTACTATACGAAGATTTACACATCAGACTTGGCTGTATGGACTAAGATTCCTTTACCTGCCATAGTGGCGAATTCTACTTTAAAAAAAACCGTCAACCTCGTCAACTCGTGTCTGTGGTCTGTGTCAATCACAGCTGCTTCGTGTTTTCGGCCTGTTTTGTTCCGTAAAATTGGACACTACAATATTTAAAATGTACTCTGTGATATAAGTTATGTTGAGCTGGTAGAAAGGGTTATTGTAAGCAAATGGTGAATTATATAAAGTTTGTAAAATGCCAAAAGAACAATACCGTGAAACATTCGTCGGGAGAAAAATGTAAGGTTATGTTTACAATTACAAACATTGTTATTTCAATTAAAACACATCTTATCTAATATAATAATAAAAACTTGCTTGATTTTATCCTATCCGTAGTTTCTGATGGCCTGAAGAGAATGTTGCCTTAAGTTCTTATCCTTCTATAGTTCGTATACCCTAACATTTGTTACCTTGTTGGATCACCACATTGATCAGAAACTTTGATGAAATCATTGTGAAATCCCAACTGAGTCTTGATGATAAGTTTAGTTTTAATGGTAACCAGCTCATTCACAAGGTCTTGAAAAAGAAATATACAAATATTCAAAGAAAATTGCCTTAAAACTTATATATTAGAATGAATGATTTCGTTTTGGTCTAGTAGATAAGATAGATAGTTAACAATTTATTGCACACCAAAACATACAGTTACAAAAACAAACCATATATTCAATACTTTGTAGGCAATACAATACACAGCCTTATCATCTCTTAATCATCCTAAATTAATGGAAATGATGATGTATGTGGTGCAGGTAAAAGGGCAATAGATATATAAATACTTAAAATAATTTAAGAATTAAACATATACATACATACAGACATAGTCATATATATACACATAATTTTTATTTATTTATTGCATGAGTTCAATAGACAAGCAGATGGCCCACCTAACGGAAAGCGGTTACCATCGCCTATGGACATTTGCAACACCAAACATGCTACAAATGCGCTGCTGCTCTCTTAAGGGAGACTGGAACCTGGTCACTAATACCGGAACACAACTCAAAGTTATCATGGCGACATACTTTAGACCAGGGGTGGTAGCCATCCAGTCGGGCAAATGCCCTACCTACCACCTGGCAAAAATTAAAAGAAATCTAAAAAAAAATCATTGCTTACATAGTGTATTCCAGTTTTTTTTAACAGCTTCAATGTAAAGACAAGGCATGTTTTGAATTTTATAATATTATAGATATACTTCAAAATACATTAGTTGTAATAAATATAATAGCATAATTGGTGTGGTGTTAATTAGACATAACTATTTTGAGGACAAATAGTGTTTTCATAAAGTTTCATAAATTTTTGAATGTTGGCAAGGATTTAGCCTCTCTGACGGTAAGAGCAGCATGTTCCAAATGACGGCATGCACTGTAAAAGAATAGTGACAGTTATCAGTACTATATAATCACAACTTAAGTTTTTTGGCACTTTTAGTGGGCAAAAACTTTAGGACAAATCTGTATATTGGGTATGAGTTAATTTCATATCAATTTTCTCTTCACCCTATTAGTTGTGTTTGTGACCTTAATCCAAAGCCTTGACTAAGATATACTAGTAATATCATGGCAGGCTTATAATTTACACTGTCATAAATCTAGTATATTACAAATTGTTCATTGTAGTTTATTTATTTATTTTAATATTATTTCTAGCTCCCATGTGACCTTTAATGTAGACAGTGCACCAGCTATACAGCAGGCTGCGCAAATACAGGTCATTACCAAAAACTTGTACGCTCAGGATGGCCAGAGAGTTCCTGCAGCTTATGGTGTACTGGATAGAAGAATGGTAGTATTAATTTTCATTTAAATTTTACTAATGTCAAGCATGATGTCCAAAAGTTCTTTTAGGAAGAGAAACAACCTCATTATTTATATTTTGAAAGTAATAATTTTAAAAAGATGTTCTGATATCTTTTATCTATAAAAATTTAAATTATAAATCGGAAGAATGCAATCTATAACACGTGGATCAATAAGTCCCGGGACTGACACATTAATGGTGTTGCCAGCAAAAGTTCCGCATGATTTTTCATAAGTACCAATCTTCAAAAGATATCTGTTAAAATTTCATGACATTCTGATGTTTGGTCCACGAGTTAGAGTGATTTAAGCGACGTTAGTCTTGATATATCCAAAACAAAGGATTCGAAACAATTTCGTGTGTTGATTTATGATTGCTTTTTGATGAAAAAAAACACCATGCATGCTCAACAATGGCTTGAAAAGTGTGACGGGGACTCTGCTCCATCAAATCAATCATTTGTTGGTGGTAGCTGAGTTTAAATGTGATCGTACAGATATCAAAGATGCTGAACGCTCCGGCCAGCCAAATGAGGTGGTTCAACCGGAAACCATAAAAAACTCCGCCAAATCGTTTTTGAAAACCGTAAATTAAATTTTCGTGAGATAGCTGGCATCTTAAAGATATCATACGGCAGTGTGTATGCTATTTTGCATGAATATTTGTCTATGAGGAAGCTATTGTCAAAGTGGGTGCCGCGTTTGCTCACGGTGGATCTAGAACGATAAACTGTCCTTGACTCCGAGCGCTGTTTGAAGCTAAGAATTGGCTTCGAATTGCTTCCGCACCCACCATATTCACCGGATCTGGCCCCCAGCGACTACTACCTGATTGCAGATCTCAAAAAATGCTCTAAGGAAAGATATTCTACTCCAACGAAGAAGTCATCGCCGAAACAAATGCTTATTTCGAGGTCGAAGATGAATCGTCCTACAAGAAAGGTATTGAAATGTTAGAGAAGCGCTGGACTGATTGTGTTGCTCTTGAAGGAGACTATGTTGATGAATAAAGTGAAATTTTGACAAAGAAATGTTTTTTTCTTGGTTAGTCCCGGGACTTACTGATCCACGTAATATAGAGACAATATTGTAGTAAGTTGTAGTAGTAGATGAACAAGTGGTATTGAATTGTTTATACATATGTTGAAAGTCAAAGGCATTACGATGAGCTTCTGCAATACACCTCTGAGCTAGTACATAAGTATCACATCAAATTTTTTGTCATTCAATTGTAATAGGCGAGAAATGAGACTTATAGTACAAAAATACAGTAATGCCTCTATGGATATTGACTTAGCAAAGAGGGGTAACATGAAAATGTCCCAGTATGTCTGCTAATAAAATGAGGTGACCGAGGCCAATCTCATCGGATTTTTAATGAATATGTCCGAATCAGAAGTTTTGAATGAGGCAAATCTATTGGAAAAATGAAAATGGATCTACACCTGCTACAATTCTGACAAACACTTTTCACGTCATCAACTTTCATTAATCATTTCTTATATTTCTTTTAATAATTTATTCTAAGTTAAGTAGTTAATTAAGGTGTTTTTTTTAATATTTTTTAAGTTAATTTAATTTTCCAGGGTACCAACCAAAAAGTGTCCAATTGTGACACCTGTGGCCTAGATCTGTCCGAGTGTGTGGGCCATTTTGGATACATAGAACTGGCATTACCAGTTTTTCATGTGGGTTACTTCAGGTCTATTATCACTATACTCCAAACAATATGCAAGGTAAGTTATTTGAAATCTTAATTTTATTATCATAGAAGTACACAATACCCTCTAGGGAAATCTCGCGCTTTTTCGAGCTAATTAAATAAATTTATTAAAATTAAAAAAACACACACACACGCAAGAACACACAACAAACACACATGCACTCTCTCTTTCTCTCTCTCTCTCTCTCACACACACACACACACACATACACACAAATGCATATTTATATTTGTATGTATGTAAAATATTCAAATGTAGTTGTTATGTTATGTAAGTAAGATAGAGCTACTTTCTAGGTTTTGCCGTAAGCCATGGGGAAATCTCTAGTTGTTATTAAGTTTAATTAATTGTTATAAAACCATTCTCCAAATCAGGATTGCGCCAAAGTGGTCCTTCCGGAAGCGATGAAGAGAACTTTTCGACGGAAATTCATGAATCCAGAACTCTCTTATCTCTACAAGAAGACATTACGAGCTGCGGTCCTGAAGAAGGCTAAAACCATCACAAAATGCCCACATTGCGACTCGCTGAACGGCACAGTCAAGAAGAGCTCTGCGGGAATATTGAAGATTATACATGATAAATACAGGAATAAGAAACCCACAGATCCGATAGTTCGGAAGGTTTTGAAAGATTTCAATGAAGCAAAGGAGTCTAATAAGGAGTTGGCGACAATGATTAATAGTGGGCTGATCATTGATCTCAGTCCTTTGGAGGTGAGGATATCTATCACAAATACATATATATTATGACATCTGTTTTGCATTACTTAGGCAGGCAGGCGTATACATATACATATGCTATAGCGTCATAAGAAGCTAAGGTTTTCAAATTGGACAAGTACATTAACATTCTGCCTGTAACACTTCAAGTTAAAATTTTGTTGCGATTCATTTTGTCACTTGGCAGTTAAAGATTTTCCACTTGTCTGTTGCGATTCGTTTTTCTACTTGCCCGTTGCAATTCGTTTTTCCACTTATCCATTGCCGTTTGTTTTGCCACTTTTCCGTTGCAATTCGTTTGTCCGTTGAAGTTTCACTTCTAATATGTGTCCCAGCACACATTTCGTTGTTATATTTTGTGAAATTATTGTCATCGTTACAGGTGTTAAGCCTGTTTCGTCGTATACCCGATGAAGATATCCCACTGCTGGGTATGAACATCAGGCTGTCTCGGCCCGAGGATTTGATCCTCACCAGACTTCCAGTACCGCCTCTCTGCATCCGGCCCAGTGTGGTCTCAGATATAAAGGCAGGAACGTATGTATATTTCCGACTGCATTTTATAAAATATTTTTAAATTTCTTTTTTTTATTAATTGTCCCACTACAAATAGCAATTTAAAGTGTAGTGTGATAAGTAATAATAAAGAATACATTTTTTTTTATTGCATGAATTCAGCAGACATGCAGACGGCCCGCTTGATGGAAAGCGGTTACCATCGCCTCTGGACATTTGCAACACCAAAGGTGCTACAAATGCGCTGCTGCTTTCTTAAAGGAGACAGGAACTTGGCCACTAATGCCGGAACACAATTCAAGGTTGTTATGGCGGCATTCTTACGACCAGGGGTGGTAGCTATCCATACGGACAAATGCCTATTACCTTTTCTCCGTTCCTGCACGGATAAAAATGTGTCCACAATGTTATAGGTTACTACTTTTGTAGTGAAACTACAGGGTTAGTCCTAGTTGTAAAGAAGATAAAAAGCTCTGATGTAGCCATTTTGCAGTAATGAAGATGACCTGACGATGAAGCAGTCCGAGATCCTGTTGATCAACGACGTGATCTCGCGGCACATCGCGAGCGGCGGCAAGAGCGAGCTGGTGCAAGAGGACTGGGACTACTTGCAACTGCACGCCGCCTTGTACATCAACAGCGAGATGTCCGGCATACCGCTCTCTATGCAGGTCTCTATATACATAGATAACACTTTATTGTACACCATTACAGATAAACTTACGAACTAGTAAATAATCATAATCTAATTGGGTACAAAGGGCGGTCTTATCGCTAAACAGCGATCTCTTCCAGACAACCCCAGGAATGAATTGAGATGATAATGGCGATGGTGGTATACGTAACATATAGTACGAACTACTTACATTTTAATAATAAATACATAAATGATATATATACATATATGAAGAAATTTTATATATTACATAGATATATACTTAATATACATACCATACAATTACATATCTACAAAATATATAAATGAATTTAAATATCATATTCCAACGACAGGTAGTATTTTTTGATCATAGTTTAGAAGAATATTGTGATTAGGAGTGGCGATGGTGGTATACATAACTATTGTATGATTACTTACATTTGAATAATAAATATATAACTATACTATATATACACATAATTTATATACATATACAAGATATGGTAATAATATGCAACTATTTAAACATAATAAACATATAACTATATGCAATATAATATCTACTAATTATTAGGTACAACTCGACCAAAATGTCTAGAAATTGAACTAATTTTTTTTCATTCTGGCAATATTCTATTTTATCTGCAGTCACCGTCAGTGAATCATAAAAAAAGCGAATTTGTCAATGTTATTTAAATTTTAACGTTGATCTGAGTCTAAAATCCGCTAAACAATAATTAAATACGCATATAAATTTAAACCTTTAGTGGGAAACTTACCAGCCAATAGACGGCGCTGTACAATAATTGAGGTCGCAAGTGATTCCCAAAACGTTCAAAGAATATGTACAAATTTCCAAAAATTATGGGTAAGCCCAGGCTTACCCATAATGCTCCTCGCAGGCCCAGCCTGCGAGGAGCAACAATAGCTTCGCTGAAAGCTATTGTTATAATTGAAATCCACGTATGTAGTGACGGCATGCGAAGCGGGCGGGTATCAGCTAGTTTTCATATAAGGCTGCCTGTATAACATTTTTAAGAGGAGTGAAATAATACAAGCGTGGTTCACAATCGTTATTTTTTTTCTTTTTTTTTAAATTACTCCTATATTATATCATAATGATATTGTTATATTTCAGCCCAAGAAACCGGGCCGTGGTTTGGTCCAGCGGTTGAAGGGCAAGCAGGGAAGATTCCGCGGTAATTTGTCAGGGAAGCGAGTGGACTTCTCCAGTAGGACTGTCATATCTCCAGACCCTAACTTGCAGATCCAGGAGGTGACATAATTTTCTAGTTTTAAATTTAAATGTTTTAAATGATGAATGTGTATAAGTATATATTAAATTTTTTTTCATCACACTAGATCAAGAAGCATTCTTTTGTTGCTTGAAGACATTTACCAGAAATTGATTCTGTAGCATTATTGAATGGTGACTTGTAAAATATTATACTAATTCATTGTTACGAGCTACAGGACTCGAATTAAAACGCCGTTGGAATTAATATAAAATTTATTAGAACTATACAAACACGTATACCACAGGTACAAATATAACTGGACGGAACCAGTATAAACTGCACAATTCAATAACACGCGCATAGTCCGTCACTATATAGCTAATCGAATGTACGTCTTGCTCGTATCGTAATCGTCGCTTGACTGCCGATCTCTCCATGGGGCCATTGCTGCACCGATACAATATGACTGTCAGCCCGCATAGATCGGATTTCTTAGAATCAGTTCGACACGCCTGCCTAATGTCTGCCATAAAAGATGACAATACACAATGGACTATTTTTCTAATTACGAATTTTACAAACACAAAGTAAACAAAATAAGTCAACATGTAACAATATAAAGCTGAAGAGTTTGTTTGCTTGAATGTGCTAAGCTCAGGAACTACTGGTTTGATTTGAAAAATTCTTTCAGTGTTACATAGCCCATTTATCGAAGAGGGCCATAGGCTATATATCATCACACTAAGGCTTAAACCTTTTTTTTAACTAGTCCACGCGGACTTCGTTCGGACACGGAAGTCGCGGGCAGATCAAATAGTACAAGTAACAAAAATCAAACTCGTTACTCAGCAAGTGTTTTGATGTATTGCATTAATTAATATTACTATATTATTTATTAATTTTATATTATATACTGTGGCTATCCTCGACAAGAGACTAACAACGATCATGTTCATGACCATTAGTGACGTTTTTGACATAACCATAACGACCGTGGTCGCTATGTGGAACGGCAGACGGAGCATTTTGGGCGTTTTGAGATACAAAAGAAACGCGCTCTATATGAAACCTTCTTTTGACCCTGGTTTATTTTGAAGAGCAAGTATTCACACAGGTTACATTGCATAATATTTTTGTCTAGGCGTTATTGCTCTCTGGAAAATTTCAATGGCCATCATCAGCAAAATTGTTACCGCGGTTTATGCGTTAAAGCGTAACAGACAATGTGACAGAGTTTTTTTATCCATTTTGAATATTATCTCCCACTCTTATTACACATTTTCATTCCAAGGCTTAGTTTTGAAGTAGGTAACGTATTTATTGTTGGTTTTATTAAAATTTATTTATTTGTTTTACTAATTGAATATTACATAAATATAATTAGTTTTATTAATTATTATTGTTACGCGTGCGGGACTCGAATTAAAAATGCCGTTGGAATTACTATAGAATTTATTGGAACTATACAAACACGTATAACACAGGTACAAATAACTGAACACAATCAGTTCAAACGTAATGCGCAATTCAATATCACGCGCAAAGTCCGTCACTATATAGGTTATCGAATGTACACAAGTCTCGCCTTGATCGTGGTTCTCACTAGACTAACGATCTCTCCATCCTTTATAATGCACCGATGTCATATGTCTACCTGGCAAACGTCGACGCAATTTCACAGAAAACGTAATCCGCACACCTGCGTAATTATGCCTGCGAACGGCCATAAACGAGTACAATACACAATAGGCAAATTTTAAACACAAAGTAAACAAAAGAAGATAGTGATAAAACAGTTCAATGTTATTAGCTCAAACGCCGCGGCAGGTAATAAATGTGCTTTGTCTACAGGTATGCAGGAGGCCCAACTTGTAACATTATTTATTATTTCATTAACAAAATATGGTCGTTTTGGTCTTACGCCAAAGGGAAGGTTTGCACTGAAAATCAGTGTCGGATGTAATTCCGGCACAGCAGTATGCTGAGTGCAAACCTTGTTTGCTGAAAGTGCTGCATACCAATTCTCAAAATATGCTCTGTGTATAATAATATATAAGGAATGTAATTACGTCACTATTTCTTCAAATAAAGTTTTTCTTTCTTTTCAGGTAGGTGTTCCAGTTCACGTTGCCAAAATCCTGACGTATCCTGAGAAAGTGTTTCCGGCGAATTTGCAATGGCTTCGGAAGCTGGTCTGCAACGGTCCCGACGTTCATCCGGGGGCTAACTACGTGCAACAACGCGGCTGGAAGAACAAGAAGTACCTCAAGTACGGGAACAGGGAGAAGATTGCACAAGAGTTGAAGGTTGTGCATGTTACAGTTTGGCCTAATAGAGTAAAATTTAATAGGGGGCGCCACTTGTGCTTACTTATAAGTGTAAGTGCATATTTTTCAGTTACCACGTGCTAACAACGATGAAGGAAAACATCGTGATGTAACCCGCACATCGAGATAACTGATGTGTCAAAGCTGCCAAGCCTCCTTGGGCAGGCGTGGCGGGTATACCGTCCGTTCCCCCTACAATGGAAGGTTCGAGCCCAGCAGTGGGGCATTTATGGGCTGATATTATTATTGCGCACACTTCTCTGAACTCTAGCAACCCCAACATTAAGATTGAGTAATCTTGTTACTTACGTAGAAACTCTAAGTAATACGTCGAATATATTGCAAGTGTTAAGTTGGTTTATTTACGAGTATGATATATGCATATTGTCAACATAACCTATGATGTTTACTTTAATAATATTTAGTAATCTAGTGCTTTATAACACATTGTAGTTAATAAAAGAAGCTATTACAAAGCTTTCATGTTGGAGTTCTTTTGTAAATATCATCAGATAAAAAATAAAAAAAATAAATGTTTGAAAAAACAAAAAAAAAACAAATTCTACTACACATAAGGATGTCTGGCGGAATTTGAAGCAATTTTCTTATTATTCTATTATATTCTTCTAATTGTAATATTTTGTTAATTTTTCTTAGTTATTTTTCTAGCTCTAAAAGTTCAATTTATCGATATTATTTTAATGTTGACACATTTGAAAACTGCTGCATATGAAACTTCGTAGTGGTAAATCCATATTTACAATAATGTAGATGAATTGAACTTTGTTTATAATTCACTGATGTAAGAATATTGTTGGGAGCCAAAGAAATCAGTTCATGTTCTAGATGTTATAGCCAGGCTATACGACAATATAAAAATGCAGGTTTTCAAGGCTATATAATTCTAAGTAACCTTACATGATTTGATAAAAGTAATTTTACAGTGTGGTGATATCGTGGAGCGCCACCTGGTGGACGGCGACGTGGTGCTGTTTAACCGACAGCCCTCGTTGCACAAGCTCTCCATCATGTGCCACAGGGCCAAAGTTCAACCACAGAGGACCTTCAGGTGAGGTATTATAGTTTGTGATACTGTTACTTGAGATTATTATTATGTACTAGGATATTTATTTATTTGGCACATAAAACAAGAAACGGCTAAAAGTTACATGTTTCATATTATATCTAAATCATTACATCCAAGCTGTAACTCTAAACATGTGAGCACATAATGTACCTTACATTGACAAGATATTTAGGGGTTAATATTATTAGTATGACTTATTACAATGTTAGTTTTACAGTGGTTAGGTAACAAAATTATTATGCAATTATGCCAGAAATATTGGTGCAAATAACCCGAATTTCACATTTAAATTTAAAGAAGGAACAATTAAAAATATCAATGGATCTATTTGTACTTGAAATCTCATTATATAGCCTCTGCACATTCTTGTGGCGGCATTATAAAAGGATGTGTTATTTTTAAAAAGTTGAAGAGAAAAGAGTCGAGGTGATGTATTACGAGTTTTTTGTAAGACGCATAGTTTCCGAGATATCGCGAAAAAAGTGTTTTCGCCCCTTTTTCCAAGATGGCGGCCGGGGGACAAGGGTGGCGACCCCACAAACTTGAGGTTAAGCTTCTATGGACCCCCCACACATGTCCCAAAAATAAAATTGCGTCCTCTAACAAATGCAAAGCTCATGTAACATTTCAATGGAGTAGAAAATTTTCCGCAGGATACCCGGGAAAAAAAGTAGAGCAGACTTTAAGTATAAAATTTACTATCGATCAGCGAAAACCGCATCGAAATCGGCCTAGTAGTTTTTATGTGAATCCCGAACAAACAGATAAACCAACAAATAGACAAGAAAAAAAATGGTCTCTGTCGTATGTGTAGTCTATTCCATTTTTTTTAAATAGCTTCAACATACAGACACGGCTTCTATACAGCGTGATTATAATTTTTATAATATTATAGATTTACCCGTATATTATCATTAGAGTTTACCCCGCGGATGCGTCGCGGGTTAGTCTCTTGTTTATAGAGCAAGTGATACAGGTTATATAATATTACATTTTTATGTATTTGCCCACGGAACATTCACTTCATTTTATATCGCTAATTATACGATCCCCCGTCTATCTGTCAACAAAATAAATTATAAAACTTGACCAAAAAGGCCAAAATGGTCTAAAATTCTAAATGACCAAAAGACCACAGTGAACGACATGGCCAAAATGACGGAATAGGCAAAAACGACCAAAAAGGCCAAAATGACCAAATAGGCTAAAATGACCAAATAGGCCAAAATGACCAAATAGGCCAAAATGACCAAAGAGGCCAAAATGACCAAAAAGGCCAAAATGACCAAATAGGCCAAACGACCAAAAACCAATTCTGTAGATGGTTCAAATTTGTACAATTTGTTGAAGAACATCAGGATGACTAATTCGAATCAGGAAAATTGAAACACTTAAACATCTATTAAAAGTGAACAAGGTTCCAAAGCCATATTCAATATAGAAGATATTCTTACGGACTGAACGTTTCTTTAAGAACCATAAAGAAACATTCAAGCTTACTCTAAATCAATATGAATAAGACGGGTAGTCTTTAACAACCATCCTTTGTTGATTAGATTCAATGAATGCGTGTGCACCCCGTACAACGCAGATTTCGATGGCGACGAGATGAATATGCATCTACCGCAGACAGAGGAGGCGCGTGCCGAAGCACTCATCCTCATGGGGGTAGGTACCAGTGCACTCATGCAGTTAACGCCATTCATATTACATACAAGCAGACCTTTTTTGGTGGCACGTGGGGGCACGCAGTGCCTTTAAAGAAATTTCAAAAATATCGAAAAATTGCCATATAAACTTTAAAAAAATAAAGAATTTGGAAAAAATGGAAAAATCAATTTCGGTAACCCTTACAAAAATTAAACTCCGAACCTCTATACTGTGATGTTTTTGATAGGGTAATTGCCCGAGTGGATGGCTACCACCCCTGGTCTAGAGTATACCGCCACAACAACCTTGAGTTGTGTTCCGGCTCTAGTGACCAGATTCCGGTCTATCTTAAGAGAACAGCAGCGCATTTGTAGCACCTTTGGTGTTGCAAATGTCCATAGGCGATGGTAACCGCTTTGTATCAAGTTGGCCGTCTGCCTGTCTGCTGAACTCCTGCAAAAAAAACTAATTTTTTTCCTCAAAACACAGTGGCAAGGGGAGGGGGGACAAAAAACTACAGACTTACAACTTCCAAGAATTAGCGTGCCCCCAAAAAAGAAGTGACAAAAAAACGCCTGCATACAAGTAACTAGCAACCGCCTAGAACATTGTCTGCGTGTCTTGAATTGCATTAAAACTAAACGAGTCAATTATACTAGCTTCATAAATCTTTTGTCTTAGAACAAATCGAACCTGGTAACACCACGCAACGGCGAACTGTTGATCGCGGCCACCCAGGACTTTATCACTGGTGGCTATCTCATCACCCAGCGTGACACTTTCTTTACTAAAGAACAGGCGCAACAGTTGGCAGCGTGTCTCATATCCGGGCCCGACGCCAACATGAGAATCGATATGCCGCCACCCGCTATCCTTAAGCCCAGGGTGCTTTGGACTGGGAAACAGATATTCAGGTAACATTAAAAATAATGGTCAAAAACTATTTTCTTAATAAATCATGAACAATGGATAAAATATTGCCGATTTTTTTAAATTATTTGATTAATGAGTGCATGGATGCTCACATGTTTATGAGTGCATACCTGCTCACGAGTGTATGAGTGCGTACGTAAGTAAGTTAATTTTAATAGATTCGTCAATTTTTCAAAGTAACCCTGTATTTAAATTATTGTATTGGTCTTACTCACTGCTGAGAAACGACTGCGATATTAGTATATTTTATAATACTTAATCATTGTATGAAACAGTTCTCTCTGTAACCAGCTTATTGGTATATTTAGAGGGGATGTCAATCCTTTGCAGGTGTCTTATTACCCCTTTGAATTTGAGTGTACTATTCTTCACGCCGCCGTAAGACGTCATAAAACCTTCTTTCCTCTGTTGGTGTTTTACACGAATTCTTGGAAGCCATTAAGCTGGCCATTTAACGATTTTAAAAACCAGTGGGTGGCATGTTGCTAGGGGGCAATGTCTAATTTACAAATGGATGAAGATCAGCCAGTCGGGAAATGCGCCAGTCGTGTTCTGACACAGTGCACATTCGGAGCGAATATCTCATAACGACGAAGTTCGCGATTTATGTGATAACGATTTTCTGCTTTACGGTTTGGTTTAGTGGTATTCAGCTATACTTATAAGAACTGTAAATTACGTGTGTATATTTCTAATAAGTCGTGGTTGCCTAATGGCTAGCGCACGCGTCCCAAACTCAAACGGCGCGGGTTCGATTCTGGCTGGTACGCATGCACCATTTAGTCAGTTTTCTGATCTAATGTGCATATTGTCACAATTACCACGTGCTAACAAAGGTGAAGGGAAACATTGTGATGCCATGCATGAACTTGGACATCGAGATCAAGGGTGTCCGGGATACTGTCCGTTGCCCCTATAATGGGAGGCCCGAGCCCAGCAGTGGAACATTTATGGGCTGATATTATTATACTTCTAACAACCTTTGTGATAATTCCAACGGCATTTTTGAATTTACATCCTAGAAATCCCCCACAAATTCGTAACAATATAAAGGGACTAATCATCATATACCTTCCTTTGTAGCCTTATCATGAAACCAAATAAGAAATCTGAGGTGAAAGCAAACTTAGAAACAAAAGGAAAAAATTATACGGGAAACAAGGATATGTGCGTGCAAGACTCTTGTAAGTTATTACAAAACCGCCATTTATTATTAGTCTACTATGGATTTATTATTTAATATATGTCTGTGTATTTTTCTATATAATACTTTAGCGAAATGCAAACATCAAAGATACCTTATATCAGATTTTCACTCGCCGTCCCGACACGCTAGTAGTTGAATCGTTATCTTTTAATTTTACTCGTTTTTGAAGTGATAACTTCTTATGAGAGGGTAAACCGCTTCGTTACGTAATGCGTTACGGCGCCAGTCTGTCTGGTTTCCCTTTCTCTCGCGCATACGGCAGCGGTAGTCAGGCTCCACCTCTCTCACTCAATCCACAGCGCTAGCCGTATTTCTTCTAATGTACATATTCAAGAATTGTAACTAAGACTAAAATATATTTTATAATCAAAAGATTTTAGTAATAAATAACCTTTCTTTACATTTTAATATACATAAAATTCAAATAATAACCTAAGCTTTTCTCAAGTTAAGCAATTTCAATATTTAATACGCAACCGCACACCGTCTGTTTTTTGATATTTTCCTTTTACAGAATAGGCAACAGACCGCTCCTGGGTAAATTCCCGCGGTATTCCCGAGATTATTGATATCACACATTTTATCAGTGAAAAATCACATTGAAATTTTAAATCATTCCCAGATTTTTTTTTCCGTTACATTCCTAAGATAAAAAGTAGCGCAGATTTTAAGTCTTAAGAATTTTTCTATCGATCAGCAAATACCGCATCGAAATCAACAAACAGACAAGAAAAAAAAAATTGCAACATGTTCTCCATCGTTTATATAGTTTATTCCAATTTTTTAATATTATCAGATTAAAGGAGTATGAAAAGAAAAGACATATTGTACCGAGTCCAAACAATTTGGAGAAGGTGAAAGTAAACAGAGATTGACCATCATTTATCCGTGCAGGAACGGAGAAAGACTGCAAATTCCTGCGGCCGGGTGGCAGTGGGGTATTTGCCCGTCTGAATGGCTAACACCCCTGGGCTGGAATATGCCGCCATAACAACCTTGAATTCTTTGGGCCGTCTGCCTGTCTGCTGAACTCATGCAATATTTATTTTTATCTTAGACTGCATTTTCACTTAACATCAAAGTGTCATGTCGGTCAAACGCAAACCTATACATGATAAAAAAAAAACATCCGACCAAGTTGAGAACCTCCTCCTTTTGGAAATCGGTTAAAAAAGCTATATCCATATGTGAAATTTGATTTCCTTCAAATCGGATGTATTATTGTTGTAGACGTAATAGTAAGGAACTCGGAGCTTCTCTGTGGGTCTATGGACAAAAGCACTTTGGGATCTGGCACCAAGACAAGTATATTCTACATTCTACTCCGGGATTGGGGGGAAGAGTATGCTGTCAGAGGCATGTGGAGGTAAGGTATTCTCGAGCACACTGCACACACACACATATACATTGTTTTTCCTTAGATCAATTTCATACATTACACACAGGATTTTTGCGATGAATTACACTTGTTAATGCACATCACTAGCAATCATACAAACTAATTTGGCACATCACTATCATCTGCCATTTTGTCAGTGACGCGCGCGCATGTTACACACAGTGTATACCGTTATGAAAAATTAAGAAAGAAAGAAAGAAGAAAGAAAGAAAACAGGTTTATTTTTAGGACATACACAAGTAAACTAAACACATCAAAAGTAATAAACAAATCATAAAAAAACAAATAAAACAGAACACAACCACAAAGTATCAGGAGATATACATAAGTCCTAAAAATTGGATCAAGCTCAGCAATAATGTCGATCTATTAGATCAACGCTGATCTTCCGCTTGAACCGAGAGCGACGTCACGGCAAACTATACATTATATTAAACAAATAGTTCAATATATGTCCAGATATTTATAATATAAAAATTGAAATACAGCACATATACATATAATATATACTTACAATAAATTACACACATACACACACATATATATATTATATTTTAAATTAACGATATTAACAAAATATTATTTGATAATCAAGGCAAGGAAATTATAAAATGCTGGTGTCGTGTCTTTGGCCCGCCTGTGATTTCTGGTGGTCACCAAGAAACTTCTTAAGTTTGACCCTAAATCCTTGGACTGACTGCAGGTTCCTTATTGGCGGGGGAATGTTGTTCCAACATTTTGAAGCAGCATATTTAAAGCTACCTTTGAAAGAAGCTGAGGAGTGCCGCTGCATCGAGAGTTGTACTGCACACTTTCTTGTCCCGATCGACCTGCGACTTGACATCCAAGTTAATTTGTCGTACAAGTACGAAGGCAATCTGTGCTTGATAAGTCCAAAAAGGAGACAAGCTAGATGTAACTTGCGGCGATGCGTCATCTTTAATAGTGAATGTTTATTAAGATATGGTGTTACATGACCTCTCAATGGAATATCGAAGCAGAATCTGGCACAAGCATTTTGAACACGCTGAATTAGTCTCTTGGTACTAGATAGAAGACGAGGGCCAAAAACAATGTCAGAATAATTCAAACGCGATAGTACTAAGGATTCTGCTAATTGAATACGTAGAGTCTCGTTTAGGTATGAGCGCATTTTATATAAAACCTTAAGTTTATAAAAACAATTTTGAACAGAACTGGTCACATGTGTTTGAAATCTTAAGTCACAATCAACGTGTAAACCCAAGTTTCGTGCCTCGTAAACTCGCTCAATTGGTTTGTCCATGAGCGAAACTGTCACTGAGGGATTTAGTTTTAAAAGTTGAGATTTACTGCCGAATATCATAAATTTCGTTTTTGTGGGATTTAATAATAATGAATTATTTTTGGACCAATTAGATATATTAGCCAGATCGTCATTAAGCTTAACTATAGCTGAATCGATATCGGATGGCTTACAAGAAATATAAATTTGCGTATCGTCGGCGTAGATATGAAATTTGCAGTGTTTAATTTGTGCTACTATATCGGCAGAATATAAAATAAATAATATGGGTCCCAAAATCGAACCTTGCGGAACTCCCTTGGTAACAGGCATTTCCATGGATGTTAGAGATGTGCCATCGTTTTGATTTAACTTGACATATTGGTAACGACTACTTAAATAACTGTAAAACCACCGAATAGCCTCTTTGTCAAAGCCATAATAACTTAATTTACTTATTAATAAATCTATGTTTATGGAGTCAAAAGCTCTTGAAAAATCAAGCAGGACAAGAATTGTGCACAGTCCATCATCTTGAGCGCAAAGAATGTTGTCGGTGACATCTAGTAAGGCTGTAGTAGTGCCACGTTTTTTCCTGAAACCCGACTGAAACTCTGGTAGAATATGATGGTTTTCTAAAAATTCGGTTAACTGCGTACAGACTACTTTTTCCAGAACTTTTGAGAGGCAAGGTAAAATACTGATGGGTCTTAGATCTTTTAAATCAGAAGGATTTAAGTTTTTAGGTAAAGGACGAATAACTGCACGCTTCCAAGCATCCGGGAATGTTGAAGTCTTAATCGATACATTTACAATAGAGAGTATAACATTCAGGCTAACTGGCAGAGTCATCAAGAGCATGTGTAAATTTACTTCATCGCAGCCTTCCGCATTTGACCTAAGACTACGAATGATTTTTTGTAATGCGTCTAGTTTTATTGGATGTATATGAAAAATAGCATCACTGAACTTGTTAGATTCATAATAAATCAACATAGGCAAATTAAGGCCACAGGTACCAGGCACATCCAAAAAATGTTTGTTTATGGCATCAGCATCATTTAAAATCGTTGGCAAGTCTGTACCTTTTTTTGGTAAGAGGGTATTTTTGAGACATTTCCACAAACTTTTTGGATCCTTCATTTTGTTTGTAATGTTATGTCTAAAAAACGCTGATTTTTCGAAAAAAAGGGCTTTATTAACTAATAATTTTAAAGATTTATAGTACTCTTTTTTACTTGGTACTCTGTATTTCTGGTAATCTGTTGCAGCTTTATCGCGTAATCTCATCATTAATTTAATTGTATCTGTAAACCAGGGAGGGGAGCGGTCCTTAATTAGAACTTTCTTAACAGGGGCATGAAAATCAAATAAATTTATGACATTTTGATTAAGAGCGTTAACCATCTCATTAACATTATCAAATTTTGATATACTATTCCATCCTATAGACTGTAAATCTCTGTTAAAGCTCTCCAAGCATATATTTTTTAAAGGACGGTATAAAATGGTGCGAGGTGAGGGTTTACTTCGCTTTATATTAAAAGTACAGGTTACAAGACAGTGCCCATAGAGAGTTCCTACAAGTTCTAATGATACTGTTTTAGCGTGCAGGTCAGTACATACGACATCAATGATGGTTTCAGATGTTGCAGTAAAATGTGTCGGTGATGTAATTATTTGTGATATATTAAAACATGTCAAAAAGGTTGCTAAGTTTTCAGTCTTAGGATCTAACTTATTAGCATAATTAATATTAAAGTCACCTAGTAAAATTAATTTATCATACTTATTATGGTAATTTATCGAGTCAGTGATAGCATCAAAAAAGATATCGACGTCAAGCCAAGGCGGCCGGTACGCTGTGCCAATCAACAACTTTACCCCATTGAGAGCCATAGTAATCCACATTTGTTCGATAGACTTGTGACGCGGATCCACAGGGTGTGGCCAAAGTCGTACGTTAACGTCACGTTTAATGTAGAACCCAACACCGCCTCCTCTGGATCTGATTTCAGGCGGCCTAGGAATATGGCGAAGCCTGTATCCAGGCAATGTAGGAGCGCGACCTTCTTGTCCCGTTTTCAACCATGTCTCGTTAATTGCCAGCACATCGATATCATTCCGCAATACTGAAGCTAAAAAGTTATCATGATTAGTGCCCAAGGAACCTGCATTTAACAAACCTAGTTTTAGATATTTATTAACCATTGGGATAAATGGAATTGACCATTAAGAAAGGAACTACAACTGATGTGCATAAAATTAGTTCATAGTTTACACCAATCGCAAATACAGTTACAAAAACATCATATATAATGTGTAAGGATAATAATATAATATAAAAAAATTGTAAATGATTATAACGATAAGTAACTATATATAAAAAGTATAAACTACAATTTAATATAGTTTGCCGTGAAAGAAACACAAAAACAATATTATAATATACGTCGATACAATAATAAAAAACACAATCTAAACCAAAAAACGAGACAAGAAATGTAGAAAAACTAATTACCCTAATTTAATTAAAGTAAAATCCCTCCAAATAGTTGTGGTCCTTCGAGCCGGATGCCTATTAATGTGCATTAACAACACTATTTAATTATGTTTAAATGTCTTACACAACTTAAACCACACTTAAAGATAGATATTTCAGTAGAAAATTTTCAAATTCATTTTTTTGCTTAAAATTTGATTTGACATAAGGGTACAAGACTCACATGTTTTGCCAAGGAGTCGTGCAAATTTTCCTTAAGATTATTAAAAGAAATAAAATACAATTCTTACAAAATTAATTTTAAAAAAATGTCACGTCAATCTTATGAAATTTTGACAAAAAATTACCCTAAAAATTAGTTTACGGAGTAAAAACTTTTATCCAACAGCCATTTGTATAGTCTAAACTCTAAAGTAAGTCTTTGGGAAGTTTGTCAAAAACCTTAAGTAATAACAGCCATAAATGTCCCGCTGCTGGGCTCGGGCCTCCCACTATAGGGGCACAAAACCTTTACCAACATGTAATTTTTTTTTTGTATTGCTAAAATGACAAATGTTTTATTATGTTAATCATCTAAAGACACGTAACATATATATTTATAAATTTATTATTTATTTATCTATATGTTCATGGCATAGTCATGGTATGATCCGGTGTAGTAGGCAGGGGACTTTATTCTTAAAAAAAGACAATTGAATAATATAATTCAGAATACTAAATAAATCGTGCGAAAGATTACTTAGGACAGTGCTAGGTTGAAAAATTTTGGCGACCCCCTTGGGCCATAGACAGGCAAAAAGCTAGTAATTTAAATGACTACGTTTATGTCTTTCCCTATTTTGTTACCTATATTCATTAAACTGTTAATTATTATATGAATTAATAAGCTCAACTCACCCAATCCATACAATAAAATAAAAAAACGAGAATATATCATGGCCGAAATACAGGCCTGTCCTAGTTTGGGGGCAAACCGACAACTTATAGTCTCAAGAAATGTACCTAGCATAAATATATATTGTATTATTACGGCCTATACTCTGCTAAAAGCTGCTGAGCTTAGAAAGTATCTAAGTATGATGTATAAACTTATTGCCTTTTCCCTTTTACCGGTGACCCCCCGAGCAAGGCTCGCCCCCTGGGGGTCGCGATCCACAGGTTGAAAAACACTGACTTAGGATATTGTGAAATACCCAATTGGTTCAATTGTTGTAGGCTAGCTCGGATGGCGTCGTACTACATGATGAACAGGGGCTTCAGTTTTGGCATAATCGACGTGACCCCAGGCAAAAAACTTATCGAGGCCAAGAACAAGCTGCTGGAGTCTGGGTAAGTGAAAATACTGTTATAAGAGTTAAATCAAAAACATAATTTAATTCTTTAAAAAAACAAAACAATCAAAAATTTTAAATATATTTTTTTTAGTGCAAATAAAGAGAGAGAGAAAAATATTTATTTTATAGAATATGCTTAAATAACAAGACCTTATACTTGTAAAACGTGAATACATAACTATTCAAAAGTAACTATTTAATATAATATAATTCACGTTTATCATTAAAAAGTGTTGAATAATTTTTGATTACGAGTATTATGTACTTAAAATAATTTTAAGACAAACAAAAATTATGATGAAGATTTAAGTATTTCAAGTTGCAGTTATTGCGCCTCTAAGGAGGTTAGCTTCGTGAGTTTGCGCAGGTCCAGTCAAGTTTTTACGTTGAGCGCACCTGACAGGGTGTATCGCGAAAGAGATGGCATGTGGATCCGGATAGCGTGCGAGCAAGAGCGCAACACTCCTCTCTCACCTCTGTCCGTATTCTACGCAATGACGCGTACGAACTTCAAAAACGCACATTACTTTCGTGCGTACTATATATAGATATCTAATAATTATGTAAATAATAGGATCAGAAAGGAGGTACTTTTTATCACCTTGTAAAATGCCGAAGCCGGCTGGATATTGTATGAGCATAGCTAGTTATGAAGTCATGTCTCTTCCGAGTCAAAGAGCGTTTTAGTGTAAATAGAATTATTTCTTTATGTCAACTACTCAAATTACCAATTTTGACCCCTTTTCATTCATCAGGTATTCGAAATGCGATGGTTATATTTTGGAGATGGGAAAGGGCACACTGCAATGCCAGCCCGGTTGCACTATGGAGGAGTCTTTGGAAGCTGTGATGCTCAGCGAATTGAGTAGTATAAGGTGAGTGTGTGTACACAGAAACGAGAATAAATACACTTACATAACGAGATATTATACATGTAATACATAACTATGATACTATTATCATAAGAAACAGTGTGATAAGAAGATGTTATGGATTGAATGAAAGGAGAATCACAACAAAACAAGTATGTGACAGTAAAGTGATTGGTAGAGTCGGTGCCGATCGACCGCGACGTACTCACCATGATCAAATTGATTGAAAGATATTTTGAAGAAAGGTCACGTAAAGAGCACTTCGAATAAGCGTGTATGTATGTATGTATGAAAGTTGATGAAGTGAAAAGTGTTTGTCAGGATCCGTAGCAGGTGAAAATCCATCTGCCTACCCCTACACCATTAGGATAAGCGTGACATGTAGTATGTATGTAAGGCGGGTGTAATCATGTTTCACGGACCTATCTATATCTATAATATTATAAAATTCTAAACATGTGTCTATACTGAAGCTATTAAAAAAAAAAACAACTGCAAAAGACTATTTATATAGTCTACAGTATACATCGTTTATACGATCGAGAACACGATGCCATTTTTTTTTAGATTTCTTGTCTGTTTGTCGTTTTGTTTGTTTGTTCGCGATTCACGTAAAAACTACCGGGCCGATTTCGTTGCGTTTTCCGCTGATCGTTAGCTAATTCTTATGAATTAAACTCTATGCTACTTTTTATTCTGGGAATCCCGCGAGACTTTCTGGGAATTATTTAAAATGGCCAGATTAAAAACGAATTCCATTGTATTTACTGATCGATAACCGATTTAATTTAATAAAATGTGTGCTATTTTTATCACGGGAATCCCGCGGGAATTTTCCCAGGAGCGGTTTGAAGTGGTTCGGATGCATAAAAATTAGCTTATTCCGACACAGTTTACACTAAAACGATAGCTTTCATTCTTTATTAAATGTTGCGATACTTCGTGTCCCGGGCATCCCACGGGAATTTCAAGTCAAGCGTGGAAGAAGTCTCGGACATATCCTAGTAGTTTTATAAAAATAAATTATAATTTGTTATACCTGATATCCTTGTGTAAGGCGGATTGGTGACTTTCAATCGCCAGTAATCTCAGTTCGTGAGATGATCACTTTTTATTTTTTATTTTCAGCACATAATTCGTTTTCAATTTTATGCTTGCAAATCATTCTTACAATGCTGCCAACATATAAAAGTTACATAATTTTGTTATTTGCATATTATGCGGAAGGTTATGTTTATATGCTTTATAAATTTTTTTTCAGAGAGTTAGCAGCTAAAGCTTGCTTTCGAGAACTGCATCCTACAAATGCTCCACTTATAATGGCACAAAGTGGTTCTAAAGGTATCTGTACTTTTCAGTTTTTTTCGGAACATTCTAGAAAAAAAAAACATATTCATATGTCATATAATATTTGCTTGAAGAAAAAGAATCTTCGGCAATTAGGGACGGGATAGTGAGATAAGATTGTAGGTACTGTGATAGAGGGGTCGGGATAGGGGAATGAGATTGTATGAATTGGAATAAAGGGGATGGTATAGGGGGATAAGGTTGTAGGTATTGGGATAGAGGGGATGAGATTGTAAGGACTGGGATAAGGGGATGAGATTTTGGGGATTGGGATAGATGGGAGGGTATAGGACGATGAGATTGTAGGGATTTGGATAGGGAAGTAGTCTGTCTGAACGAGAGTTCACCATGAACCGAAACACGATTGGCTCAATGTTAACCATTTCAGGCCGATATTCTGTAACAGCGCTAGCGAGCTGTAACCAAGATAATGATTCTACCACGCGTTGTGTGAAGAATACTTGTAGAAAGACAAGCTATACCCTGTCACGCTTAACTGTGGCTCACTTTAAAAAATTTTTTTTAGTAAAACGTCAAAAAAAAGTCTCGTCTCCGTGGAAACTTGAGAATAAAAAGTACATAATAACATTTTTCTAGAATAATGCAATGTTATGAAAAATACATTTTTGAATAAATAAATATTAGTGTTTATTTTATTAAATGATAGAATGAATCTTTTCTTTGTAAAAATACAGGTAATAGTTGTACATAATATTTGTATTTGACCTACACATGACAATACAAATATTTGGGTATATGTCAGTTTAAAAAGCATCACAATTAAGTCTTAAGTTGATAAACGCGATTCAATTAATTATAATTGTATTAAAATACAGAAAGAAAGCAAGGTCATGAAAATTAAATAAATCAGAAGTCAAAAGCCTAAATGTAAATAATGTTACGAGTTACGGGACTCTAATCAAAATGCCGTTGGAATTACTATAGAATTTATTAGAACTATACAAACAGGTATAACATAGGTACAAATATAACTGGACGCAACCAGTACAAACTGCAAGAATCAATAAAACGCACAAAGTCCGTCAATAACTTATCGAATGCACACATGTCTTGTTTCACTTGTGGCTATCGCTAGACTGCCTCATCTCTCAGTTGGGGCATTGTTTTATACTGCTCCAATACAACATGTCACGACACAACACTCGACCGCATAACAATTATTTCCAAGAAACACACCTGGCTAACAATTATTATAAACATTACAATACACAATAGGCTGTTTTTCTAATTACAATTTTTAAACACAAAGTAAACAAAAGTAGTCCAAATGCCGAAAAGGTAATAGACTGCAGGTGTGAATTGGCCTTTGTCAGTCGTAACAATATAATAATTTACGGCCTTATGGCTTATATTCTCGTTAAGAAACGATTAGACATCTCTTAAGTAAGAGAATCAGAATCAGACCCTAATCCATTAATATCTCTTTTTTCACTTATAAACGTGTACTACTTGTTGCTTACTTAAGAGGAGCACAGTTAACGAAGTTTGAATGATTAACGTAGGTTGTACCCAAAATATACGGCTAAAGAGGAGTTTATTGGTAAGATTTTCACGAATCAGTTGCTGAGCAGTTTCTTTAAATTTAAGAAACGATTATCCTTTCTCTTTTTAGGTTCAAATATCAATATATCCCAGATGATAGCTTGCGTCGGCCAGCAGGCGCTGAACGGCAAGCGTGTGCCCAACGGCTTCGAAGACAGGTCCTTGCCGCATTTCGAGAGGCATTGTGAGTACTTTCGCCTTCCACAAACAGCGCGTTCCATTATTAGCTCTCAACGCCCAAAATTCTCCGTTAGCCGTTCCACAAGGCGGCCGCGGTCGTTGTGGTCGTGGCGAAAACGTCACCAATGACGTCATCGTTTTTGATCACATAACGCTCGCAACGGCCCATGTCAAGAGGTGGGCCGAATAGCCGTTTTACTTCGGTTTACGGTTGTAACGCCGGCAAGCAAGTGGAACGGGAAAAATTGCGGTCGTGAACGCGGACGACCGCGATGTGAGTTCCAAATGGAACGTAGTCAAAGCAATAACAGATTAAAATTTGAATTTCGAATAATATTTATAACGAAGTTTTTTTTACTTTAACGTAATCTATAATCCCTACTAATATTATAAATGTGAATGTAAGTTTATTTGTTACGCTACGCGGGCGTCGTAGTATTATATATATAAATATATATAATTCTTCTGTACGTGTGTTGACAGTGAACTCCTCTTAAACGGCTGGACCGATTTGAATGAATTTTTTGTGTGTGTTCAAGTGGATTCGAGGATGGTTTAGATTCACAATTGGACCCGGTAGGCGGCGCTGCAATCGGGTTCTAAATTTTATTTCTTCAGGGCACGACAACGTCTGCCGGTACTATGTAGACCCATAGAACAGGATATTTTTTGAAGTTATACTTCTTTAGGCGCGTTAGGGAAAAATGATGAGAGTAAATTTTTACGATGCTCGCGCACACCGTCACACGAAAAACCTACACCATGAACTTAGCTATAGTCAACCGACACCCTGAAGTTAGCTATAATAAACATTTTAGTTTTGAAGTTATACTTTTACGGTGCGCGTGCACACTGTCACGAAAAACCGACACCCTGAATTTAGCTATAGTCAATATTTTAGTTTTGAAGTTATACTTTTACGGTGCGCGTGCACACTGTCACGAAAAACCGACACCCTGAAGTTAGCTATAGTCAATATTTTAGTTTTGAAGTTATACTTTTACGGTGCGCGCGCACACTGTCACGAAAAACCGACACCCTGAAGTTAGCTATAGTCAATATTTTAGTTTTGAAGTTATACTTTTACGGTGCGCGTGCACACTGTCACGAAAAACCGACACCCTGAAGTTAGCTATAGTCAATATTTTAGTTTTGAAGTTATACTTTTACGATGCGCGCGCACACTGTCACGAAAAACCGACACCCTGAAGTTAGCTATAGTCAACCGACACCTTGAAGTTAGCTATAGTCAACATTTTAGTTTTTCTATTGTTAGTGTCGTTTTTTCTACAAACGTAGAATAAGTCAAAAGATAAAAATTTTGAAAAGATTTTTATCTTGATACGCCAAAGAAGTATAACTTCTAACGCGTGTACACACAATTTTTTATTTATTTCTTGGTTGTTTGTCTGTTTGTTCGGGATTCAACATACAAAAGAATTGAAGAAACAAGGACTACACTTTTATAAAATTATAGATTTTTCAATCAATGAATATTTTTCGTTTTAACGTTCTTGACGGGGGGTACAGTTTTTATTTGTTTTTTTCTTACCAGCAAAGATACCGGCGGCGCGTGGCTTCGTCGAGAACAGTTTTTATTCGGGATTGACGCCCACAGAGTTCTACTTTCACACGATGGGTGGTCGCGAGGGTCTCGTGGACACGGCCGTCAAGACCGCCGAGACCGGTTACTTGCAGAGGCGACTGGTCAAGGTGAATATTATGGCTACGTTCCACAAGAGTCTCACAACGACTACGCTCACGACCGCGTTTTTCCCGTTCCACATGCTTGCGGGCGTTACGATCATAAACTCTAGTGGAACGGGTTATGGAGCGTTGATGTCATCGACGAAATACACTAATGTCATTGGTTGATTTGAAAATCGCGCCTTTTCAATGTCAATCGATAGAGAGAATTAATGCTCTGTGGTCAACGCCTACTTCGACCCAGCTCTTGACGCAAGCCCTCCAAAAGTCCGGCTCATTTTTATGGTCCGTGGTCTTCAAGGACATACAATATCTATACATATAATAAAACTGTAGAGGTCGAATTTCTGTACAATGAAAAAAAATATGCTAAAAACCGAGTCAGGAGGATGTAAGAAGTGAAATAAAACTAATTTAGATTTTTTCAAATTTTTTGTTTCTCAGTCTGTTTGTACGGGCTAATCTCCGAAACGACTGGGCCGATTCAAATGATTTTTTTATGGTGGTAGCTTATATCCCTGGTCAACATATAGGATACTATTGATCCCGAAAATTTAAAGAGTTCCCGTGGGATAGTTGAAAAACCGCACCACGCTAACGAGGTCGCGGGCAGCAGCTAGTTATAATAATAATCGGCAGACAAACACATTGTATATCCCCAAATTAAGCAAGTTACGCTTGTGTAATGGGTAATATGCAATGTATTACGATGGAGCCAGTTCTAGACGCTCAGATCATAAGTTACGGAGAAAATTCATTTCCGAAATTTACCTAACCAGAAATCGAACCCGGAGCCTCTGCGTTGCAGTGAGCCAGCAGTACATGTAGTACAGGTTGGTCGGTTAAGGCTTAACCTACTCAACCACAGAAGTTGCCAAACTGATAGGTCTATGAATTGAACAAACCGCGTTTTGCAGTCGTTGGAAGATCTAGTTCTGCATTACGACATGACTGTGCGCAACGCGACCGGCGAAGTGGTGGAGTTCAGGTACGGCAGTGACGGCCTGGACCCCAGTTTCATGGAGGGCAAGGACAAGCCGGTGGACCTGGCCAGGGTCCTCGAAGGCGTCAGGGCCCAGTGCCAGGCGAGGTAAGCCAGAAGTGGTATTAGAGATTAATTTATCATGATAATAATATATTGTGTAAAAGGAAGCATTGTGGTGAAACCTGGACATCGAGATAATCGAAGTGTTAAACTGTACATTCCGTCTGTTAAGTCCGGTCCACCAAAAATAAGGAGACCTGAGTCTATATGATACTACTAATGAATTTATTGGCACCAAACTATACAGAATACTAGAACATGCAATATAAAATGTTTTTGAAATGTTGTCACCTAAAAAATAAAAGATAAATTTATCAAATAAAACTTATCCATGCAGAAATGAAGGGGAGTTTGAAAATAGTGACTAATGCCAGAACACAACTTAATGTTGTTATGGCGGCACACTTTAGACCAGGTATAGTAGTTGTACAGGGGAAATACGATTAAAGACCATAAGTCGAGTGAGAGGGTAAAGCCGCTGCCCATGTGTGGGATTCGCCAGGTCGGGGTGGCACTAGCACTTTACGTATAAAGTGCTATTGCCCTACCCTACCCTGCCCTACCCCTGTCCGTTCTTCGAATGGGCTCTGGGCTCGCTTGCGTATTCACCTCCAGCCCGGACGGACGACGGCCGTCCATTTACAGCCTGGCCCCACCATAGGCAAATGCCATAGCACCTGCCTGAATTTTTTTAATAAGTAGTACGGCAAATGTAAATTTAGAAATGGATGTTGAAATTAGTGGAGTGAAGATCAGTAGTATAATGATGGATTACTTTTTAAACAGAGAAGAAGAACCTTTGGATGGTGACGGTATCGAGTTAGCTGCGCAGGAGACTTTTGCATTGGACGATTTCAAGACACTGACTGAAGAATTCAAAAATGATCTATTGTAAGTATTATAATTACTTCTTTGTTTTTTTATTATTTTTAATGAGGTTATATACTCAATTTCTTCTTAAGTAATTTTAATATATATTATGAAAATAACATAAGCTTGTAACTGAGAAACATCAGTGATCAGTATAAAATCTAATATAGTTTAATAGGATACTCTAAAAGGCTCTATTCATTGTCTTTTCTATTTCCTATACATATGAGTTAAGTAATTGTGTCTCTAACTGTATGGTTTCATTAATATTAGCTTTTAGATATTAAATGCAATCACTCTTACACTCTAATCTGTGTATAATATCTCGTCACAGAATGTTCACGTGTAAACTTCTACAGTACCTCAATGTCTTTAGTCTTTGTGAAATCTGTGTCTACTGTTTCTTATATGTCGTGGGTTGTACTTCATCACTATCTCATTCCACTGTCCGCTACTGTATTAGAGGGAGTTCTGCAGGTTTCAGTTTTAGTATATACGGGGGGGTCTCACAAGGCTTTATTCTTAGTCCTTTTCTATTCCATAATTGCAGGAATAAGTAATAATATAGCGTGACGAGTTACAATCTCTTCTCAATGATTACAGTGAGCGTCACTGGATATCTTTAACTATTGTTTGTGAATCTTAATTGTGTATTGGCATTTCAGATCATTCTTGAAAACAGTTGCCAATAGAGTTCGTAACCTCCGAGCTAAATATAGCCGTTGTGGCGCCATCGCTTTGCAGCTGGAAAGGTTGACTCTGACTCAACTGGTTAGGTTTATACGCGTCTGTCATGATAAGTATCAAAGGAGTATCATCGAACCCGGGACCGCTGTAGGTGCTTTGGCTGCACAGGTAACATTTACATTCGCACATTATATTTTAATCAGCTAAATAAATTGTAAGTAAAACATAGTAAGCAGCATTGGGAAGTTGGTTGAACTTGAAGATTAGTGTGTGTGTAATATTTGTTAAAAATGAATAAATGATTAAATGTAACTATTTGTTTATGCAAAAAATAATTATTACATTGCAAAACTAACCTATTGTTTATTGTTCGAATTGCCATAAGAACTTTGTTTTTGTCTAAGACCTATAATTCTGCTGAGACCTGAATGGGTTCAATTTTCGCTTTTCTACTAGCTTGAAGATTATTCTAAAATTTTAATCAGTCGTTAAATATGCAAACAATTAAAATGCAAAAATTATTTCTTTACACAATATTACAGTTTTTTCAATCATTGTATTGCTCCTTATTTTCGGTCTAGAGTATAGGGGAGCCAGGTACCCAGATGACTTTAAAGACCTTCCACTTCGCCGGTGTGGCTTCGATGAACATAACCCTGGGAGTGCCTCGTGTGAAGGAAATCATCAACGCATCAAAGAACATATCGACTCCCATAATCACGGCGGAACTGATGCAGCCATACGACCAGGAGTTCGCCAGACGGGTTAAAGGGCGGATCGAGAAGACCACTCTTGGAGAAGTGAGTATACTTGTTTAAAATATTGTTTTATGTTCTTAGTTATGAGCTCTATTATTAGTAATAACTGTTTTACATTTTTGACATGAGGGCCACCTTGGTCGTTATGATATCACGGGAACGCAGAACATCAGCACGCATCAAATGGTTAGGAATGAGCTAATTGTGTCTCAAATGATAAGTGAGAATTCCTATGACTCACTTCCCCTTACCCTTATCCCATTCCTTCTGTATCATCCTTCTATCCTATCCCTCCTTACCCATTCTAAAGGCTGACACCCTCGTTGGCTTCGTTCCTAGTATTGCAGACGTCCATAGGCGATTGTAACCATTGTCCATTAGTTGGGCCATCTGCCTGTTTGCTAGCATTGCAATAAAAAAAACATTTATGGTCGGAATGAAGATCCGGCACGAAGGACCATTTATCTCTTGTTAGTAATGAAATGTGCGTTTTGCTATTACAACTATGTGTATACTTTGTAACTTAAATCAATCTTTTCTCTTTGCATAGTAGTTACAAGTTGCCGCTCCCCCTAAAGAGGTCGTATATGTGTCTGTCTATCACTATTATTGTTTCTATTTTTTAGATAACAACGTACATCGATGAAGTCTACATGCCGAACGAATGTTTCCTTCTGATTCGACTCGACGCTGAGCGTATAAGGCTGCTCTGTTTGGAAGTCAATGTGGAATCCATAGTCTATTCGTAAGTTTTGCAATAATGTGCATTTCGCTCGGTTAAGTTATCTGTGAAACGACAAAAATTTTATACGAATTAGGGCTGCCACTTCTAAAAAAAAAAGGTTTTAACGCTCCAAATCGGACGCATTTGGCCACAGTCGATAGCTTTGATTTTTTAGATTAATGTGATATATTATTCAAATGTCATTAATGATTTTTATAAGTTGGTACCACCGGAACGAACACAACGACGCACATTTCACAGATAAGTTGGGAGCACTAAGTCTATGCAGTTGCTATATATAAGCGCAGTGGAGCTTTTGTATGGAAATGGATATTTATATTACTTTGATATGTCATAATATTTTCTTAAGTTTTCGCGACTTCTATACATAATAAAAGAAAATTAAAACCAAATAATTAAAATGAACAAGTTGACGGGAGGCTAAATAATACTTTAAAAATACTCATTGACACTTGACATCTTTGTCTTCCGTGATCACGACCACTGAAAAGTGGCCGAAACATCGGAATAATAAAATTCAAATAAATTACCGCGCTTAAAACCGTTAAAACGTAGTTTTTAACCGACTTCGAAAAAAGGAGGAGGTTCTCAATTCGTCGGGATCTTTTTTTTTTTTTTTTGCTTTTTTTAAATGTATGTTCGCCGATTACTCCGTGATTTATGATCCGATTTACGTGATTCTTTTTTTGTTCGACGCGGTATAGCTTCCAATTGGTCCCCTAAAAATTTTACATAGTTTGGTCCAGTAGTTTTCATTTTATGAACATTTTTCATGGAAATAATTTTCACTTCGTTCCATATGTACACCGATTACTCCGTGATTTATGAGCCGATTTACGTGATTCTTTTTTTGTTCAACACGGAATAGCTTCTAATTGGTCTCCTAAAAATTTTACATAGTTTGGTCCAGTAGTTTTCATTTTATGAACATTTTTCATGGAAATAATTTTCACTTCGTTCCATATGTACACCGATTACTCCGTGATTTATGAGCCGATTTACGTGATTCTTTTTTTGTTCGACGCGGTATAGCTTCCAATTGGTCCCCTAAAAATTTTACATAGTTTGGTCCAGTAGTTTTCATTTTATGAACATTTTTCATGGAAATAATTTTCACTTCGTTCCATATGTACACCGATTACTCCGTGATTTATGAGCCGATTTACGTGATTCTTTTTTTGTTCGACGCGGTATAGCTTCCAATTGGTCCCCTAAAAATTTTACATAGTTTGGTCCAGTAGTTTTCATTTTATGAACATTTTTCATGGAAATAATTTTCACTTCGTTCCATATGTACACCGATTACTCCGTGATTTATGAGCCGATTTACGTGATTCTTTTTTTGTTCAACACGGAATAGCTTCTAATTGGTCTCCTAAAAATTTTACATAGTTTGGTCCAGTAGTTTTCATTTTATGAACATTTTTCATGGAAATAATTTTCACTTCGTTCCATATGTACACCGATTACTCCGTGATTTATGATACGATTTACGTGATTCTTTTTTTGTTCAACACGGAATAGCTTCTAATTGGTCTCCTAAAAATTTTACATAGTTTGGTCCAGTAGTTTTCATTTTATGAACATTTTTCATGGAAATAATTTTCACTTCGTTCCATATGTACACCGATTACTCCGTGATTTATGATACGATTTACGTGATTCTTTTTTTGTTCAACACGGAATAGCTTCTAATTGGTCTCCTAAAAATTTTACATAGTTTGGTCCAGTAGTTTTCATTTTATGAACATTTTTCATGGAAATAATTTTCACTTCGTTCCATATGTACACCGATTACTCCGTGATTTATGATACGATTTACGTGATTCTTTTTTTGTTCAACACGGAATAGCTTCTAATTGGTCTCCTAAAAATTTTACATAGTTTGGTCCAGTAGTTTTCATTTTATGAACATTTTTCATGGAAATAATTTTCACTTCGTTCCATATGTACACCGATTACTCCGTGATTTATGAGCCGATTTACGTGATTCTTTTTTTGTTCGACGCGGTATAGCTTCCAATTGGTCCCCTAAAAATTTTACATAGTTTGGTCCAGTAGTTTTCATTTTATGAACATTTTTCATGGAAATAATTTTCACTTCGTTCCATATGTACACCGATTACTCCGTGATTTATGAGCCGATTTACGTGATTCTTTTTTTGTTCGACGCGGTATAGCTTCCAATTGGTCCCCTAAAAATTTTACATAGTTTGGTCCAGTAGTTTTCATTTTATGAACATTTTTCATGGAAATAATTTTCACTTCGTTCCATATGTACACCGATTACTCCGTGATTTATGAGCCGATTTACGTGATTCTTTTTTTGTTCAACACGGAATAGCTTCTAATTGGTCTCCTAAAAATTTTACATAGTTTGGTCCAGTAGTTTTCATTTTATGAACATTTTTCATGGAAATAATTTTCACTTCGTTCCATATGTACACCGATTACTCCGTGATTTATGATACGATTTACGTGATTCTTTTTTTGTTCAACACGGAATAGCTTCTAATTGGTCTCCTAAAAATTTTACATAGTTTGGTCCAGTAGTTTTCATTTTATGAACATTTTTCATGGAAATAATTTTCACTTCGTTCCATATGTACACCGATTACTCCGTGATTTATGATACGATTTACGTGATTCTTTTTTTGTTCAACACGGAATAGCTTCTAATTGGTCTCCTAAAAATTTTACATAGTTTGGTCCAGTAGTTTTCATTTTATGAACATTTTTCATGGAAATAATTTTCACTTCGTTCCATATGTACACCGATTACTCCGTGATTTATGATACGATTTACGTGATTCTTTTTTTGTTCAACACGGAATAGCTTCTAATTGGTCTCCTAAAAATTTTACATAGTTTGGTCCAGTAGTTTTCATTTTATGAACATTTTTCATGGAAATAATTTTCACTTCGTTCCATATGTACACCGATTACTCCGTGATTTATGAGCCGATTTACGTGATTCTTTTTTTGTTCAACACGGAATAGCTTCTAATTGGTCTCCTAAAAATTTTACATAGTTTGGTCCAGTAGTTTTCATTTTATGAACATTTTTCATGGAAATAATTTTCACTTCGTTCCATATGTACACCGATTACTCCGTGATTTATGATACGATTTACGTGATTCTTTTTTTGTTCAACACGGAATAGCTTCTAATTGGTCTCCTAAAAATTTTACATAGTTTGGTCCAGTAGTTTTCATTTTATGAACATTTTTCATGGAAATAATTTTCACTTCGTTCCATATGTACACCGATTACTCCGTGATTTATGAGCCGATTTACGTGATTCTTTTTTTGTTCAACACGGAATAGCTTCTAATTGGTCTCCTAAAAATTTTACATAGTTTGGTCCAGTAGTTTTCATTTTATGAACATTTTTCATGGAAATAATTTTCACTTCGTTCCATATGTACACCGATTACTCCGTGATTTATGATACGATTTACGTGATTCTTTTTTTGTTCAACACGGAATAGCTTCTAATTGGTCTCCTAAAAATTTTACATAGTTTGGTCCAGTAGTTTTCATTTTATGAACATTTTTCATGGAAATAATTTTCACTTCGTTCCATATGTACACCGATTACTCCGTGATTTATGATACGATTTACGTGATTCTTTTTTTGTTCAACACGGAATAGCTTCTAATTGGTCTCCTAAAAATTTTACATAGTTTGGTCCAGTAGTTTTCATTTTATGAACATTTTTCATGGAAATAATTTTCACTTCGTTCCATATGTACACCGATTACTCCGTGATTTATGAGCCGATTTACGTGATTCTTTTTTTGTTCAACACGGAATAGCTTCTAATTGGTCTCCTAAAAATTTTACATAGTTTGGTCCAGTAGTTTTCATTTTATGAACATTTTTCATGGAAATAATTTTCACTTCGTTCCATATGTACACCGATTACTCCGTGATTTATGATACGATTTACGTGATTCTTTTTTTGTTCAACACGGAATAGCTTCTAATTGGTCTCCTAAAAATTTTACATAGTTTGGTCCAGTAGTTTTCATTTTATGAACATTTTTCATGGAAATAATTTTCACTTCGTTCCATATGTACACCGATTACTCCGTGATTTATGAGCCGATTTACGTGATTCTTTTTTTGTTCAACACGGAATAGCTTCTAATTGGTCTCCTAAAAATTTTACATAGTTTGGTCCAGTAGTTTTCATTTTATGAACATTTTTCATGGAAATAATTTTCACTTCGTTCCATATGTACACCGATTACTCCGTGATTTATGATACGATTTACGTGATTCTTTTTTTGTTCAACACGGAATAGCTTCTAATTGGTCTCCTAAAAATTTTACATAGTTTGGTCCAGTAGTTTTCATTTTATGAACATTTTTCATGGAAATAATTTTCACTTCGTTCCATATGTACACCGATTACTCCGTGATTTATGATACGATTTACGTGATTCTTTTTTTGTTCAACACGGAATAGCTTCTAATTGGTCTCCTAAAAATTTTACATAGTTTGGTCCAGTAGTTTTCATTTTATGAACATTTTTCATGGAAATAATTTTCACTTCGTTCCATATGTACACCGATTACTCCGTGATTTATGATACGATTTACGTGATTCTTTTTTTGTTCAACACGGAATAGCTTCTAATTGGTCTCCTAAAAATTTTACATAGTTTGGTCCAGTAGTTTTCATTTTATGAACATTTTTCATGGAAATAATTTTCACTTCGTTCCATATGTACACCGATTACTCCGTGATTTATGATACGATTTACGTGATTCTTTTTTTGTTCAACACGGAATAGCTTCTAATTGGTCTCCTAAAAATTTTACATAGTTTGGTCCAGTAGTTTTCATTTTATGAACATTTTTCATGGAAATAATTTTCACTTCGTTCCATATGTACACCGATTACTCCGTGATTTATGATACGATTTACGTGATTCTTTTTTTGTTCAACACGGAATAGCTTCTAATTGGTCTCCTAAAAATTTTACATAGTTTGGTCCAGTAGTTTTCATTTTATGAACATTTTTCATGGAAATAATTTTCACTTCGTTCCATATGTACACCGATTACTCCGTGATTTATGATACGATTTACGTGATTCTTTTTTTGTTCAACACGGAATAGCTTCTAATTGGTCTCCTAAAAATTTTACATAGTTTGGTCCAGTAGTTTTCATTTTATGAACATTTTTCATGGAAATAATTTTCACTTCGTTCCATATGTACACCGATTACTCCGTGATTTATGATACGATTTACGTGATTCTTTTTTTGTTCAACACGGAATAGCTTCTAATTGGTCTCCTAAAAATTTTACATAGTTTGGTCCAGTAGTTTTCATTTTATGAACATTTTTCATGGAAATAATTTTCACTTCGTTCCATATGTACACCGATTACTCCGTGATTTATGATACGATTTACGTGATTCTTTTTTTGTTCAACACGGAATAGCTTCTAATTGGTCTCCTAAAAATTTTACATAGTTTGGTCCAGTAGTTTTCATTTTATGAACATTTTTCATGGAAATAATTTTCACTTCGTTCCATATGTACACCGATTACTCCGTGATTTATGAGCCGATTTACGTGATTCTTTTTTTGTTCAACACGGAATAGCTTCTAATTGGTCTCCTAAAAATTTTACATAGTTTGGTCCAGTAGTTTTCATTTTATGAACATTTTTCATGGAAATAATTTTCACTTCGTTCCATATGTACACCGATTACTCCGTGATTTATGATACGATTTACGTGATTCTTTTTTTGTTCAACACGGAATAGCTTCTAATTGGTCTCCTAAAAATTTTACATAGTTTGGTCCAGTAGTTTTCATTTTATGAACATTTTTCATGGAAATAATTTTCACTTCGTTCCATATGTACACCGATTACTCCGTGATTTATGAGCCGATTTACGTGATTCTTTTTTTGTTCAACACGGAATAGCTTCTAATTGGTCTCCTAAAAATTTTACATAGTTTGGTCCAGTAGTTTTCATTTTATGAACATTTTTCATGGAAATAATTTTCACTTCGTTCCATATGTACACCGATTACTCCGTGATTTATGATACGATTTACGTGATTCTTTTTTTGTTCAACACGGAATAGCTTCTAATTGGTCTCCTAAAAATTTTACATAGTTTGGTCCAGTAGTTTTCATTTTATGAACATTTTTCATGGAAATAATTTTCACTTCGTTCCATATGTACACCGATTACTCCGTGATTTATGATACGATTTACGTGATTCTTTTTTTGTTCAACACGGAATAGCTTCTAATTGGTCTCCTAAAAATTTTACATAGTTTGGTCCAGTAGTTTTCATTTTATGAACATTTTTCATGGAAATAATTTTCACTTCGTTCCATATGTACACCGATTACTCCGTGATTTATGAGCCGATTTACGTGATTCTTTTTTTGTTCAACACGGAATAGCTTCTAATTGGTCTCCTAAAAATTTTACATAGTTTGGTCCAGTAGTTTTCATTTTATGAACATTTTTCATGGAAATAATTTTCACTTCGTTCCATATGTACACCGATTACTCCGTGATTTATGATACGATTTACGTGATTCTTTTTTTGTTCAACACGGAATAGCTTCTAATTGGTCTCCTAAAAATTTTACATAGTTTGGTCCAGTAGTTTTCATTTTATGAACATTTTTCATGGAAATAATTTTCACTTCGTTCCATATGTACACCGATTACTCCGTGATTTATGAGCCGATTTACGTGATTCTTTTTTTGTTCAACACGGAATAGCTTCTAATTGGTCTCCTAAAAATTTTACATAGTTTGGTCCAGTAGTTTTCATTTTATGAACATTTTTCATGGAAATAATTTTCACTTCGTTCCATATGTACACCGATTACTCCGTGATTTATGATACGATTTACGTGATTCTTTTTTTGTTCAACACGGAATAGCTTCTAATTGGTCTCCTAAAAATTTTACATAGTTTGGTCCAGTAGTTTTCATTTTATGAACATTTTTCATGGAAATAATTTTCACTTCGTTCCATATGTACACCGATTACTCCGTGATTTATGAGCCGATTTACGTGATTCTTTTTTTGTTCAACACGGAATAGCTTCTAATTGGTCTCCTAAAAATTTTACATAGTTTGGTCCAGTAGTTTTCATTTTATGAACATTTTTCATGGAAATAATTTTCACTTCGTTCCATATGTACACCGATTACTCCGTGATTTATGATACGATTTACGTGATTCTTTTTTTGTTCAACACGGAATAGCTTCTAATTGGTCTCCTAAAAATTTTACATAGTTTGGTCCAGTAGTTTTCATTTTATGAACATTTTTCATGGAAATAATTTTCACTTCGTTCCATATGTACACCGATTACTCCGTGATTTATGATACGATTTACGTGATTCTTTTTTTGTTCAACACGGAATAGCTTCTAATTGGTCTCCTAAAAATTTTACATAGTTTGGTCCAGTAGTTTTCATTTTATGAACATTTTTCATGGAAATAATTTTCACTTCGTTCCATATGTACACCGATTACTCCGTGATTTATGATACGATTTACGTGATTCTTTTTTTGTTCAACACGGAATAGCTTCTAATTGGTCTCCTAAAAATTTTACATAGTTTGGTCCAGTAGTTTTCATTTTATGAACATTTTTCATGGAAATAATTTTCACTTCGTTCCATATGTACACCGATTACTCCGTGATTTATGATACGATTTACGTGATTCTTTTTTTGTTCAACACGGAATAGCTTCTAATTGGTCTCCTAAAAATTTTACATAGTTTGGTCCAGTAGTTTTCATTTTATGAACATTTTTCATGGAAATAATTTTCACTTCGTTCCATATGTACACCGATTACTCCGTGATTTATGAGCCGATTTACGTGATTCTTTTTTTGTTCAACACGGAATAGCTTCTAATTGGTCTCCTAAAAATTTTACATAGTTTGGTCCAGTAGTTTTCATTTTATGAACATTTTTCATGGAAATAATTTTCACTTCGTTCCATATGTACACCGATTACTCCGTGATTTATGATACGATTTACGTGATTCTTTTTTTGTTCAACACGGAATAGCTTCTAATTGGTCTCCTAAAAATTTTACATAGTTTGGTCCAGTAGTTTTCATTTTATGAACATTTTTCATGGAAATAATTTTCACTTCGTTCCATATGTACACCGATTACTCCGTGATTTATGATACGATTTACGTGATTCTTTTTTTGTTCAACACGGAATAGCTTCTAATTGGTCTCCTAAAAATTTTACATAGTTTGGTCCAGTAGTTTTCATTTTATGAACATTTTTCATGGAAATAATTTTCACTTCGTTCCATATGTACACCGATTACTCCGTGATTTATGATACGATTTACGTGATTCTTTTTTTGTTCAACACGGAATAGCTTCTAATTGGTCTCCTAAAAATTTTACATAGTTTGGTCCAGTAGTTTTCATTTTATGAACATTTTTCATGGAAATAATTTTCACTTCGTTCCATATGTACACCGATTACTCCGTGATTTATGATACGATTTACGTGATTCTTTTTTTGTTCAACACGGAATAGCTTCTAATTGGTCTCCTAAAAATTTTACATAGTTTGGTCCAGTAGTTTTCATTTTATGAACATTTTTCATGGAAATAATTTTCACTTCGTTCCATATGTACACCGATTACTCCGTGATTTATGATACGATTTACGTGATTCTTTTTTTGTTCAACACGGAATAGCTTCTAATTGGTCTCCTAAAATTTTTACATAGTTTGGTCCAGTAGTTTTCATTTTACGTACATTTTTTTGTTCCCGGTTCTTGGAACCTATATTTTTTAAGAAGCGCGGCACCATTCGTAGGTCCTCCCATACATAGCTAGACACTAAAAAGTAACAAATAATAATAAAACTTCGTTTAAAAAAACCGACATCAAAAACTAAAATGTATAAAATAACTTATTTCTAAAGCTATTATTATTAATATATATTATCTAAAACATCTTGAAGTCGGTGCAAAGTAAAACATAAAAATTACTATATTTTGAAAATTACTAAGCACCGACTTTAAGATGTTTTAGATAATATATATTAATAATAATAGCTTTAGAAATAAGTTATTTTATACATTTTAGTTTTTGAAGTCGGTTTTTTTAAACGAAGTTTTATTTTTTATATTATATTTGATATATCATGTTTTTTTGGGTTCCGTGCTACATGTTATCTTCTCTTTCAGCATATGCACATCAAAACTGAAGATAAAAGCGAACAACGTGCAGATAGTATCCGATTGGGCCATCAAGGTTTTGGGTGAGCCCTGCAAGACCGGGGGCTGGCTGAACCTGAGCCTGAAGCAATTGTGCCGACAGCTGCCTTCGGTGGTGGTGAAGGGGCTGGCCCAGGTCTCGAGGGCGGTCATCGCCTGCGACGACAGCGCCAAGGAAGACTCCAAGGGCCCAAGGTGGGTGACTGGCCATAAACTATTTAAATTGATAACTACATATTTCCGGTCTTATTCATATAGAGTTAGAGTAAGTTTTTAGGCTTATTTAAGATGAATCGTCAAAAAGTGTTATTCATAAAGACATATTACCGTTAAAACGCTCTACAAATTTACGATAAGTATCGTTAATTAAGCATAATAAAGTGTTGTAGTTCATTATAGTCAAAACGTTATTCATAATCGCACTAAAACGCTCTAAAACTCCTCGCTGATTTAAAATAGACTTAAACGCGTTTAAACTTTAAAACTTTTTATTGCGAAGCTGACAAAGAGGCAGACGACCCATCTAGTTGAATGTAGTTAGCATCGTCGATAGATGTTTGCAACCTTCAGGTGGAATAGGAGGAACAGGATAAAGATTCGATGGAAGGATCAGACAGGAGTGGCTGGAATAGGGGGAGGAGGAAGTGGCTCAACGAAACTCACTCGTGGCACGAAATACGATTAGCTTAAAGCTAGCCGTTTCATATTTATTTTTCAGATACAAATTGTGCGTAGAAGGCGACGGATTAAGAGAGGTGATCGCCACATACGGAATCGAAGGGAGGAAAACTTCATCCAATAATATTTTAGAGGTAATACTATCTAACAATTTTATTTTAGTAAATTCAAAAAGAGCTTAAGAAAAATCGATTACGGTAATCTATTGGTTAGTGAGTTAATAAAATCTGGCTCGAAGGACCAAAATTTTTTTGAGTTTTTAATGAACCCTATTATCTTTAGAGGAATAATAGAAAAGCATACAGGATACCTCAGGTACAACCGCAGCAAGTTCTGGCGTCATATCTTCTAATATTTAATCATTTATTGCACTTAATTATGAAACAATGTTGCAGTCATACCAGTTCATAATGACCCTAATAGGGTTAAGAGCGGATCGATTTTCCCAAAACCTGTTTATTATACATGATCTGTAAAGAATGGATTCAGTTTAAAGCTCATATATCTAGTCTCTTGGAAAGCTTAGTTCTGCTGCATATGCGGTCAGAAGTGTTAGACAGTTCACTGATGACGAGACTGCTAGATTAGTTTATTTTTGTTATTTTCATAGTGTCATGTCCTATGGTATTTTATTTTGGGGCAACACTTGACTTAGAGATCATATTTGTTTTACAAAAAAGAGCTGTAAGGTCAATTTACAAACTCTGCCCTCGGGAGTCTCCTAGGGAACGCTTTAAGGAAATCTGTATTATGACGGTCGCCTGCCAATATATTTTTAATAATATAATTTACATTCGTAATAATTTCAGTGCCTACAGGCAGTATAAGGATGTTCACAATTTCAATACCAGGCATCATAATAAATCATCATAGTTGCATATACTATAAAGACATGACCTAGTACATTTTTCATTTACATAGCAGCTCGCTCAAACCTCTTATACTATAGTCTGTATAACGTTTTTATCTTGCCAAGCTTGTAAGGCATTTATGGAGATATGTTGCAGCAAGACAAATGAAAAATGTACTAGGTCATGTCTTTATAGTATATGCAACTATAGTACCTAATACTTTTTGTTACAACTCCATTAATTCTACAAAAGTCAGTCTGTATAACCTATAAAAAAGAACTTGAGATATAAATAGAATAAGAGAAATGTAAAGAAATACAATTTTTAGCTAGACGTGTTGCTGCGGAGTTTGTTGCCGCTTCTTCTCCTTAACAGCAATATAACACGTTGCGAAGCGGTGTACATAGACTAGGAAGTAAAATTAATTTTTACCTTATATTTATTATGACCTGAAGAAAGTGTTCCCTGAATGTCGGCAGGTGTACCACACGTTGGGCATAGAGGCGGCGAAGTCGACGATAATAAGCGAGATCCAGGGCGTGATGGCGGGCCACGGGATGAGCGTGGACCGGCGCCATGTGGAGCTGCTCGCCGGCCAGATGACCGCCAGGGGCGAGGTGCTCGGCATCACCAGGTACGGCCTCGCCAGGATGAAGGAGTCCGTACTCAACTTGGCCAGCGTGAGTTTTTTTTGTTGCACATTTTATTCATTCGCTAAACTTGGGTAGGTCGTGCATGAGACATATTAATTTATTCAAGATACTAAGATTTTTTTCTAAGCTGTGATTTTTTTAAATTTTGTGATGAAAATTGTAAGGGAATAACCTGGAATGACTGAATGGACTACTATCCGTGCAGGAGCAGAGAATGAATACAATTTCCTGCGGCCGGACGGCCTCTCGTAAGAGGCGACAAACCAACCCACAGTCAGGTGGTACCACCCCTGGTCTAGAGTATGCCGCCATAACAACCTTGAGTTGCGTTCCGGCATTAGTGACCAGGTTCCAGTGTCCCTTAAGAGAGCAGCAGCGCATTTGTAGCACCTTTGGTGTTGCACTTATCCAAAGGCGATGGTAACCGCTTTCCATCAAGTGGGACATCTTAATATCTTTAATAATACATAGTAGGTTTCTCCACGGCTGCGCCGCACATAAAACTGGCTGCGTTCCTCTAGTTTAAAGAGCAAGCATTAGTACAGGTTACATAGTTCCAATTGTCCATGGTATCCGTTTTCCATCAGATCGGCCTTCTGCCTGTCTGCTTAACTCATGCAATAAAAAATGCTTTGGTGAACAATAAAGAGTTATCTTAATATATTTAATTAATTGATTGTGTAGTTTAGATATTGGTAGTTTTTGAGTAGTAATTATGTGTTTTTGTGAGAAATGAGAACTGTATAGTCAAATGTGGCCTTTTGAGTTGTCACAAGAACTTCGTTGAATAGCTTCAGTTGATAACCTACAGTTCAGCTGAGCTATACATAGGCTTAAGAAAATGAAGAAACGATATTGTAATCTAAGATCTGGCTTAAAGGCCTAGCTAGCCTAGCCATAAACTTAAATAAATTAAATTTTCAGTTTGAAAAAACAGCAGACCATTTGTTCGACGCGGCGTACTACGGGCAGAGGGACAGCATCGAGGGTGTGAGCGAGTCCATAATATTGGGAGTACCAGCTAACATCGGCACTGGGGTGCTGCAATTGTTGCACCACCACCCGCAGAGGAGCGCCCAGACCACGCCGGAATTGTTATTCGACAGACCGGAGTACCATCCCTCGATATGGGAATAAACTTGTTTTATGTCGATTGTTGTTTTATTCTGTAATATTAATGCCGTCACGAAAATGGCACTGTAAGAATTTTTAAAATAGTATTTTCTTAAGATTTCGCGACTATCTGTCTTCCGTGATCACGACTACTGAAGTGTCCAAAACGTTGGAATAAAAATCAAGTCAACCACCGCACTTAAAACCGTTAAGGTGGAATTAATTCCAAGATATTTTATTTTTGTCTACATTTTTTTAGTAAGCGAGTTCAGCAGACAGCCCGACTGCCCACCTCATGGAAAGCGGTTACCATCCTATGGACATTTGCAACACCAAAGTTTCTCTACATGAAGAATGGAACCTGGTCACTGATGCCGGAACACAACTTAAGGTTGTTATGATGACATACTTTATACCAAGCAAATACCCATCTGGCCGTGGGTAGTTTTGTCGCGTCTTACGACAGGCCTCTCCAACGCAGGAAATCATATTCTTTCCCCGTAGTTCTACCTGATGGAAAGCGGTTATCACCAGGAGCGAAGTCAACGTGTTGCCAGCATTTAGGGTGGGATAGGGGAGGACAGGAGGAATCGGATGGGACGCCGTCAAATCCGTGGCCCTGGCATAACGGGCGAAGGTAACGCGGGAGCGCACATATTAAAAGTTGCTCTATCTCGCTCGCACATCATTCGTCCCGCTCACGCATTGCGCTATATATTGTACTAGCTTCTGCCCGCGATTTCGTCCGCGTGGTGCGGTTTTTTAACTATCCTACGGAAACTCTATCGGGATGAAAAGTATCGTATATGTTGACCAGGGATATAAGCTACCACCATACAAAATTTCATTTAAATCGGTCCAGCCATTTCAGAGATTAGCTGGAACAAACAGACAGACAAAAATTGTAAAAAATGTTATTTTGGTGTATGTACCGTATATATATTCATATGCACGTAGTAAAAAGCGGTTATTTCAATATTACAAACAGACACTTCAATTTTATTTATATGTATAGACCAGCTGTACGACTTGTTAATATTTGTACTTAGGTTATCGTTTCCAAAAAAAAATTAGTACACTTAAATTCACGTCAGCACTCGACAGTGAATACTCTGCCATCTGAAGTATAATTTAATCTCTTTTTTTACAGTTATAATTCATAACCCTAATACATTGGCGAGACAAATTAATAAAACCAAATATTATTATTAACTATTTTACTACTAACCATTACTTTAACTAAAGTTTATTACCACAAATCACATTAGAACCACATAAATGCATCATAAAACAATCACTACACGCAACTCATTAAAAGCTAATAATTAATAACTATGCCGCGTTTGCGTTTACAAGAGCCGCCTTATGCTCGTTCAATTTCGTCCATTTTTCGCTGACCTTCCAAAGCCATAGAGCCAGTTCGAAATCCTGGGCCTCATTAGATGGGTTTGTTTTCTTCATATCTCTGGAAAAAATCAACTTTATGACTCCAGTCTTTATGTCAATTGAATTTTCTTAACAAGTAAGCACACGATATTCTGTTTTATTTTTACATTGCAGTTCTAAGTAAACCTTTTTCTTTCTTTCTATTCAATTTTATTATTATACTCAAAGGTCGAACGATCAAAAGCCTTTGTCTGCGTAGATCGCTGGAATACAGATATCCCGGGTTCGATACTTGGCCTGGTAAATTTTGTATCCGAATTGCGTTATTTGCTAGTCTGGCTATAAATAGAGACTGAAAAAGCGCGGCAAATATTAAAAACTAGCTGCGCACGCGATTTCGCCCGCTTGGTGATGGAAAATCATTTTATTTTAGATAATTCACACTATATCATTATAAATTAAAGCCTGTGTGTTATTCTGATGTGTAAGCTATATTATTGTAAAGTTTCATCAAAATCCATTCCGTAGTTTTTGCGTGAAAGAGTAACCAACATACATCCATTATTACAAACTTTCGCGTTTAAAATATTTATAGATATTTGTAGAGATATCAGAATGACAACACCAAATTATCAAGTAACAATACAATAAACAATTTGTTTTTTTTTTATTTTGCGTCTATCTCGTGTTGCTTTTTCTCGAATTTGGGAATCATGCAAAATAATAACTTTCGCACTTCACTTTTAATTATTTAACCATGTATTATCTATGGATTTAACTCGTGTTTCAATACAAAAAAAACAAAATAACAATAACAAGGACAATCTTTTGGTAAAGTGACATTGACATTTGTATTAACATTGCCATGTCTAATTTCGTCACCCAAACTCGATGGTTTGAGAACAGCGCTTGCTTAGACAGTTGTAAATACAGGTCACCCCTAATAGATAGCGCATTACGAGAATTTTGTTTTCAAACTCAACAAATTACGAAGAATGCTCTCTCTTTGCTATCACCATATCCCAATTAATTGGGGTCGGCACAATATGTATTTTCCTTCCACACTCCTTTTTTTTTTAGTACAGTTCGCCACAAAGGCCGGCAAAGGAATCTTAGTCCATACAGCCAAGTCTGATGTATAAATCTTCGTATAGTAGCGCAGTTGTATTGTAGGCTACAACCCACCCCATTCAACGGAGTTCTTGTGAAAACTCGAAAGGCCACATTTGACTATACAGTTCACATTTCTCACAAAAACACATTCTTTCTCACAATTATTACTCATAAACTATCAATATCCTACAACTATTGTTAATTTTAGAGTATTTTTACACATTTTTAGAAAATAAAACTGCACAGCGCAACGTCCCCTTTCAGTTCCCGCCAAAAAGTGCCACACTCCTTTATTCTGACATACATCTTCTGTCACACCACAAATCATCATATCATCCTTCACACAGTCCATCCATCTTTATGAATAAGGCGCGGGTATAATATTAATAGTTTAACGACCGACAAATTCACACCTGCAGCCCTGTAGAAACACATTTTATTACCTTTCGGCATTTGGACTTTTGTTTACTTTGTGTTTAAAATTTGTGATAAAAAAAAACAGCCTATTTTATATTGTAATCTTTCACGACCCATTGTTGTATCGTGATAACTGTCAGGTGTCTCGGATTTAAAAGTACAAACTGATTCTAGGAAAATCGGTCCACGCGGTCGGGCAGACATATTGCATCTGTGCAGTATAAAGCAATGCCTCAATGGAGAGATGAGCCATTCGAGTCAAGTCAAGTCTTGTGTTGTATACATTCGGTAATCTATTTAGTGACGGACTTTGCGCGTGTTATTGTATCGTAAATTACGTTTGGACTGGTTGTGTTCAGTTATATTTGTACCTATGTTAGACGCGTTTGTATAGTTATAATAAACTCTATAGTAATTCTAATGCCATTTGAATTCGAGTCCTGCAACACGTAACAATAGGATACTTACACATAATAGTCGCCTGCGCATCTCTCCACGCTTGGATCCAAAGCCGCGTGCACTATGACCTGGGAGCCAATCTTGCTGGACTTCATGATTGGCCAGAACAGTGGATAGATGAAGAATCTGGTGATGCTCTTCATCATCGGCAGGTGCCTGGTGATGTTCGTGTCTGATAAGCCAGGGTCCACTGCTATCACCGCCACACCCGATTCTGGCGTGACAAATTATTATCTAACATAAACTAATTAATGATATTTTTACGAGTGCGGGACTCGAATTAAAATGCCGTTGGAATTACTATAGAGTTTATTAGAACTATATAAACACGTATAACACAGGTGTAAATATAACTGGACACAACCAGTACAAACTGCACGGTTCAATAACAAAGTGCAAAGTCCGTCACTATATAGCTTGTCGAATGTACACACGTCTTGTGTCGCTTTTGCCTATCGCTAGACTGCCTCACCTCTCAGTTGGGGCATTGTTTTATACTGCAACAATACAATATGTCTCGACACAATACTCGACCGCATAACAATTATTAGAATCACACCTGGCTAATGACCATCATAAACATTTCAATGCACAATGGCTTGTTTTCCCAATTACAATTTTTAAACAGAACGTAAACAAAGTAATAATAAACTGCAGGTGTGAATTGGTCTTTTGTCGGCATTCGGTCGTAACAATATCATCTAATATTATATTGGAAAACTAAGAAAATTCTAAGATTTTTAGAACATTTTCTTTGTCTGTTAGAGCTTTGCGAGAAAACTACTGAACGGATTTACATGAAATTCGACTAAGAGTTAACTTATATCCCGGGTTAATAACATACAAGACTTTGCTATTGGTCGGTGAAAGCCGCGTCGAAATCGACTCAGTAGCTTTTATGTGAATCTCAAAGAAACAGACAAGAAATATAAAAAAATTGCATCCTGTTTTCCGTCCTTTATATTGTTACGACCTAGACGACGACAAAAACAAATTCACACCTGCATACCTGTAAAAACCCATACAAACCTTTCGGCATTTGGACTTCTTTTGTTTACTTTGTGTTTAACATTCGTGATTAGAAAACAGCCCATTGTTGTATTGTAACCTTTTATGGCAGTCATTAGCCAGGTGTGTCGGATCAAAGTCGACTTAGAAACGGGGAAATTGCAGTTGCGCAGTATAAAACGATGGCCTGATGGAGGAGGAAAGCAGTCGAGCGATAACCACGAGCGAAGAAAGACGTGTGTGTGTCTTTTAGTGACGAACTTTGCGCGTTTTATGATATTACGACCTTCTGCATTACGTTTGGACTTATTGTGTTCGGTTATATTTGTACCTGTGTTATACGTGTTTGTATAGTTCTAATAGATTCTATAGTAATTATCCCGGCATTTTTTTAAATTCGAGCCTCGGGACTCGTAGCAATGTAATATATTCTAGTTGTTTTTGAAGTGATAACTTCTTATGGGAGGGTAAACCGCTTCGTTACGTAACGCGTTACGGCGCCAGTCTGTCTGGCTACCTTTTTCTCACGCATACGGCAGCGGTAGGCACGCTCCTCAAATTAAACCATTTCAATATTAAATAGTTCAACTTAGATTAGTTCTCTATGTACAGACACGGTAATATTTAAATTTAATAGATTATATAATATAAATCGAATGAAGTATCTCACCCAACATCCGCCTGCCGAGTTCTCTCGCGAACAGCACGTTGGCCAACTTGCTCTGCGCATACGCAGCGGGCGCGTCGTACTGCTTGCTCATGTTTAGGTCCTCTTTGTTAATGCGGCCCCTGAAGTGGGCGCTGCCCGACACTATTATCACACGAGAGGGCGCCGATGCCTGAGATGCAAGTAAAATATTAAATACTTGATTTTCCCCCACAGCTGCCGGGGGCAGTGTCTCTATTTTGCTTACATATCTATACAAACTAGTGTTCGCCCGTGGTCGAAATTCGACCATAATAATTAATGTCAAAGACTTCTTTAAACACAGATTTCGCCAAAGCTACACTGTCAACTTGACTTTAACAACAAACAAAAGATTATATATGCGTATGTGTGTTAAATACATGGTAATGTTTTTTTTATTGATTTAATGTATTTTTTACGACTCTATCACGTACTTATGTATTAACATACCTTTAAAGTATCCAGAAGCAGATTGGTGAGTAGAAAATGCCCTAAATGGTTGACACCGAACTGGGTTTCGAAGCCATCGCGCGTCACTCCTTGGGGATGCTCCATCACACCCGCATTGTTTACCAGCACGTGGACTTGTGGCTCTTCAGATTTGAACCTATGAATAACATTATATTGGTATGCATCCAATTTTTAAATTATAACACTGCACAGCAAAACGACACTCTTCTAGTTCCTCCAAAACTATTGTGATAGAAATAAAAATCAATAAATTAAAGAATGTTCTTTTTTCATTGCAGGAGTTAACCAGACTAAGATTTATTCGCAACACCAAAGGAGCTACAAATGCGCTGCTGGTCTATTAAGGGAGACTGGAACCTGGTCACTACTTGATATTCGAAAAATGGGATAGTTTCTGGGATAAAATATATTTGTCTCTCTGTTTGTTATGCTTTTACGGAAAAACTATTGGACCGATTTGGCTGAATTTCAATATATATGTAATTTTAATACCAAGAGTGGACAAGAGATATTCTTCATCCCAGATATTGGGATAGATTTATTTAAAGATTATTCCAGACAGTAAGATTTTATTTTTTGTACACATTTTCATCATTTTGGTAATTATCGTCATTTGCTAGGTTTTAAATTACACAGCTGATTACCTGGCAACGAAATCCCTGATGGAAGCAGTGCTGGCCAAGTCACAGGGTCTGCAGTATACATATTTGTTCTTCGTCTCCAACACTATGTCCCTTCTTACTTCTTCGCACTTCTCCATGTTTCGACACGCCATGAAAACCTGTTAAAATCACAACTTAGTAATATCTTCTTCCATAGTAATAGGGAAGGCCACTCAAATCAACCGAGATTAATTTTCTCATCTTACAAGTTTGTAATCGCCTAGATTTTGAAAAATTACGACGCCATAGCTCTGAGTCAGTAGAAGGAGAGTCAAATAGCATATTACTTTTCAAAGTGTCTAGTTGTCCTGTAACCGAATAAATAATAATCATCTACTTGACTTGATCCTGATCTTGCTATGAGTTTGCATCGGGTTATTAGTTGCTATTATTACACACAATGTGTGTGGAAAACCGCCAAACGTAGAAGATAGTAATACAATAATAATATATGCACGCATAAGCTTGCCTTAGCCAGTCGGCACGGAGTGAAGTACGCTAGAGTTAAGACTCAAGGCTCCAGGGGTGGAAGTGATAAATGGCATCACGTCAGAAGTAGCTACGGTGAACCTCCAGCCTACCTCTCTACACCCCTTAGCCACTCATATCCATGTTGCCCCTGCCTTTTATGGCATTTTTTGGGGCCCATGCAGGGAGTGGCGAGTCACCGTCTGCCCATTTTTCCATGTTCCCGAACATTGTGACGGGCAGACGCCACATATTCCCAGACCCCTAGTACCACTAGCAGTTCCCCCTAATAGCCCGTACTTACTACTACGTTATGTTCTCATTTCTCACAATAGTCCTACACTGGCCGGGACTTGTCCTTGGGTGCATTATTAAATGGTGTAGACAGGGATAACCATCGGTTCGGTTTCGCCACATTTACATTAAATTTGGCGAGGGGCCTCTACGTGTTAGCCTTCCCATGGCCCCACGCAAACCTTCCAAAAGTCCGGGCCATTTTTATGGCCCGTGGTCTTTAAAGATATACATGTATGCACGAATAAAAAACGTAAGCGCCTTTAAAGTCACGCAGCTTGCTGCTGTTTTATTTGTAAAATCATATATAAGTAGTAATTATGGGAGCTGTATACATACGTCTGTCTGGTGATCGTAGCGGACAACACTGTTGCCAGATGACCATATCAATTAACCCCATTTTTTTTTCAAAAACCCCAAAACGGTTTTTACTTATTTTAAAGGAGAAATTAAAAAGCAAACCCACCCGCGTCGTAGCGAAAACGTCACTAATGACGAATGAAGGAACGGGAAAAATCGCGGTTGTTGTGGTCGTTGTGAGTCTCTAACGGAACATAGCCTATATATAGGATACGACACGTACGTGTAGAAACGGCATAATAAATAAATAACATAAATAACGCACGAACGAATGCATGGAATTATGATTCACTAGTAGAATATAGTACTATTGAACTAGTCTCGCAACAAAAAATTTCCCCCCGAATGTCCCCCCAAAGATTCTTTACCCCGAAATTCCCCAACGTCGCAAAATCCCCCATCTGGCAACACCGGCGGACAACGAACTACTGAGTAGCGCAGCACACATGTTAATAATTGCTCTATCTCGCCCGCACATCATCCGTCCCGCTCACACACTGTGCTATACATTGTACTTGCAGTACGGCTTGTTTATATTTGTACTTAAGGTTACCGTTTCCAAAATAAATAAATTCAGTTCAGTTAACTTCAGTAGTCGACAGTGAAAACTCTCGCTGCTACATACCTATACATAATAATATACTTGAACAGAACACGTTAACGCCAATGATTACATGTGACAGGTTTTGGTCGCTAGTTGTTTATAATGTCTTTCTCCAATAAATGTATTAGTTATAGTTAGTCCAGAAATATTTAATTGCTTTTTAGATATATTGAGTACCTTGGCGCCTCTATTAGCCAGCTCCCAGGTCGCTTCTTTACCCAGACCACTTGTGGCACCTGTCACAATCGCGACCTTTCCATCAGCTCGGACTTTCTTGTCGTACGGCGGGCCGCTATAGTAGTCTCTATGGAAATGAAGAAAAAAACGCTATCTAGTTTACTGTAGGCTCTTTTTTCTTTTATTTTAAAGGGGCTTTGAACCTCTTCATTTATGTCAGCCCTATCGTACTGAGGGAATGTGATGATGTGTTGTAACGCTGGTCTGTGGTCCGTTGAGCGGTGTATGGGTTAATAAAACATAACTTCGGTCGTACACTTTTAATCACACACTCTCATGTTGTTAATAGTTCAGAAGGATTTTGGTGAAGGCAAGCAGCAAGCGCGAGAACTGAATTTGTACACGTCCACGAATTTCGTGTGCCCGCTTTGAAGGCGAGTGTCCTCTTGTAGTATTTGTGTTCTGTGCGAGTGTCGAACTGTCCCGAATAATTGTCGTTCGGTTTTTGGTAGATGGTGGTTTCGCGCCAAGAGAATCGGCGGGAACGTTGTGAGCCCGCACTGTCATAAAACGGCGCGCTGTTTTGCATGCTACACAGATTAATATTAGCTTCGCGCTTACGTGTTTGCTTATAATGTTGGCATTAATGTCGCCAGAACCGCCACATCACTTTCATAAAAACTTACTTGAAAATGCAGACAACACCAGCTGAGGCGGCCACGGCGCTGATGAGCGCCACTGGTGCACTCGGAATCCACATTTCAATCTGAATCAACCACTCATATTTTTAAGTAAAATATTAGAAATAGTTTCATCTGAAAGGTCAAGAAAACATTGTAATAAATCCACTACAATCCATAGTAATTTAGCTACCCCTATATCGTGATATTGTAAACTTTGTAAGTTTGTTTGTCTACCAGCCGTTCTCAATCTTTTTTTACATGGACCACATAGACATTTTTGATGAGCCGCAAATCGTATTTATTTAGGTCTTAGTAAAAAACGTAAATAAAATAAAATTAAAACAATGGGCAAGAGCTCGGCGGGTCTCAGGTTGAGTAAAGAGTGGGTGTACATTACGTAATAAAACTGAAAAACAATGACCTAATCGAAAATACCATCAAAAACTCTGTTTGAATAACATGTTTATAAAAACCAATTTTTCTCCACATTGATACTGCAGTACTTGCAAGGGTGTTACCGAATATGTTTTGATATAAAGGACAGATGAATGTAATTACGATATCAGTCGATACACCACGTTCAAGGGTAGAAGTAAATAATGGTTCACTGGTAGACAAGTAACTCCTCGCATGTTGACCTTCATATTTATTGTTCGAATTGAGCAGACAGGCAGACGACCCATGTATGTGAAAGCGGTTACCATCGCGTATGAGCATTTGTAACACCAAAGGTGCTACCAATAAGCCGCTCTCTAAAGAGACTGGTACCTTGCCACTAATGCCGAAATACAGCTCAGCCATGGTGGTAGCCATCCAGACAAGGAAATACCCTACCTGGCTGAGGGTTGTTTTGTTGACTCTTACGATAGGCCGCTTGGCCGCAGGAAAGTTTTTTGGAAATTATCGTCATCATGACTTATAGGGCCGATATTGGATGGTTCCTTTTTGTCTTTCAAACAACAACAAAAACTTATACTGGAATCATTGAATACCGTCGTTGTCCTTTCAGCCAAATTGATTTAATTTGGCCGATTCGTCTAATACCAGTTTAATATTATGTATTTTTAACCCTCAGTTACATGTATAGTGACCACCTCTAATTTTCAGTTGATCGGCTGTTTTACTCAGCTATTGGCGTTGTAGCACCAGGCTGAGGGGGTACCTATATAGACACAGTATTTTCTTAGAAGAATGACTGTGATATACAAGGACTGATGGAAAAACACGATAAAAAGTTAAAAAGACAAAAGGTGCGAAAATAGTTGAAGCCCTAATAAATACCATCAAACTATAAATAGATAGCCAATTGGCTATGTTCGTCAAATATGGGGGTTAAATAAAACATTACTTGGCTCAAATTTATTTTTATATTCATTTTTTTGTTAATTTACATTTCTGTGTATGGCTAATGGTACGAGAGCGAGCAACGTCGGAAAAACAAGAATTTCAAGAATTTCTTTCTTTCTCATTTCTTGAAATTCTCTCTCGAAAACGTTGCCAGCTCTTAGACGATAATTGTAGTCAAAGTACAGTGCTGGAAATAATATGAATAAAGTCGATATTTCTATTGTTTGCCTGCATTCAGAAATACCGAAAAGAAAGTTTCCAAAACATGTAATAGTTAAAACAAACTATTCCTTTGAAAATATAAGTGATTTAGGGCCGATTTTTCCAATCACCAGATAAAAGTTATTCATATGATAAAGTATAACCATGGCGTAAGTATGTATTATTTTTCCATAGAATAACATGGAAAAATTAAAAATGTCAGTTGTATGAATAAAACTGTTGAATAGTTTCACTCAGGTTATGATTCATTCGACTGATATCTTTTATCTGACAATTGAAAAATCGACCCTTAGTAATATATAACTGGAAAGTATTGTATTGGCATAAATATTTACAATAAATTTTGAGGGTTGAGGGTGTCGAGTTTGTACAATGAATTTAAAAATGTAAAAATAACAACGAAGGGTAATTCGGACCAGTAGATTTCGAAAACGGAACTTTTAAAATTTTTGTATGTCTGTCTTTTAAAGCATCAAGTGAGCTACTGAACCGATGTAAATGAACCTCTACACAGAGCTAGGTTATGACCCGAGTTACCACTTAGGGTACTTTATTTGACCGATTTAATCTAAAAATACGTTTAAAATAATAACATGTAAAAATCTAATATTAAATGCTAGCTTTTAGAGTTACGTTTTTATTGGACTATTGTAAGTCTTAGTATTATTTCATGTTTTTTATATTATTCAGATGATAGGTTCTGAAACGGGGCGGTAGCGCCCACTTAGGACAGATCCAACATCATTCAACGAGTAAAAAGTACCCAAACGCAAAGATATGATACAAAAATGAACACTGTTAATCTATTTCTGAATACAGACCAGGTAAGAATCAGGATACACGACAGTTTCGATACACTTTTTGTTGAATATGAGAATATCACCCAACACATTATTTGTATGTCAAGGTTGTTAATATTAAAAAGTAAAAAGCATCCGGTAGATAAATGTCACTCGATGACACTTCCGGTAACCTTTTTGTTTGAATCGGGGTTCTCATGTCTGCTCTTCTCTGTGTGTGCCTTCGGTAGTGCTAGCGTAGTATTAAACTGTGTAATGTGTAATGTGTATAAACTACGTTGCTTAAACCCTAACCAATATAGATAATCAAATTATATCCACTGCAGTTTCATTTAATCTATCAGGTTATGGGCCCAGCCACAGCGAAGTTCATAGCCTGGTAATAGATTATCTGAATCGCATTCGCAAGCGTACGCCATTACGCCGGGCCGTGTTAAAAACGCGTGGTCAAAACGTGCGCTGACGCAATACAATTCGTGAAGGCAAAAAGAAAACACGAAATGGAAGGAAATAGTACAGTAATTAAACTGGAAGGGGCTAAAAATTGGAATATTTGGAAATTCCAGACATCCATTATATTGCGTGGTCATGGGTTGTTGGAGGTTGTCGAAGGTCGAGCGAAAAAGCCCGATGAAATAGCGTCCCGTACGACATGGGAAGCGAAGGATACGAAGGCACAGACACTGCTTGTTACAAGAATGTCAGAAGACGTAATGTTGCATATAATATCCTGCAATAATTCTGCGGATATGTGGCGAAAACTTCAAAGCGTGTATGAACAAAAGACAGAAACCAGTATACACATCTTGCAACAAAGATTTTTTCAATTCAAATTTGAAGAAGGAGTACATATGTCCACCTTTTTGTCAAGAATACAGGAGATGCAATGCAGTTTGAAACAAATGGGAGAAGAAATCTCAGACAAGTTCATAATAACAAAAATTCTAATGTCACTACCTGACCAATATAAACACTTTATATCGGCATGGGAATCTGCTCCAGAGAATAAACAGACCATTGATAATTTGGTTGCGAGGTTACTAATAGAAGAAGAAAGGTTAAAGGAGAAAAATTTAGATAATGGAGAAACCTCAGTGGCATTTTATGCAAAAAGAAGTTATAATAAAAATAATATAAAGTGTTTCAAATGTAATAAATTAGGGCATTATAAAATTGAGTGTAAAAGTAAAATAAACAACCAAATGAATATAAATAATAATAAATGTTTTTATTGTGGCAAATTTGGACATTATAAAGCTAACTGTAAATATAAAAAGAACAAGGATAGTAATGCCTTCATTGTTTCAAGTTCCCTCTATAATAACACACAAACATCAAAGTGGTTAGTGGACAGTGGAGCAAGCGAACACATGTGTTGTGATCGGACACTGTTCAAAACATTTGAAAATGTTTCTGGAAAATCAGTCATTATAGGAAATGGAATGACAATCAGCACATTAGGCTGTGGAACATTGTCAGCACAAGTTTATAATGGAACTAAATGGGTTGATACAACCATGGAGAATGTATTATATGTTCCCGACCTTAAAATCAATTTATTCTCTGTAAACTGTGCAACTGACAGAGGTTATTATATAGTGACAGATGACAATTCATGTAAATTTTACAAAAACAATAAAGTTTGTGCAATTGCAATGCGAGATGGTGGTTCATATTACTTGGATCTTCGATATAAGTCAGGAGAAGCATGGGTGGCAGGTACAAAACAAACATCCTTGCAGGAATGGCATGAAAAGTTAGCACACCAGAATTTCAAGCAAGTAAAGGATATACTGGACAAAAATAACATTGAGTATGATCAACAAAGCAACAATATTAAGTGTGAATCCTGTTTAGAGGGGAAAATACATAGACTTCCATTTACGAACAGTGTAAGTTCGAGTACAAGGATCTGTGAACTGGTTCACACAGATGTATGTGGTCCTATGGAAGTGACATCCCTCGGAGGCTCAAGATATTTTGTTCTTTTCAAGGATGATTATTCGAATTATCGAAATTTATACTTTATAAAGAACAAGGATGAAGTTAAAGATTGTATTATGGATTTTATAAAGAAATCAGAGAATTTAACCGGAAAGAAAATTAAATATTTAAGAAGTGACAACGGTTTGGAATTTGTGAATAAGTCAGTCCAACAGATACTGTCAATGCATGGTATTATACACCAAAATACAGTACCCTACACGCCACAACAAAATGGTAAGGCTGAACGGGAAAACAGAACATTGGTGGAAGCCGCCCGAACTATGCTTTGTTCAAAGAATTTAGACAAAAGACTGTGGGCGGAGGCTACTCATACAGCTGCTTATGTACTGAATAGGACAGGAAACAGCAAGGAAACTGGAAAAACACCATACCAAAGTTGGACAAATAGAGATTTTGACATACAAACTTTAAAAAGGTTTGGAACAGAGGTTATAGTCCATATCCCTAAGGAAAAGCGAAGAAAATGGGATTCTAAAGGAGAAAAAGGAATTATGGTTGGTTATGGAGAAAATGTCAAAGGATACAGGGTGTATTTTGAACACAGGAACAAAGTTGAAGTGAAAAGAGACTTGATTTTCATAGAAAAGAATGATATGACTCTTGGTTGTGAAAATGTACTAGAAAGTACAGAAAACTTACCAGTAATAATGCCAGAAGGCATGAAGGAACAAACAGAAGAGGGTAAGGAAGGTCAGTGCAGCGAACTGCAGGTGCAGTCTGATGAAAGTTGTTATTCACCAAGTGAGTCAGGTGAAGAAACAGATGATGACATGATGTCATGTGATGAGTCATTTTATAAAGACCTGGATGTTCAAGTTGGTCAGTCAAGGCCAAGTAAGAGAGTGAGGAAACCGCCAAGTTCATATATTTATAGTGCTTGTGTTAGTAGTGATATATCTCCGATGACATACAGTGATGCTATGGCTCGGAACGATTCAAGTAAGTGGAAAGATGCTATTGCTAGAGAACTTGAAACTTTAAAGTGTAATGATACATGGGAATTTTGCGAAAAACCTTTAAATAAAAATGTTATAAGTAGTAAATGGGTGTTTAAAATTAAAAATATAAATGATGAAATTCAGTATAAGGCACGTTTAGTTGCCAGAGGCTTTGAACAAAATGATAACTTAAATATTTATGATTTATATGCACCAGTAGCAAAATTGACAACTTTTAGACTTTTTGTAGTCATTGCAACTAAGTTAAAATTACCTATTCATCAATTAGATGTAAAGGGGGCATTTTTATATGGAGATCTTATGGAGGATGTTTATCTTAGTTTACCAGAAGGTGCTTATAGTGGTAACAACAATATTGTTAAATTGAAGAAGTCCTTATATGGGCTTAAAAGGTCACCTAAATATTGGAATGAGAAATTTAATTCAGTAATAATAAAAGAGGGATTTAAAAGATCAATGTGTGATTCATGTCTTTATACTAAATTTCATAATGATTATAAAATGTATGTTTTGCTTTATGTTGATGATTTGTTAATTTTTGGAACTTGTAGTATTCAAGTACATCAATTAAAATCAAAGTTAAGTGCCAAATTTGATATTAAAGACTTAGGCTATGTGTCAAACTTTCTAGGTATACATGTAAAACAAAATTTGGAAACAGGTGTTACCGAGTTGAGTCAAAAGGAGTATTTAAAAAATGTTTTAAATAAATATAAAATGTCAAATTGCAAACCAATGTCAACGCCTTTAGATCAAAACTTTAATACTAAAATACTAAAAAGTGAAATTTGTAAACAAGATAAAAATTTAGAAAATATGTGTAGACAAATAATAGGTTCTTTAATGTATGCTGTTGTTGGTACAAGACCAGATTTAAATTTTGCTGTTTCCATGTTAAGTAGATATCAAAATTGTGCAAATATTAACTTGTTGATGTGTTTAAAAAGAGTGTTAAGATATGTTAAAAATACTATTGATTATAAATTGATTTATAAGTGTACTGATAATTTACTGCTAGGATATTGTGATGCAGATTGGGGTGGTAATTTAATTGATAGAAAATCAACAACTGGTTATTGTATAAGTTATTCTGGTTGTTTGATTTCCTGGTGTTCAAAGAAACAAAATTCAGTCAGTTTGTCCTCTACAGAGGCTGAGTACATTGCACTCAGTATGACAGTTAGTGAAGCATGTTGGCTTATGAATTTAATAAAAGATTTTAATATTCAAAATTTAGATTCATGTAGTATTTTATGTGACAATCAGTCTGCTATCATGGTAGCCAGTACAGATAGTGTGAAACGCTTGAAACATATTGATATAAGATTTCATTTCATTAAAGATATTGTTAAAAAGGGAAAAATTAGACTTGATTATGTTAAGAGTGAGAACCAATTGGCAGATATGTTTACCAAGGCTTTAAGTAAAGATTTAATTTGTAAATTTAGTCGAGAGTGTGGACTATTATAAGATATTTGTTTAATTTAATTTACTATAAAATTTTTGTTTGATTTTTAATAAATAATGTGTTGAGGGGGGGTGTTGAATATGAGAATATCACCCAACACATTATTTGTATGTCAAGGTTGTTAATATTAAAAAGTAAAAAGCATCCGGTAGATAAATGTCACTCGATGACACTTCCGGTAACCTTTTTGTTTGAATCGGGGTTCTCATGTCTGCTCTTCTCTGTGTGTGCCTTCGGTAGTGCTAGCGTAGTATTAAACTGTGTAATGTGTAATGTGTATAAACTACGTTGCTTAAACCCTAACCAATATAGATAATCAAATTATATCCACTGCAGTTTCATTTAATCTATCACTTTTAATGTAGAATTTACTCGAATTCAATTTATAGTAAAGTAAATGAACTTATTACATAACATAAATGCCCTACGTATTTTCTGCTTTAATAATACATAAACACATTGTTAAGTTTCGATCAAGCTGAAGAGTTGTTTTTCTTAGCGCTGATTTTTCAATCAGATAAAAGTTATCCATATAATTATAACTCTATATTGTATACCAAAGCATAGACAAACAGAAGTAGAAAAATATAAAACGATCTATTCCCTACCAAAGGCTCCCTGCCTTTGGTAGGGATTAATAGATTTTTAAAACAGTGGTGCAATCTATAAATAATAACGATAATTATACACAGTGCATATAAGTACAAAATCAATATAAAATACAGTAAGAACAAATTAAACATTACAGTTGCGCAAATAAAACAGTTGAAATTATTTCACTTTTAAAATCAGTAAGATAATTTATTCAGTGAATAACTTATATCTGATGATTGAAAAATCGTCTCTAAATATTATATTTCACATGTTTATAATTAAATTAAAGCGCTTTCTTACCCCAAATGCTATAATTGTCGCTTATAACTAAGTTATTTATGATGAAAAATAATAAATTATAACATAACAATGTAGAAAAAATAGTATTTCCTAAGTTTTCGCGACTTGTGTACATAATTAACCTTCAAAGGCTTTAAGCACGGCATTTTTTTTTTTCGATATTTCATTAAAAAAAATAGTTTTACTTATGTAAAAATGCTTAACAAATTTCAATGGAATTGCTATTCGGATGCAATTGGGGTATCTTTCATATAAATAAATGCACATTGTAACTAGTAAATCAATAAAACAATACATGACAAGAAAAAAACGATTATAATATGGAAGCTACGATATTAACAATTATCTGTTCGTCTTTTTAACAGATTCGTTTCTTATCCTAGAAATTCATAATCTCTCGAAGTTTATTCTGTGTTGAGTAGACGAAATAAGATATAAAATAACTATGGAAAAAGAAATTACTATTGAATTTAGGCCATAAACTTTTCGAATCAAATAAATAATCGTTGCATTTGACAAAATTTCTTAACTAAAGAAAACTATAGACCTTATTATACATTATCAAATATAATTCTGTTCCATAATTAATTAATATTTTTTACCAACTTATGATCATAAAGTAAATAGCTTCACAACTCTATGATCATAATGCAGTATTATTAATTACCTTAGTTAAGGGATAATATGCAAAAATCTATACTTTATCAAGCATTTTGATCTCTTCATATTTACAAATACCAGTTAATTACTCTACAAGGCCATAAGGGTACATCCAATGTGCAATTTCCAACGTGACATTTATTCTAGACATGGTTTTGGTGAACATCGACGTGTCTAATATATTAATTTTGGTCATCTTACTTTAAATGCTACAACTTATACCTAAACGAAGGGAAAATAGTAATTTTGAAATCTTTATAATATGGTCATGGTTAAGAATAGTTGAATACAGAAAATTTGATACTATATCAAAAGTTATGTACTATTAGTTATCGAAAATTCGTTTATCTTTTTTGATATATAATGAACATTTCTGACAATCGTTCCGAAGCATTTTGTTTATAATTTAGTGCGAGATGAATGATGCCATTCACATAATTATTTATAAAAAGTGAGGTCTTAAACAATTTATTTTAGTATCTTATATTACAACTATTTAACCTTAGCAAAGTTTCCACAGCCAGTTTGGTAAATCTATAAGTAAACATTGTAGAATTTTAATACAAGAATATATGAAAAAATGATTAGTAACAGTGAACGCTGGAAATGGTTTATTTATTAAGGGTATTATTATTCTACACTTTTTATGCGTTTAAATTACATAATACTTTTTTCCAGCTTCATTGTTCCGATTAATTTTAAACACTTCAATGTATTACCATTCAAATTTTATTTGCATTTAAAGTGTATTAAGATAGTGACATATTATACAATTTTAAATATTAATATTACATACGAGTAAGTATGCAAATTATTCCAATCCTTAATGTTGAACTTTCTTTTAGAAATTCTGATTTTTAACTAGGATTTTTTGAAAATTTAGAATGATGTTTGGTACACGTTCAAGTGTTTTTAAAGTACCTTACACGACAGTTAAGACTTAGGTTTACGTAATGTTACCAAATTATACATATGAATAAAGCTCAAAAATAGGTACCTACATAAACATATTTAAATGACAGTGTAACGCTAAAACCTCACAATATTAACGAAAGAAGCGAACATAAGGGGAAACATAGTTTATAAAAATTAGTTCTATGTTTTTAGTGTTAAAAATTGAGAATATCAAACTAAACTTAAGACTGGTTTCAAGGACATTTTAAGTAACAGCGACTATATGCACATTCTGTGTAAACATCGTTTGGATATTTAATAGACAGCAGGAGACAGTCAACAAATGAAAGGACAAGCAAATTTATGTAAGCGGGTCGCTTTGAGCGTTGAAACGTATTCACAAAATGTAGGTTATGACTGTAAACATTGTTTTATAGGGGTTGTTTTATGAAAGTGCTGGTAGAGGTTTTTTAATGTGTTTTATAAAAAAGAATAACTACTATAAAAGGCCGAAGCCCCGATAATACCATATCTATAATATGTCTCTACTGAACTTTTGATAAAGTTATGGGCTCGTAGTTCTTTAGATAACTGGATCTAGAAGTTCATACCCTATAACAATGTTCTTGAAAAATATATTATGTGAATATTTTAAGAAAAATCTAGGGCTGACAAGGTTTAAAACATCGCGGAAGTAAAGAGGATTTAAGTAATTTATTTCTATGTAAATGATAACTTTTTGTGTTGATTAAAACCGATTTTAAAACAATCTCAGAATTCAATTCACCTTCAATTCCTAATTAACAGCATTTTTAATGAGATAATATTTTTAACACTAACGTTTTATTTTACGTAATTGCTCCCTTAGATTAATATCTACAGGTTTATTAAATCTATGTTAAAACATTTATCATACAAGGAACTTATTCTAAAATAATAGTATATTTTAAATATTTTGTTTGGAACTCTTGGATGTCCATCATCTTTTAATGGAGTGCAGCATAAATAGAGATGGTAGAGAACAACTGATGGGGGAGTTGGGACTGAATCGTTTTGATGTAGGTATCTTTACAGAAATTCTGTCAGAGCCAGCCTCAAAGAAGGCTAGTTTATTAGTCAGCTCATTATTTAATATTTAATTATAAGTTATAGTACGTTAGGGATGATGGGGCTGACATGCCTATGTGGCAAAAGTCACAAAAAATAAACATTAAAAAAAAGATTTTGTTACTTGGATTGTTTTAAAGAATAATAATAATGGATATAGTTTTCACAAAATGTTAGCCTTTTTTTGGTAGTAATAGATGGCTGCGCAAAAGATGTATTTTCAACCAAATTCAGACATTTGGCAACCTTTTATAGCTAACTTGGAGAAACCATTAAATTAGGCAGACTATAAAACGTAAATATTGTTTGCAATATTATCTATGAAGACTAAGACAATCTTTTGGTATCTCTGGGATGTAAAATAAAAGACAACTTGGGCAATAGAGGAGGATAGCTCACTTTCTTGAGAAAGTGTCAAGACCACTGTGACTAACTAGGACTGGTAAAAGAAATAAATGCAAGGATGGGCATACTGGTTATTAAAATCTTATTTCATGTAATGGAATAAAATTTAGGATGTGAAGGATAATAGACATTATCCTTCAAATCATAAATCATCATCCTTATTAAGGAAAGTAAATTTAGGTGTTAGGCAGGTTCCAGGAACAGCCAGAAATAATAATTGCCTGACAAAGTATAAATATCCTAATAATAGACCTTTATCTAATTAAATAGAAAAAGAAAGTTTATTTTAATAGTAAAGTACTTTATAATATTATTACTAAGTGGTTTTTCTGTATTTATCTTTTAAAATATCCCAACATAATGACTAGTACATTAAAATTAGTGTGCAGTAAAAAAGGTACATTTCGTGGTATCTAAACATTTAAGATCTATTTATCTAATAAAGCGTTAATTATTGTATTACAAAGTTGAGCTCTGGTTAAAAGTGTGAGCGGGATTACCAAAAGTTTGGGCACATTATGGTGATTGATCATTGTAAACAAATTTGTGGGGGGTCTCTTCTTCCAATACTTTGAGATACACTGGTGTAATACTTGTGTTAGTGAATTTGTATTTGAATTATTAAGTTTGATTACTGAACATTATTATGCCAATAACTGTGTATAGAGGTAGTATTATATAAAGATGGCATGGATAAAAAAATAATTGCAAAAATAGGATAGACTTATGTATTAGTTTGAAACAGACACCTTAAATTTATGTATAGTATTTTGCCTTGCTCTGGGTATAATAATTAACAACCAAATATATATTGATATATTGTATATCCCCAAGCTATGCAAGTTATGCTTGTGTTATGGGTAATATTCAACAGACCAGTCTAGGGCCAAACGCAGACACCCAAACAGCAGTAAATAAAGTTCATTTATAAAATTTACTATTCCAGACTTGAACTTGAAGCCTGTGTTTATGAGTGAGCTCAGCCAACAAGGGTCAGCCCACTGAACCCCAACGCCCGAGCAAAGGTTGATTAGATCTACAACATTTCAAATTAACCTTGTATTACAACATAGTTTTAAAAATTCCAATGATTTTACGGGTTAATTAGATTTTGTAAATTGTAATAAACATTGTGAGCTGTGAGCTCTATTTTTATCTATACAGGATAAATAAAATTGAAGTGTCCTTTTGTAATGTCAAAATAATAGCTTTTTGCTAAATGCATATTAAAGTACATAACATCTAAAAAGATAATTTTTTGTGTCTGGATGTTCAGATTAATCTCTGAAAAAGCTGACCGATTTTGACGGGACTTTCACTGGCATATAGCTGATATTATAAGTAGGAACTAGGATTACTTCTTTTAATTTTTTTTTGGGTTTAAAAAAAAAAACCGACATGGTGGGCACAGATAGTCAATTATGGCACTTGGCATGGCTTCACTATACAAATCTACCTTATATCTATGTGTATTTGAAGTATGCTATAGTTTTACAGTTGACTAATACTGATAGAGATCATTATTTTGAGTTATATAAATAAAAAATATTTATTTATGAAATAAATTAATAGAAATATATATTTAGCAGTGTTACTGCTATAAACTACAGTCATATTAGTGTTGTTATAAACTATAGTCAAAACCAGATATAGCGACATTGAAGGGACCCTAGAATTTGACATTATGTCGATAGTTGTTATAAGCAATATACACAAGTACATAGTCATACGTCTGTTTATAGTATGGGGATAGGTTATATAGGTATAGTTTTAAAATCAACCTGTAATTCATGCAGTCTATCGAACTGAATAAGTCGTAAGACATGCATGGTCAAATGGCAAAGAGCGGGAAAGAGGTTCCGATAAGGTAGGAGAATAATAATCCTTCTTAGACTTAATAAACCTATAGCAAAATAGTCCTTCAAATTATTAGTATAAAGGCGAAAATTGTTCCTAATGTTTTGTTTTGCTGGAATAGGAAGCAGTTGGTTGTTATAGCCGATGAATATTGATGAAGTTTATGAAGTTTCGTCATATCAATGAAGTTTTGTTGTTTTAAGTGATATGTCACTGTATCTGATGTCGTTATAGGCAGTATGTGTACTTATTAGTTTATATGGAGATTCGGCCGGGACCTTGCCATTTCAGTTGTTATAAATGATGTCATTATATTCAGTTTCTACTGTATATGAAACAAAAAAGGGCTGTATAAAAACATTATTTTGTAACTAAATATTTTATGCAAAATATCTGTTTATCATTTCTTGTTTACAATGATCAAATAAATAATGTACTATAAATGGGTATAGACCAGTTAAGCTCACTTCTTAAGCTTAAGTTTTGACTTGATTTTGACTAGTAAAGTTTTCAATCACTAATAATTTGGGATTAACTTGGCTTAGAATCTAAGTTTGTTGTGCTTTTAGATCTCGTATCATGAGGGGGCAGAGGTCGAGCTATACCTACTTTAACTACACCTCGTGGAGCACCTTTTAAAGCTTGAACAGCTTGATCTAGTGTAGCATTCTTAATACTAGTTCCATTAACTGACATTACTCTGTCTCCCAGTGATATTTCTCCATGTTTCTCTGCAACTCCACCAGGCACGAGGCTCCTTACCACTATAACTGTACCTTGAGGGTCAACTGGGTCTTGGTAGTCCAATATTGAGAAACCTAAACCTTGGTCACCCTTCATCAACTCCACAATATCTTCCTTGCTTTGCCACATAGCCAAACCTGATACACACTCTAGAGATTTAGATTTTTTGGATTGTCCAGAATTGTTTGTTAATGTTGCTGTACTAGATGTGTTTATGGAAGTATCTGACTGAGCTTTAACTATTGTTGTCAAGTTATTTAAACTGCCAGAAATAATCTTACGGGCTTCAAAGCCTTCTCTGTCTTGTGCAAGGTTTATTACTGGTCTTGGCCCACTGTCAATGCTATTCCTTGCACAGACCAATCTAACTCTATTCGGTAGATGTTTGAGAATGTTCACTACCTCTGTATGTGTTAAACCATGTAGCCTGTACTCATTTGCTTCTAACAGTTCATCACCAGCTAATAAAGTGCTTTGCTGAGCAACGGGACCCTCAGGTAACACAGATCTTATGTAATGATGAGGTCTCACTTCCTGTCCACCTTCTACATCAACTGTACCTTCAAGACTAATACCAAGGCCTTCCAATTTACGCACTTCAGCAACAATGATTTCTTTGTCACTACCAATCTCTGCTTCCCACTTCTTTTTCACTTCTTCTTTGTCTATAGCTAAAATCTCATCAAATCTTTTATCAAGCTCTTCTTGTGTTGGCTCCGGGTTGTCACAGACTTCTAGAATGTTAGAGTCAATAGTTGTATTTGATTCTGGTTCAGGTTCTATTTCTACTGTACTGTTTTCAGCTTGGGAAGGCACTGGGAACCATGATAAGGTTGTAGCAGAAGGCGAAGGAGATGTGGGACGCTCCTCATTAAATATTGCTAACTGCAAATGCTCATACTTTGGACCTCTTAGATACCTCTCTAAAATTAAGTGTACAGATATGCCTGTATTTCTTAAAATCTCTACAGCTTGAGGGTTACTTTTATCTGCTAAAGATACTCCATCAACTTCAATAATTCTATCATTAATTTTAATTTTTCCACTCTGTTCAGCACTGCTTCCTTCTATTATGCTTTTAACAAATATTCCAGAGAGTTCTTCCTTCTCACATACATAGCCAGCAACTGTTATACCCAGTCCATAGACATTTTTATTTAGGTCCACATGAATTATTTCAATTTCTGGCAAATCTAACGGCACTGTAATAGTTATTGTTGGAGACACACTATCAGATATGATTGGATGGTCAGGTATCTGCTGAGGATTGTCACCAATAACACTAACAGCAGCTGCTACTAAATTATTCTCACTGTCACCATTTTCTCCATTGATATAGTCACCATAACACTGGGATAAGTCATATACAGTACCATAACCTACTTCAATGAGATGTCTGTCTAAGAGTTCAGGATCGGCGAGAATTTTGGTGGGTACTAAAGCAGTACCGGGTAATGGAGCCCGGAGGGCTGCAGCAGGGTCCGCTGGGCGAGCTACTAGGAGTCTCACAGATGGCCCCGATTGTCTCAATACCGCCGCCACTTGCTCGGATGTGAAACCGCGAAGGTTGACAGACCCGACCTGCAGCACGTGATCCCCGCTCTGCAACCTGCCGTCTTTGTCCGCAACACCGCCAGGCAGCACGTACTTGATGACAACTCCCGTGCTTCTCCCGCCGACCAAATTGAATCCTAGTCCGTTACCGTCGTTTGTGAGCTCTACGTCTTCCACCTGTGCCCATTCGGTACTAAGCACCATCGCGGTCCACTTCATGAGGAGTCAGGACACTCCCGGGTTACGTGATCGCGAAACATTGAAGCAAGGAACTGAGGTTATGCACCTCAATTTTTGTCACAAAAATGTCTCATTAGATCAAAATATTACAGAAAAGATGTCTGTAAACAAGAATTCAACGTCTCGCGCGCTTATATGTTAATAAATTGTAAAATAAAATATAATAAAATGACATTTACATACATCGCTGAAACGGAGACAGCAGAATGTGGCCAGCCGCTGCAAAAGTGTTGATAAAATTATTATTATAATAGATGCTATTGCCACCAAACTTCCAGAATTTTGACATAGCACAAATTTGATTTTATTAGGATATTATGTATTATTCTTAGCATGATTTTTAGTAGCAGAAAAAATATTTCATAACTGGAATTTTAGACACACAAGTTTTTAAATTTGAAAAGTGCTATCTATTGGATTTGTTGAATAAAAATTTCAGAAATAACTATTGTGTCGCCATCTATTTATATGTTTAATTTATACATCATATGTGACACACTATTATTGTTTACGATTAGTCTGAGTTGTGGTGTGGCGTGAATAGTTTTTTACGGCTATAATAATAAGAAGGGTTTATAATAAGATACTGCTTCATTTATTTACAAATTGTAATTATGAAACGAGAAGTATTATTACAGTATAGCACATTTCTTATGACAGTGCCATCTTGTAGCTAATAAAAACAAACAAAATGAAAGAAACTTAATCTGATAGATGGCATTGCATTGCATGTATTGTAATAATTCTGAAATATAAATAGAAATGTACTCTTTATACCATTTAGCATTATTTATAATAGCTTTTTTATATCTGTATGATAGTATCAGATACTCTAGTTTTCATCTGTTGTTTCTCTTGAACGCCTGAGTATAAGAAATGTTTTAAGTATTCATATAGATTTACGCGCGAGTTTCGCAAGACACTGAGATATTCATGCATTCTGTATACGAGTATTTGGACCCTGATGGTCCAGGTCAAGTGTATTGTCTCTGGTCCAGATTATTTCTCCTATTATATTAACGTACTCTGCGAGGTGGCTGTTCGCAACTAATGTATAATATTTGGGCTTGTTTCTTAAGAGCCTAGTTGCTGGTCTACTCGTAGGAGTCGAAATGCTTATTATATCGGGTACTTGGGATATGATTATAAAAAATGCACTAGTCCCTAAAATTTACATTGATTAGAAGGACAGTTATGAAAGGAATAGCTGCTGAAGCACAGAGTAAATTGATATAAAAATCGATAGAAATAAAATTATACAAGAAGGGTTCTTATTTGTAGAGAGTCAGAGTAAGTTTGAACGCTTCTTTAAGAACCATTAAAGAAGTGTTCAAAATTACACTAACTGTCTATGAAAAAAGACCGTGAAAATAGTGTTATAATAGCAAAATTTATGGACTTATATACTTAATTGTGTACGTCAATCGGCAGACAAACCGCCAGTCTAATCGCCACCATTATCAAAATCTTATTTGCTTTCTGATTGAACCAAGGATAACTTTGTAAAACAGCATGTTTTTCTGTACATACAAAAATTTTACACTTAGAGTGTTAAGAACAAAAAAATTAAACACAAATAAATTATAAAGCATTTATTGAATCAATTATTTAGGTATATAAACGAGACATATCTGGCATAATCTAAAAATATAACAATGGAAATAATTACGCCCTAAATCTTATTACAATGTAGGTATATAATAATTATGGTCCGGTAGTTTTGTGGACTTACGGGAAAGGAGTTAGTTGGGAACTCTTACATCCTCGGCTGCCGTCATGCTCGCGACATACCGAATAAACTGCAAGCAGCTACGTTTTATTTATTTATTTGCTAAACTTAAAATAATGATTATCATTCTTACTTTATTTTAATTTAATTTAATACACATATTAGCTTTTTCACAAAAAATAACATTACAAATTTAAAAAATCTATTTTCCTTCCAGCATTAGTAGCCATGTTTCAGTCTCCCTTCAGAGAGCGGCAGTGCATTGGTAGCACCTTTGGTGTGATAAATGTCTAAGTATATACCTCTTTCCATCAGGTGGGGCCGTCTTTATAAAAACGCTAGAATGTTTAGTCATGCCAGATCCCGATACTACCGATAGAAAAGATCCAATAAATGTTGGCTGGACATTGTAGAAGGACGTCACCAATAATGGATTTACACTAGGGGCACTAAGGACTAGTGCCCAAAGCGGAGAAAATATCGAGGGCGGCACAATTTGGAGTGTCAGCAAAAAAACTCATTTATCCTCTATCAATTATCAATTAATAATTATCAATGATTTTCAAAAGTAAAAAATGTTTTTTTAGCTAAATTGTATCTACTATGCTTATATAGTAGGTATAATACACTGCTTTTCATTAGAAGAGTTTTTGGTAGAAAACACACAAAAGACTTTCGAAATTACTTAAACTACTTACACAATGGTGTGTAATTGTTTAATGTGTTATGTCCGTAACTTGGGTATATCTTACAATTTATTCATATGTCTTACCATCAGTAGAAATCTGACATTGGGCATTTACATGGAACTTACATCAAATTTGAACCGTTTGTGAAGCAAATGAACGATTAGTAAGATATAGGCCATTAATCATTTAAGAAACAGCTAAATAGAAAATTTTCTATACTTACATATAAATAAAATTGGATTGACTGTTTCTAATATTGAAATAACCGCTTTTTACTAAATGCATATGGATATATATACGGTACATACACCAAAATAACATTTTTTACAATTTTTGGCGGTCTCTCTGTTCCGACTAATCTCTGAAATGGCTGGACCGATTTTGACGGGACTTTTATTGGCAGGTAGCTGATGTAATAAGGAGTAACTTAGGCTAATTTTATTTTAGAATAAAAATATTTTGGAATTATGACGATTTTCAATCACCACCAGAGACCGCGGGGCGCAACTGGTATATAATATAAAAATGTATAAAATTAAACATTTACATACAATACCTACACTAAAATTTTCTTCAAAAATTTATCTCTTAACAAAAACAAGACTAGCTACTAGCTGGTATCTTTCAAGTTTATATTAACTTCCAACATAAAAGTGTAAAACTAGCTATAAGACATTGGCAAGATAAACAAGGCCTAGATTTTTTCCTCAAAAATGTGCAATAAAAGTGCGCGCCACTACCTAATTGATTTTTGATTGATTTAAACCGGGTTATGACGCTCTAGGTGTGATTGGTTTTCCGAAAAAGTGGTTGGAACCTGTGGAGCAACTCTATTAACCGTGCACGAAATATAGAGGTACTTTCACTGAAGCGCGGGCTGTAGTGTACAATTTATCATGGTCGTCGTCAGCCATTCGCAGTTTACTGTTGGACATAGGCCTCTCCAAGTCGGCTCCAGTCATCCCTGTCCTCTAATTTCCTGATCCAACGCGACCTTCCACAGGTCGTCGGTCCATCGGGTTGGAGGCCGTCCGACACTACGCTTATCGAGACGCGATCTCCACTCCAGAACTCGTCTGCTCGATCGGCCATCGGTCCTGCGGCAGATGTGACCAGCCCACTGCCACTTCATCTTGCTAATTTTGCGAGCTATGTCGGTTACCTTGGTTCTCCTACGGATATCCTCATTTCTAATTCTATCCATAAGAGAAACACCCAACATAGCTCGCTCCATGGCCGGTTGAGCCACTTGGAACTTGTGGACCAATCCTGCTGTCAGTGATGCAGTACAATTTACGCATTCAATTAAAAAAATAAAAATAGCTACTTATGTTAAAAAATGAAGAAAATAAATAAACACAGCTTCCATTCAATAAGAAACATTTAAATTAGTGATTATACCTATAAACGTTTAGTAGACGCCACACGCGACCAGAAGGCTGGCGTCTATTTTGCTCAAAGATTAAGCGTTGCTATACAACGGGGTAACGTCACCAGCCTTTAAGGAACGTTCCCGGTAAATGACAGAGGTTTGGGACCAATATTTTATCTTTAGCAATTTCCTGCTTTTTACTTAGTTTTTAATATAATAGTAAGTTAACACATTTTTGATCAATAAAGCAACGTTTATTAAACACAATAAAAACAATTAGTGATCAGAATAACTTAAAAGACAATAATATACTTGCTGTGTGGACAGACGTCGTCCTGCCCGGAAAAGCTTCAATCGATATGCCTACAGCAGCGCCACCTACCGGGTCCAATTGTGAACTTAAAAACCTCTGGCTCATGTACAACAACTTTGCTGAACATCATCACATGATCAAATGTATAGTTTACGATTCTATAAAGGACATACAGACAAACATTCATTTTTATATATAAGAGAAGAAGAAGAAGAAGATTATATCGGTTAAAATTTGACATAAGCACCATATACCTAATACAATATCAAAATTCAACATATGGTTAAGGCAAGTGAAGAAATAGTAAGATATAGGACCGGTCAATAACAAATCTTATATAAGTACTTAGGTAATAATATTTTTTCTACGCTAAACCATTCATTAATTTCATTCATCTTTTTTCTAAAATTGAAGTTATTTATTTATTTAGGTTTATGGCTTGGCAGCTAGGTCTTTAAGCCAGATCTTAGTTTACAATAAGTTTTCTTCCTTTTCTTATGCCTATGTGTAGAACAGCTGAACTGTAGGTAACCAGCTAGTGCCATTCAACGGAATTCTTGTGACAACTCAAAAGGCCACATTTGACTATATTACAATTCACATTTCTCACAAAACATATAGTGACTAGATACTCAAAAAATATTATTATAGAGTAATCATTTTTAGAAAATAAAACTGCACAGCACATCATCTCTTTTCAGTTCCCGCCTAAATTTCAAAATTGAAGTTACGCCCACTATACCACAGATAAGTGTATGATTTTCTTAGCTGCACTGCAAGTGACATGTTCAGGGCGACTCAGACCCCGTATCTAAGGGACTACCTAATGAAGTTTGCTAGCTCGCTCCTGCTCACATTTTGAAAACATAACTACCTAAATTCATAAAAATTACTTAAAAAATTGACAATGTTTTACAACAAAATTCGTTTTTATATCACTTACATCTCTATATAAACAATTATTGTTGTTATTTTTTTATGTATGAAACCTTGTCTGAATTAATTTACAATACTTAATTTATTTTCAAAAATGTATGCAAGTTATATTATAGAACTCCAATTAGATACATCCTTAAATCTAATTTACTTCTTACTTAATATTTTTTGGTATTCAGACTTGCATTGGATACAAAAGTTTTGCTATTGTAAAATAAGAACTTTTGTATCGATCCATATTCAATAGTATCTTGAGTTTTTATCACATTGACAATTTTTTTATATCCAGATACCTAGTTTCAATATTTGATAGTTCAAATAAAAATGAAATAAAAAAAATGAAATAATATATTTTTTTGTGAATTAAAAAAAAATTACGTTGATTAAATAAATGACAAATCTATTTCAATAAAAAGAAAAGTGAAATTAAATTGCAATTTTTAAATTATGACAAGAACATCCTTACTTCGAAAAATCATTTAAAATATTTTAGCTTTCAAGCAACTGTCTTTCTATAAGTTCATAAAACACAGGAAACTTATTTGCAGAAAATAGTTATAATATGCACCTTGGTGAGATTCCTAACAAATCACATAATAAATTCTACTTAAAACAAACATATAAATTTTAATAAGAAACAGCCTTATGAATAAAAACCTAATACAAGTTATATGGCAAACATTAGGTACAAGTCAATTTTTGTATACGAACTAGAACTCCACAAAAACATGAGCGCCTTTACAAAAGCTAACATTGTTTAAACGCCACAAAGTGAACACTGGTACAATACAATATCGAATATGTTGCAATCACTGCACCGCCCCCGCCTCAGGTGCATAATTAATGCCGTCGCAACTCGCACCGCGTACCGCGTCTACAGTTTCGCAACTGAAAATTCCGAACTGGTATAATTAGCGGGGCCAAGCCTCAAGACTCCACCCGGGGCGCGGGCCCCCACCTCTAGCGGCCCCTAGTGGGGGACACGAGTGGCGGACCAATAAGCGCGAAGCTGGTTTGTGATAGGCGCTCCTGTAGGTCTGGGGCGGGGCGCCGCGAGTGGCCGTTGCGGGCCCGGGGCTCCGGCCGCCACTCTCGCCCCGAGAGCACTACAGGCTGAGCCTTCGAGTGGCGTCGAGTGTCGCTCGGATGTCCGCGGAGGGCGGCGACTATTCGCCGTGTCCGGCGGACGCGCTGCCGGAGCTGAGCGCCGTTGAGCTGGCGATGAGCCTCTCCCCGAAGTCGGCCTTGCTGCAGCAGAACCTCTCCCAGCTGCAGCTCCAGCACTCGACCCCGTTCTCGGTCACGGACATCCTGTCGCCCATCGAGGAGTATCGCAAGCTGGAGCTGGCGAACAACCCGCCGTCGCCTTACAGGTGCGTCGATCGATGAGGGGGGCCGCCCCTCCGCCCGCTCATTTTTCGAGTGGAAGGTCCCGACGAGGGTGCTCCACTGCTCGAAGGATATACATAGTTCGGTTCAAGTTTGTTTGTGCAGGTATGTTGTGCCGTCCGAGTGATCTTGCCCATGTGAATGTGTCGATGTGCGTTGCCCTCGCCCACACTTAAACGAATGATACGATGTTCACAGTCAACACAATGAAAACGCGCGTTATTAATTTAAAATTAGAATGGTTCGAATCAAAGAAATAGTAATGGAATTAAAGTGTTACCTTGTAGAGGACCAAAGAACGAGGCGTGCCCCAAGTTCATCGCTCGAAGTTAATTAACATTAAGTATGTATACAGCAATATGTTCCATGGGGCTAATTAACCTAATAAGTGCTAGTAAAATATTTAAAGTGAACTTAAATATAATAATAACAATACACTTGTGATTTTTAAATCAAATAATTTTATTCATTTGATTTGAATAAAATATAAATAAATTTAAAAGTAATTTCAACTTAGTGAAAACATAGGTACCTACAACAAAGCTTTAATCAAAATAATTATATTCTTTTTTAAATTAACAATGAAATATAAATTAAAATTAATTTAATCTATTATAAATAGACTGTGTGTAAATAAATATAATATAAATAATGAATAAACAAATATAGGTACACTTTATAAAATTAATAACTTTCCCAATTATAATTATGTGAATTCATGAACTTTTTATTATAGGTATACTTAATCAAATTAAAGAAACTAACAGACCATTAGTCATAATTTAGGGTGAAACCCGAATACTTGCCCTACTTTAAAAAACTCTATTGTTAAAAAATTGGTTTCACTGATCACACACAAATTCCACTAAGAATATGCGATGTCTTTTGTATTTTATATTAGCCTTTTTTTGTAAACGATTAATATAAGTTTTGATTAAATCCAATTTTATTCGACCTCTCAAAAAGGGGATAGATTCTGGCGGATAGTAGCCTAACTTTAAAAATACTTCGGGGATAACTACGTGTCTCGTGTAGGATACATAACGCACTAAGTATGATTTATAAGTTTTTATTTAGCTTGCAATGTTTGTTAGTTGGTTGCTTTGTTTATCTTAAATCTTGTAAGCTGAATTATAACCAGTTCCTTTAGACTTTAGACTTACGACTTTGCAAATTTGTATGCCTGATCAGCCATGATGACAGTACATGAAAATGAAAAAATAATAAGAAAACATGTTTTTTTAAGTGATACAACGAAAAAGTATTTAAAAGCTTGTAATAAAACTAAATAATATTAAAAATATTATAACAACAAGATTTTATTTAAACGCTCTGAAAAGGTCAAAATAAAAGTGAAATACATTAAAACTATGATTCTATTACATCATAAAATTAACGTGAAATACATTTAACCCATGTTTCTGTTACATCATACAATTTTATACCTGCACGATAAAGGAGTATGTAACTTCACACATAAGTATTTGCGAGGCCTTTTGCTTACCTAGGACATGAAACAATTACCCAAGTCATTATTTTATTTATAGTAAGTTATACCTAGTCACAATAGGTGCGTTGAATAAACCGAAAATATCTGTCATTGGTCTCTCTATGTCTATCTTGATACGGATACTTGCCCTTCTTATTTACGAAATGAGTAAACTACTAACTCACTATTCAACAACAAAACGTAATAAATAGCGTAATTTAAACTCGAATTCATATGGAGAAACAAAAAGTTGTCTGAAACCACAATCACAGAAAATATTCAATAGAAATTACACACAAATATAAAGTCTCGCCGCCGCCAAAGATTTGTGCTCACACGGACAAAATGTGAGCCTATTCTACAGGTTACGTGGCATCGTGACTTGCACTAGAATATGGCACACACCACTAATGTCCCTAATATAGTGTTTTCAAAATCGGGACAAGTACCCCACAGAGGCAAGTATCCGGGTTTTACCTTAAAGCCTGATTTACACTGATCCAGCTACTGTCTTGGAAAGCGGACTACTTTAATATCGGCAATAATTAAATAAGTTATATACTTAATAAATTAATTGACAACTAATTTATAAAATCTAATAAAGGTTCTCACTAAAAACAACATTAAATAAACTTAATAAAATAATTAACTATAAATTACAATTATACAAGCCTACTAATTACACATATAATTATATCTATACTCATATATAAAGCTGAAGAGTTTGTTTGCTTGATTGAACGCGCTAATCTTAGGAACTACTGATCTGATTTGAAAAATTCTTAGTGTTACATATCCCATTTATCGAGGAAGGCTATAGGCTATATACCATCAAGCTAAGACCAATAGGAGCGGACCACCAATGAAGAATGCTTCAAATGCTTATTTTATAATTCAATACTTTTTATAGTGGAAACTTGATTGATATATGTATTCATTTTGTGTTTTATATTTAAGAATATTAATTATTGTATGTTTCCCAAACCAAAAATCATGTGTGACAGAAGTTAACGTTAGCCCAAAGTGACTATACCACGCGGAAGAAGTCGCAGGTAGAACTTAGTAGTCTATATATAATAATAATTAATAATATAAATAAAATAAAATAAAAAAGCCTTTATTTCTATAATTAAGTTTAGTTTTTTATATATATATATACTAGCTGACTCGGCGAACTTCGTACCGCCTTATTCAAATAAATTAATAAACAAACAAATCGAGAAAACATGGCAAAGGGCTCATAGAATTTGAAAAATATATATAGCCTATAACCATCTACGATTAATTCCACGTCGAATGGTTGTGGTTTCATGCTGATCGGTCCAGTAGTTTTCGAGTTTACCTCGGACAAAGAAAACAAACTTTGCTTATATATATATAGATAGATAGATAGCCATAAACCATCTAGGAAAAATTTCGCATCGAATGGTGGTAGTTTCATGTCGATATGATCAGTGGTTTAAGCGTGATTGAGCCTCAAACGAACACCATTTTCATTATATATATATAGATAGAAGATAGATAGATAGATAGATAGCCATAAACCATCTAGGAAAAATTTCGCATCGAATGGTGGTAGTTTCATGTCGATACGATCAGTGGTTTAAGCGTGATTGAGCCTCAAACGAACACCATTTTCATTATATATATATATATAGATAGATATATTTTTCAATATATATATATAGATATATAGATAGATAGCCATAAACCATCTAGGAAAAATTTCGCATCGAATGGTGGTAGTTTCATGTCGATACGATCAGTGGTTTAAGCGTGATTGAGCCTCAAACGAACACCATTTTCATTATATATATATAGAAGATAGAAGTATATGTGTACACATTAAATAATGGAAGTCGCCTCTGCGGCGTAGGCCTCCCCCAATAATATGTATATTTTTAATACGTGCCTATTTTATTTAATATATGTATTAAAAAAAAACATAAAAAAGAATATAAATAAATATAAAAGTATATGTGAAATAATAATAGTAAAGTAAAAAGTAAATCGTAGTCTTAAAATAAATTACATATACCTACAAATTAAATGAAAACTAAGACATACAAATAAAAAAAACTCCTAAAAAATTTATACACTAAAATAAAACACTATAATCTAGAATAGATTTAAGCATTATACATTGTTCACAACACGTAAGCCAATATCCTTGTTTGATATTTGCGAATCATTCCATCATCATTGCTTGACGTACCTATGACATTTATATTTAATTTTCATAGTTAAAGGAAGAATATCAAGTAATCTATACTAACATTATAAAGAGGAAAGATTTATTTGTTTGCATTGAATAGGCTCCAAAACTACTGAACCGATTTGATAAATTCCTTCACTGTTGGCAAGCTATCCCCTGGTGATATAGGCCTTATTATATTTAAAAAATATAATTTTTGAATTGGCTTAGTAGGTAACTAAACTCAACAAAAAAGTTCTTTTTATATATCCTTGCGAAACCGGAGCGAGCCGCTAGTTAATTTATAAATAAAATGGCTTCTGCCCGCGACTTCGTCCGCGTGGAATAATCAAAGAAAATGAAAGTTAAAAAACCCCCTGATTTTGAAACATTCTTTATTGGTGCTGCGCTCCTATTCGTCTTAGCATGATGATATATAACCTATATATAGTCTTCCTCAATAAATGGGCTATCTAACACTGAAATAATTTTTCAAATTAGACCTTCCTTAATTCCTGAGATTAGCGCCTTCAAGCAAACAAATAAACAAACTCTTCAGCTTTATATATTAAGTATAGATTGATTTTATATGTCATTGAAAAATATGTACCTACTACTACGTAGTACATTATGCCTCATTGTTATGTTGGGATTTTTTTATAATGGCTGGCTTACATTTAGGTGTGGAACATAAAGTGTCGCAATGTAGTCTGCCTTCTGGGGCCCATTACTACTATTTCAATGTCAAGGCGTTGCGAAGATATTTAAACTACAGCAGCAACGCATTTGTAGCACCTTTGGTGTCGCAAATATCTATAGGCGATGGTAACCACTTCCATCAGATGGGCCGTCTGTCTGTCTGTTGAAATCAGAGGAGTTCAGTGACATACACTCGAATATAGGAATTTTTTATATAAAGATAACATAATATGTCAGCAAAATTTTGTTCGCGTTACTGTCAACTATATCTTGGAGAAATGCAACAACACGGCAACAAAAAAAAAATAAGCGCAACGCCATCTCTTTGTCTATACCTAGGTATTTTTTATCAATTCACCTTGACTCGACTCAGCCTTCCTAATTTATTCTCTTTTTAAAATTAATTATACAAACTCGATCCCTCGACAGATATATTATTATTTATTTAGCTTTATGGCTTGGCATCTTTATATTATGGAGATAGATAAGCAAACTGTAATTTGCGCTTCTCACGCGGCAGCCATTTTGATGACGTAACCGTTTAAAAAGCCAAACACATTCACGGCATGCGCAAGAGTGTTTATTTTACCGCTAAGTGATGTCCAACTCACACCTTCAATATTTCCCTTGATTTATAAATAAACTTAAATTAACATAATATTTAAAAAATCTAGTTAATTGCCACTTTAATATGTTATAAGGCATATACGTAATAAATATTCGGTTAAGTAAGTATTGTGTGTTTTAGCTTCTGACAGGTGACAACGGTACTTTAGATATTTGCATATGTTTAGTTCTTTGGTAGCACCTTTATTGTGGAAATGTTCGATGGTCACCACTTTCTATCACAGTTGGGCCGTTAGCCTGTCTGCTATACTCCAGCAAGAAAAAAATATTGTCTAGTTTTTAATTAGCCTATGTTTAACTTATCACCAGATATAGTTAAATACAACGCCATAAAAATACTTTATACTGTCCAAAATAGCAAATAATCACCAAACTTAAAACCCCATTCAAAGTAGTTTATTTAAGTAGTACCTAAGTAATAGCGAATCAGTTTGTTCGGTTAAAGAAAGAAAAGAAAGAATGTAAGAAAGAAAAACTTTATTTGAAGAAATAGCAACGTCGTTACATTTTAACTATATTTAGGCTGGTGTGCATAGACATTTAACGATGGTTAAAATAAAATGAACAGTTTAGCCACAAATTATTAGCGATTATTATATTTTAATCATGGGTTAAATGTCTATGCACACTAGCCTTAGTTACATTTAGTGACCAATTACTATATTTGGTATTCGTAAACAATTTTGAACTGTTGTAATTTTTTACATTAGATTAGATTAGATAATACTTTATTGCTCACCAAAATAAACAATTACAAAAACAAACTGTGTAATTACAATAAATACTTCCTAGCAAAACAACAGGCGGCCTTGTCGCTAAAAGCGACCCCTTCCAGGCAACCAAGCTTAAAAGAAATTCTTAATCAATCTGGCGATGTAGGTGGAGCAGAAAAAATATAGGACTGTACAATTTAAATATTTACAGATAGTTACGCTAATTTGTATATTTAGTAGAAAGTAAAAAATATTTCAACAAATGGCGACGTACTCATATTGCTGACTAAAAATGGAAAACATATATAATAAAACTACGTTTTAACGGTTTTAAGCGCGGTAATTTGGTGCGTCCGACGTTTCGGCCGCTTTTCAGTGACCGTGGTCGTCCGTGACGCCGCCAAATTATTATGTACTAGCTTCTGCCCGCGACTTCGTCCGCGTGGTTTTTTTTTTCATTATTATTAGTAGGGATATAAGTCGCGAAAACTTAAGAAAATATTATTGAAAACATATTTTGAGAATTTGTACGCCGAATTTTCAACAAACAGGGTTTACACTCAGCTTATTGCTGTGCCGGCATAATATCCGACATAAAGCTAATTTTCAATGCAAACCTTTTCGCCTAATACTAAAACGACCCGAATATTTTGTGAATTTAATACATACATACATAACTTCACGCCAGGTCCCTTGTGGGGTAGGCAGGAACTACAGAGCGCCATTTAGGCTTATTCTTACACACCTCACTTGCTTCTTTGCAATTCATAGCTCTTGTTATGCACGCTCGTCTGTTCTTAAGGCTCCTGACATCACCTTCTGCTAATACACGATCGAATTTAATACATAGGTACATAAATAAATACAGACACATTTATAGAATAACAATACACTCGTATAGGCACGTATATATGAAATTCTCTAAATAAATACGTATATATCATAATTATATAATGTATAGTTTAATTATTACTTATTTAAACTAAATTGAATATGTGGACGTGAGCGTGTATGTGTGTATGTGTCTCACTAATATTAGGTATAATTAATATAATAATAAAATTAATAATAAAATAAAAATCCCGCAGGGGGGCTTTGTGGCGAAGCCTTAGGTGAGTAGCGACACCTCGTACCTGACTCCGGGGGCCAAGGCAAGGCCCCCACCTCCGTGCTTGCCTTAACCAGCCGTCACGGAGTGGAGATCGCTAGAGCTAAGACTCAAGCTCCGGGGGTGGAAGTGATAAATGGTCTAACGTCGGAAGTAGCTTCGGTGAACCTGCAGCCCACCTCTCTACACCCCTTAGCCACTCATACCCATGTTGCCCCTGCCTTTTATGGCATTTTTTGGGGCCCATGCAGGGAGTGGCGAGTCACCGTCTGCCCATTTTTCCATGTTCCCCGAACATTGCGACGGGCAGACGCCATAGTCCCCATATTTCCAGACCCCCAGTACCACTAGCAGTTCACCCCAATAGCCCGGTACTTTTTGTCCTCATTTTCCACAATAATCCTACACTGGCCGGGGCTTGTCCTTGGGTGCATTATTATATGGTGTAGACAGGGATAATCGTCGGTCAGTGTCACGCCACATTTACATTAAATTTCTCAAAGGGCCTCTACGTGTTGGTCTTTCCATGACCCCGCGCAAGCCCTCCAAAACTCCGGGCCATTTTTATGGCCCGTGGTCTTCCAAGACATACAATAAAAATTAATAATAGGTATTTATGCCCAGACCATGCACCGGTTTTAACCGACTAAATCAGTGGTTCCCAAAGTGGGCGATAACGCCCCCTTGTGGGCGCTGCAGACCTGAAAAGGGGCGGTAAGTGACCCAGAAAAAAAAATGGGCATTGGCAGGTGTAGCCCATAAGAGTTAACTTGAGACCTCAGCGCCTTTGTGTACTACCTACTGCGCTTAGGTCTCAAGTTAACTCTTGCGGGCTATGGTAAAGTCTCGTTTAGAATGAATGTTTAATCTCCGCTAATGTAGCTCTCAATAATCAATTAATTTAATTTGACGTTATAGTATTTTTAAGTAGGTGAAAAAATGGGGGCGCTAAAAATAATTTATTCTCAAAGTGGGCGGTATACAAAATAAGTTTGGGAACCACTGGACTAAATGAAAGGAGGAGGTTCCTAATTTGCGGTGTAAATATTTTACATTCGATACGAAGTTAATGAGTTTAGAAATTCTAGTTTTATGGTGGTGAATATGTTAAACTATGGTCCGAGTCCTACCTGGTTTATTAGAAGTTAGAGAAACCGGATTTAATTCCCTATAGTGTAAAATTTTTGAATATTCTAAGAATATATTTAGATTGCTTTCGTTTCTATAATATAAATATGTATGTGATTATTCTTTATTTGTTTCTAATACAAACATGAGCTTGTATACGATTGAAAACTTGCTGTAGTTAACACATGGTTATGCTTTGAAGGTATGTGGAAAAACCATTCGAAACCGGTTTATTTAACAAAACCTACACAGTCAACTTTTGTTACTAAAAGCTGTTTATAACAATATAATAACAACAACCTATAACTGTCCCACTGCTGGGCTCGGGCCTCCCACTGTAGAGGAATGGAAAGTATACCCGCCACGCTTGTCCAAGGCGGCTTAGCAGGTTTGACACATCGGTTATCTCGATGTGCAGGTTGCGTCACGATGTTTTCCTTCACCGTTGTTAGTTATATATATAGTATATAGTTATAGGTAGTACGTGGTAATTGTAAGAAAAGCTGTTTAGTTAAAGATAATACAAAACCAAAAAGAATAGCTTCTATGTAGTTACGGTCTTATTCATAAATAAGAGTACGTTTGTAGGCTGCTCATGCATACTCAAATAAATATAAATAAATACACCCCCCATACACAACAGCATATTACTAACATATTTGAATATTAAATTGTAATTCTTAATTTAACAATAGAAAATATTGTTTATACATACAAATTTTCACTACACAAATACATTAATGTACGACTTATCATTAATGATAAGAATTATGTGACCGAAACGAATCCTACTGTGGCCCGCCACACATGCTCTTAGGAGACCTAGCGCGGGAGACAGAGTTTCCTTTGGGACGCTATTTGTACTGTTCTCTGTATTTTAGTCCTTTATATGTAGGTATCCTGTACTTATTTACATGCCAAAAAAAATCATTTGATAACATTTCTTTTAAGGTCCTTAAAGAAGCCTACAAACTTACTTTAACTCAATATGAATAAGATATTAAGCTATAACCGGTTTCCTTTTTACGTCTTGCAAGCCCTGATTAAAACTACCTTTTACAATTTAATTATTGCAAAAACTAATTACAATTAACAAAACAGTCTAAATTGAAAGATAACAAGTAAATCTAATTAAAATTGTCCCCAATTAAATGTAGTCTCACTAAAACGTTCCCGGTAAAATTTACCGCCCTGTCAAAACTCAATTTGTCAAGTCAAACACCATAATGGCGGCCGTAAGGGATGTGACATCGACAAAGACAATTTATATTCACTTTTTTGTGAAAGACTTTATTGCTTACGCGCTAAGGTTGAATTTCATATTACGGCGTGTTTTGAAGTGCACGAGAACAGAATAGAGGGCGCTAGGAGATTAAATTGTGTAAATAAGGATTAGGCAGATAATCCGGGCTTTGTTTGGAAGTGACGAGTTGGCGCCTCTGGTGCGAAAATTATCTGTGTGCGGCGGATTTAGGTCGACGGTATTTTTAAAAAGTATTTTTTATACTCCCGTTACTGCAATCTTGGGTTTATTACATTGATTCTATTCTTTTATAAGGTTTAATTCTTTTACTAATTTGCAATTTGTATTTTGCTTTTCTTACTCTAATTGTGCAAGCAACTATAATGACGTATATTTCATACTATGGCTTTGCACGCTTTGTTATCTAGCTCGTGAGAAATTAAGTTTTGGCATAATCTTTTAGTATTCAGGCACTCGGCGAAAACCGGGGTTTTAGTTAAGTTCTTTGAGTTTCATTGAAATTCGTTTAATATTTTTACCAGATCTGTGACTAGAGAGGACAATATAAATATATGAAGAAAATATTCGGCAGATAAACAAACACATTGTACATCCTCAAGCAATATGTGTTGTGGGTATCATACTCGTACAGCGAAGAATTTTAAGGCCGATCCCAGACCATAGGAAATAATAGAAAATTCGTTTACGAGTCGTACCACACCAGGAATCTATGTGATTTAATTTGTACGAAATATTACTATAAAATGTGACTACTTTTTTATGTCTTTGTATTTGTGCTTTGTAACAAATTAGTTCTTTATTTCTGTTTTCGAACCCGATACCTCAGTTCTGGTAAGCTAGATGGCTAAAGACTTGAACCTATCGTTTCAGTCAAAATGTGTTGGAATGAGAAAATTTTACTGCACCCGAACTACAAACTGCTCCTGGGAAAATTCTCGGGACAAAAAATATCACACATGTTATTAGATAAAATTGGCTATCGATCTGTTAGTCAGAAAAAAATCGTATTGGATTTCGTTTATTTTTAATCTGGCCATTTTAAGTCATTCTCAGCAAAAATCTCGGCATAAAAAGTAGCGCAGATTTTAAATCTAAGAATTTACTGTCGATCAGCGACAACCTCATCAAAATCAGCCCAGTAGTTTTTACGTAAATTCTTAATAAACAAACAAAAAATCTTAAAAAATGCAACGCGTTCTCCATCGTTCATATAGTCAATTCCAGTTCTTTGTTTTAATAGCTTCAATGTACTGACATGGCATGTATAGAATTTGATAATAAGGAGCGGCCAAAACTAACTCTGATACGCGCACATAGCCTGTGCGGCGGGTTATAGTGGATTTTGCTTTGTCTTTCACAATTTGAAATCTACTGCGCTCTGTATTTCATGTCTTATTAACAACTAGCTTCTGCCCGCGACTTCGTCCGCGTGGAAAGTTCTTTTAACTATCCCAAGGGAACTCTTTAATTTTTCGGGATCAAAAGTATCCTATGTTACTTCTAATACCTCCAAGAATATGTGTACAAAGTTTCATGATGATCGGTTGATTAGTTTTCGCGTGAAAGCGTAACAAACAAACTTACATTCACATTTATAAAATTAGTAGGGAAGTAGGGATTACCCACTTAGCAATTCAAGTATAGCGTCTAGGGTAAACATACTACTTATAAAAAGGTAAATAATGTTTTTTTTCGCAGATCGAACTCGTCCGGCAGCAGCATTAACTCTCCATTGGGGCCAGCCGCCTCGTGCGGCATGGCGACCAACCCGTACGCCGTGCCCCTGTACGGGGGCGCCCCGGTCCAGGGCTACGGGTGCGCCCCCACGGACCTGCCGCACTACGGCGACATGAGGAGCGCCGGCTGGTACCCAGCATCGAACGACCCCAGGTTTGCCAGTGAGTCGGCGGATTGATTTATAAGATGCTTTTTAATATTTTCTAGATTTATGCTGTGTTTCTCAAACGCTATAGGCTTACAAGGGATAGGGTTCTAAGGACTTAAGAGACTATTGGAGGATGTTGGAAAGGTTTTGGTTGTTTAATATTTTAAATAAATTTCAAAAACTCCTTCATTAAAGTAGTAATTATTATTGTAAGTGTGATATTTGAGATGTGGTAAAATTGATTTTTTTGGAGTGCACTAGATGATAAGACAGCAGTAGACGAAACGAGTTACAGAATCTGTGATATAATAGAAAGTGTTTCTTTGCCCACTTTCTTGGAATCACGGCTTGAAAACGTTATCAGTTACCTTTAAAAATACCAGTTAATTTTTTTTATCGTTACTTAGTAACTTTAATTATTTTTAATGTGTCGGTAATTTCTACGTATTTCAAACGACGTTGCCATTTTTAAGACATTATTACGACTGCATGTTACCGAAACAATAGACAAAAACAACTCTAAATATTAATTACCCCCAATCTTAAACCACAGTGCTGTTTGACAATCTTTGCCAGTGAAAGAGAGCGACGATGGCATTGATATAATTTTTTATATATCAATGGACGATGGTAACAAAACATGGTTATAATGGTAAAATTACCGATAAAAATAGTGTTAACGTTATATTTTTTTACCGGTAAAATGACTGGAAATAACTGTAAGTTTTATAACGAGATTTAATTTTTACCGTTATCTGAAATTTCCATAAATAACGATACCACATTTTTTTGCGGTATTTCAAGCCCTGCTTGGAACGCTATGCTCTTGTGGGTACGAATGTTTTCCCTTGATCATTAATACCCTGCTTCAATATCTTAATAGCCGTTCATTTGCTTTTACTGTCAATTAAAATTTTACATAAGCTCCATACGACTAATGTTAAAAATCTACCGATGGTAAGAGGCTTGAAAGTCAGATATAGGAATCAGCCGTAAAATAATTTAGAAAGACTTTGGAGTTATGGTTTTTTTTACATAGGTATAAGAATAATTCCTTTAAATCCGGCTACATGCTGGTAACACCTGCATAGTTCATAGGCTATGATCACGGTCATAGAAGTCTCACGTGATTAAAATTCTGGCCTATAAATTTTGCTACATATGAGAAATGCCACACAAAGTGGAAGTAAGGTCAGCATTTCGGGAAAGTTTACAAATTACAGCAATTTGGGAGTTTTTTAAATTGCTGTAAGCACAGCAGACAGGCTGGCAGCCCAACTGTGATGGAAAGTGGTTATCTTCGCCTATGGACATTAGCAATACCAGAGGTGCTGCTAATGTGCTGCCGGCTTTGTAGGAGATACCGGAACCTGGCCACTGATGCCTGAAAACAACACACAAGTTGTTATGGCGGCATACTCTAGAGTCTAGACCTTATTTATAAACTATGAGGTAGTTTAATTTAATATAATTAATTCTTAATACAAAAATATTAAACTTATTTAAAAAACGAAATAAAAAACATAATTTTATAAAAAAAAACTTCCAAATCATAATGTTCAATAAAAAAAAACTTTGATATCCGCCCGTAGCGGGGTTTGGGATCTAAATTGCCGATGCTTAGAGCTCCAGAGACAGGAAGAAACCTCCTCATAATTCGTGCCTTGTACATTATCGCTGCCTTCTGTATTTTACTATTATTTGTAATAATTTATTATAAAATAAATAAAATAAAACTGCAAAGGGAAAACTTATCCCTCCGTCAAAATTTTACTTCTGAATTTCCGTCCTCGGTCGCATCTATTTACCTGTCAACAATAAAACTGTCTCAGATTGCGAACAGCGCCCTTCACTCGGTAAACACCATTAAGTTGAACAATAAAAAAATATAAGTGAACGTGCGTGCCCCGGTGCCACCCTGGATACTTAGCCGCCTTAGATTATAACTCATTAGACTCGCAGAGGCGACAGTGCATTTATGTTCATATTTTATGCCTATCATTTGCAGAAGAGTTTGAAGTCTGCGAATCATTGTTGCGTTCTAAGCTTTCGTTTGCAGTTGGGAACTTATTTCCTAGACTTTTTTTTTATTGCCTCAGTTCAGCAGACAGCTACACCTCCTATGGGCATTTGCGACACCAAGGGCGTTACAAATGCGCTGCTGCTCTCTTGAGGGAGTATGGAACCTGGTCACTAATACCGGAACACAACTTAAGGTTGTTATGGCGGTATACTCTAGACCAGGGGTGGCAACCATCCAGACGGGCAGATACCTTACCACCTGGCTGTGGATTGTTTTGTCGCCTCTTACGACAGGCTACCTAACCGCAGGAAATCGTATTATTTCTCCGTTCCTGCACGGAACTGTATCTCTCTATTTATTTATATTTATGTACTTTAACGTGGTTTTACTCGTAGTCTTATTTACTGCATTTGTGTAATGCTAATAACGAGTATACTTACGAATTCTTGTGATAATCTGTCTGACAGAATCTAATGTCAATGGTGTGACTAGTTATTTGTTTTAAAACATTATGTATGATAGATCTATTTTAAGTCGTTCCCTCACTGCTGAAGATCTTGGCATTGATGCCGGTGAATAATTACTCTCCTGCACCATGATCAGTTTTTAACTTTATTTAATATAAGTCTGTAAGTAAGTAATAAGTCCAGATGTTTTGCAACGCAAAGCTATCACTCAAACACACACCGTCACACTAGTAACGTACGTATACTGCTGATTACTTTGGTGAACTTCAGCCTCATGCTTTTCCAGTATACGAGTATTCCATGAAATTCTTAGCATGCGACGCGATGCCAAATTAGACAGGTATTTCATTTATGAATAGAGCATTTTCTCATTCTCGAAATTGTTACAATATCCATAATTAAGTAAGTATTTACTTTAAATAAAACAAAAGGCAATAATGACGTGCCGCTTTAAGTGATCTATTCTAAACAAATAAAAAATTTAAATGATCAAAATCAAAAGACTAACTTTCTGCTAGTGTGCAATACCAATAGGAACCAAAGTAAAAAAAATGAGACACATAAAGTAAGGATACAGTAGATACCTAAATATAAACTCCCTAAATATGGTTATTCTATCTTATGCCTGTTATTACACGCAAAAGACTGTTAGACAAACGGAGGCTGACAATAAATCTATTTTTATATTAATGTTAATTTTAATATAAATATGTAAACACATATCCCTGCTGGGTCTCTTTATTTTAGGGTAATGAACGGCATACCCGCCCTTACTTTGTCTGATTTTTTATTAATTCGCCATCCTCCGCCATGTGTCGAGGCAGAGATCTTTTTATTCTTTCTTGTTATTTTTTCTTTTCTTTTATCTTTTTCTTATCCTATACTTAGTCTGATTAGTGAAATTCCTAGATTGTTAATCTCAACGGACAGGTGTCCTCACAACATTTTCATTATATTAGCATGTGGTGGTATAACATAGTAGACATATTGCCAAACCGATGTCAAATCAAATCAAAATAATTTATTTATTGCATAACATGGTTATACAATAGGTCTTGTTGTTATATAATGAGTTTTTTTGGTTGGGCGTACAATTTTTTATTTATTTTTAAACTTAATCATACTTAACTCAACTAAGTCAAAGTCATAATTTCAATTATTCTTATTCCGTAACCACTAAGCTATTACGACTCACATATTGTATAAGCAAGTATATTTTATTTAATATTCAATCGATAAAGTTTTATTATGTAATTTTTAGTACCATCTCTTTGTGATTTAAGTCTGCGAAATACAAAACACCTGACATTGAGTGTCGTATCTGTTACACAAATTAGTTTTTGATCGTTGCAAGTAATTCGATATTCCCCGGGAGCAATACTATAGATGCAGGTGCACCGGGTATCACGTTCTGTCATTATTAAGTCAATATTTGACAATAGTCGTCTTATTAGAATTTTCTAAGAAACTTTTGGTAGTAATAATGTCTTCATTTATTAGAGAAATCGATTTTAATAAGTTTATTTATGCTTCCATTGCATAACAGAGAGCTACAATAATAACAACAGTTTTTCCTTAAAATAACCCAGATGGTAGGTAATTAAGATATTTGAGCTAGTGAACTAGGATTTCGACGCGGAGGAAAAGTTAGTGGCTAAACTGGTGGCTAGGTGGCCGGTATCTCACAGCTCCTTCCGTACTTGTCCAGAGGGTTGGAGGGTTGTTTTATGCACCCATCTGAAAATCGCTCCCGGGAAAAATTCCAATGGATTCTCGGAGTAAAAAATAGTGCAGATTTTAAATCGAAGAATTTGCTGTCGATCCGAAAACCGTATCGAAATCGGCACATTACTTTTTACGTGAATCCCGAAGAAACCGATTAACAGACAAGAAATCTAAATAAATCCAGTTGTTTTTTCAAATAGCTTCAGACACGGCATGTTTAGAATTTTGTAATGTTATAGATCAAATAGATATATACTTATTTATATCTTATAATTTTTAAATAGAAATTTATATTAATTTCATGAACTTAATTAAATAAACAAAATTAAAATTTAAAATATTCCTAATTAAAAATAAACTAAATTATAAATAAATTAAACTAAAAATAAACTATATGTACAAACTAAAATTAAACCATAAAATCTAGTTCTAGGAACGTATATTTTTAAATAGAAATTTATATTAATTTCATGAACTTAATTAAATAAACAAAATTAAAATTTAAAATATTCCTAATTAAAAATAAACTAAATTATAAATAAATTAAACTAAAAATAAACTATATGTACAAACTAAAATTAAACCATAAAATCTAGTTCCAGACCGCTGTATATATATATATATATATATATATATATATATATATATATATATATATATATATATACTTAATGTACATACCATACATATAATATATGGTAAATAATATAAATTAAACTACATCATTAATAAATTATACTAAAAAAATATATAAATCTATTACTAGGTAGGTATATAACTTTAAAAGTTTTTTTACTACGGCAAAACATACAGCATAAAACGTAAGTTTTATTTAAAATAAGTTGAAAATATGTGATTTAGAATGCCTAATAAAAAAAATTATTATCGTACAACTCCTCTCGAAACACAACAAGTTTATGTTCCCCCAAACTAATCTTAAACTCATAAATATTCAAAAACTAAGATGGTGACGAAGCTGACCGTTGTTGACCACTCGAAATCAGTAGACAATACTGGCCATAGACAAGCATAAACCTAATCCAAATTCCATAGAGCATGAAGTGCCCAGTAGTCACGGTCGCACGGTGAAAGTACAAATACGGTTATACAAACATTAATTATGAGTACCTATATTTGTAATTTCAACCATTAAACCTCCATGTTTAATTCATACAGCTATGGAGTTATTAAAGATTTTAGATTAATTATTATGTTAAATAATTGTAATAAAAATATTTGAAAACAAAAGAAATATTTTTAGTTATTTTATTATATTTAAGTAGGTCATTTCTATATTCAAATCCAAGTTATTGATTTATACGATTAAAAACCTCGTTTAATTGCAGTTTCCATAGAAAAAAAATTATATCCAACTTATAGAACGCTGTTAATTTTCAACGCTGAACAAAATATTTTAAAATTTATTATATTTTTATCTACTCCCTATTTTAGATATTTGTTTTGTAGTAAATGGTAAACTAATTAAAATATTTTTTCTTAAGTGATTACTTATCTGTATAAAATTGAGTTGTAAAATATAAATGAAGAAATTGATTATTTCAAGTGTTAACATTGATTTACTTTAGGTACAATGTAAATTTAATCTTTAAAGCAATTAGACTGCCGCTGATTTGTTTGAATACACTTAGATCAAGAAATCCTTTAACAACCGTAACGGTAACTATTGAGTAATACTTTTGCTCCTTTCGTTGTCAACCAACCGAACAAAGCAAATTAACTACACGATATATCGACAAGAGGATTAAACGGTAAATAATCGAAACGCCATTCAAGTAGAAAAAACACTCACACCGAATTTTTAGAGACAAAAAAAAGATAAGTAAGGAGTAATTTCGGGTTTCGGGGGCTACCTTGCGGCACGCCGTAACTCCCGTACCTATGCCTTATGGGTAGTGTAGGCAGAGACAAAATAAGCAATGCGATGAGATCGGTCGTCTGTTTGCCGACCACTAGACGGTTGGATAGGTAAACACGAGCCATCACGTCTGCAAACATCAAGGTCCGCGCAGTCGAAGGCTCCGGGAGCGCACGAAATCTCCGACGGACCTGTGCATCTTAATTTTGAATAGAACACTCGAAATGTTACTTCGATATTAGTGGTTCTGGTTATAAGTGCTATGTAAATTTTTGTGTTGATTATGTAAATACTAAAATGTTGTAAGTGGGTGTTAGGTACGGTTTTAATGTCTAAAAGTTAGGTATCCTTGCAAAAATTCAAATATAAGTGATTGATAATATTTGTTTTATTGCCAATTCAATTTAGTCAAGAGATTTCTGTATGTCTAATGATAAAACGAGTATTTTATGAACTAATACGTGTAAACATCACGATAACGTGTATTGTGGTATTATTATGCCATTATCGATTAGAAGACTAGGATTTGTTCCGCAGCTTTGTTTCAGAACGTGTATCCTATGGAATTCAATTATAATGTTTTCTTAAGTTTTAACGTTGTCGTCCGTGACCACGGCCACTGAAAAGCGGCCGAAACGTCGGATAAACCAAAATCAAATAAATTACCGCGCTTAAAATCGTCAAAACGTAGTTTTATTATGAATTCAATTATCTTCATATTAAAAAAAAAATTGCAATGAATTTGCTTAAAGACCATAATAATATGACATTCATAGATATTAATAGATAGATACCCTAGGGAATATCTGTTTCAATTTTCATTACGATTGTGTGTTTTATTAATTACTGAACTGTGAAAAGAGGACAAAAGTTCTCGTATCACAGTTGGAAATAATCAATAAAGAGTCTTAATCCAATTTCCAAAATAATTGAATTGGTATTTCTATATCACATACACAGTTTTTAAAAGCAAAATTCTCCTTGCGTGTTTTTAAAATTGTAGCTTTTTCAAGTGTTGCCATACCTTCAACGACAAGTGCACGTGCCGCATGGTCAGCTGGGTGAAATTAAAATTGCCACGGGGAAAAAAGGGCGCGACAAAGTCTGACACACTTAGTTTCCACGTATGCGAAGCTAATGCGGCCCGGAGTGGACGTCAAACGCAGGACGCAGTTTATCTTGCTTAGCTGGCAACATCGGCCGTGGAAATATTTGCTATTTCGTCTTTAGAACGTTTGCACAAAGCCGCGCGTGTTTCAACGGTTTCAAGTACTTGATGTTTTGTTTTATTTACCTCTGAAGGAAAATTTAATATCGTATTTCAAACTTAGCTTTTTGTTTGTTTTAATTTTAAATAGAATATTGCCTATTTCCTATTCTAGAATGGTAATAAGGAACCATATACCTATACAAACGGTGTCAGCTGAATTGCTTATTAACTTTACTTTCTACGTATCAATAAGGACTGTGTTACTACTACTTAATCCGCCGCAACCCTCAGCTTCATGACATAGCCAACTGCGATTGAAAGACTGCTAATGTTAAATGGTTGATTTAACTTGGTTGAAAGGCACAGAAATCCAATGACACGACGGTATTTAATGAAACTGAAACAATCAAATTTGTGTTTATATAAATCATGATTCATTTGTTCAAAAATTATCGGCTTAAGAGGGATTAATCGAGTTCAGGTTGGGTACTAAACATGGGCCAATCATAGTAAGTCATAAATCAGAATAAACGTTGACGATATTTGTAAGAAAATCAACTGAAAAACCTTTTTCGGTAACGGCCACATTTTAAGGAAATGGTTAGTTGCATGAAGTTACTATATTTCTAAAATGAAATCAATAGCACAATTGATATTCATAACATGTTCCCAGAAGTTTTCTAAATTTTTCATACATAGAAAAATTGTTAGAAGGATGCCTATCTAACATAAAATGCTCCCAGATTGCTACAACGTTGTTTTTATTGCTCGACACGGAGGGAGTAACACAATACGGCTATTATATCCAGTGTTTATCCACGGACAATTTGCTCCCGGAGCTGCAACGTTGGTTTTTGCTACCCTTGTCTACTTTGGTGTCATGCTTATCATATAACGCGTATTGTGTCAAAGACAGTGCAAGTTTTATTTATTTATTATGTACTTTATTACAGAGAACTTTAAAATAAATTGTTTTAACAGTGTTTAAAAAGAATACCTAGTACCTTTAATAGAAAATGACATTTGCACAAAACAGATCCATGTACCTATATCGTATAAGATGTAATATATGTGTACGTGTTTATAGCATAAATACGTAGAATAGAATATATTACTTCTTTACATATTTAGTGTAAAACGAAATCGCTTTCCTGGTCTGTTTGTATAACCGCTAACTCCTCCTAAATCACTGTAAGGATTTTTAAGCTGTTTTCACCATTACTTAGATACTTTTTCACTGAACTAACAAACCTCCTAGTTGCCAAGCCATATCATTAAAAATACTAACGATCCTAATTAAGTTTTATATAAGTAAAATAGAGCTACCTGCCAGGGTTAGACCCGTGGCGTGCGCGCGGGGAAAACATTGAAAGGATACATACATATTAATTATTTTCGTTAAATACAGAAATCATTCAATCAGAAGTCATTGTTCATAGATTATATTTCTGAAAGTGTTGAGTTTAGTTACCTAGAGAGATAGACGTAGATATAGACAAACATAACACTGTATTGATCATCAAAACAAAAAATACAAAAAGGCACAACAAGCCAATAGTTACTTGGTAAAACAAAAGGCGGCCTTATCGCTAAAAGCGATCTCTTCCAGCCAACCTGACTCAAAGGAAATTTCTAAATTATCTGTAATTATTATACATACATACATATTAATTATTTTCGTTAAATACAGAAATCATTCAATCAGAAGTCATTGTTCATAGATTATATTTCTGAAAGTGTTGAGTTTAGTTACCTAGAGAGATAGACGTAGATATAGACAAACATAACACTGTATTGATCATCAAAACAAAAAATACAAAAAGGCACAACAAGCCAATAGTTACTTGGTAAAACAAAAGGCGGCCTTATCGCTAAAAGCGATCTCTTCCAGCCAACCTGACTCAAAGGAAATTTCTAAATTATCTGTAATTATTATACATACATACATACATAACTTCACGCCAGGTCCCTTGCGGGGTAGGCGCGAACAATGTAATTATTATGCAACAAAGAAAAACGAAAAAATATATAAATAAAATGACATAAATAAAAATGACATACATGGACAGCAAATTACATAATTAGGAGTATAGGATATAGTTTCTTGTGTCTTACAAAATTACATTCAGAGTTGAAGTACAAAACCAATCGAAGTGTGAAGTGTGCGTGAGCATCACGTAATAATTTTCTCTGACACGCACACAAAAGCACAAATAATGTTGCAATTAAATAGAGTCTTTCTAAAAAGTAGGCAATTGAACTATTGGAGCTCGTCACACTGAGACATTGTCTTGCGGACTAACGGGATCAAGTCAACGCGTCGACAAGCAAACTTAGACTTTTAGGTCCTACTTAAAAGTGCTTCACTTTACTGACACCCAGGGCCGGATTTACGGTGACACCTACTCGAGTTCTAAGCGTATTAATTCTATACCTTTTATTATTATTACAGGAACAGAGGATATCCAAAATGATAGGTTTTTTTCGTATTAATTCGTCTTATTCGATTTTCACAATAATCGTTATAGCTGCATGGTAATTTTGAATGTATGTAACAAGTGATATAATTAGTTCATGTGACGTTTACGTACGCTGAATGTCGTTGTTGTCGATAGCAACTAACTACAAAGCCAAAGGTGTTATAGCCAGAACTGAAATAGGCGTATTGCGTCTGAATACTACGTAAATCTAAAATACAAATAAATAAAAAATATATTAGTAGTTTAAATATGTTAAGTTACTACCACAAGATACTGTAATTGATGTTAGAGATAAAGACGGATTTATTTAGATTATAGAAAACTTTTTTATATCGTATTTATAATATCGTAGAAATAAGCGAAGTCTATCTTCATAACGTGAACATTATAGTATATTCGTAAACGTTGGTAGAGTTTGAAGAAAGAAACCTCCGTGTTACGTCCTCCTCTCTGACCTAGATTAACCGCCCTCGTGTCTAGGTCAGCTTCTCAGGATTACCTCACTTACGTTTTTCATAAAAAGGTGCTTTAATATCTCCCACGAAATGACTTAACTGGGATACATGGTACTTCCCTAAAACTCGACCATTACTTACACTTTCTAGAATATAAAGATTGATGCTCCTGTTATCTTATCTGGCCCATCTCGCTTGGGTATTAACTTCAATGTCTGGTCAGGCAAAGTATCATTGCTCCCCTGACTCTTCAAAACCACCAATTTACCGCTGGTGTAGTTATGGGCGGGACCTCCGTGTTACATATTTTTAAAAGCGACAGACAGTGTTCATTACGCCACATAACGAGTTAAAGAGTAAACTTCAAATAAAATTTTTACTTTCAAATTTATACAAACGAGTCAAACACGACAGTTGTTCGCAAAATCCATTAGTGTTGTGCAAATATTTTTTTTCTAAACATATATCGGTTGTGACGAACGGGGCGGCGAATTCGGTAGCCGACAGCCCCGGCAATAATTTTTGACGACGTAAAACAACATTTGGTAACATATTATTCTATAATAATAAAACTACGTTTTTTGTTTTCGGCCACTTTTCGGTGGCCGTGAAATTACCGCGCTTAAAACCGTTAAAACTAGTTTTATTGTGTATACGTACATACAAGTCGCAAAAACTTAAGAAAATATCATATTATTCTAGTTTGGAACAACATAATAATGAAACAGTAGATAGAGATACTTTTCATTCCTGAGCTTGGGTATCCATACTTATTATCTGGTAAACAGGTAGACAGCCCAGCTCATGGAAAGTGGTCCTTATACGTGCAGAAACGGAGAAAATATTAATGCGAGTTCATCGATCACTAAAAATGATGATGATGATGTGCGAGTTAGTAGAATACTATTGAAATTAATATTGAGAAAAAGTTATTTTATGACTCGATAGATGGCGCTAGTCAAAAATAGATCGCGCTATGGTTTGTAAAATATATCTATTCTAGAACTCTTGAAAACTTTATATCTGTGCAAATGTCCATGGGCGGTAGCCATCTCTTAAGAAATTAAGAGGAACTTACCAAGTTTTTGAGGGGATTTACGGTCGTATCATACGATTCCGATCCTTATTAAACTGTACAGTACATACGTAGTAGAGATCATAGAACATAATAGTGGAGGCAAATATAACCATTAACCAATAAATTTACCGGTAAAAAAAATTAACACTTCTATTCGATAAATAAAATTAAGCAAAACGGTTAAAAATACCATTTAACAAATACACTGCGTGTAGTCGCGTAGGTAATTATTGGAAATTATATACATGCAAGTTTCAACTTTATAGTCCTCAACACAAGATTTATTTTCGCATTGCAGATGTTTTCAACTTATCATATAAATATTGAATTTTGAGTATTTGATTGTATGCTTAAAATAAAGCACAATATTTAACTTGGTGTTTTTTACACTTAATGGTATTTTTTAACCGACTTCGAAAAAAGGAGGAGGCTCTCAATTCGTCGGGATCTTTTTTTTGTTGCTTTTTTTTATGTATGTTCGCCGATAACTCCGTGATTTATGATCCGATTTACGTGATTCTTTTTTTGTTCGACGCGGAATAGCTTCCAATTGGTCCCCTAAAAATTTTACATAGTTTGGCCCAGTAGTTTTCATTTTATGAACATTTTTCATGGAAATAATTTTCACTCCGTTCCATATGTACACCGATTACTGTGAGATTTATGATTCGATTTACGTGATTCTTTTTTTGTTCGACGCGGAATAGCTGCCATGTGGTCCCCTAAAAATTTGACATAGTTTGGCCCAGTAGTTTTCATTTTACGAACATTTTTTTGTTCCCGGTTCTTGGGACCTATATTTTTTAAGAAGCGCGGCACCATTCGTAGTTCCACCCATACATAGCTAGACACTAAAAAGTAACAAATAAAATTTAAAAACTTCGTTTAAAAAAACCGACTTCAAAAACGAAAAAACTAAAATGTATAAAATAACTTATTTCTTAAGCTATTATTATTAATATATATTATCTAAACCATCTTGAAGTCGGTGCAAAGTAAAACATAAAAATTACTATATTTTGAAAATTACTAAGCACCGACTTTAAGATGTTTTAGATAATATATATTAATAATAATAGCTTAAGAAATAAGTTATTTTATACATTTTAGTTTTTTCGTTTTTGAAGTCGGTTTTTTTAAACGAAGTTTTAAATTTTTTATTTGTTAGAAAGTTGAAATGAAACGGTATTTTTACCAATCGCGAAGATGACGGGATTGGTTGATTTTTTAAACGTAATATATTGTTTGGTAATTGATATTACGGCGGGTCAGTGCATATTTTCTATTATTTTGGTAAAGTTGTGTTTTTGTATTTTAAGAGATTTGTACTTTGTGTTTGTGTTTTGACTTTTTTTTTGTGTTTGAGCCTTTGTTTACTTTGTTGTTGTCGATTTTTAAATTTTATAACTTAAAATGTAGAAGTATGAACGAAAGTTCATTGAATCAAAAATAATATAAGAAACTCAACCATTCGAGTTAACATTAGCAGAATTAATTTTGCAACGAAAAGATTTACGGGTATTTTCAACCAATAAAAATATCGGTAAAAAAAATTATCAATTACCAATTAACAGATAAATAAATTCAACCATTAAGGCCATCTTTAGAACATAACAGTTCAATTTTTAAATAAGTTACTCTTGTTACTGTTATCCGAAAATAATCAAATAACAGCTTTGATTATGCTGGCTCCTGTTTTCCTTTAGAGAGCGGCAGCGCATTGCTAGCACCTTTCGTGTTAAAAATGACCATAGGCGATGGTAAATGCTTTCCATCAGGTGGGTTGGGCCATCTGCTTGTCTTTTTTTTATAGCCTGAAGTAAGCAAACAGGCAGACGGCCCACCCGATGAAAAGTGTTTACCGTCGCCTATGGACGTTTGCAACATCAGGGTGTCGCCAACACGTTGCCGACCTCTAAGAAAATTTATGACGCCCTTCTTAAAGAACTCCATGTCATAGCGCAAAGGGAAAACCGCGGCGGGAAGTTCACTCCAGATCATTGTTGTACGTGGAATAAAATTAAATGTTCTAGAAAACCGTGGCGTAGTTGAGCGTTGAGCTCAAGGAAATGAGGGTGAATATCCCGTCGCTGGCGAGCGGTGCGGTTGTAAAAGTGAGGCCTTTGCACCTACACCTTGTATATTGAACTCATGCAATTAAAAATAACGTATACGTCTCGGGACGCGCGACAGAAGTGATAACTTAGCCTGCCTACCGCTGCCATATGCGTGAGAGAAAGGGAAGCCAGACAGACTGGCGCCGTAACGCGTTACGTAACAAAGCGATTTACCCTCCCATAAAAAGTTGTCACTTCAAAAAAGTTGAGATATAAAGATGATGGAATTTTTTTATTCAGTCTCTTATAAAATAGTATTAGGTACTTAAAACAAATGGCCTTTCACCGCTTGATAAGTATGTGTTATACTAGTAATAATCTTCCCCGAAAGTTATTTACTGGGGCGAAACTGTAGTTGAACTTTAGTTTAAAAAAATACAACCAAAATAAAAATCTTTCAATGACAAGTCGTCTCTCCAATCATGATCAGCAATCGAAAGTATTATTGTTTGTTTTATTTCGGTCGAGTCATTCTTCATGACTATGGCCTTGTTATGTCTGGCTGTGTAATGTGCCTAATATTTGCCTGACCACTTCTTTTTAGGGTTCCGTGCCTATTTGAACAATAATGGAAAACTTGATGGTATCACAGCAGTACGTAACTTCCAGTAGTTTATTTATTAGGATGAGATTTGGTACAAAGGTAACATATATTTACTACTGTAAGCTTACTGGAGTTTACCCCGAAGTTTTTTACTATTACAGGAGTTTAGCAGACAGGTAGTCGACACCCAAGGTGCTACAAATGCGCTGCTGCTCTCTTAACGGATACTGGAACCTGATCCCTTATCCCGGAACACAACACAAGGTTGTTATGGCGGCATACTCTAGACCAGGGGTGGTCGCCATCCAATCGGGCAAATGCAAATGCCCTACCACCTGGCTGTGGGTTGTTTTGTCGACTCTTACGACAGGCCGCTTCAATGCAAGCATTAGTGTTCTCTGCACGGATAATTGGCTAGATAGATATTTTTCTTTCTACAAATTAAACAACTAAATGAGTCTTATTGAATTTGCGCTCACGTATGGAAGGGAGAGTTGGGTATGGAAGGGAGAGCAGGAAAGTAGCGTAAACGCGATCGAGATGCGAGCACTTTTTTTTTTTTGAGGCGAGGGAATATGCTGACCGATTTACGCACTCTCTGGGCCGTCACTAGGAAACGGCACGCATCCATCGGGGGCGATAGATAGTATGCTTCGTTTGCGCTCCGTCCGCGATAGCGTGACACAGAGGAGTGTGGAAGACTCAGAGCGATGCTGCACGGGCGAACAACCTCAATACCCACTAAAAACCCCCTCTTCCCTTGTCGACCCTGCGCTTTGTTTGTGTTGGAAAGTCTGAGATGTAGAACATAGTTACTCAACAGTCGATCCAGCGCAATAAAGTGCCTGGAGTGTGCCCTGGGAGAACACACCCCACTTCGAAACGGGGGCAGATGAATCCCTTGCGTTACCTAGTAGCTAAGGGCCCCCCGTACCGGAACCTAACTCAGGGAGGGAAGTAATGCGCGTACCTGCCTCTCCGGGTGCCAGCTGAAGGCCGGCGACCTCGAGTAGAGACGTTAGCACGCGCTGCAGGACTTCGCTCTAGATGCGAACACTGCGCCAATATCTGCGGAGTATCGCTCGCGGCCCGCGTTCGTAATACCGAAGTAAGAAAGAGAGTTGGTCTGAAAGAGAGTGTCGGGGTGAAGGTAAGGAAAGGAATGCTCCGGTGGTTCGGGCATGTGGAAAGAATGTATGATGAAAGAATGACTAAACATATATACAATGCAAAATGGATGGATGCAGAAGTCGCGGAACGCCACGACACACCTTCCATCATCAAATTGATCGAGTATTAGCAGAAGGTGATGTCAGGAGCCTTAAGAACAGACGAGCGTGCATGACAAGAGCTATGAATGTCAAAGAAGCAAGTGAGGTGTGTAAGAATAAGCCTGAATGGCGCTCTGTTGTTCGTGCCTACCCCACAAGGTACCTGGCGTGAAGTTATGTATGTATGTATGAATTTGCGCGAGCAGTCAAATCCTAACTTAAGTTACCGTTTATAATATAAAAAATAGTAACATGGTAAAATAGAGGACGAAAATTGATAGATAGATAGATAACACTTTATTGCTCAACTAATATACAATTTCAAAAATACACGATTTCAATATTGTCATGGTAGAAACGATAGGCTTAAAATAATTTCTTCCAGGCAACCTAACTTAAGGAAAATTGTTGTGGCATCTCGTAATTCTTGTTAGAAAATATCTCCTGGATTACAGATTTTTTCAAAATTACCCAGTTAAAGCAATAAACAGTGGCGTCTCGTGGCCCCATTATGATTCCCCCAACGTGTGGCCAATTTCACGCCAATCGTGCGGTCATCAAACGCACTCCGGCACCGGGGGCGGTTGGGCAGCTGACCGGCTCATTGCAGCTGATTGTGATTGGCCTTGCACTCGGCTTCAATTATTATTACGCAGTATACAAATACAGTATAAACTCCATGTAACGTCACTCGATTTAACGACAAACTCCCTTAAGCGACGAAATACGCTTTTATAGAAAATCCAACAAAAAATATAAAATAAATTTGAATTAAAAATAGTGTAAGAAAATAACCCTTCTACTCTACTAATCTGTTCATAAAATATTTATAACTATTGTCTATTGATACCATGCACCCCACGCTTTTTTTTACAATAAAATCATTTTTTCTTACACTATTTTTTAGTTGGATTTTCTATAAAAGCGTATTTTTTTAGTTCATTTTTTTAAAGGTTTTTGAATACAAGCTTTTGAGATCCTGCATATCATGTAGCAGCAGGGGCCGAAAGGAATAATAAAAAACAAATAAATTACCGCGCTTAAAAAATGACTGAACCGTATTACTAGAACTTGTGTGTTTTCATGCTAACCACCATTATTACCCTGCTGGAATTTCCAGCAGCCTATGAATTTCAATATAATAAATAAAATAAAATATTGGCAAAACAACTTTAATCTTTACTACCTATAAGATCTGGACGGAGTCGCGGGCGAATACTTGTAATACCTAAATATAAAACTTCATTCGAACCAAAATTCACTGTAGTTTAATCTATATGGGGAAGTTATTTCACTATTTATTATAATTTATTTGTTATTTTTATTTTGACATAATTTGCATATTTATTACACAGCTTAATTTGACAGGTTTTTGAATTAGAATATTTATGTAAATTTAATTTTAGTTTTTTAGTCATTTTGTATACATTATCAGCGCGTTTCAATAGTAGCTCACAACGCCCAAAATGCTCCTTTAGCCGTTCTACAAGGCGACCGCGATCGTTGTGGTCGTGGCGATATTACTGACACTAATGAGGTTATAATTTTCGATTACACAATGCGCACAGCGACCCATGTCAAGAGGTGGGTCGAATAATCGTTCCACTCTGGTTTACGATTGTAACGCAAGCAAATGGAACAGGAAAAATCGCGGTCGTGAACGTGGTCGTTGTGAGTCTCTAATGGAACGTAGACTATATGGTAGAATGTACTGTCATCTAAAATTATATAACACCTGTATAAACTACATTCTTGCAAATTAATATATATTATACTATCTTCTGCCCGCGTGGAAAGTTCTTTTAACTATCACATAGGAACTCTTTAATTTTTCGGGATCAAAAGTATCCTATGTTACTTCTAATACCTCCAAGAATATGTGAACAAATTTTCATGATGATCGGTTGAGTAGTTTTCGCGTGAAAGCGTAACAAACAAACTTACATTCACATTTATAATATTAGTTATATATATTATTTGTAAACTACCCTCTTTGCTAAAATGTAGGCATTCCTTCAAAATCACATCAGAATTCTATTTTAACATAACTATTGGACATCACACCCTCAGTCGGGTTCAATTACCGGGGTATTTGTTGTCAAAATATATGCACACCTCGGCACCCTCGTCCTGTCAGATGGACATGGGTCTCAAAATAGATGTGTTATTACAAGGATGCTCCGGACAACATCCCTGTAATAAGTAAACGACATGTAATCTTGGTTAGGAATTCTTGGGCTACTAAACATTTGAAAAATTATTTATTATAAACGCATAATAAGATTCGAGTATTCGGAATGAAATTTTATTTCAGATCTGTTAAGGCTTTAAAACGATTGTATCCAAATTATACTTTTTGAAGTGATAACTTCTTATGGGAGGGTAAACCGCTTCGTTACGTAACGCGTTACGGCGCCAGTCTGTCTGGCTTCCCTTTCTCTCACGCTCCCGGCAGCGGCAGGTAGATTCCTCCTCTCTTACTGTAACCCACGCACTATATACGAAAAAACAATGACTTAATCGAAAATTCAAAAACTCTGTTTGAATAACATGTTCAACACATTGATACGGTAGTATATGTGAGGGTATATCCGAATATTCTTTGATATTTAGGACATATGAAAGTAAACACTATATCAGTAGATACACCACGGCAAAGAGGCAGAGAGAGACAGAGGTAAATAATGGTTCGCTGGCGCGGCGACCTAAGGATAGAAGGGCACATTAAAAAATACAATTAAAAAATAGCTCCTCACATGTTGACCTTTTTTATTATTATTGCACGAGTTCAGCAGACAGGCAGGCGGCCTGATGGAAAGCGGATACCATCGCCTATGAGCATTTGTAACACCTAAGGTGCTACCCAATGTGCTGCCGCTCTTCAAGTGTCTGACCACTAATACCGGAACACGACACAAGGTTGTTATGGCGGCATACTCCAGACCAGGGGAGGTAGCCATCCAGACGGGCAAATACCCTACGACTTGGCTAATAACTACCCTACCACCTGACTTCCCTGCTTTAGTATAACTAAAACGTAAATTCAAGTGTTCCATTTTGGAATAATTAATTGGATTACAGTTTCTATGGCCGATTCGATGTGATACTACCCTCTCAGAAAATATAGGTCTTCCAACTCTTTGCAGGTTTTTATGGTCGTTTTACTTTATGTAGAAAAAAATGTGAAATGTAATGTTAATTGGTGAAAATTCGGTTTTATTTGGAGTTTTCTTCATAATACACCGAAATCCGATATAAACATCGCCCCTATGTTCACAATGTGCGTGAAATGTTTAGCATTGTGCTAATCAGTTTTCGTACTTTGGAGGCATTGAATTACAACTCATTGTTTGGAGGTTTATTTATATCTGTGGTGCGTCGATGATGATACTATATACTATTGGATGAAGGTGACGCACTACTGGTGAGAGCCCATGGCTCCATCGTCGTAGAAGATAGGCTCGAGCAGCCGTGAGGGTAGTACAAAATAATACGATGAGGTGTGGTACTCTGTATGTAATTATTGCTTGATTAATTTAATATAAAAGTTTAGACTATATACACAGAAATGTTAACTTCACGTAAGTAATAAGGCTACCCTTTGTTCCAAATTTACTATACTTAGTTTAATTTTTGATGAACAACAAAATGTTTCCATTCATTCAATAAAAAAATAAAATGCCAGGAAAATTACTGCAAAAAATATCAATGAGAAAACATTTAAATTCACTTTAAAAAGTTGTTTGTAAACATCATTTTCCGTATCATTAAACGATCATCTAGAATCAACCGCCTCATACAGCCAATGCATGCCCATACAAATATTCCTTACACAATGAGATTTTGCAGATAAGTTCATTCAGTCATACAAAGAGTGGTGGAATTTTTTTCTGCTGATCGAGCAGAGATATCGAATAATAGCGACTGGCCGAAACAGGGTAACACAATGGATATTTTAAGGGTGACGCAGGCTTAGACGTATCGCTTCGGAGTCTTTAAAATACAAAAATCTGCATACTGCATAGCAATGCATTTGCACAGAAAATTATACTATGATAATTATTAAATATATTATCTTTAGATTTAATACGTCACGTGACGTACACGTCATACTCCTCTGCTGCATATCATATACCTTCTCATGGAACGAATTATGCCAGCAATAGCATATTTACTTGAATTGCTAAGACTTACAACACAACATTTAGTGATATTGATTTGTTTCGTTACACTAAGCGTGTATTCAAGAGTTTAATCTTCAAAATTTAGACTATACTCACCATGATCAAATTGAAGATATTTTGAAGAAAGGTCAGATAAAAAGTAGTTTAAATAAGCGTGTATGTATGAGAAGATTAATGAAAGTTGATGAAGCGAAAAGTGTTTATCAAGATCGTAACGAGTGGAGATCCATTGTCTCTGCCTACCCCAATGGGAAACAGGCGTGACAATATGTATGTATGTATGTTATCTTCAAAAAAATTGTTGGAATAAGTGTAATTAATTTATTATAGTTTGATTAAGTTTCTCCATTATACAATGAAAATACTTTAGATTAAAATTTATGCATATTTGTTTTGCCATACTGTAATAGTAGTTATATGTTGACAATATTTAATAGACAGGTATTAAGTACTACAACTAAAGGAAAAAATATATAGCTAAACGTACGGAGTAATTTAAAAAAAAATCGATTCCTCTGTCACTGGACACATCACCTTTTATTTACATCTAAGAATTCTTACTTTGTTTCATACGGGTTATGTTATATTTTACAAGTGAACGCGAAAATGTGTCAATTCTCTAATAAGTCTGAGGAGTAATATTTTATTGAAAGCCCCTTTCGGTGTTGGAGTGTTGTGTAAATAGAGCGCCGGTTGAATTGGACGAGCGTATGTGTACGATATTCGCCCGACGCCATTACAACTGCCGGTCTATGGTTGCTTGCCAAAGACAATATTCTGCAGCTCTTTTATTTTTGGTTAATTTATGAGCCCTTTACTTTGTTGTGAAATCGTCACAAGAACTACATATACATTCTCGTTTGTCACATTTTTATGATTATAAAGCGGCAATACAAACATATCAATAGAGTACATACATTGGTATAGTTAGTTAAATTTAAGAATACTGTACGCAGCATTTCCAACAAATATGGTTATGGTATGCTAGTTTAGCATGAAGCTGTGCTGGATTTTTTATTTTTTATTGCAGGAGTTCAGCAGACAGACAGACGGCACACTTGATGTAAAGCGGTTACCATGGCCTATGGACAACACCAAAGGTGCTACAAATGCGCTGCTGCTCTCCTAAGGGAGACTGGAACCTGGTCACTAATGCTAACAACTAAAGGTTGTTATGGCGGCATACTCTATACCAGGGGTGGTCGCCATCCAGTCGAGCAAATGCCCTACCACCTGGCTGTGGGTTGTTTTGTCGCCTCTTACGACAGGCCACCCGGCCGCAGGAAATTGTATTCTTTCTCCGTTCCTCCATTTCCTTTAGGAATTTCCTCCAGCACAGCTCTGATGTTCAGTTCCAATCTCTCCACATTACTCAATACATACATTAGGAAATAATATAATAGGTATGATAAACAGTTAAAAGAAAAAACGAAAAAGCTTGTAACGCATCTCGAGCGGCATGAAAAAATTCTTGTCGTATATATTTTTAATGTTTATTATTAAAAAACTAATTTGCACGAAGCATAGAGTCCGCGCCAGCAAAGAAGTCCCACAGTCGCGGCGCTGCAATCGTCTTACCGAGTAATTATTTGCTTATCCGCTAATAATATAGGTAATTACTGAATAATAAGTAAAGATATTCCTTAAAGCTGTATATTTGTTTCCTGGCTAGTTTAAAAACAAAGTTCTATCAAATAGCAGAGCCGCCAAGTTTAGTTCTTTTATTTTCCGTGGGACTTTTTGGCGCGGTCTCTATCTATGTAATTTTAACCAGTAGTAAAGCCTATGAATGGACAGGAACCGGCCATAGACAATCGCATGCAATAGCAGGGCAGTGACCCGTGATCTATGATAGTAACATTTCAATTGCTAAATTGCTGTAGTTCCAGTCAATTGGATGTTTTGGCAACTGACCCCTCGACTTTACTATCATCGAAATCGCCTACTATTGCGTAACGACAAATAATATTGTTTAAATTCTAAACTGTAATTTATTCAACTATTTATTTTATTTTTGATGTTTACAACACCTATCAAGTTGTGGATGTATGAAGGGTAAGGAGAACCATCTCATATAAAAAGTGTCAAGTGTCAAAGTGTAGTAAAAAGTGTACTGAAAGGCAGCAAATTAAGATGGCGCCATAATAGCAAGTGGAAAGTATTTAAAAATAGCGCCACAAATAATTAGAGTAGGATACTAGATTAAAGAAGGAAAGAAAGACTTCCTCTTTGTCACCGCGCATGTGTTTTTCAACCCAGTAAACTTCACTTCGTTTATAACTGCTAAATTAATATCATTTCCTTTTCTACACTAGCGCTATTTTGATGAGTTCTCGAACCATAATTTGCTGTTTACAGGTGGACACTTTTTCAACTGATCCCCCATACTAGATGATCCTCCTTACCTCTTCCTCCATGTTATATTCATCTAAAGCACAGACTATAAACTAACTAATCATAAATTTAATCTTAGTTAATCTTTTTGTAATGAGAATGTTTTAATTAAAAAATAATAAGACAGCATTTTTAAATCTTTTGGTACCTATGTTTTTATCTTGTAGTAATTTTGGTTTTAGATATTTCACTTTTAAGTATAAACATGTGGATTATGTGGCTTATCCATTAAACAATACTGTAATTTCAGCAAATGCTATAGTTTCACTAAATGATTAAAATTTATTCACAAAGAAACTAGTTTTTTTTTTATAAAATCGAATGTTAGTAATGCGTTATGCATTACTAACAACTTGGAATGAGTTTTCAGCTGAGGTATTCACATCGTTACGATATGGAATTGATTATAAAGGATATCATCGCCAAACTTCCATAGGTGACGGTAACCACATACCATCAGGTGGGCCGTTAGTCTGTCTGCTCTACTCCAGTTATAAAGAGCTGGGATTCTGCCGCTTTCTCCGGTCTCATCACGAAGTGAGAGGCGGTATCCCTCTTGACACTGCCGTAGACCACCTCCCACCCTATAATAAGTGTTACAAATGTGCGCACCTGAACGGCTGCTTTAGTTTCCAGGTTAATGACGTCCACGTCCGGCGGGATGGGCCACGTGAACAATATGGGGGGTCTTGCAGCGTGCGCGGGACCTGACGCCAAGCCCATGCAGTTCCCCCTGGCGCAGAGGCGGAAGAGACGGGTGCTCTTCACCCAAGCGCAGGTCAGTTGGTTTCTTATTGAATTTGTTAATGGTGGGACAAATTCTTAAATTATCACTTGTAATAAATGGCGAAATTTACCTCCATCATGGGAACTACTTCATTAACTGCTTCTATGAATTTAAAACAATAGGCTTTATTAAAAAGGCTTTTAAATACAAGCTTTTGAGATCCTGGATATCATGTAGCAGCAGAGTGCTAGCCAAGACAAGTAAAACTAGCCCAAACAAGACGGGTCTATCTTGATTAGTACACGTGTTCGTATGGCCACCTTCCGCTCCATCATCAGATCAGCTCTATACTATATTATTGCATTATCACGCGATATACATATGTATGCAAAATTTCAGCTCAATCGGAAACCGGGAAGTTGGTCAAATTTAACTTGCAAGATTCCACCCGAACTCACATACTTACATACATACATAGGTACATCCATGTAAGTTAAATAAAAGTTTGTAATAATTAGAGATGACACACGTTACATTTTTTTTAATTTTATAAGTACAGCAGACAGGCAGACGGCCCACCAGATAGAAAGCGGGGTTACCATCGCCTATAGACATTTACAACACCAAAGGTGCTACAAATGCGGTGCCAGTCTCTAAAGGGAGGCTGGAACCTGACCACTGATGTCGGAACACAACTCAAGGTTGTTATGGCAGCATACTCTAGACCAGGGGTCGTATCCATCCAGACGGGTGAATACCTGGTTAATATAAAGGTTCACAAAACATATTCGACTGCGGTACAGAAATCTGATGAACTCATTTGTGTCGCAGAATCGTGTAAAATACATAGAAGTTATGATACATAGGGACACTTTGAAATTGAATTATCCAAGCTATGTATGTCTTGGAAGACCACGGGCCATAAAAATGGTCCGGACTTTTGGACGGCTTGCGCGGGGCCATGGAAAGACCAACACGTAAAGGCCCGTTGACAAATTTAATGTAAATGTGGCGTGACACTGACCGGCGATTATCCCTGTCTACACCATATAATAATGCACCCAAGGACAAGCCCCGGCCAGTGTAGGACTATTGTGGAAAATGAGGACAAAAAGTAACGGGCTATTGGGGTGAACTGCTAGTGGTAATGGGGATCTGGGAATATGGGAACTATGGCGTCTGCCCGTCGCAATGTTCGGGGAACATGGAAAAATGGGCAGACGGTGACTCGCCACTCCCTGCATGGGCCCCAAAAAATGCCATAAAAGGCAGGGGCAACATGGGTATGAGTGGCTAAGGGGTGTAGAGAGGTGGGCTGTAGGTTCACCGAAGCTACTTCCGACGTTAGACCATTTATCACTTCCACCCCCGGAGCTTGAGTCTTAGCTCTAGCGATCTCCACTCCGTGCCGGCTGGCTAAGGCAAGCACGGAGGCGGGGGCCTTGTCTTGGCCCCCGGAGTCAGGTACGAGGTGTCGCCACTCACCTAAGGCTTCGCCACAAAGCCCCCCTGCGGGTGAATTATCCACTATTATTGTAATATCAAAAATATAATATACTAGCTGTCCCGGCATTCGTCGTCCTGTCCGAAAAAAATAGGGGTTTATCGTAGAGTTGAAAATTTAGGGTTGTATGGATTTTTAAATGCTGTATCATAAAAAAAACTGAAAATTTAAAAAAAATTAGGGGCGGACTACCCTCAACATTTAGGGGGATGAAAAATAGATGTCCGATTCTCAGACCTACCCAATATGCACATAAAATTTCATGAGAATCGGTCAAGCCGTTTCGGAGGAGTTTAACTACAAAATCTGCGACACGAGAATTTTATATATTAGATGTTTATGTTCTAACACGCAGTATATGTAGGTACATACTTACGTATAATATGATGAATCCTGTATATTAAATGCATACATACAAAGGTAACCTCTCGTAACTTTTGTTCATTTCGCCCCGTCCGAGGGCGCTGCCGGCACAAATTCCCGGTATTTACGGACGCGCCCCCCGCCCCGCCGCCCGCCGAAAGAGGGAGCTTTATTTGCCGATCATTTTACAAATAAATACTGCCTGGGGGACCCTACCTGGTTTAATTCCAGTTTAAAGATGACTATGCACTATCCGGTGTTACAAGTCATAAGAAAATACATAAATCTTACCTTGTTTCTTTTGACGAATCATTACATAGTATAAAATAAAGTCGCATTCCGCGTTTGTCTGTATATCTGTCAACTCCTCCTAAGCCACATAACGGAATTTTAAGAGGCAAGTAAGGTTTATGTATGTATTAGCTTTTGCCCGCGGCTTTACTTGATTTATAAAAAACCTAATTATCTTTTATTCGAGTAAAATAGTGCTACTCACCGGAATTAAACAAAAAATGGTAATTTAATAAAAAAGATATTTACATTTATCTATTAGGTCTATTTTAATTTGTGTAGTTATATACTTTAAGGGTGCCTATAGTTTACCTTAAAGGTTGTTATTTATTAATATGTTATTTGTTTAAAATAACAATTTCTAGCGGACCGGGCAGATGTCGGGCCTTGCAAAAAATATAGAACCCAGTTGTAGCGCCACGTACTGGCTCCAATTGTGAATCTAACCCAACCTCGAATCCATTTGTACACAAAAAAAATTCATTAATATCAGTCCAACCAGTTCAGAGAGAGTTCAGTCATCAGTGACATATACACATGAACAGAAGGAATATGTATATAAACATAAATTAAACTATACTGAAAAGAAAATACATAATTATATAAACCTACCGTTTGGAGTTGAAACAAGGCAGACTTGTTCTGCGCGTAGTGCATACGTGCCTTTATATTCGGGGGTAGATTTTCCTGATCGCGTCAAACGTGACGAGTTTTATTGCCATTCGCTTAGGGCGCTACCATGGTAACCTCGTATGAACCGCGCGCCCTGCTTACCGAGTAATCGAGTGAGAATAATGTGACTTTTTGAAGTACGGATTATAGTACCCAGGTGGATGAAAGGATTGGGAATTTCGTCTATTTATTATTGCTACTGCAATTTATGAAACTGCCATCATTAATCCCCGTTGTGTCCTATACTTAATATGACTGTTTATCTTGTTTATATAGGGACGTCCCGGGACCCCTCAAACAGAAACAAAAATTTTATACGTGTATATATAAAGCTAATAACTCTTTAGTTAAGTCTCTTTTATACAGTGAATTAAAAAATGAGAAACAAACCAGCAAGTTCTAAAAAAGTAATTTTTAGAAATGTTGTGTTTTTTCTTCTGTTTGTGTGGTTGGTTCAGTGGCTCTACATTATCCGTGCAGGAACGGAGAAAGAATACAATTTCCTGCGGCCTGTCGTTAAACGCAACAAAACAACTCACAGCTAGGTGGTATGTCGCCATAACAACCTTAAATTGTGTTCTGGCATTGTGACCAGGTTACAGTCTCCCTTAAGAGAGCATCTGCGGATTTGTAGCACCTTTGGTGTTGCAAATGTCCATAGGCGATGGTAACCGCTTTCCATCAAGTGGGTCGTCTGCCTGTCTACTGAACTAGTTGAATAAAAAATAAGAAAAGGCGACATATTTTGGTCTTTCAATTTATTTATTTATTTCACTTAACAGAAAACAACCATAAATAATGGGGTTTCTAATAGAAAACTGCCCTCGTGGTGTTTTCTATTTCGAAGGTTTTTACCGGTTGTTGCATACTTTGTTACCAAATAGAAATGATTCATCCAAATTATCAGCTTTTTTAAATATAATATTTTCTTAAGTTTTCGCGACTAAGACAAATAAATATTATGTGAAAAAAGTAAGCTCTCTGCCCGTGCAAGTACTGTCAAAATCGGTCCAGCTGTTCCAGAGATTAGTCGGAACATCCAGACCGACAGACAGACAAAAATGATAAACATTGTTTTTGAAGTTATACTTCTTTAGGCGCGTTAGGGAAAAATGATGAGAGTAATTTTTTACGATGCTCGCGCACACCGTCACACGAAAAACCTACACCATGAAGTTAGCTATAGTCAACCGACACCCTGAAGTTAGCTATAGTCAACATTTTAGTTTTGAAGTTATACTTTTACGATGCGCGCGCACACTGTCACGAAAAACCGACACCCTGAAGTTAACTATAGTCAACCGACACCTTGAAGTTAGCTATAGTCAACATTTTAGTTTTTCTATTGTTAGTGTCGTTTTTTCTACAAACAAAATAAGGCAAAAGATAAAATTTTTGAAAAGATTTTTATCTTGATACGCCAAAGAAGTATTACTTCTAACGCGTGTACATAAGTACACACACACACACACACACACACAATTTTTTTGATATAAGTACCGTTTATACTCTCATATGCATATAGTAAAATGCTGTTATATAGACATAACAAACAGGTGATAATTCCTTATGTTTTATAATGTAATCGGCAAACTCATGTTTTTGAGTTATGGCATTGTATTATTAAGCGTGAGATATTATGTCAAGAATTCAAATATTATCTTTTCTTCTATAACGACTAAAAAGGTTAGTCGTAACAGTGTCTATAGTAGCCGTTGAACTGTACAAACAATCGTAACATTTTAGTAACAAGTCGAAAAATTTAACATTTATGCTTAGTAACCCACCCACACATAAAGCTAGCAAGTTAAATGCTCCAAAATAGAATTAATTACACGAGTCACGTTACATGGGTTAGGGCGGGATGGGCTGGGCGGAGCGACGCGATGGGCGGGCGGGGTGGCGCGGAGGGGCCGCCTTGCAATTAAGTAGCCTACATTTAGTTAATTTGGGTGTTTTATTGAGGTATGTGGGCTGCGGACGAGGGTTTGAAATCATCTAAATATAGAAGGCGAATAGACTGATTATACACATACCGACAAAATTAGCGGCACGCTTCTAAAAACCCCAAAAACTAAAAAATATTTTTTACAAAATACAGGCTGATTATATATTTTTGTTATTTAGCTTTCATTCGAAATAAGAAAAAAGCTGAGAGGCATTGTTTTCATTGATTGTTTTTTCTTGTTCAACATCATTCGCAGCATGGACGGATGAAAGCTGTACTCAGAGCACGGGGAGGAAACACGTGATATTAAAATTTTATTTGTTTACAGTTATGAAAGCTTTTTAATGATAAAAAATACTTAAATTTTTTAAGTGATCATAAAACTGACAAAAGTGCTCTTTGCTATATTTCTTTTTCTTCTCAATAAAAGTTATTTTAGACTCGGCAGATACACATTAAGAAATGTGAATTAAGATGTAACTTATTTCCTAATTATTATTATTTTAAATACAATCCATATTATTAAGTAAATTAATTTAGGCTCCCATAGGTAAATAGCAACTATAAATAAATTAAAACTATTTAATTAAAATGCACAAGTTGGCGGTGGGATAAATAGAACTTTAACAATAGTAATTGACACTTGACATCTTTGTCTTTCATAATCACGGATACTGAAAAGTGGCCGAACGTCGGAATAATAAAAATCTAATAAATTATCACGCTTAAAACCGTTAAAACATAGTTTTATTACGTATACTAGTCGCAATAACTTAAGAAAATATTAAGTATCGCTTTCTTAATTTTTTTCTGTCCCACTAATTATGCCGGTGTGTGTATTATCAAAACGTAGCAGAGATATGCTGCATCTTATGTACAGTTATTAAGGTGCTCTTCCACGAGCAACTAAAATAGCTCAATTCAGTCAATTCTCGTCAATTATTACGTCACAATTACATCAAGCAACCCACAGCTAGGTGGTAGGGTATTTGCCCGACTGGATGAGTACTACCCTGGTCTAGAGTATGCCGTCATAACAACCTTGAGTTGTGTTCCGGCATTAGTGACCAGGTTCCAGTCTCCCTTAAGAGAGCAGCAGCGCATTTGTAGCCTTTGGTGTTGCAAATGTTCATAGACGATGGTAACCTTTCCATCGAGTGGACTGTCTGCTGAACTCATGCAATAAAAAAAAGCAATTTAGGCCGATGGCAATATGTAGCAAGTTGTTGCTGAGATACGGTCCCATAATACCATGAAATATTTTCTCTTTCTCTTTTCTTCTCCTTTTTAGATGTTTTTCTTTTTTCTCTCTTTTGCTTGTGGCTGCTACGGTAGCTAATATAATTTAAATTTCTTAATATGTGGCAAATGATGTTGGTATTGTATCAAGTGAAACTATTTATGTATAAGTTTCATAATAGGTATTAAATTTATTAATATATTTATTTATTTAATTTTTGTCCAAATAAATAAAAAAAAATATTATATGGAGCAACTTAAAAAAATAGGCACCACACTGTATCTCTCGCGCAAACGAGACATAGGTAGTTACACGTACAAACGAGAGGGATAGAAAATTGCTTAAAAATTTCTAAACCGATTGGATATTTGGCAACTCAAATGGCGACATTGAGAAAAGTAATGCTGTAATATACTTCTGTATAAAACGTATTAAAAAAAGAGCTTGAGATATAAATAGAATAAGAAATATAAAGATAAACACTTTTTTATTTTTTAGCTACACTTGTTGGTGGGAAGTATTTCACCGCTTCTTCTCAGCTTCTCTTCTTCTTCAAAAAGTGTTCTCCAGTAAAACTTTTGATTTGAATTAGTGTTTGCTAACTTCGCAATAAAACCAAATTTACAGAGCATATTAAATTAATGAATGAAAACTCTATTCTTTACCATATACTTAATAGCCTATACAATTAGTATAGATGTATATACATTTGCATTAGAACAATGTTGGCCTTATCGCTTATAGCTTTCTCTTCCTGGCATCCCGGTGTCTAAAGAGATATTAAATAAGAATCATTATACATTTTTGGTGGTGTACTAAATTTAAGTAAAATTAAATCTTATGAACCGCGTGAAAAATACCTATCTAAATCATAGAAAGCTTGCAATAAAACTGATGACAGTCCTCTTGTTGCAGGTTTACGAACTGGAGCGACGGTTTAAGCAGCAGAAGTACCTTTCAGCACCTGAACGAGAACACTTAGCGTCACTAATACACTTAACGCCCACGCAGGTAAGTGCCCGATTAAAACATTGAATGAATGGATGAATAAAAGAATGAACGAATGAACGATTAAGCATTTGAATGGAATCCTTATTTTTTTATTTAGGTTTATGGCTTGGCATCTAGGTCTTTAAGCCAGATCTTAGTTTACAATAGTTTCTTCATTTTCATAAGCCTATGTGTAGCACAGCTGAACTGTAGGTAATCAGCTAGTGCCATTCAACGGAGTTCTTGTGACAACTTAAAAGGCCACATTTGACTATACAGTTCACATTTCTCACAAAACACATAATTACTACTCAAAAACTATCGATATCCTACAACTATTGTTCATTTTAGAGTAATTTTACACATTTTTAGAAAATAAAACTGCACAGCACATCTTTCAGTTCCCGCCAAAAACTCCTTGAATGGAATCTTCTGTCATTTGGCAATAGAAAATTAAAAATATTATTATATATTTATATATTATGTTTATATAGAATTATAGATAAATATGTAATTGTATGTTATGTATATTAAGTATATATCTACTTAATAATAAAATTAGAACATCTGCATATCCTGCATTTATATACACTGACGGACTCATAAACTGCATCAAAGTAATAGACGACTTTGAAATAAATATTTTAACCAAGTATGCAAATTTTCTATACAGATTTAAATTGAAACCTCAAGATTGGTTCGTGAACTTTAAAACAGCATAGGGTCATATCTTTAAGTTTAAGTTTGTGTACTGGAAAGGACCTTAAGACTTTTTTTGAAGAAAAAACAGAAACTTAAGGAATTTTGGTTTAATTAAAAAAATTGGTTTTAACAATAGACACAAACTTTATGCAAGGGTTTATTTATGTTTTAATAAGGTGTATTACCTCCACGTGCCCTTATTACGGATTCTAATCGGTTCCGCATAGATTTTGTTAGGGTTATTAAAAGATCTTGCGGAATATTGTCCCATTCTTCTGAAAGTGCTGTTCTTAGTGCTGCCACTGTCGTGGGCAAAGGGTTTCTCGCATATACAGCTGTTTTTAAATTGACCCAAACATGCTCAATGGGATTAAGATCCGGGCTGCGTGCTGGCCAATTCATTGTACGTATCCCAACCTCTTCGCAATATTGTCGAACTTGTGCAGCAGCGTGCGGCCGGGCATTATCCTGCATTAAAGTAAAATTTTCGCCTATGAATCCCATGTAAGGCACCACGTGATCTTCTAAGATCTCTGTTATGTAGCGATGTTCAGTCAAACCTCTATTACCGTTTTGACGGACCATGTCTATAAACACAAGTTCTGTTCGCCCGTTCATCGATATGCCACCCCGACCATACACGAACCGCCTCCAAAAGGAACACGCTCCTCAATGCAACTTTGAGCATATCGCTCCCCACGTTGACGATAGACTCTTCTGCGACCATCTGCACCATATAAACATGTCCTACACTCGTCCGTGAACAATATGGAGGTCCATTGCTCTTCTGTCCAATTCATGTGATCACGCGCAAATCTTAAGAGAGCTTGTCTTGTGAGCTACAGACAACTTTGGACCATTTGCTGATCTAAAAGGGGTGATATCCGCTTCCTTTAACCTTCTTCTTATTGTTCGTGCACTCACGTTTGCTCCACGCACTTCATTAAGCTCTGTTTTGATGTTAACAGACGTGAGGAAACGATTTCGCAGGGAAGTTGTAACAATAAATCGGTCATCACGACCGGTGGTTGCTCGAGTCCTGCCTGTACCACGTCTCCTTCTGTAAGAACCACAAACCTTGTCTCCACAAACCTTCTACATATTCTAGAAACCGTAGACTGGTTTAAATTTAAATTTCTACCAATCGTTCGTTGATCCAAGCCCTCCCGCACCAATGCTACAATTTGAGCCGCTTGTTCGGACGAAGTATCCATATTATGGTTCAAAAACTCTCGATGAGTTAAAAAACTAACCCAACAATTCTGCTGGTAACAATAATTCAATTAACAAAAGAATAAAAAATCAATGAGAATCAATTTAAAACTTTGCTATAAATAACACGCAAATCTGATACTACGAGTAAATTTTCTTTTTCCAGATATATTCTTTTGTTTTAGAATAGAATAGAATATAATAGAATATACTTTATTGCACACAATGTTACAAAATAAATTCAAAATATACAATCATAATGATAAGTACAATGGGCGGTCTTATCGCTGGGAGCGATTTCTTCCAGACAACCTTTGGATGGACAGAAACTCGGTATGGATGGGGGTAGGTATGCAATAGAAATAATATACATACGTAAATATACGGAAAATGTTACTACATTATAATCTAAACATACATATTTATCTAAATATACAAGTTGTGTGTCTTAAAACAACACCATCCCAAGCACACAACTAAATAAAATTATTATTCATTTACGATTTTGAGATAGTGTTGTTTGACAAGGTCATTAAACGAATCCACAGACTTGGCTTGTTTTATGTTTTGAGGTAGTGAGTTCCAAAGCCTTACAGCTTGCGCAGTGAAAGATTTGTCATAAAACTGTGAAGTATGTGTAGGCATTCTTAGTCGATAATTGTTTTACTGCAGTTTTATTTTTAAATTTTCCTTTTTTTCGAGATTAAGAGCCAGTCTCTCCATATTTATATAATTTAATCCAAAAAGTTTGCATACTTATTTAAAAAAATCATTTCAAAGTAATCCTGAACTTTGATGCAGTTTATGAGTCCGTCAGTTTATTTATTACTAGAATGTAAGAAATTGTACAATGTATTATGTATATATCACCATCGTCATTATAATCTCAATTCATTCTTGGGGTTGCCTGGAAGAGATCTTTTTAGCGATAAGACCGCCCTTTGTGCATAATGAGACATAATTTTAAAGCTTAAGAGCCCAGGACTGCCAGACCTTCGTCATTTTATAAAACCTGAAAGTTTTTCTATGCATGTCCCCTATATAGATAAAAACGACCAACGACTATAAGAGTTTGGGTTGTGGTTACTTGGGCAGGTTGAAAAGGTAGTAAAGGTGTATAAAACAGCCTTAAGAAGAAAAGAACTTGCAGACAAGTTCTTTTTTTGTATCGGTGTGTAAAAAGTTATTGATTGATTGAATATTAAATCTTTGCCTTGATCATATACGTCCACGTCAGCAAATAGGAAAGTGGGCAGCGCGAGTATGTAAACATAATATGTTTTTATTTATTGTATTACATATCCAAGTTGTGATACAACATTTTGAACAATACACTGTGTTTAATATTATTTTCGCCAATTATAATATTGTTACGAGCTACAGGGCTTGAATTAAAATAAATACCGTTGGAATTACTATAGAGTTTATTAGAACTGTACAAACACGTATAAAACAGTTACAAATAAAACTGGATGCAACCAGTTCACACTGTGTAAACTGCACGATTCAATTACACGCGAAAAGTCCGTCACTATATCGCTAATCGAAAGTACTACACACGTCTTGCTCGTATCGTAATCGTCGCTCGACTGTCCCACCCCTAAGTAAACTAATAATAAACTGTATAATACCTAAAGGGGCCGCGTTAATCCGCACATCTGGCAAGCTCAGTCGAAAACAATAAGGATTAGTCCGACACTAATGACAGTTATAAAAAAAGTTTCTTAATTAAAAATTCTAATTGCAAAGTAAACAAAAGAATTATAAAATCCGGGAAGGCAATAAACTGCGTTTTACGACGGCCAGATGTGCGTTCTTTGTCGGTATGTAACACTATAATTTATGTTACTAAACCTGCCAAACCGCCTCAGACAAGCGTGGCGGCTATACTATAGTACTTTTCGTTCCCCCCATATAGTGGCAGGCCCGAGCCCAGCATTGAGACGTACAGGTTACATCGTACTAAATTTTTACGTGAGTGCTGTTTTCCTCCGGAAGATTCACTTCATGTTATATTGCAAACTATCCCATCTCCCGGCTTTAATTAGTTATTTATTAATGTCCATTTTCGGTAGGTATTATCCAGTAAAAACTTGAGAAATGATTGGTCCTATATAAACTTACATCCTCTATTTGGACCCGTTCTCGTTTTATTTATCTATCCCCCGTCTAATGTGACGAATATAACGAAAATGCCGAAAGTGACGAAAATGACGAAGTGACGAAAGTGACGAATGTGTTGAAAGTGACGAAAATTAATAAAAATTGACGAAAATACGGAATTTTAAAGCAGAACAGACAGTTACTTTCGTATTTATAATATTAATAGAGATAAATACAGAATACTCTAATAAATAATAATAAATGTTACAATTAGGGAAATTTAATAAATAAGAAATATTGTAAGCAAATACCGGTGGAGTTGTGAATGTTGGTGCTCTTCTAAAAATATCTTGAAATGGGATAAGGGGATGATATAGAGTGACAAACTTGAGTAATGAGATACAGGGGATAGGATATTGGATTGGAAACGGAGGACGGGATAGGGAAGATGAAATAGGGGATGGGAGAAGAGGGCTATCGAAACTCACTAATCGTACAAAACACGATTAGGTCGAGACTCGAGACTAACCGTTGATCAGGCCGATATCCTGTTAGAACATGTTTTCACACCAGCATGCATACACCAGATTCCAGCATGGCTCTATCATGTAAAATAAAAAGTAACACTCCCTTACTTCAAGTAGGTATACGAAGGATAGATATCATTTCACCCTTAGATCTAACAAGTAACAACATCCGATGACAAGACGTTATGCCTCAGGCGCCACAAACCGGGTACATTTTCATCGCTGGCAACACAGGGTTGGCTCGTTAGCGTCTTGTTTCACGCGCCGGTTGGCCCACCAGTGGCCTCGGGGAAGACACGCTTTGATTCTGAAGTGCCCAGACATTCCTCTGTTTGTTGAGACTTGTCTTCGAGTGCTGCCTCAGAATTAGTGTAACGCATGGCTTTGGTGCGTGACTTTCGGATTTGTTGCTTGAATTTATTAATTTGTTTTATTCACGTATTTTTTCTTTTTTTTGGGCTTTGTAGCCATTTTAACAAATACCATTACGGAATCATGTTCTTTCAATGCCTGCAGAGTTACATTTTATTATAGTAGTGGATATCGCTAATTACTGGCAACTCTACTGCTGGATTATTAGTCTGTGACTGGGATGACGCGTTATGTCTGGTTATGTGAAAGTGATTATAATAAAATGCTTTAGTAGTAATGAACAGTAGTTTTACTACACATTCACTGTAATTGTTTTCGGAAACTGCAGCTGGGTCCACATTAGTAAAATTTGTGATAGTGTGGAAGGAGGTTTAGTCTTATAAAACTATATAGTGAAATTGCAAAGTCAATTAATGTTAAGAGTGGCCCATTCCGTTGTTGCAAATGTCCATAGGCAACGGAAACACTTTTCATCAGGTGAGTCGTCAACATTTCACTGTTTGTTGACTTTTGACGATGACGATGGGTTTAATGCGTTATTTGAGATGCAACATTGCTAAGAAAGTGTTAAACAGGCTTTCGGCTATAGTAATTCAATTTCATTCTCAAAAATTAGAATTAATATGATTGTGAACTAGATTATTTAATTGTAGAGCTCGTTAGGGGAGGCAAAATATGAATAGCCTACAGGCTGAAAATGGCGACACTTGGCCACTTTATTTATTCACAAAAAGAAACGATTCCTTTCACACAGTCATGTAACAAATAACCCCCAAAAGCCCGAGGCGTGATGTCGTAAACAATTGTAACAGTGGCCGGGGGCGGAGGGCGGGGCTCCGATGGCCCGATACCGGTGATTTATGAGGAGGTGTCCGTTGCAGCCCCGGGCGCCTCTTGTTGTTAATATTACACCATAAACAATTTAGGGCATTATGAAAATAGAACTAAATTGGTTAGGTACGGTTTGACAGTCCTTTTAACGGAATATTTTGCATTTCACAGCGATATGTTCATCTATTTTTTTTTGTTAATTTAATGCTGTTATATTACATTTTAATTTATTTATTTAATTTAAAAAAAATCTTTGTTAGGATTTAACATAGTAGTTGGTTGAGTCTTGTTTATTAGGGTATGTGGGTGTCACTTAAAGTTCTTGATTCATAAATGGGTACATATTACATACCTAAGTACAAAGTTATATAAAATTTTGAATATCTAGTAGATTATCATGTGATTTTTTTGAAGATACTTTTACACCACCAGTAGGATTTCGGTAAGAAAATAGTTTGTGAATCGAATGTTTATAATATGCTCAACTGCTTTATAAGTAACCTCATGAAACATATTTCACAGTTTACAATATTAAACAGCGTACATGATTACGCGTCAACGCGTAAAATATGTTTGTAAACGGCCGCGCCCCGCGTTATTAATAACTCTGTCACCGGCACGCGTCCCATTTTCCCACATCGCCCGACCAAAATTCAAATCCTCAGCCAACAATACTTTGATAATCTGGGCCGTGTCAATATAAATTTCATAAACTCAACGCTGTAACCCTAACAATGCCCGCAAACGTCCATGAATAATCTCTATTTGAGGGTGTCAACACCATTTGCGTTCGCGGCAAAACAAACGTCAAACGGTTAGCGCGGGAACAATGGCGGCGGGCGTCAGTGCGCGTTAATACACAGATTATAATGCGATGCATTGTCATTATATTAATTGGCTCGTGTCCTCCTCATTGTTTACGAGGCTGATTATATTACGGGTTAATTGGCCTATTCATGACATTGCAGAGTCCACCTGCTCTGATTGGTGATCATGTGAGTACGAGTGTTTATTTTCATTCATAAAAAAGTAATTGCCGAACGAAAACATTCGTACATTATATATATCGATGGGTGAAAGGTCATTTGTTTTAAACGACATTTTTGAAAATGTTCGGGAGAAAAGTTTAAAGTTTCAAATGACCCAGAAATACACATCACTAATGAAGTATGTACCATACAAAAAAAATAGCATCTATAGATTGAAACTAGACATCAGGTTCTTTATATTTCTTTAAGTTGAGACATTACGATGAAAAAACCCATCGTGTTAAGTCTTACATAAAATGTCGCTTAAAACAAATAGCCTTTCACCCTTCGATTATGCTTATTATTTTTACGTCAATTTATTATTTATCTTTACGTATGATTCTAATTAATGAAACGTTACTAAATGTCAGTTTATAGACCCATAAGCTGGGATAATAGCATAATTATGCTGTGCACATGTATGTTTATATTGTAGTAGTATAGCAGATATATGTATTATATAAAAACTGCCACTACTCACTTTATTTTTTATTATTCATTGTTGTATATATGTTATAGTCAAACATCAAAGCTGTAGCGCTCCTAGGTTTGACTACTCAAACCTCAGATCTGACATAACGTCTTAGTCAAAGTCCAAATAAGTGAGGTTTTCCTGCCTTTGACTAACGTTGTCTCATCGCGGCATGCAAATATAATATTGCCTTTGACAAATAAACATTTTTCTTTCTTTCAAACGCGAACCAAACCATGAAAAAAAGTGGATGGAATTATTATTTTCACAAAAGTATTGTTGTTGGTTTGTAGCTTACTGTTCCTAATATAATTTAATAGTAGGTACGTCTCATTTTTGTCTAATTCTATGACTAAACTATTACAAAATGGGCACGTAGGTATAGGGAATATCTACATGCTGTACATATTTAAGATCTAGGATACTTTTTGTTGTTTTTTTTTTATTATACCTATGACACAAATATGTTTGATTCACGGCAGAGAAATATACTGTATATATATAGACTGGCAATGCTTTAAACCCACTTTAAACGCATCTCCGGCCGAACCACTTGATATTTCACACAGTTTGTCCAACGAGTGACCACCCCAGTCCTCTGTCAGATGCAGAACGCGTGCGAGGCGTCGTCACAAACGGAATTACCCCTAACCTATTAAATTACGCGCCTTTATGTTTAGGAAGACTTAGTAAGGTTTTTGTCTACTTGTTATATAGCCAACTTTGCCCGCATTTATCTGCTTGACAAAAGACGTAAGATAAACAAAAAATTATCACGACGCACGTATATTTTTACACGTCTTGACTAAAATACGCTACGAAACTTATCGTTGGATAGTATTGTATTAAACATATAAATATTACATACAGATAATTTTTGTGCGCTTTTTGATGTTACTGGTGCTTTTACCTTTAGAATCGATAAACTATATCACAGATCATATAGTAATATTTTGTATAGTCAAGGTGGGGAAGTCCATCAGTGGGGAAATTCCGTACATCTCTCGTTATTTCCGTGTTTCAATAGCTACGACGACAACAGATCGGTCAGTAAAGCTTAAGACACAATGTTCGCAGTGTAGTTGGCGCTGAATTCCGTTTAAAAAAGGAACAAAACGAGAGATGTACGTTGTTACCCCACTGCCGGACTTACCCACCTTGACTATATTCAAAAACTATACTTGCTTAAACATACCAAGACAATGACAGTGTTTATTTTAATTTCTGGTTTATTCTGGAACGTTTAAAATTTTCTATACCAACATTTTCGTTTAGGGTTTATAGTTACGTATATAAGAGTGTATATATACATGCCTATATATCTTCTTCACAACATTTTGTTTAATCTCAAGTCCCCTGATTATCTCAAGGAACGCTTTCAGTTCCTTAATTACAGTGATTCAAGATTCTTTAGATTGTCAGAGAATTTGAAACTGATGAAAACGCCTGTCTACAGAACATGTGTTAACAACAAGTCTTTTATCGTCTAAGCTATTCAACTCTGGAATGCACTACCACTAAACATCAAGCAGACATGATCATTACCTTCTTTTAACAGATTAGTTAAAGATAACTACCTCAAGCTATAGTGTTATTGTTTACTTTTCTATGTATATAATATAGTATGTGTATTTATTTATGTATATATATTAACATATATATTACTATTTATTAATTAATAAACTAAATTACTGTACGAGTGCTGATTTAGCAACTACCGACTTTTGTTGTCCTTCCTATACTGCACCCAAAGGTTGTCTGGAAGAAATCGCCATGGGCGATAAGACCTCCGATGGTACTTGTATATTAATGGTCTTGGTTTTAATGTAGCATTTTTGTACAATAAAGTATATTCTATTTATATTTTACTTTGGAGTATAAATCAAATCGGATTTGATATATGTATTTAATGTCTTATTTTAATGTCCCATTGCGAATATCTAAGAAAATGCCTATCTTACAGTTAAAATTAAACAATCTTGAGGAAAATCAATTGTGCTGGTAGAACGGTGATCCCAAAGGAGCCTGTGCCAACAGTGGCAGCCGGCCGACTCATCGCGAACAGAGAAATTTACTTAAGTTAAACGCTATTCCCCCTGTTTGTAGTATGTACTCAAATGCTGCGGAATCGTAGCTATTGCTGTAGTGTTGCCAGCTTATTAGAAGCGAATTTGAATGCTATATTTTTCCGGGAAACATAAATGAACGTATTTACGTTCCGCTCCTAGCGTACAACTCCTATTCAGAACGGTAACTTACGTGTAATTATTTTTCTGAGTTCATAGATTACTATTGTTTGTTTTTAAGTATGTGGCACTGTTTTGTTAGGGAGGCCGAACACGACATACATATTATGCAAGTAACATTAACTATTAAATCACAGATTAAATAAATGATAACGGTAACTCTCTATCACGTTCAGAAACTTAACATATAATTATTTTATCATATTTTGTTAAAATCCATCTTTAATACGTAATAAGAGAAATCATTAATCTAATTTTGTTTAGTTAAAATCAGCGAACCAATCTCTGCAACGAGAATCTCAGATCACGAAATTTAACTTTTATTTTCACCTTAAAATATTTTTTTTAAGTACAGGTATGGTGAATTAAAAAAATATATAATTAAATTTTATATAGCACGTCGAGATTTTCTTATATATATCATATGAATAACTACAGTTTTATGAACAATATTTGTAAAATAATTAAGTATTATAGATGATTCCAAAGTATATTCAATATAAAATTTAATGTCGAGTTCTAAGAGGAACTACATTATTTTTAAACATGCCTTGAGAATCTACTCTTTTTATATAAATACTTCAACTAGGCTAAAATATATTTTCCGTTTTTGAAAAAAATATGATTATAACTTTTTTCTCTAGTACTTATATTTATGTTTATTTCTCTTTACGATACAGGAAAAGTCAGCCAATATGTTAATTTATCACTTTCCCCGATATCTGTTTTACATAATCTTTATGACTAAATAAAATAATTCTTCCATCTCATCACTTATAGCACCAAATTTGGGAAAGTTATAAACGTTAACACAGTTATCAGGTTTTCTATACGTATAACAAAGCAATTTTTTTAAACATTTAAGGCTGTTGATTTAATTACAGCAATCGGTGCTTCTTCTATTTAAAAAAAATGTTCTATAACCTCCAGCAATGTCTTTCAGCGAGCTTTGCATTAACTTCTTAATAAAAAATAGACTTGATGGAAATTTTCAATATTATCTCATACATTAGTACTCAATATCTATTTAGCTATCGATATTGCTACTCAGTTTTCTGAGGGCAAAACCATCGCTGGCCTGTGTAATTAATTCGTATTATTTTGACCAAAATTCTAAGTAAAAGTTATAAACGTACGTTTTAACGGTTTTAAGCGCAGTGTTTTATTATTTAGATTTTTATTCCTGTACTTAATAAAAGTAGTCGCGAAAACTTAAGAAAATAACTTCTGTAATTATTTATTTCCTGCCACGAGATTGATCTTCACGGTTATATGGGATTACATATTTTATCGTTGTACGATGGTAGAATATATATATTTTTAAAGACTTGCAACCCCATCGCTCGTTCTGCCGGCACTGTGACTTTATTGCGATGGTTTTAACCGAGCTATGAATATGCAAGGAATGCGTTTTAACCCCGAACACAGATTACGTTTTTGCTTTAAATTATGCTGTAACCCGTTCATAATTTTGTGAAGGATCGTTCTGAATAAATAGTTAATGTTACCAGTCCAGATAACTAGCTTCGGGCCACGACTACGTCCGCGTGGAATATTTTAAAAAAGTAAGTTAAAAAAACCCCCCCGATTTGGAAACATTCTTCATTGGTGCTCCGCTCCTATTAGAATTAGCGTGATGACATATAGCCTATAGCTTTCCTCGATAAATGGTTTAGCTAACACTGAAAGAATTTTTCAAATCAGACCAGTAGTTCCTGAGATTAGTGCGTTCAATCAAACAAACAAACTCTTCAACTTTATATATTAGTATAAGATAGTGAAATTGAATGGATTTAGTGAAAAGTTCAATGTGTATATACTGTGCATTGTTGAAATAGTGTTTTAATTCAAACATAATGAAATTTCAAATTTTTGTACTAAAAGTTCTAAGATTTCACTTCTATCGGCAGTTTCTATAACTGCCAATTTTTATTACTTTTTTCATGATTAGACATCAGTGTTGTATAGTAACATAATTATAGATCACAATAATCATTCTACTTAAATAGGTAAATATCATGTATACCAGGGGTCTCCAAACTTTGAAGCCTTAGGGCCATAATGATTTTTTCAGTATGTTGCAAGGGCCAAAACAGTTTTATATTTTCTTCCCTTATATATTTCTAGAGACTAGCTAGTCGCGAAGTGGGGTTCATTTCAATTATTTGTTAGTTATAAATATGCTTAAGCTTTGATACTTAAGTTTTCTGCGTGATCATTTTTGTCATTTGGTAGTGAAAGAGAAATATTTGTCCAACATCTTTATTTGTACATATTGAGTTACATTTTTGGTATTTGATACAAGTGGAATGTGTTATTACACTAGATATATAAATATTAGTTTTAGTGATAATTGTAGTAAATAAAGCACAAACGGAAGAGGAAGTGACAATTCAGTGTTGCCAAATATTAAACAGAAATAACAATTTTAGTGTTACCAAATACTAAACATCATTAACTTTTACCTTGCAAGTAAATAGAACCGAATTCTGTGTTTTCTTCTTCAAATAATCATAGCAACAGTAACAACAATAAGACATTGGCTGTCGCGGGCCGATTTGGCCCGCGGGCCGTTGTTTCAAGACCCCTGATCTATACAGAAGCAGTAGTTTCGAAGATCAATGACTGTAACATTTGCAGGTAAAATGACGAAAACGAGACAAATTCATTCCCTTCTTGGCAAACGATAAATCAATTAGAAAACGAAAAATCAATTCCCGGTCAATGACTTCCCTGAGAACGTGTCGAACCATCGAAAACCCCTAAATATAAAACAAAAGCACTCTATGCGGCTATTGTTTATGGTCACGTACTCTACAGTCTATGGTCTGTTGTTTCTGCCGGATGCGTCGCATGCGGGCGTCGAGACGGCGTAATGAGAGCAATGAGATAATGTCCGGAGAGACAATGAACTGTCAAATGTTACATAGCTTGTACGCAATGGGTGGTGCACTCGTAAAAATGTATATACCTATAAGTAACTAAGGACATGTATATGTTATAACTAAATAAAATACCCTGAGATAGATAAATGTGAAGAAATAGAATTTTTAGCTAGTCGTGTTGCCAGGAATTTTTTTGTCGCTCATGTTGCGAAGCGATGTACCTTAAATAGGAAGTAAATTTAGTTTTTAACTTATTATATGCATGAACTTCAAAAATGTTCTCCAGTGGAACTTATTTTGAACTAGCTGCGCACCGCGGTCTCTCCCGCGTGGTGATTGAAAATCGTCATAATTCCAAAATAAAAGAATTTTTCTAAACTAAAAGTAGCCTAAGTTACTCCTGATTACATCAGCTACCTGCCAATAAAAGTCCCGTCAAAATCGGTCCAGCCATTTCAGAGATTAGCCGGAACAAACAGACAGACAGACAAAAATTGTAAACAATGTTTACCGTATATATATTCATATGCATGTTGTAAAAAGCGGTTATTTCAATATTACAAACAGACACTCCAATTTTATTTATATGTATAGATAAAAACTTTTGGATTTGAATTTGAAACTACAAAATAAACATTCCAAAAATAATTGTTCAACTGAACATTGAAAATAAGCCGCAGTAAGTACATCAGTAAACAATTATTTAAAAAATCGCGTTTAAATACATTTCAATATTACGCTATCATCATTATTTCAGCTATCCATTTATCAAAAGCCGCCGGCACACCGGCTCAGTACAATAAGGCCCTATAATTTTCCTATAATCCCACTTCAGTTTTTTCTAAAACCTCTAATCTTCGTGAGATTTCAATGTGCTTCCTGTCAAATGCTGGCCGAAAAGAAAGCAGCATTATAAAGTAAAATATGAAATTGTCTATGGTACCATGGTTTAAAATTAGAACGCGAACTACTTGGATGGATTTATGTCAAAACAAATAAAAACCAAAATCTCCAATAATTATCGATTAATTAAAATAAATAGAAATATTAGAAATTAGCCATTTTGAATTATGGAATCCTTATATATTTTTTTATTTTCGCCAACTCCTCCGTCATAGTTTATGACAACATTCTTTTCTTTCATGTCTTATTATATTATCTTATTCTAAAATACAAGGGATAATATGTGAGGGCCAAATGGAAAATCTTTTTCTTTTTCTCTCTTTTTTAAAACAAGTCTTATTTGAACCCTTATATTGGGTCATATTTGTCGGTCTGTCTTTATTGTCACAGTCATTATGCTTGGATATTAGTGGGTTTATAAAATAAAATTTGACAGGAAGAAGTAGTATATATGGCTTGGCTATATGGCTTTATACAATTGTGTAGTGAATTTACTAAACAATTGAAAATTAGTACTGGTCGCCAAACTTGTAATTGAAGGTTGAATTTTTTTGAAACTAATTTTTAATGAAAATTGGTCTTTCTTGTAATTGAATACCGTCGTCACTTTTCAAATCTGTACATATCAACAAATAATTTTAATTTTATTTATCCACTAGCTTCTGCCCGCGAGTTCGTTCGCGTGGTGCGGTTTTTTAACTATCTCACGGGGATCAAAAGTATTCTATATGTTAACCAGGGATATAAGCTACCACCATACAACATTTCATTTAAATCGGTTCAGTCGTTTCGGAGATTAGCCCGTACAAACAGAGAAACCGACAAACAGACAAACAGAGAAACAAAAATTGAAAAAAAACTAAATTAGTTCTATTTCACTTCTTATATCCCCCTGACTCGGTTTTTATAATTTTTTTCTTGTAGCGAAATTCTACCTCTACAGTTTTATTACATGTATAGATTTAATATCAGCATTACAGATAACAAAAGAGCTGCGAAGCACTGTCCCAATTTATTTGTAGAGCGACCTTTATTATATTTAGTTACCTACTTATTTTAGAAATAGTATATAAACTGATTGCAGCTATAAGCGAATCGTCGATTTTCTTTTCAAAGAACAGAACAGGTTTACTTCAGATATTAAGCTTTTTCTTGTTAAATAAAAATTAACGTAATTTTATTTCATTAAAAAGTAAATTAATTAAATAAAAAAGACGACCCATTAAATACTAAAAATAAACTAAATTATAAATAAGTTAATATAAACTTTGTAACAAATCGCTGCCAGAAGGAAGCGTGTCTAGAAGGGTGGCTGCATTGCCACGCTATATAGCAATGCTAATTTACGCAATAAACTGATACAATGCAAAACTATAAAATAGTTTCTTTATATTAGACCACCAAGGATGTGCATGATCTGCTTTACATAGTATAAAAAAAATTTTAGAGGGCCAAATGGCAGCTTTTCGCATCGAACTAAAAAAGAATCACGTAAATCGTATCATAAATCTCAGATTAATCGGTGTGCATACATAAAAAAAAAACATACCGGCCAAGTTGAGAACCTCCTCCTTTTGAAAGTCGGTTAACAAAGTCACTTTCTGCCTCTGGGTGTCCGCTATATATCCGCGAACTTCTCCAAAACCACGTAACGTATTTCTAAGAGGTTTTCTCCATCAGATAATCTTTCACTGAAGGTTTATACCTAAATTAGATCTATATGTATATGTAACTTCATGTAACTAATTTAGTAAATCATTATGTTAATACGTGAAGCAAAAGTTTGTACCCCTTTTTACGGAAATTGCGTGGACGGAGGAATATGATATTTCGCGCACTTATAGTTTATATAGAGAAGAAGCGACGAATTCTATTTTTTTTTTTAGTTATCCATAAAATTACATATAATCAATAAAAAAACCATTACACACAATACCATGTATTTGACACAATATACGCATATATTGGCGAAATCTGTGATTATAGAAGCATAGTCTTTGACAACATAATTAAACATTAATAATGTTCAAGCTTATAATTTAAATTAATTATGGTCGAATATTGACCACTGGGCGACCACTAGTATATATAAATAATTAAGTTTTTATGTCAGAAAAATAGAACTACTTCTCACGTGGCGTAGCAGCTAGAAAGACTCTAGATTTGTAAAAAAAACAACCTCCATAAGTATAACTTGTGAAATAAATGTTTGTTTATCTGTAGTTTCATTTATAAAATTGACAAAAAAAGAATTTAATAACCGCATATTGCCGAAAGGAACGCTTCATTTCACGTCTTCATTCAAATATCCACAGATTATGAATTGTTGAATGGCGGTTTTTGAGGTCTATTGTGGCGAGATTAGCGATACGTTGAGCGGATCAAGCACCTGACATGTCCATTGTGTTGCAGGTAAATACGGGTTATTATAGATTTGCAATTCGATGTTATGTTTACGTAGGATCCGGATTTTTTTTGACATCAGCTGAGGGTTAACCTATTGTGAAAGCATGAAAGGTTTAAATCTCGACTTCCATTAAGATTGCACTATGAAATAAAACATTTAATTTTTAACTCTCCTTCTGACAATAATAAAATTATATAGAATAAAAAAGAAGGTGAACAACCACTTTTAGTCGGTAATTTAAAAAAAATCTGCCAATCTTGCATAAGCTTTTTTTTTGCTGAAGCACAACAGACAGGCTGACGGCGCAACTGTGTATCAGCAATACCAGTGGTGCTGCCGGCCTTGAAGTAAAAACTGGAACCTGGCCATTGATGGCGGAACACAACTCAAAGCTGTTATGGCGGCATACTCTAGACCAGGAAGCTTGGAAAATCTAATACACTTTTGTCATATATTTGATGACATTCCCTTTTAGCTGACAACATCGTCCGAGCATCTGTCAAAACGAATTGACCGTTACTTTTGAAGTTTTGAAACGTTCGAACAATTATCAAACCAAAATCTAAAGCTAGCTTCAATAATTGCAGTACAGTACAAAGTATTTTTTGCCGTTGTTCGTTTAATATTTTTATAAGTTACTAAATAAATGAACCGCATTGAAACTTTGACAGGCGGACGGACGCGTGTTTACTCAGCGCCGTACGATATTATATTTTACGTACAATAAATGCGAGATTCGGCCATTGTTGGTTCACGAAGTATGACAAATCATTCACAGTGTATTTTTTATTTCATCACTGTATGTAGGTCAGCCTCTAATTTTATGTGCTGGTGATTATGAAACATGTTCAATTCATATAAAATTTTAAACTGCTGTTGGCGTGCTTTATTTGTTCTAAGATTCACACTCATGTTATTAGAGTGAAGTCCTTATTTTGTTCCTATTTAATATACATAATACTAATATGAATAATTAACAATTACAATGTTATAATTATTATTAACTAGCTGTCCCGGCGGACGCCGTCCTGCCCGGAAAAGCTTCAATCGATATGCCGACAGCAGCGCCACCTACCGGGTCCAATTGTGAACCAACTCAGAAACCTTCTTTGGCTCGTGCATAACAACTTTGCTAAACATTATCACATGATCAAATGTATAGTTTACGATTCTATAAAGGACATATAGAGAAACATTCATTTTTATATATAAAGCTAAATATTATAATAACAGCCTATAAATTAATGTCCCTCCCACTGCTGGGCTTAGGCCTCCCATTATAGGGGAACGAACAATATACCCACCATTAAAGTATATGAATGTAAGCATATAGGAAAAATGAATTACTTAGTCTTTATATTTTATTACCTGTGCCCGCGACTTCGTCCGCGTAGAGATTTTTTCGCGGAACCTTAAAAAAAAGTAACCTGAGTTACTCCCTATAACATCAGCTATCTATCGGTGAAAGTACCGTCAAAATCGGTCCAGCCGCTTCAGAGATTAGCTGGAACATCCAGACAGATAAAAAGTCTAAAAATTGCATCTTCGAAATTTCCTGGTCCGAATTATCTCCCTGATTTTTTGACATAAGATACAAACAGACACTTCAATTTTATGTATTTGTATGTATAGATTATTTAAAATTGCTTGTCTTTAAAGTCCACTTGCTAGTATAATAAATATGAATTGTAGCGAGAGCACCCCAGCCTCTGAACCATGACTGATACTTGCGCAAACAATTGCACGGCAATCTGACAAATTAATATTTGTATGTTTATTAAAGTACTTTTGTATGTAGCTTGTGAACGCTGAAATGGGTACATGATAATAAAGAAATTTAATTTATTATTCTTTGTATTAGATGGGTTTGTTTTAGTTTTTCCCAATGTATTCACTAAAACTACATTTCACCAATACCTACTTACATATTTAAACAATGTCAAAGGAATTTCACTGTTACTTCATTTTAAAAAATGAACGATGTTAATATACCCGTCATGGCTGCTTGTAGTCGGTTAGCATATTTCGGAAAACACACTATAATAAGATATAGGTTTTAAAGATCTCTACGTAGTAAGTGTAATGACCCTGCTCCATCTGGGATCTGGGATGTACAGATGAGTCTAATATAATTGTTGAGTGCGATGTGACATTGTTAATTGTTAATGACGTTAAACATTGACAGATAACATATGTAGGTATTTACTGTATACAGTAATCATTAACCTAACTCCGTTAATGATTATTATACTGTAAACGCCGTAAACAAAACGCATTTGGTCACAGTTAAGAGCTCCAGATGAAGCAATAACTTAAAAAATTCGTTATATACCTATACAGGTAATACAATAGAGATGCATACTGTCAGCTAGGTTTGGGATTCACCTCGAATGAGACCATCGAAATAAAATAAAAAACAAAATGTGATAATTCACGCGCGATGGCCCTGTAAGAAGCTAAACCGCGCGCTAGGCTTACAGATCTTAGGATCAAAAAACTAATGGTTCGAAGCTCGAAGGACCAAAAAGCTGTAGTGTGTGTATACAGTTTTAATATAGGAGGAAAGGGTAAAATGTAAGAAATATCAAACCCAACGAGCGCTGTAATAAAACTGATTTAATTGCTGAAAATATATGAATATAAATGTGTTGTTAAGCGTTAGGCCGCAGTTGGTTATTTGTAAAACGCTGACTATTGTACATACTTTGTACAATGACTATCTCTGTGTTAGTGGTCGAAAACTGGTAGAAAACTTTCATGCAATTCAATCTCAGCAAAAAATATGAACAGAAGTTATCACATACCCAAACAAAAGATCCAACCTTTTCTTACTCAAATCAATGTCAGAAAAACCCTTCATTAAATGAAGAGTTGAACAAACAAGAAGGTAGCATCATATTTATAATAATTGGTGATGAAATATGAAAGTCATCGTTCCAGAGAAAAGAACACCTACGCTTACCTTTAACATAGGCAATACATTTGATTTTATATCATATTACTATTAATATACAGTTCAAATTGGCTTTGAAAGTTAATTGTGGAAGAAACTATATCGGCGCCAAAATTGACATGTATTGTCAAAATGACAGACTGTCTGGGTGGCCAGTATTTTGTTTTGACGCGTTCATTGGAAATTAAAAGTAAAAGTTTTTTTAAAGAGTAGACCAGGTTTTTTTTTAATCATTAATAAACACAATAAATTATGTATTGGTATATCACGTGACGTCACGTTAGAAACCACATTTAAAGTTGAACAGTTGACACTCGATGTATTAATACACCTTTACGTAAATGCAGCATGGTCAAATGAGAAGCTATATATCATAAAGAAAATTCGTTTAAAATAATGCATATATGTTTATGCATAATGGGTAGTCACCCACTTGAAGTTGTATTTGTTAAACTAATATTGTCACCAGACATTTTGGGGTCATTCTAACGCCCACTCAGAAGACAAGCGTGATGTGTTCATGTCAAGATAGCTACCGGTGTTGAGTACAAGAATATTATTAAGAGTCTACTACAGGTACTTAATATACTTGAAGTGTCTGTTGATTTCGAAATAAATTCCAAAATTTAAGTGAAACCTGCTGTTTAGTATATGGCGTCTATGGTTGAGTGAGCTTTGCCGGGTGAGCTAAGTATAGCCCAAATGCTCCGAGTGCGATTCCTGGCTGACAAATTTCATAAACTAACTTTCTGGTCTTTATTATAATCTGGGAGTTTAGAATCGGTCTCAGTGTTCTATTGTATATTACCCACAACACAGACGTAACTAGTTTAGTTTGGGAATATACAATTTGACGATTTTTGCTTTGGTCGCGTTAAAAAAGGATATATATGTCAATTGTCATGAGTGGGCATTTTATAATTTTTAGAAATGTTAAATTTAATTTCTACATCATAGTACCTAATGATTAATACTCGTAACGCCATCTAGCGAAGTTAACGTGGAACTAACCAATAACCACGAGAGCAACACGTTAAAATTGTCGCTGTCTTGTCATTGTTAGCATAGCCATGTACTTGTTAGTGGACTGCAACAGTGACACCAATAGAGAGACGCAGTCGGAGAAAGAAAGAAAATATTTATTGTTATTGTAAAAAAAACGTTAAACTAACAGGACTTATACATAAAACATACGTAATTAATAAATAAAAACTATTAAAAATATACACAACATTCACGGCTCATTGCCGTGAATGTTGTGTATATTTGCTGGCAACTCAGCATTATGCTGTGTCAAAAACTAACACAGCGCTGATTTTCACTTCCAGCTTCCATCAAATCATAAGTGACTATAGATGGGCAATCCACCCACCCGGGTTTAAACCCAGGTGGGTTTAAACCGGGTGTTTTGGGATAAACACCCGATTTCCACCCAAATTTCGGGTGTAATGATTTTTATACATTAATGACATTTAGTTTTTAATTATTATTCTTTTATCGAATTCTATATGTGTTATTCAATAAAATAATATTAGATAATATATAACACTATCCTGATTATGATTAGGTGAAATAAAATAATGTAAGAAAAATCTTTTTTCTGGTACTAATCAAAAACAACTTCACAGTTAATCACTATCGGATTCTCCAATAACATTGTAAATAAATTATATACGTACTTATAATTCTTCTGCAACATTATTTAGGTGTTATATCCCATCTAATTTCATTTTTATTATGTAATCGTAGGAGAGAAAAAGAACAGACTTTGCTATCGGAACCGGTCGCCAAACATTTTAGATAGTGAGACACAATGTTTAGATGATTTACCGTCACCAAGAAAGCTACATACACCAAGTTCTCCATCTATTCTTAGTGTCCCCACAGGTATAAAAAGAAGGAAAGAATTAAAAGATAACGCAGTTATGAAGTCTAATTGTTCAGAATGTGCTTTATATGCAGAGGGAGAAGACAAAGTATATTAAGCTATGTGTGCGCGCCAAATGCTATGAACAAATCTTAAAGTATTTACAGGAAGCTAAGGGTTATCATCTAAATCAACTTACAAATGAAGCATATTCTTCTAACACGCTTACTCTTCTCAAATCTTCAACGCTAATTACACACTACAACATAAAATAAGCTATTCAAAAGTTGAAATAATAGGAAATGTGATTTTTGAAATTTCGTTTTTACCTCGTACCATTTTATTTTACCCTCCATGATCTAACTAATGTTGCCTACAAAGAAATGAAATGAATGAAAATCACTTTTAAAACATATTTTTTAACATCACTAATTTAATTTCATCAAATCAAATAGACACCCAATTTTCTGGGTGTTTATGGGTGCTTGCGGGTGTTTATCGGGTTTTTACCAAAGCACCGGGTTTAAACCCTGTGGATTGCCCATCTATATAAGTGACCCAAACATGCAAGTACTCACTGATATTTATAAAGTAATTTTAAAAAAGAACTTAAATATTAATAACAAAAACCTTATATTTGTTGTATGATTCGCTTCGCTTCGCACGCTTCCTGTTCTTATCAGACAAGCAAAATCACTAGCGATATTTAAAATCATGATCAAAAAATACTACCTGTCGTTGGAGTTTGTTTGCTTGAATGCGCTAATTTCAGGAACTACTGGTCTGATTTGAAAAATATCTTTTAGTGTTAGATAGCCCATTTATTGAGGAAGGCTATATGCTATCATCACGCTAATACCAATTGGAGCGGAGCACTAATGAAGAATGTTTCAAAATCGGACCCGCGTCCTTTGAGCTTGGGACGCGTGCGCTAGCCATTACGCTACCACGACTTTTTATAATAGTTACAAGGAGCTTATCAATTGTTAGATAATAGCATAGTTATAGTTGATTTTTTTAAAATTTATTCATGACCATAGAATCAAAGTCTTTCAGTCGGAAACATGTTAATTAATAGGTCTTCGTATAGTAGCGCAGTTGTATTGCAGGCTACAACCGACGCCATTCAATGGAGTTCTTGCGAAAACTCGAAAGATCACATCTGACTATACAGTTCACATTTCTAACAAAAACACATAATTTCTACTCAAAAACTATCAATATCCTGCAACTATTGTTCATTTTAGAGTAATTATACACATACATACATACATACATACATAACTTCACGCCAGGTCCCTTGCGGGGTAGGCACGAACAACAGAGAGCCATACAGGCTTATTCTTACACACCTCGCTTGCTTCTTTGACATTCATAGCTCTTGTCATGCACGCTCGTCTGTTCTTAAGGCTCCTGACATCACCTTCTGCTAATATACGGTCAATTTGATCATGGAAGGTGTGTCGTGGCCTTCCGCGACTTCTGCATCCATCCACTTTTGCATTGTATATCTGTTTAATCATTCTTTCATCATATATTCTTTCCACATGCCCGAACCACCGGAGCATTCCTTTCCTTACTTTCACCCCAACACTCTCTTTCAGACCAACTAATTATACACATTTTTAGAAAATAAAACTGCACAGCACAACGTCTCCTTTCAGTTCCCGCCAAAAACTTCAGTTATAGTTGTTTTTTTATTTATTTTTTATTAATTTATTCATGACCATAGAATCAAAGTCTTTCAGTCGGAAACATGTTAATTAATAGGTCTTCGTATAGTAGCGCAGTTGTATTGCAGGCTACAACCGACGTCATTCAATGGAGTTCTTGTGAAAACTCGAAAGATCACATCTGACTATACAGTTCACATTTCTCACAAAAACACATAATTTCTACTCAAAAACTATCAATATCCTGCAACTATTGTTCATTTTAGAGTAATTATACACATTTTTAAAAAATAAAACTGCACAGCACAACGTCTCCTTTCAGTTCCCGCCAAAAAAACTCCTAGTTATAGTTGAAAGAGAAAAGTGTTGCCAGTAATCAAAAGCCAGCACGAACGTACTTAAAATGCAAGGTGGCCACGCAGTGTTTATAGAACAAACAACTCAGGGCAAGTGTTTAGAAGCAGCGTATTATGCACGACATTGAAAGAAAACTCGAGTGACCGAGCTGAGGTGAGCTAGAGAGCACTTTGGACCAGATAAAACTAGTGCTGGCTGTGAAATGGGACGAAGTAGTGCAATGTGATAGACCGGTAGTGTGGGACTTTTATTCGTTGAGTAAGAAACGGATAATAAGCATTTGTGAATTTATAAAACGACAAATACTTGCACATTAATGCCCGGATCCTTTATCTTACTATTCATGCAATTGCTTGTAGAAATTTGACGTCACACGTATGGAGCTAACGTCAAATTTTAACCGATAGTTAGGCAATTAAACAGTCGGCAAGATGTTACCCGGTATAAGGTAACACTTAAGAAGGCAGAGAAGCAAGAATGGTATTATTAGTATTTTGTCTGATAATCCTTCAAACTTTACGCGTGAATAGTTTGATAGATAGATACACTAATACAAAAATGAACTAAAATTATACCTAGTTATGTACAAAGGGCGGTTTTATCGCAAAAAGCGATCTCTTCCAGACAACCCCAAGAATGAATTGATATTATAATGACGATGGTCGTATACGTAACATATACATAGTACGAACTACTTACTTTTTAATAATAAATACATGACAATACACAAAAATGAAAAAAATGAGGTTTTTAGTTTTACAGCAAAACAGTGACACATGTATACCTAAAAAACCCATTATTTTATCGAAGTTTTCTAAAAAACGCTGAAGCACAACATTTTGGGGTTCTATACATTTTTCTGTATTAATTTTTTTTCTTTTTAATCGTTTATCTGAGTAAAATAAGTTGAGACTTGGTATTTTTTGTTGCAGGTGAAAATTTGGTTTCAAAATCATCGTTACAAATGTAAAAGGCAAGCGAAAGAAAAGGCAATGGCGGAACAGAACCAACACAATCAGGTACGTGAAATACCATGAGAATTGTAAATATCTATACCTTATAATATTGACCTATAAATGTCCCACTACTGGGCGCGAGCCTCCCCATTATTAGGGAGCTGGATAATATTTTATTTTATTTATGGCGGAGAAACCTCATAGGCTAAATAGATTTAAAAAATGTAACCATAATCAAGTAAAAATAAAATAAAAGTAAGGTGTTAAATAGATTAGCAAGTAGAACGAAGATATATGTATATATAGATAGTATATATATGAAAAAGATGTACTAGAATTTAAGAAATGTAACAGATATAAAACAAAATGTAAATTAGTAATTAAGAAATTCGTATTATAGTAGATAAGATCTTTGAAAAGAAAACAAAAGAAAAAGTAAATATATAAAAATGACTCCCATATATATATATTTATAACCCTAAAGTAGTTTTTGAAAGTCAGGTTTTAAAAGAGACAAGAAAAAGAAAATCTCTGTCTTGGCAAATAACGGAGGAGAAAGGCGATTTAAAAAAAACCTCCTGGGCTTATTTTTGTCGCAGAGAGTCGTGTTATATGTTTTTAAATGGAATTTTATTAATTACCTATGAACAAAAGCAAGGATTTTTGTCATCATTGAATTGTTTAGGTGCTTATGATTAAATAATAAGCGGAGTTATTATCTTACTAATATTTGGGCTGATTTTGTTCTACTACTAGCCACACTATTGTGCTAGCAACAAGTTGGGGGAGTTTTTGGCGGGAACTGAAAGGAGACGTTGTGCTGTGCAGTTTTATTTTCTAAAAATGTGTATAATTACTCTAAAATGAACAATAGTTGCAGGATATTGATAGTTTTTGAGTAGAAATTATGTGTTTTTGTGAGAAATGTGAACTGTATAGTCAGATGTGATCTTTCGAGTTTTCACAAGAACTCCATTGAATGGCTTCGGTTATAGCCTGCAATACAACTGCGCTACTATACGAAGACCTATTAATTAACATGTTTCCGACTGAAAGACTTTGATTCTATGGTCATGAATAAATTAAAAAAAATAAAATAACAACAAGTTGGGGGAGTTTTTGGCGGGAACTGAAAGGAGACGTTGTGCTGTGCAGTTTTATTTTCTAAAAATGTGTATAATTACTCTAAACAACAATAGTTGCAGGATATTGATAGTTTTTGAGTAGAAATTATGTGTTTTTGTGAGAAATGTGAACTGTATAGTCAGATGTGATCTTTCGAGTTTTCACAAGAACTCCATTGAATGGCGTCGGTTGTAGCCTGCAATACAACTGCGCTACTATACGAAGACCTATTAATTAACATGTTTCCGACTGAAAGACTTTGATTCTATGGTCATGAATAAATTATAAAAAAAGCAACAAGTTGGACATGACAGAGCTTGTAATCGCGTTAACAGCTTTAAGTTTATTGATTTATATAGTTGTAGTAAATAAAAGAATACATAATATTTTCTAAATTTTATTATAAAAACAACATATTGAAAAACTATCTCGTATGAAAGTGCATTATTATTAAGAAGATTGAAGGAGAAGCCAAGTCATAATCCAACAGATTTAATCCCAGGTCTGCACTTGTGAGCTCGATGGTCCGCTTTGGAAACGAATATAAAATCTGTTCAGTTTATGGTTTGGTCGCTTTGTTATTTCTGACTAGCGGTTTCGGCAGACGTTGTCCTGCCTTAAAAAAATGAAAATCTAAAACTCGATTCCAGCGCCACCTACCGGGTCTAATCGTGAAACTAAACCACCCCGAGACCCACTCCAATACATAAAATGTCATGAAAATCGTAGAACCAGATTTCAGCGCAAGTTTAGATCGATGAGTTACATTGTCCAAGTATTAGTAGGGACCCCTAGTTTTTATATAGCCTATATCAGGGATAATGTAGCATTCGAAAGGTTATTTTTTTTTTAAATTGGTCCAGTTGTTTTTGAGTTTATTCGTTACAAACATACAAAAATAAAAATCATTCCTCTTTATAATATACTAGCTTCTGACCGCGACTTAGTCCGCGTGGATTTTTTTTTTCATAAAAAGTATCCTATGTTACTACTAATACCTCCAAGAATATGTGTACAAAGTTTCATGATGATCGGTTGAGTAGTTTTCGCGTGAAAGCGTAACAAACAAACTTACATTCACATTTATAATAGGGATTTATTTATAGTAGGGATATAATATTAGTATAGATGTATTATGGAGTAACACACCTACCTACAGTTTTTTAAGTTATCAATAAGCGCGAGTTAAACATTGTTCATGCATCATAGATTTCAAGTCCCTTATTGCATATTCTCGTAAGTTTTATAATTGCTGATCGTTAATGAATAATAAATATTAAAATGTTAGCGATAAAATCACCAGCTGACTGCTGTTTGCGGAGGCGATAGGCTGCCCTCTCGATAGCTATCTCCCGCAGAGTTGGGGTCTCGGTGTAAGAGAGGGCCAGGGCTGGGTGTAGTAAGGGTTTAATTCTTTATTCGTTTTTCAGACGTCGAAAAACAAATGTGGTTGCCTCCCTTTTTTAAATTTTCTCTACGTATATACAGAATAGAACATATAGAAGCAATATAACTTCAAGCTAATGTTACTTTTAATGGCGACTCAATGGTTTAAATTATTACAATGTACCTATGCACTAAAATTAAATTAAGTTATAAGGTTTTTTTTCCGCAAAATTTGATATGGTTAATCTTTTAATTCGGTTAAGTTACGGTTTGTAACATTTGTGTTTCGTCAATTAAGAAGTAATTTTAAAAAGGTTTAATTTTTTTAAAGGAGATGATCTTACTTTATCAAGAATTAATCACCTATTTTTTTATAATAATATTTTTTCATTTGATAAGAGAATTTTTAGAGGAAATTAAAATTACACCTTAATTAAGTGTAATACTTAGCTCCAAAATCCCCAAAAAATATTAATTTTAAACTTACATATATTATAAAAAATCTATAATTACATAAGCTATGAACTTATGACAGTATTTTCTTACCTAAATATATTGCATATTATAACAAATTCATTAAATTAACGCGCAGCTCTCTAGGCAGTCTACATGGCATGGGTGTGTTGCCAAGCTTCACAAATTACCCCAATTCGAGATCCCCGACCTATTGACCACCCGATTATTAACGCCATGACATGCGCTGTCAGCCTGTTACTGTCATAATTAAATTGAAAATATAAAAATGTTGTCTTATTGCCTCGAAGTTCTGCAGCCAAAAAAAATTAATCCTTTTTTGATTACATGCTGTTTACTTATGTTTGTTTTCTCCATCGCTTATATAGTCTATTTCAGTTTTTTTAATAGCTTCAATGTACAGTCACGGCATATTTAGAGTTTTATAATATTATGCATTTATACTATAACCATTATTTCCCCTATAATGGGAGACCAAAACCCAACAGTGGGACATTTACGGGCTGTTATTATTATTTTTGTATTTCTAATATTGATACATGCGAAAATAACTCTGTCAGTATCTATGTTACGCTTTCACGAAAGAACTACTGGGCCATTTTTGATAAAGATATATATGTATTATTCTCAATACTGAAAATGGATATAGAATATGTTTTTATCCCGGAACATAGGATACCTAGTTCATTTTAGAAATCTGCGTGTATGTTTGATTTCTAAACTAGACTAACCTAATTAAGGTTATTCTCCAGGATCTGAAAACCCTGGTGAGTCTATAGTATGATAATAAATGTAATTCTTGCTAATCTGTATTTGTCTATACAGTCATCCTCATCACCAAGACGAGTGGCAGTGCCTGTGCTAGTCAAAGACGGAAAACCCTGCGGATCAGGAGAGTCCTCCTCACCAGCACATAGTCATTGTGCTACGCCAACCTCAGGGTATTCAGCACCTCAACCCTCGCAAGCAGCGTGCAGTAACCCCCTGGTTTCGTCATACCGCCAGCCGGCGGTGTACCAACAACAGTGCTCAGGGTACCTGCCGTTACAAGGCAGGGCCTGGTAGAAATTCCCACAGCTTTACCACGAGACAATGTTCAAGGAGGAGATGTATTTTGATTAATTTTATAGTCAACGCGAGGTTTAATTTATAAGCAGTCGGAATTTTCAAATTTAAATATAAGAATTCTTGTACTGCGCGTTATTCCTTTCTTTCATAGCTCTTCTAAATGTACAATAGCAAAAACCTAAAAATATCTACAGAATGTAAGTACTTAGATAAGAATACTTACTTCTGGAAAGTTATTTGTGTGATTTGAAGAGTAGGCAGTTATAAAAGTCGCGGCCAGTTTACAACTGATATTGGTTTGGCAGCAAATGGGCGTACGGCGGAAGTTTTTATTATAAAAACAGGGATGTCAGTAATTTGTAGTGAACACTAACTTTTTAACTTAAAGTTTAGATATTTCATTACGCTGAATTTATTTTAATCTTATTCTTTTTTAATAAAGTTGTATATAGATACTACGCAATAATTGTATGTAACGATTTTGACATGATTTTTTTAAAATATATTTATGGCTTGGCAACTAGATTTTGACATGTTATACATAATAATGTTGCCAAATTGAGATCACGTCCCAATATTATGGGACTTGCTTTTAATAACTCCCGTTCCGATTAGGTTATAAATATTTACTATGCATACATAATTATTTGTTTCAATTTTCGGGACAAAAGTTAATTTCGTTAAACCGAGCGTTGATTTCTCCTTCAAGAGCATTGTCTGTAGTGAAGCGATGCTGTACGACAGCGAATGATAAATAAACTTTTGAAAATTAAAGTAGTGAATCTAAATAGTGAAATGTGAGTGTTATATGAAACGAACAATTTGATCGGAAGAGGGCTGTAATATGTAAATATACCTAGGATTAATATAAGACAGTCAAGCAACAGGATTTGATTTAAATGTTACTTAAATTCAACATCAAAAATAACTTAATAATTATTCTGTGTATCAATTATAATTATAATTAAAAAGCAAATGAAAGTATTTGTAGTCAAACGTTACTTATGATAATATATTGAAAAAATATTAAAACTTTATTAAACAGATTTTTTTTATTTTAATACTGATATAAAACAGCATTGGGGTGATTTGATTAGAATTCCACCCTTAGTAACAATAGACACAATTCTCTTGCGAATTAACAATAAAATGTTATCAATATACCTGATTACCAAATTCAAATATAATCTTGTAATTAAAATTTCTATATTTATGCAACTTTTCGTTTTAATGAATAAATGTGCCAATGTAAGTTATATTAGTAAATCACACTGAATTCTTGTAACACATGTGACAAACGAAAGGTATGCATTTTTCCCAGAATCTGGACAAGCTTTCGCGGGTTACGAAACCCAGTTTACTTAAACTGCGATGTAAGAGAGTTCTAGTGTTTGTGATAAAAATTAATCGTGATTTGGTATGAATATATGCCATTTCTCATAAATAACAAGAATATTTCTTCACAAAAGTAATTGAAGTTACGTTTAAATGGCTTTAAATACGTTTTTAATTTAATTTTTAATTTTTACTGACTTTTCCTTTTATGATTATAACAGCAACAAGCCCGAACTACAATATAATTTTATATTAATACAATTTACTATAAATAGTTAGTATTATTATTTATTACACCAGTCATTGAATATTTCACAGATTATGAAATAAAACTTAAAAAATAAAGTGATTAATTCAAAACAGAGACACGTATACGCGATTGTGTAAATAACTGATAACGTAGTAGTTAATTGTTGTGTGAATAGTTAAAAAATAATAAGAGTCGGTGTTCTGTGTGTGTAGATATTAAAAATTGTACATACTGTATTTCCAAACGAAAATGGGTATTATAATAAATAGTATACTTCGATTTAAGATATTTTTTTGAAACTAAATAATAAAATCGGAAACAAAAATTATACGTGCACTAATGGCCAATACGAAATTTTTTCCAGTTTTAAAAATAGGCAAATCTTTATAGGAACCAAAATTAAAAAAATCAAGTAACACATGTCTTACAAAACATATAACCTATTACTTGTCTCCATGCAATGTTATCACTTTTTATCACAGCCTGATATAGTTTATTTCCTAGGCATGCAGAAAAACGGTAATAGAACTAAGTCATGTAGATGACATAGAAAAATATGCCTATCGCTTTCGAGACATTTTGTTCTTCGCTTTTTTTTGAAAGGTTTTTATGCTAATCGAGACCTAAATAATACATTGAGATAGACCTGTTTTGACCTATTCATGTAACAAATGCACAATCATTATGCTTTGGATTGCATTTTAGAAACCATATAAATCAGATTGGTTATCCCTAAAATGCATTTAAATGTTACTGTCCATTTTTCTGCATGTCAGATAAATATATCATAAGCGTGTACAGTATACTAAAACAATATCAATGTATTGGCCTACACATTTTTTTTACTTATTCAGTCATAAAAATACACAAACAACGAAATGATAAATAATGGCTTCTCTACCTAATTTTTGAGATGTGAAATAATTTATACAATAACTATACAGGAATTGCTGATCATAAGAATGTTTTCTCATTTTATTTTTATATGCATCTAATACATAGATTTCTCAAGACCTGTACCTACCTAACCATGTTTATTACTCTTTATTTCTCTTAGAATATTTTTTTATTTTGTACTTAATTTTCAACAGAGATACACTTAAGAAATTGTAAATATTTATATGAGGAGATTATAATTCCACGTTGGCAACACAGGAAATTATGAATGTCCCGCGCAATTGACAATGAAACGTAGCAATAAGCTAAGTGTACTGTAGAATATTGTCAGTTTAATTAAATTAATAAAAACATTGAAAAATTGTAATTAATGTTTTTAAACTTAATTTATATGTTCAGAGAAAATTAGGTCGGTGTAATTTACGTAGTTATAGGAAAAGTTTAGGATTATAAATAGTAATTAATAAACGAAGATGATTTGTATCTATTACGAGAAAGGTGTAATGAATTTCGATTTATAAAATTAATAAAAATTAACGAGTTTTACTACTTTGTTTTAATTTTTTATTCCTTTTTCAGAATAACCAAAATGTACGTACAATGTAGCTATGTATTTATTGTATTACTGTATTACTTATGCACCATTTACTTAAATTATTTACTATAATGGGCACATATCATGAATAAATATTGTCTCCACGAATCTTCGTTCTGAATGCCATAACTGTCCTCCTTTCAATGTTGCCTAATTTCATATCTTTGAAATGTTATAAAAACTTACGATAAAGTAGTTTATATTTTTTAAATAATTTGTTTCATAAAATTTTGTAAAACGGTTACAGCAAAAACATTTCTTAAAAATTAAATCGATTCATAATATAACTGTAATACAAACAATAAAGATTTCAAAATATTTATAAAACGTTAAGAATATTCAGATTAAATTCTCCATTCATCATCAAACATCTCTCATTCAAAACAAACAGTAATAAAGAGTTGCTAAACGTTTACTTTCCCCAACCTTTAGCTAAGCTCATTTCATTGTCTTCAATATTCCCAGATTATGCAATAATCTCTCGTAAAGCGTATAACAGTTTATTCCGCATGGCAACATCGACCTTCGCACGTCAGTCACGTCCCAGCAAAACGATATAATAACATGGCGTCGTTTCAGACAATATAACCTAACTTTTCTTGTTCTGTATTCAATTTCGCATCAGTTTTCCTTGTATTAAAGTCGAGTTTTGTATAATAATGGTTAGTAAATAAGATATTACGAGTTTAAATGTTAACATAGATAGAACAAAAGCAAGAATGAACGCACGTGTACAGAATTACATGGGGGAAGCTAATAAAATGGTGGATTAGCTGAGACACCGAAACAAACAGGTGAGGGCGGTGAAATTGAAAACTATTGGCCTCTTAGCTTTAGGAGGTCAGGTTTAGAGAGGATTTACGTCAACAAATATGCATAATTGGAGTTTTCATGCTATAATGTAAATGCTTGCTTTCATGTTATTGTAGATACACTCTTTTGCAAAAAATGGGCACCTAAAGAAATTTACGTTCAAAGTCCGATATCAGGTAATTTAATTAAATGAATTGCTTAACGCAGGCTATAGACCGGTGATCTTGTTACATACGTAGTGAAGTGAATTTTACCAATTTTTAATTAATTGGTTGAATACAATCGATGTTTACACATCAAACAATAAGAAAGAACAATAAGGTGGTTAGCAATAAAAATAAGATTTTTATCAGAATTTTATCACAAATACTAATTTGTGAAAAAAATGTAAAATCCTAATAACATCTGTGACCTCCTCTTGCCAAAAATACAGCTCGCAACTGAGCACGCTTACCACGATATTTTAAATAACGTCTTGCGTTCCCACTCTTCTGCAATTACATTTTTTAGCTTATTTTAATCCGCTCTTTAAGACATCCCAGACATGCTCAACTGGATTAGGGTCGGGACTTCGAGGTGGCCAATCTAAATACTGGATCGCGACTTCCAGAAAAAAAACAAGATATCCAAAAAAATGCATCGTGTTCTTCATCGGTTATGTAGTCGAATAGACTATATAGTTGTTTTTTTTTTCAAATAGGTTCAATGTCTGTACATTGCATACACGGCATGTTTAGAATTTCATAATATTATAGAATAGTACTGTCAGCTTTCATAACTATTTAAATGATGGTTACATCTCAGAATACAGAAATATACAGAATCCGCGTTCAAATGTAATTGCCAACCGCATGCTGTGTCCAAAAACAAAACAAGCGTCCCGCGAACACCGCACTTCCCACCCGCGTAATGTTCCTAGCTCAGACAATGTTGACCCGTTTTTGGTAATATTGGAAGTAAGATAATAATAAAATAAAAATTGACTTTTTCTATAGAGGTACTCATATTTTATATATATATATGGCCCTAATAATTTCAAGAAATAGAAGTTCTTTAAATAAAACACTGTTTAGATAAAAACATTTAATTTATTAAATTAAGTGTTAGACAAAACTTTTTTATCTTGGCATTGTATTTTGGACTTTTCTTTTTTAGAACACATTTTTTGTATACATTATTAAAAATATTAGCTGCTACAATATTTGTTGAAAGTAGGTCAAAAACATCATTGTTAACATAGCGATTCTTTTTTTAATTCCTCAGAATACTCTTTAAAGATTCGTTCTTTTTGGCAAGACGTCTATTTTTTTGTTGCAATGTCTTTATTCGCCGGAAATGCTTCTAAGAAAGTATTTGTTTGCGGCGTAATTGGGACCTTAGTTTCGCTTTTTTGGCGTGTCAAATATAAAGTCCACATCGAATATAATCACATTACCAATCTCCTAGTTTGATTTAGCGGGCGAATGTGGTTGTTTAGCCTGAAATAAAAAAAAATGTTAGCCTGTAAGTCCACCTGAAACCTATTATGTCCAGTGTATGTCGCCAAGTTAGATTTAATATTACGTTATAAAACCTATAACCAGTGGAACAGCACAACATTCCCAAATATATCTTATTTATTAAATACGACTTCTCGTTTAGAAGATATCATGGGACAAATTACCATAAAAATAATATATACATAGCTTTGCAAAATTATAACCTGTGACTTTGCCATAGTCAGGTCTAAAGCCGGTAGCGCTGGTAAACTGCTCTTAATACTATAACTAAGTAATGATTAATACTCACATTTTTAGAGTTTTCCAAGCATAATCCAGACTCTTCTGCTATCATGGCTAAATGCTGAAAGATTATAATAGTTATTATTCTATTACTCATAATATTATATAATAAATGTGATTATAAATTTAACGACAGGGACTTTAATTATTTATTATCAATAGTTATAATGTTAGTTAATTTCATCCCCCTTCCCTTCTCTCTCTCTCTCCCTCACACATACACACACACCACACAAATTTTGTACATTTGTTTAGTAATCGTATCATACTAACATAATACCTATTATGAATGTTATGCAATTTTAACAATATCATGTATATATTACTGGTCGCATTGATACCTAGCCTTTCTATTTTCAAGTCGGTTAAATGTTTTTTTAATCAGTTATTAATTTAAAACCACAAAGGATAAAAGTCTTCAGTAGGTAATAAAAAGAAGGTAAATTCAAACTTTTATATTGGCAACACTTATAAGATGGACGCATCATTTTCTATGATCTATGACAATTACAAACTGAACAATTTATTCAGTAAATAAATAAAACAATAACTAAATACGATACTTACACGTGAAATGTGATCCCTTCCTGTTCTTTCTTTAGACCTGCTGCATTTTTACAGGTTGGAACGACACAAGACGGCATAATTTAGCTAAATTAGACACCGGTAAAACACGTTACGCGATACGACGTTTACAGAGCAACTGATCGGCTGCGCTTCAAACTACTCTATTCAGGAGTAGTTTTTGTTGCTTCAGTATTAGGCGCGTTCACGGCTTCTGGATATTCTGTATTCTGAGGGTTACATATCGGTTGTAACATTCGCCGATCGCTGCACGTCGTCATCGTGGCACGCGCTTGCGTCACTCGCTCGGCTTGTGGGCTTTAGTAGAAACTCGCGACAAGTGACATCTTTTCAGATCTCCTTTGCAATTTTGGCAAACACAAGCGACAGACAACTTCGTTTGCGTAAATATCAATTTCGTATCTTAACGGATATATCATATCATCCGATATAAAAGTATCCTAACAGTAGATATGTTTAACGTGGTAATCGCTGCATTTATGTATGTAATTAGGTAAGTATAATTTCATGATAATCGGTTTATTCGTTCCCAAGGCTATGACGAAGTATGAACGAGTATGTTTTAATTGGATGATTACAAATGGAAAGATAACTGGTAGGTTAGGTTAGTTACAAATAAATAGATTTTCAAACATTTTTCGTCGTATGTGTAATAAATAATACCTACATAAGTAAATAAGAATACAGTACCTAAATATTTAAAAGCAAAATAATTGCAGCAATCGCGAACAATTTACATGGCCTCCATGCAATTTACAACAAGGAGGCTTTCTTACGTCATGAATGGAAATCTTAAGGCTCACCCCTTCCTTGGGGTGTATTCATGACGTACAACCCCTGTTAACAGGAATAATATTCACAAATTTGTTTACTGATCGTGTATACACAAAATATAGGGTGGCAAATATATTTCTTTTTATTCAAACATTTGTATGATGTATAATGTTGAAATACTGCAAATACGTATTCATATAGCTTTTGTATGATGTCTCAACATTATAAAAAGAACAATAAGTACATAATGTATAAACTGTAGTTAGTAGAATGTATTTTTAAGTAGTAGTAGTAGTAGCTGGCTTAAAGGCCTAGTTGCCAAGCCATAAATGCATTAAAAACAGTAGTAGTAGAATTCGCCACAAAGGCAGGCAAAGGAATCTTAGTCCATACAGCCAATTCTGCTGTATAAGTCTTTGTATAGTAGCGCAGTTGTATTGCAGGCTACAACCGACGCCATTCAACGGAGTTCTTGTGAAAACTGTAATTACCACATTTGACTATACAGTTCACATTTCTCACTAAGACACATAATTAATACTTAAAAACTATCAATATCCTACAAGTATTGTTCGTTTTAGAGTAATTTTACACATTTTTTAGAAAATAAAAGTGCACAGCACAATCCCCTTTTAGTTCCCGCCAAAAACGGGAATGTTTTTATAAGATGTAATGAACTAAAAGAAAATATGACATTGACATAACATAAAAGAAAATAAAAAAAAAGAATATGTCCAATGAGGTTTGGATATGACTATTCGATTCTTTAAGTTATTCTTTTTGTTTTATTTTTATGTTATGTAAAAAATGATGTAAGAAAATAATATCACACTATATTCTTTTAATTCGTTATATCTTAAAAATACAGTCTGCTAACTATATTCTATACACATACGCGCTGAATCCGAATCTAGAGTCAGTTTAATAGATACTCTCAAAATTATTAGTGCCAGGTTGTCTGAATGGCTACCACCCCTGGTCTAGAGTATGCCGCCATAACAACCTTGAACTGTGTTCCGGCATTCGTGGCCAGGATCCAGACTCCCTCAAGAGAGTAGCAGCGCATTTGTAACGCCTTTTGTGTTGCAAATTTCCATAGGCGATGGTAACCGCTTACCATTAGGTGGGCGTCTGCCCGTCTGCTGCAATAAAAAATATATATAAATAATAATGTTACGTGTTAGCGGGACTCGAATTAAAATGCCGTTAGAATTATTATAGAGTTTAATAGAACTATACAAATACGTATAACACAGGTACAAATATAACCAAACACAACAAATCCAGAAGGTCGTAATTCAATTATACGCGCAAAGTTCGTCACTATTAGATTTCCGAATGTACACACGTCACGTAGTTGTCGCTCAACTGCCCCTCTCTCAATCAGGCTGTCGTTTTATACTTCACAAATGCAAATGTGCACGCCCGGCAACGTCAACCCAATTTCCTATAATAGCTTATACTTGTAATCCGCAACACCTGGTTAATGATGCTCCTGAGCGAGTATAATAGCACAATAGGCTTATTTCCACAATAACTAGAAGTGTACGCCAATAAATAAGTGACCAATAGAAGACGATCATAAAAGGATTACAATTAGTTCAATGCCGACAGGTAATAAAATGTGCTTTAACAGATCTGTACGTGGAATTTGTCTTTGTCGGGGCCTAAGTTGTAACAATAAGAATAGGTTAGTTTCGTCAAAAAGACCACTTTTCTTTTTTTTAGGTCAGTGATATTTATGGGAAAAGCGGTATAATAAAGTGTTAGTATACGTTAGTAAATAAAGTCAACCAAACTTGACATTCTATTTGATGCCTCATATATCTCGAAAAATTCAGATACTCTACTCTATACACCGATTTCAATGATGTGCTTGACTTGTTGACACTGAGAAATCAAATAATTGAAAATTATATCCGTTATTACTGATTAGGTCACGGTAAAACACATGGCACACCTTTTTCGGTCACTGTATGACAGATTTTAGGTTTATTTTGAAAATATTTGGCTATTCGACCTACACAGATGCTTTCGCTTCTTACGTCCCCTTCCAGAGGAACGATTAGGAAAATTGCGAGGGATTACAGTCAGGGCGTTCCATTAGTAGCTTACACCGCTCAAAATGCTCCGTTTGCCGCTCTACAAGGCGACCGCTGTCGTTGTGGTCGTGGCGAAGACGTCGTCATTTTCCATTACACAACGACCCATGTCAAAATATGGGTTGAATAACCGTCAACTTGACGGCCTCTGTGGTTGAGCGGGCTAAGCCTTTGACGGCTTACCTAACTGCAACGCAGAGGCTCCGGGTTCGATTCCTGGTAAGGTAAATTTCGGAAACGAATTTTCGCCGTTATTTATTATGGTCTGGATGTCTGGGATCGGCCCCAGAGTAGGCCGTTGTATATTACCCATAACACAAGCGCTACTTGCTTAATTTGGGGGGGGGATATACAATGTGTGTGTTTGTCTGCCGATTATTATTACTTGGGTTGACGATTGTAACGTCGGCACAAGTGGAACGGGAAAAATCGCGGTCGTGAAAGTGTTCGTTGTGAGTCTAATGGAACATAGCCAGTGTGAGCAGATTTTTTTTACAATACACCTTTGCCTGTAACGAATTACAATCCTTTAATGACACGTAAGCGAGAGTTGGGTATGGAAGAGAGAGCATGAAAGTAAAGTAAACGCGGTCGAGATGCGAGCACTGCGCAAAATCTGCGGAGTGACGCTCGCGGACCGCTTTCGTAATACCGAAGTGAGAAAGAGAGTTGGTCTGAAACAGAGTGTCGGGGTGAAGGAATGCGCCGGTGGTTCGGGAATGTGGAAAGAATGTATGATGAAAGAATGACTAAACAGATATACAATGCAAAAGTGGATGGATGCAGAACTCGCGGAAGGCCAGGACACACCTTCTATAATCAAATTGATCGTGTACTAGCAGAAGGTGATGTCAGGAGCCTTAAGAACAGACGAGCGTGCATGACGAGAGCTATGAATGTCAAAGAAGCAAGTGAGGTGTGTAAGAATAAGCCTAAATGGCGCTCTGTTGTTCGTGCCTACCCGGGACCTGGCGTGAAGTTATGTATGTATGTAATGACATGTAGATTAATAGAAGATAACACTTTATTGAACACCAAAATATAAAATGTAGGACATGTCAGCCGATCACTCCTGATTTTTATTGCAATTGTATCTTATTTCGATTTCGTCCATAATTATGAAGTATTACTTAACTAATAATCCCTCCCGAGGTACAGTCGCGGAATAAAAAGGTTCATCAACTTAAAGTCGACTTTTGTTTGCATGAGTACAAGAAACAGTACCGCCAATATTTTGATAAATGCTACGTTTATAAAATGTAGAAACGTAAAAAGGGATTTTCAGTTTTATGAATGATAGACACTGAGATTAAATAAGAAATAAAGAGGATATAATTACTACTCTTATCATAAACATCAAAACCAATAAAAAGGTTTTATATCTCGTAAACAATATTCTTAGAAAAGATAGAAACTTTGATCTAAGTAATTATAAACTTTATTGTCAAAGAGTAAAACATAATTTTCTGTGGGACAGTCTGTTCTGTGACCTAATTTGAAAAGGTAATATGTGCTTGCGGAACGTGAAATGAATCAATTTGAAAACTGGCGAACCTTTTCATACTGCGACTGTACCTGCGCAGTAGACCAATAATTTTAGTAGCGTGCGACACTGTACCAATCGTGCAAGCGGGACAGAGCTAAGAATGCGTATCAAACAACCGGAAACTGGTTGGCACTTTTCTGCGCAAACGAAAACTTCCGATCGGAATTACAAGTTGTGTAAAATTGTAAAATGCTTTAAGAAAAATGGCTGTTATATACATAAACAGGCGGATAGATCGACGGACGAATAGTGCCATAAATAGCCTTTTATGCACCCTATGCGAGCTTCTATAACTGCGCCCTTGTTTTTTTTTAGATATTATAGGTACCCTAGCTAAAGCAGTGGTATGTATCGTATATCCTTTGTTTCATTCAGGGTTATAAAATAAGGCACAAGGTCCTTGGTGTTGGTGGAAAAATTATCTAACATTTTGGAAGAAAAATCTATTTTTTTAAAGAACTAGAACACAAATACGCTCGTACGCTTCCAAAATAATGAGCGTGATGTTTTATCTAATTTAACAGACGGTTTTGATGATATTGGCATGTAGGTAGGTACGTATGTGTTGGAATTGAGCACTAGGGGCAAACCGGAAAAATAATAGTCCTGCCTGGCCTGGCCATTTTTGCGCCCCCCAGAGCCTATGCCTTATGCCTGGACACCGGTGGCACAGCCCTATTTACGGCACTGCTGACGAAGTGGCAAAGTTGTAAGGCTTCCCTTTTTTACTATTTCTCTAGGGAATTCTAAAAACAAATTGAAAATGCATCACCAAGGCTTGTTCAATTTAACAAGCTAACTAAACAAATCTCACATAAGAACCTTATCTCTCATTATTTCAAGTGGTAAACAAATGTACGTAAGGTAGACAGCCCAATATATCTGTTCCATTGGCGGCAGAAACGGCGAGAAGCTCCTGGAACGAGGACCGAGGGGCTGACTAATTAGAACAAAAAACGCGGGAAAACACAAGTACGCTTGACAGTGAGGCAGAGACAAAGGGCCTTGTCTATGCGTGGAACAGAGTCCTAAAATAAAAACAACATCACTCAACTTTATTACGTGCTTCTTTGACATAAAGTTGAATTTAGAATCTCACATTTCAACTGTCAGGAACATTTATTTTTTAATATTTCCTACAATAAAGCAATAACATTCATGTTAAATGTTAATAACATTCGACCTTGATAACTTTAAAATAAAGTGCAATTTAAACTGATGATACAAAGAGATTTAAGCTGTTTTGTTAGAATGTGAAGCTGCGTAGAGAAGCGCCAGGGCGTCGATTGTCTGAGGCACGTTCGAGCAAGAGGCCACAATCGATAGAGCACGGGCGTGCGTTGTAATGAATTTATTAGAGGACTAGTGTTTTGACGGGACTATTTTACTCGCGCTTTTTACTGTTTGAATTTTTTGATTGTGATTGTTATGCGTGTAGGTATAGTTTAACCCTTCGAATATTCAATAACCTATTATTTGTTAAAATCAAATTGTTTTCCACACAATTCACAATCTTTAGAGATTTTGTGAGAATATTGTCAAGCTACCACACTTTGTCTCGTATTTGACAATCCGGTTATATAATACCTACTAGGTCGGCACCTAGTAGGTATTACATAGGTGCTGTGCAACCGGATTCAGAACGGAAGTCCAAAGCTTTGTTATGCGATTTATGAATGTGCTCTAATTATTTTTCTTTCTGTAAACACTTACACTTACGCCAAAAGTATTAAAATATGAACTTTAAAAAGGTACCTACTTAGTTCTCTAGAAGTTTTATTCCGCGTACAATAATGATCTGCGGGGAACTTTATCCGTGCAGGAACGAAGAAAGAATACAATTTCCTGCGTTGCGGCGGCCTATCGTAACAGACGACATAAACAACCCACAGCCAGGTGGTAAGGTATTTGCCCGACTGGATGGCTACCACCTCTGATCTGGTATGCCGCCATAGCAACCTTGAGTTGTGTTCCCACATTGTAGCCAGGTTCCAGTCTCCTTTTAGAGAGCAACAGGACATTAATACCTTTGGTGTTGCAAATACCTAAGGCGATGGTAACCGCTTTTCATCAGGTGGGCCGTCTATCTATTTGTTGAACTCGTGTATTTAAAAAAACTTATTTCAACGTTTTGATTTCCTACATCTTTTTCATTCCTGTATTTGCACTCTAGTAATAATCTCTCCTTAATGACACCTGTACACACTTCTTCGTTCGTTGATATATAATAATAATAATTTCACGGTAGAGGCTGTCCATTGATGGAACTCACTGCCACTCCACATCAAACAAGCTAAATCACTATTGTCCTTTAAACTGATGGTTACTAAATATCTTTGGTCCTCGCAAGTCTAAAACATGCTGCTGATTCTATATATAGTATGATATATCCTATTTTTGTATAGTATATAAGTATAAAGTATATTATTAAGCTACTGCATAGCTTTTATTGAGGGCTTTGAGCGCGGCGACCAAATCAAGAAATTCCGTAGCGAAAATTAGCTCGGCCGAGCGTTCGCTTAACGTGTATGTATATGGTACGACTGTACGAAGCTCGCACGGATCGAGACGAGCTGCTCCGAAATCGGACGAATACGTAAGCAGCTGTTTGTGAGAAAGTATATAGGTGTATAGGTATCTATCATATCTTTATAATGCCACACTCACCGCATGTGTGCCCCGTAAGTATACATGTAGGTATATATGTAATACATAGGTGATTTGTTTTCTTATCAGTCACCACGCTCAAAAAGTGTAACTTGAATTAATATCAAAGAAAAAAAATACTGCATAAATAAAAAATAAATAAATAATTGTAATTGCATAAGTTGATAAAAAATTCTATGCAATAGCTTTACCGCGGCAGTCTCCGAGTGCCACAATATAGTTTTATTTATTTTTTACTTATTCTTGTAATGTTATTATTTATTGTCTTCACCGCCACTGTTGTCTTAATATTTTTCTTAGTTAGCGATAATGCCGCCCGTTGTTCAATATTTTCTGTACCTAGCTTTTATTTTTGGTGAGCAATAAAGTGTTTTCGTTCATTCATTCTTATAAACAATGTAAAGGCAAAAAGGATTCTTTTAATATTCTCTAGATTCCAACTGACCCAAGTAACGCCTTCAAACCTGACATCATAATTATTTGAATGCAATAGCAAACTGGTATAATATATACTTGTAACATTGTAGTGGTATGCGCAAGTCACGGAGGACTGTCAGACCTGACAGCGTCTCGTTAAGGCGACCACCACGACGCCGGGTTTTTTTTAGATTGGTTCTGTACATTAATCCCATTGAATAAATACAAAACAGATATCGATAGGCACAAATGAAAAAGTACCGTACACTCAGTACCGTAAGCGTCACGGGCCGGCGAGTACGCGTACATGTCTAGTTCCTGATGACGTCACGTGAATGTTAATTTGACAAGGTTCCAGCGCATTAGCAATTTGCGGGGATAATACGTCTTATGCGATCTGCGCTCGCCCGGTCGATACTGATATATTAGCCATGTGTAGAGCAGATTATTCGTTGCATTTCCTTCATTTGCATAATTAAGGTAAATAAGGGCCAGTAGGAAAAACGTTTTTCAATCCACTGTCGGTTATTTTTATTTTACTTATTTATTTTATTTTTATCCCATTACGCTCACTAGCATCATTGAGCCGTCGCGTTTCAACACACTGTCTATAAAACTTAAAATTAACTTTTTTAATAAATTTAATTTTTAACTTTGGCAAACCACGTGAGCATCCACCAACGTCTTCTTTGCCAAAGTCTTAGTAACTTTGTACTTGTTTTAAAATACCAATTATTGACATGTTGCATTAAAATTAAAATAAGCAGTAGCTGCTCTCAATACGTCCGTATCGTATGATGCTGATGGGTGCGGTATAGATATAGGGCACCTTTATTTTAAGTGATAGCTGTTGTGTAGGGTGGTGGAGGAGGAAGGTAGGGAGGCCTACTTACCCCTTCTTCAACCCCTATGTCAAGAAAATGTATAGTTCTTAAGATATTAATATTTTGGTACAGCGGTCAGCGAGTGTCACAACAGATTTAACCTATGCGAGTGAAATCTACCACAACAAGGGTCTAATTTGTGTTGATAGCAAAAGTGCACTATTTCATATTGCTCGATGTGCCTCTGGTTGTAGCAGAGGTACTTCGATAGCGTATGAAATTATCAACAAAATGGATAGCATAATTAAAAGTGGCAAAGTACTGAAATTGCAATGGGTTCCTTCACACATAGGATTAAAAGGCAACGAGAAGGCTGACTCTCTTGCCAAAGAAAGTGCTATCAGGGGCAGGGAGTTAAAGTATGAACCTGTTTTTTTTAGTTAATACCCAAATATAGGACACGTATACAACATCTTTGGAAGGAGTACTTTGATAGAAGATCTTTAGACAAAGGTATTTGGTATAGAACGATAGTGAGTGAGCCTCCTCATATACCCTGGTTTCATTCTATTAAGCTAAATAGTCGTATTTTAGTTATAGCGCATAGATTAAGATCCGGACACATGCCGCTTAATAAGTTCAAATACCTTATGCGCAGACGTATAACGCCAAATTGTGAAGTTTGCGACCTTGTCGAGGATGTGCCGCACTTATTAGCAGAATGTGTCAGGACTGAACAAATGAGGAGTAAGATTTGAAGAGCTCTAATTTATGTAGGTTTGACATAGGAATTTTTAATAGTATTCTAGCAGACATCAAATCGTGTGCATCCAAACAAATGTTAATAGATTTAAGTGAAATAATTTGATTTTTGAGGTTCTCAATTCGTCGGTATCTTTTTTTATTTTTATTTTTATTTTTATGTATGTTCACCGATTACTCCGAGATTTATGATCCAATTTATGTGATTCTTGTTTTGTTCAACGCGGAATAGCTTCCAATTGGTCCCCTAAAAATTTGACAAAGTTTGGCCCAGTAGTTTTCATTTAATGAACATGTTTTATGAAAAAAATTCCATTCCGTTCCATATGTATACCGATTACGCTGAGATTTATGACCCGATTTACGTGATTCTTATTTAGTTTGATGCGGAATAGTTGCCATTTGGTCCCCTAAAAATTTAACGTAGTTTGGCGCAGTAGTTTTCCATTTTACGAACATTTTTTTGTTCCCGTTTCTTTGGACCTATATTTGTTAAGGAGCGCGGCACCTTTCGTAGGTCTACCCATACATAGCTAGACACTAAAAAGTAACAAACAAAAAAAAACTTCGTTTAAAAAAACCGACTTCAAAAACTAAACAGTATAACATAACTTATTTCTAAAGCTATTATTATTAATATATAATATCTAAAACATCTTGAAGGCGGTGCAAAGTAAAACATAAAAATTACTATATTTTGAAAATTACTAAGCACCGACTTTAAGATGTTTTAGATATTATATATTAATAATAATAGCTTAATAGCTTTAGAAATAAGTTATTTTATACTTTTTAGTTTTGAAGTCGGTTTTTTTAAATGAAGTTTTTTTTAAACTATAAGGTACAATGGGACTGATATATTTTTTGTAATTGAAAATCCCTTCAAAATAAAGAGAAAAAAAAATCATCATTTAAATAGTTATTAATGAGTAAATGGTGACCAGTCTGTTGTGGTAGTATACTCTGTAACGGCGACCGCTGCCGCGGCACGCTCGTTACGGAGTGAGAAATAGGCTAAGCCAAGTGACCTGCCGCCATGTGTAGATTGGTTTATTTCTCCCACGGAACCCCATACGTCGACACACTGATGACTCGGCAATACTTACCTCTCGAATAAACTGTCTTTTATTTTAATCCAATTCCATTCAACAGTATTTTGACTTGGCGCTGACGGACGGCATTGTTGCCACAACTATTTGTACAGCACTCCACTAATCACTCTTACGATATTCTGTATTAATTGTCCTAATTTAAATTTGTTTAGATATTTATGGTGATCTATTGGGATATTATGTTATAGTTTTAAATTGCGGACTTGAACCTTTCGCCATGGAACAAGTAACTTAATTAATATTATAAATGCGAATGTGTTTTTGTTTTTGACGTTTTGATGTTTTAACGCATTGGTATCCTCACGAAAAATATATCGTCATGGTACGACAATGACAGCTACAATTTTAATATTTAACCTTAGCTAGATGACGTTCAGGGGCTCTCCAGCATCTAGGGAGCTGGAGGATTTATCCCCCTGTTAACGAAGTGAGTTTGTCCTGCTTCTCGGGGCGCTATCTTCAGTGGCAACTCTCATCGCTTTGGTCTAATCCCTAGCAAATTCAGTAGTATGCGAAATGCATTTCCACCGCCTCAAAAAAAGCTAGATGACGTTATTCTTATGTCACTTAACTATTCATAAACTGCAGGTCCGATTTTTTTTATGTGTTTCAGTGGGTCTCGGGTGGTTTAGATTCACAATTGGATCCGGTAGGTGCCGCTGCAATCGGGTTCTAGATTTTATGTTTTTTACAGTTTTACATTAGGTACTTGTATGGAGCGTATGTCATATTTTAACCGATAATAAGGCAAAGAAATGAACGGCTAGTAAAATATAAATAGGAACCGGCCATAAGTAGAATGGTAAGTAAGTACTCAACAATATTAAGGTTGGACTTCACTAAAACCGTATATTTATCCACTCTAATTCTCACTACAACCGTTGCCCGCTAATGGCGTGCGGAACAATGGGCAAATGCCTGAACACGACCACAAAGGAGTCTTTCGTTTGATCCGGATTGCAACAGCCATTTTACAATGGAAAGTATTTAGCAGGATGTTAAATGTTCTACATGTACTTTAAGTGTTAAAAGCTGCTTTGAAGATAAGTGGCGTAAATATTATAAGTACCTAATTTTTAAAAATGCAATCAACAAATTTTATTGATTGATTTTTGAAGTGAAACTTTTTAGAATGATTTGATAGTAGATAAATAGATAACACTTTATTGCTTACCAAATATACAATTTCAAAATACATAATTACAATATTGTCATGGTAGAAACAATAGGCGGCCTTATCGCTGAAAGCAATCTCTTCCAGGCAACCTAACTTAAGGAATAATTTAACCTAATCTGGCGGTGTAGGTGGTGCAGATCTCCGATCCAACGTTTCGGCCGTCAGGGCCATTGAAAAGGGCAAATTAAATTGTACTGTTTCTTATTTTTAGTAGTTTATTTTTTTGGTTTGATTCCGTTTGGCAACTGTCGCAACTGCTGTTAAATAGTTCTGAGATAAGCATGACGTACAAAATAATTAAAAAAATATTGCCAGTGAGTTACATAGTCCACAACGCGCCCTTTTTTGCTCATTATATAAATTCATAGCGCGCCACCTTTCGACGTGGTACATACTTAAAACACAATACTTTTACATACAGTTTGGCGGTGTTCAATAGTCACTTGACAAGAGTGGCCGGGGGATTGCAAAACAATAGATTTTTCCAAAATACATAATAATTCGTTGCGTTAAATGACGCTTTTTGTAAGCGGCTTAGCGTCGCAAGGGTTGGGAAAAAACCGGTAGTAGCGTAGCTAAATTTGAAAATAGATTTTGCTGTTTGAACTTCTCTACTAATATGTATAAGATTTGAGCAATGGATACTAGCGCTGGCCACTTCCTTCGTCACTTTTCGTCTTGCTGCCATAGGAGGAGGCCTAATTTAAATGCGGGGTAAAAATATTTTTTTTATCTATTGTATCTTTATTTGCCTGGAGGAGATCACCTTTAGCGATAAAGCCGCCTATTGTTCTGCCAAGAAGTATTGTAATTATGCATTTAGTTTTTGTTTCTTTTGGTTAGCAATAAAGTGTTATCTAGAGCTATCTATCTATCTATATTATATTGACTATGGAGAGCAGAGGTAAAGAAAACAACAAAAGTTCTTTTTTGAAATACTTATGCCTCTTACACGATTTGTGTATTCAGTGTCAAGTATTCATAAAAAATTTGATTTGACTGCATGTAATTTGGCTATGCAAGTATGCAACGAACGCACAATTCGTTGAAAATATAGATAGATATTCTGCAACTATTGTTTAGTATTAATTGATAAAAAATCTAAACAGCAAGTCTTTCTCCTCCTTTCCGCTTAGAAATTAGAACGAAGGTTATTTAAAAAAAATGTTTTTTTTGAGAAAACGTCCCTATGAGTTTTACAAATGCAATTTTAAACTGTTGAAGTGATAACTTCTTATGAAAGGGTAAACCCTTCGTTACATAACGCGTTACGGCGCCAGTCTGTCTGTTATAAGTTATCACTTCTGTCAGGGCGTCCCGCGACGCATTATACATAATACTTAATTAATGACATCATCCGTCGGTCTCTTATAACCGCCGGGGCACCAGCTGTTCTTGCACCAAATGAGCTGTGCCGCGACGATGGTAAGAGACCAGACGCAATCTCCTGGGTGCTATGGAAGATGGGATGCCCCCTAGTATGGGACACAACTTGTGTCGATATTTTGGCGGCGTCCCATCTTCCAGACACAGCCGTGACAGACGGGGCTGTTGCCGCCCACCAGGAGGACCTGAAATGTCCCAAATATGTGTCCATTGGTAGCGGGTACGTATTTGTGGCTTTCGGGGTCGAGAACCTGTGGCCGTGTGGACGTGGTGAGCTCCCTAGACCTCTCAACGCGTCTAATTGCGGTCTCGCGTGACCAAAAGGCGGGCTTGCACCTAGGACAATGAATAAGCATTGCCAGTATTGGGCACGCTTCTCGCCGACAGCGATTTGGTATCAATGTTTTACTTACAAACTTTATTATGTTGTAAATATAGTTTTATTTATAGTAATATAGTTATAAATTTGCTAAAATATAATAATTATAAACTTTTGAACTTAATCTATATTTTAATACGTGAAGCAAAAACTTTGTACCCTTTTTACGAAAATTGCGCGGAGGGAGGAGTATGAAATTTCGTACACTCCTAGTTTATATGGAGAAGAAGCGACGTATGCTGATATATTTTAAATTATGCATTAAATCAATATATAAAAACCATGTACACAGTGTGTACACACACTACCATGTATTTGACACACACACACACACACACATATACCTACGCTTTTGTTTATTGTTCAAGTCAAACCAACAGTGTAGCCTTGGCGAAATCTGTGATTATAGAAGTATAATCTTTGATATTAATTATTATGGTCGAATTACGACCACAGGCGACCACTAGTTATAATTTAATACGTAGTTTAATTTATTGTTTGATGGTACGGAACCTTGAATATTTTTTGTCGGAATTATCACAACACATGGTTGGATTTTCAAGAATTTTTTTTCAGTCCGTGCTCAAGTGGCGCTCGAGCTGCGGCGCGCGAATTATTAAAAGGTAAAAAAAATATAACATGACACTTATCGGGGAGGTCGACTGTAAACGCAACATGGAGGCTTGGCCACGGACAAATGGAATTATGTTCGTTCTTATTATAGTTCATGTAGCAATAATGAGCGGATAGTTTTGTGGTTTTAGGGATTCGTTAACCGGGATTAGGGGTGGGGGTGGGATACAGGCGATAGCGATAGTACATCAAGACTAACCGTTACATATTTTTATATAGCTGAAGTACAGCTACAGGCTGACGACCTGGGCTACGTTCCTTTAGGGACTCTCAACGACCACGTTGACGACCGCGAGTTTTCTCGTTCCACTGGCTTACCGGCGTTACAATCGTAAACTCAAGTGGAACGGTTATTCGATCCACCTCTTGAAATGGGTCGTTGTGAGCGTTGTGTGATCGAAATTGATGACGTCATTAGTGACGTTTTCGCCACGACCACAACGACCGTGGTCGCCTTGTGGAACGGCTAACGGAGCATTTTGGACGTTGTGAGATACTAATGTAACGTGCTGCTGGTTGAAAACGGTTACCGCCGCCTATGGCCGTTTGCAACACCAGAGGTGCTACTAACGTGCTGCCGGACTCGAAAAAAATGTATGACACCCTTTTTGAAAAATCCATATCGTAGCGCTGTTGGAAAATCTCAGCTGGGAGCACGTTCCAAATCCCAACGGAACGCAAGAGGAACCGTTGCGTACATGAGCGAAGCGGCTCGAGGAATTGGGGGTGAACGCCCAACCGATGGCGAGCGGTGCGATAGTAGAAAGAGGACGAAGGCACCATTCTAAATAGTTCTTCGGAACAGTCCCCGTTATGCAGTCGGTACAATACGCAGAGAGACGCGAAGTCCCTCCGAAGGCCAAGCGTATCTAGACCGTCTGTGAGTATGGGCATGTTGACAATGCTCGACGGCTCGACGTTGAATACAGTCCAGGGGGTTAAGCTGGTAGGCCGTTACATGCCGATATTCTGTGAAGCGTGTGGTACCACGCCGACTAACCGGTTTTCTAAGAGCTGTAATAACTTCAGCACGGCTCTACCAAGTCAATTCATTTTTACCTACACGTAGAAAGAAAGAATAATATTATATTCAGGACAAAAGTATAAAGACAAAATCAGTTATAAAACAATATAAACTGACGACCTCTGTGCCTCTGTGGTTGAGCGTGCTAAGACTTGGCTGGCCTACCTCACGGCACCGCGGAGGCTCCGGTTTCTATTCCTGGCATGGTGAATTTCGGAAACGAATTTTGTCTGTTATTTAATATGGTATGGGTATCTAAAATCGGCCCCAGAGTAGATTGTTATATATTACCCGTAACACAAGCGTCACCGGCTTACTGTGGGTGTTTACAGTAATTGTGTTTGTATGCCAATCATTATTTATTTATTGAAACAAAGTAAGTCTTAAATTGAACCCGGTCTCAGCATAATGCCAGCCAATGTCATTTTTATTTAATTTTGACATTTTATTATTTAAAATATGTAGGAAGATATAAAATGGTCTAGTATTTTCTTAAGTTTTCGCGATATGAAGGTATTAAAATAAATCATAGTAGATTCAATGCTGAAAGCGTTGGAGTCATTATCTCAAATAACGGTGAAGTCTGAAGGTCTTCAAAGATTTCTGTATCTGGTTTGGTTTTTGACGAGTTTACGTAAAAAGTAAAACACAATTGGTAGGTAATTTAAGCTAAAGTAAAAACTAAAATAAACTAAGTTATAAAATACAAGCGATTATAGACTGTGTAACAAATCGCTGCCAGATGGGAGCGTGCCCAGAAGGCTGGCTGCATTGCCGCGTTGTATGGCGACGCTTATTTGTTGGGCGAAATATGAGCCAGCCTTCTGATCACGGGTGGCATTTGAAGAAACTCTTTGCCGATGGACCCCACATTGGTAGGTAATAAATTCATTGCACTTTATTATAATTAAAAAAATAAAGTTTAAAGACCAGTAGCAACAACACGCGGTTAACGTAAATGCATGTTATCCACCCCACAGATAAAATCTAACCAACCACAACACAAATGAATTAGTAGAAATAAAGCTAACAAAAAAACTGTTACACAATGGCTTTCCAAACGAGTTGTGGGTGAAATTTGTATTAAATGTAGCAAACATCTGTCTAAAGGGGGCCATTTTGAAACCTTCGTATAAACATAACATTTAAAATTGTTTATTTGCATTTTCAATTTAATGTTATACAAATTAAGGTGGAGAATAGCTTGAAGTTGTATTGGCTTCTAATACCTTTTCATTTAAAAGAGTTGCATTTAACGCCATTACTGTCAAATGGTCGGCCAATCATCGCAAAGGAACTCCGACCAATCAGGGTTAAGTATGCGTGTTCTGAATGTAAAATTTGGGAGAAATTAGAACAATTTGTAAAGTTTTTGTGAGCTTGTGTTGGCTAACTAATTTCTAATGTTATTTTCAAATAGAAATTTAACTACAGTAGCTTGTGTTATTTCCTTAATAAGGCGATTGAAAGGCTTTAGGATAACCCTATCTGGAAAATTTTGGTAATTTTTTATTACTATCGTCCGCTTTGGCGTCAGGGAACCGATTCCTTACTTTTTTGCTCTTCACACGGTGTTGGACATTCTTGTTATGAGAATATCCATGTCATCTTTCATGACATCAAGCTAGTACTTCTTGATTCTTTCTACCTCTTCCACTGGGATCTAACGGCGACGACGGAGGGACGGCAGGCCTAGACATTTGTTTTCCACATAGGTACTAACTAGTTGAATTCCGTAAAACGTAGCCGTACCAGTGTAGGTGATATTCTTACAATAAAATTAAGTCGAGAATTAAGATGATCAATATGTGATGCTGCTGCTAATTTGTCTCAGAAAAGTGTAACGAGTATATTAAAATACCTTTAAATGGTTCTACAAAATAACTTAAACTCATTGTATCCATTCCCATAGCTTATCAACATACCCCTGCACATTCCCTCATATAAATAAAATTCTCACACAAGTCAAAAAAGTCACATCATGCGTGATTTTCGCGAGTTACCAAGCAATGTTCACTTCCCATAAACACCTACTAAGATCTAGAATGTTCATTTCACCATGAAAAGGGACTTTTAAAAAGATTTTTATACTTTACTAAGTATTAATGAAACTGCGACAGCGGGGAATCGGCGGACGCGTTGTGCAGAAATGGCGTCATGCGGCGCGCGCGCCGCTTGTCGCCGCGTTCCAAATTCAAATTGCTTTTGACAGATGACTTGACGGATGCCGGATGTGTGACTTTTGGATCTTGAGAAGCGGACCCGTAGCGGAATCGACGGAGTGTGAATGAGCAATTTCTGGTACGTCGATGTACTAAGTGTGATTATGTGGGAATTTCATATGAGAAATAATGAAAACCCTAATTAAAGTGGCAACCCTTATGCTATTTATTTGTTTCTGACTGCCAATGCCTACTTTAAATGACTTGATCGTAATCCAGAGCAATTTAAAAAAAATATCGGTAAAGGCCTAGGCCACAAATAGGTTAGGTTAGGCCACAAATAGACACTCGTAGGGCCGATCGATTCGCTCGGCAGCCTGCTACGAGCCATGCTGCAAAGCGATGATCATTGGGTGGGTGCGCCAAACTCCTGTAAGACTGTAATGTCTCTCAAGGAGGCCGCTGAACGAGATAGGGAGAGAAATATAATTACGCCTATTCATACGCCTCCACGTGGACGCCGTCGTTTGACTGGCGTTCGGAGTCGTAGGTATGCGCATGATTTCCCTGCTTGAATAATACCGCTTCAGGGGGCCTCTAGCTATCAAGTGAGCAGAGGAGTCATCACCCTTGTAGTCGAAGTGGAAATATTCTGATTCCCGGGGCATATTCAGGCACTTTTGCGCTAGGATCGGCCTGGGAGTAACTACGTTCTAAGTCTCAGGCCTTTCCTACCGATAATATAAGAGCGGGGCACATGGGATAGTGGGGAGAGTGGTTTTAGTGGGTATTAGTCATTGGCCGTCCAATGATTCGAGTCTCCACACAAGCTGATCAATTATGTTTGGACTGCCTTTAATGCAATGCCTCCATATGCGATAACGGTCTAATCCCTTGCAAAGGACCCAGTATTGTGCGTAAATAGCATTTCCGCCGCCTTAAAAAAAAGGTCTTAGTCGTAACGTGATTATAGCATAACTTTTATCAATAGTAGTAGGTATGTGGGCATACAATCCGATGAGTCGACTGACATCCCGACTCTGATGATTTTGATTTCATAGTTTATTATAAAAGTTAAAACTGTTCGATTGCACACACTTAACCTCCAAACTGCATTTAACCTAACGGCTTTTAAAAACGTCCGACATTAAACAATCTTTCGGGAATGGTAGTTCGTCCATTGAGTTCTCGAGTGGCCAGGACCCCAATTCATGGGCCTCCGATTGTACAAGGAAATTATAAAAGAGGTTGAGCCATTGATCGCGCACAACGCAACCCACTCGAGGCTCCTTTGTCCGCTGTGCTCCGTATTCGCGTTTTTCAAGCACGCTACATTATTTTTTAATTAATCATGGGTGAAATTTCGCTTGTTTCAAAGACCGTTAATTTTTATATGATTGGAAAATCTCGGAAATACTTAACGCGCTTTGTTCTAAATAGATATCCTAAGATACATACTTATACACTAACGGTTTTATTCGAGGAGACTTAGAATAAGTTTGAACGCTTCTTTAAGAACCATAAACAAGGGTTGAAACTTACTCTAACTCTCTATGAATACGACCGATATAATTAACAAGCTTACGCTTAGATTAAGATGCCAGTAAAGTGAAGCACTTTTTATTATTCTGTGTGACAAGCTCCAATAGTTCCAATTGCCTACTTTTTAGAAATACTCTATTTACTTGCAACATTATTGTCAAAATTATTAAATGCCGCTCACGTGTACATAGATTGTTTTGTGCTTCAATTGTGAATGTACTTAATTTTGTAGGCAACTAGCTCTATAGGCATTATTAATACTATAAGGTTATACTACATACTCTAGATACCTATATGAGCTTTAAAAATGTTCTTCAATGGAATATAGTTAATATATAATTCGGCGAGGCAATGTGGCCAGTCTTTTGGGCACGTTTCCGACTGACAGTGGTCTGGTACTAGGTATTATACTTAGTTTAATTAAACTGTATACTACTAGTGTATTTTTAGTTTAATCTAATTTATTTCTAATTTAGTTTATCTTTAAATAGAATAGATATAGTTTGAATAAAACTTAAAGATTACGTCATATATAAGGCATATATGCATACACCATTTAATAAACTTTACTAACTTGACGTTCATAAGTGCTACATAAATATTGCTAGGAAAGATGTACACATACAGCGAGATGACCGATAGGTAAAACCCGCAAATACCTCGAAAAGCATTGCGAGTATATTGTTTTCTTTGTTCACCATCGCAGTCAACTACGTTTAGCAAAAGAGTCTCCTAAAAGACTTATATTCGGACTTTCAGCTTCCTAATACTGTGAACTATCGTGAAGACTGGCTTAAGGTGTGTTGGGTTTACTTTATGCTGAACCGACCTGAGTGTACTGAGATTTTCAATGCTAGCAGATTACGCATGGTAATTGTGTGTGTGTAAGTGATAATTAGCTTCCGTCCCCTAAGCCTCTACACCCGGGCGCCACATATCCCCGGTGAAAGACTATTCTGCTAATATGAATAAAATTCGAAAGTATTATCATTAACCTTCAGGCCTCAAGGAACAATTTCATTAGGTTTTATTCCGGTAATTTAGTCTCTCAGATTATCGGAAAACTTATTACTAGATCATCATCATCATCCGAGCGATAAATCCCGGTTGCGTTCGGAGCGGTCACTCCGACGCCCAGGGTCCGCTTTCCTACTCCACTTCGCGCGGTCTTCAGCTTCCCCCGTTATGAAACCATTGGTACGCATGTCATCCTTCACAACGTCAAGCCAACATTTCTTGGGTCGTTCTCCTTCGACCGGGACCTGACGGAGGCGGCAAGGCTAGACATACTACTATAAGTATACTTATTACTAGATACTCCTCTGCATATATTTGACCCCCTACACCATTCCATCTTCGGACGCTTGTCGTCCTCCAGCACAGCACTGATTTTCAGTGCCGGCCCCGCCTCATTGATTTATATTAGACCCATCACCACAGTAAATGTAATAAGACAGTAACACAGTATATGAAATGATTACTGTCGCGTATAGAAGTTCGCAACAGCAGGGACATGACATTCATTTCGGAGAATGTGCCGTTGAACTGTTCGACCTATAAGTATATACGATTCTATCTCCGGACGACAAGGCGCTCTGATCTACGCCATCGTTTCAGTGGAAAGGCCACAGTGCGAACGAAACATTCGCCTCGTCGTTCCTTCTACATACGCCATAGTTGTGGAATGTACTACCAGAGTTTGAGTTTCCCGTAAAGTACAATCCGGGTATCTTCAAGTCTCTTGTGAATAGGCATTAATATTGTCTAGGTAAGCGAGCTCCATCTTCGACCGCATCATCGTCTGATATTAGGCGTAATCGTGGTCAAACGCGAACCTAATATACTTATTTATCATAAAAAAATATATACAACTAGCTTTTGTGACAAATCCTTCAGTGCAAGCAGTTCGTCTTTGGAGTGCGCTGCCTGTGAAGATGCCAGTGTGAATATCAGACTAGCCAAGTTACTGCCTGTTTTTTAAAGGATTTTTTATTACCTATGATTAAATAGTGTAACTTATAGACTTTGTTAGCTCTTTTCTCGGTTTATAATTATTTAAGTAATTAGGTACATCTTTAATATATAAAATTCTCGTGTCACAGTTTTCGTTGCCATACTCCTCCGAAACGGCTTGACCGATTTTGATGAAATTTTTTGTGCTTATCCGGTATCTATGAGAATCGGCCAACATCTATTTTTCATCCCCCTAAATGTTAGGGGTAGTCCACCCCTAATTTTTTTTATTTATTTTTTAGACAAATTTTTTAATTTCTATTTTTTTATGATACAACATACAAAAATACATACAACCCTAAATTTTCAACCCCTATTTTTTACCGGGCAGGACGACGTCTGCCGGGACAGCTAGTTATATATATAATTCTTCTGTACGTGTGTTGACAGTGAACTCCTCCTAAACGACTGGACCGATTTGGATGTTTTTTTTTTTGTGTGTGTTCAAGTGGATTCGAGGATGGTTTAGATTCACAAATAAGCCCGGCAGATGGCACTGCAGTCAGGTTCTAAATTTTATTTCTTCAGGGCAGGACAACGTCTGCCGGGACAGCTAGTATATCTATATATATATATATAATGAAAATGGTGTTCGTTTGAGGCTCAATCACGCTTAAACCACTGATCGTATCGACATGAAACTACCACCATTCGATGCGAAATTTTTCCTAGATGGTTTATGGCTATCTATCTATCTATATATATATAAGCAAAGTTTGTTTTCTTTGTCCGAGGTAAACTCGAAATCTACTGGACCGATCAGCATGAAACCACAACCATTCGACGTGGAATTAATCGTAGATGGTTATAGGCTATATATATTTTTCAAATTCTATGAGCCCTTTGCCATGTTTTCTCGATTTGTTTGTTTATTAATTTATTTGAATAAGGCGGTACGAAGTTCGCCGAGTCAGCTAGTATATATATATAATTACTGTTTATGTACTTATATGCACTGTGTATACGTATATAATATTTACAGACAGCACCACTGCCAGTTTAAAAAATCTATTAATCCCTGTCAGGGGTTGCCTGGAAGAGATTGCTTTTTAGCCATAAGGCCGCCCGTTGTACTTACTATCTTTTGTATTTTTCTACTTCTGTTTGTTTATGCTTTGGTGTACAATAAAGGTTTACCTTACCTTACCTTAGTACAATATAAAAATTATTAGTATCATTTTATTTTACTAATGTATGTATGTTAAATCAGGTATGTATATGTTTGTTTATTATAAGATACCTAGTGTATTGTTTACAGTGAGAATAATGCAACATAGCAATGTTCTTGTCCATCCAAATGTTGTCCGGAAGAAATCGGTAAGAGCGATAACACCGCCTATTGTATTGTAAAATCTTATTTCGGTTAACTGTATGTTAAACACATAGCATATTCATTCTTTCATTCAAGGAGTTGAGGAGTAAGAGTAATTGCGTTTTTGGGTCTCTTTATCTTACTCCATAGTCTGCTCAGCGTCTAATGGCACCGTATTATGCCGTGACGGGTAGGACACGGCTTGAAGATCTATGTCTTTAAGCATCGATTTCTTTTAGTAAAAAAAAATATATAGGCCTCTTGAAATTGGTTATTATAAATATACTGAATAAGTGAAACAAAGTTTTCAGTGGTATTTTTTTTATTATTTTCATCATTTTATTACCCTCACAGATACGATGATTAACGATTCTAATGAGGTCATCAGTAATTTATAAACCAATATCTATTTAAAAAATATAATTAGTATATTGACCCTACGTGGGTTACCAACTTCCAAAAAATGTAAATTTTCATGTAATAAAATAGGTTCTAAATGAAGAATATTGCAGTACGTAAATTGTTCTTTATTTTTGGGAGAGTTCTCTAGTAATTTTAGGCATATTTAACTAAATCTTTAGGCTTAATATTTTTGATTGTTGGTAACCCTGCCTGAGTTATCGTGAACGGGGTATACCCAAAATATGGCATTACCCCTAATATCAGTCAAAAACATCATACTCTGTGGTCAATATTCAGTACATTAATCAGGAATACATATTACAAAACAAACATACAACCAAAGATTTTTAACTGTCTCAATAAATTGTTGTACAGTTGATAAAACTACACATAAACAAATTTAAATCATTACAATCTATTTATTTATTAATATAATAAAAACATATTTTTATATAATTTCCAATATGGATGATCAATTATTTTTATTAAACTTTTTTGGGGTAATTCAACTGACGCAAATATGATATTTCTTATGCAAAAACGCTGCATTCGTTCAATGTTCCGTCTACAAACTATTTATTGAAAGCTGCAAACCGTTATTTATAAAACACAAATTGCTAACAGTACCGTCACTATACATCCTCGAAGTAGCCATGTTTGTTAGATATAATATATATATATTATATCTAACAAACATGGCATATAATAAGGATATAATAAGGATCTATTCCCACGTATGTCCGATAGTGTTCCACGTAACAGACGCGATAAAGATAGGCTTTGCACGCATGCGTGCAAAACAGCTCTATTGCAGAAAAGCATAGTATGCATGGCACCAAAAATATACAATAAGATTCCACAAAATATAAAATCGTTTAATATAAATTCTTTCAAATTTTATCTAAAAAAGTTGCTTGTAAATAAATGCTATTACACTATAAATGAATACATAAATGATAAAATATAATACAACCTAACAATGAAAATCATATTTAACTACCAATTTCAAAATTATTTATATTGACTGTTATAATTATCTGACTATGGGACTGTGGACACTATTTATTTAATTTTGACGTAATTATGATATTATTATAAATAATGTAAATTGTAGGAGCTAAATCTGCACGCCAATTTGGCAAAAACATGTGTAGCTAAATATAACTATTGTAACACCTCTTGAACCATGTTTTTTGCAGTAAATAAATTTGAATTATTTACGAATATGGATGGATTTTAAATGTAATTATATAAAAGAATATTTCTAAGTTCACTCTTAACATTGCATAATATTTAGTCATTTTGTATTTTTATTAATTGAAGATCATTTTATATTAATTTGAATAAGTCATTGTAAGAGTTATGAAATCAAAATTTTAATAGGTGACTACCTATTATATTTTTTTTACTACTTGCCGTACTACTGCTAATTTATCTTACAAATAAGATAAACTTTCTATGAATGGCAAGGTAAAATAATTGATAGTAAAGAAAAAAAATACACAAGTTGACTTTTGTATTACTATTTTGATTGAAAGCAGATTTCACAGATTGACTGAACATAATAATGATGTTTCATCAACGCTCATGTATTGCGGCTGTCACGGGCGCCGCCAGGATTACTTTTATTGGAGCTGCATACGTCTAGTCACCGCAGCGGACAACGAACTACTGGCTAGCGGAACGCGGGAGCGCACATATTAATAGTTGCTCTATCTCGCTCGCACATCATCCGTCCCGCTCACACACTGCGCTGTATATTGTATTAGCAGTACGACTTGTTAATATTTGTACTTAGGTTACCGTTTCCAAAATAAGTTAGTTGAGTTCACTTCAGTTCACATCAGCACTCGACAGTGAATAGTACTCTCGGCCACCTGAAGTATCATTGAACCTCTACTTTTCGCTGCTACACTTTCATTGGACTATTAACTAATATAAAACATTGAATTATTCATGTATATTATGTAGATGAATATGATGTCAAATTAAAACGGGATGCGAGATGTGAGTTAAGCAGCCTGTGCATTTCAATGTTCACAGGAAACGAGTAGGAAGGATACTGAATTCATGGAAATTGAAAGACAGAAATGAACTGTCAATCTTCGGTGAAGATAATTATTATCACCTGGGATAATCTATAAAGGAGTTGCCAAGTTTTAAAATCTTGCGATTAATTCGGTGACGATTTATCGGATTTATTAAAAAAAAAAACTTCAGATTGGCAAATATGCCGTTTAAAATAAATAAAAATACATTTTATTAATAAATATATTGGGCAAATCATCTTAGAATCATTATGCAGAATTTGTGACTTTATAATGGTAACACTGGTGCTCAGTGCGGCCAACATTAGAATTATTTATTAGTAATCTATTTTAAAAAGAACTGTCCCAATTTGTGTATCAACTGTCGCCATCAAGAAAAAGTTTCTTAGACACAATCTTGTGTTTATCAATATAAAATAGTTTAGAATTAACCAAATCAATTATTTAATAGAATTCGTAAAATATGTTTAAGACATCTTCACAAACTATATAAAAATGCATCTTTCCAATCTAAAAAAATCGTTCAATTTAATTGAAGAATTGTTATATCGTCTCTATATCCACTGAGTAACAAAAACCTCGTTGTTCCTATTAAAAAATGCATTGTTATTATAATCTTTATAAAAATGAATGTTTGTCTGTATGTCCTTTATAGAATCGTAAACTACACATTTGATCATGTGTTGATCTTTAGCAAAGTTGTTGTGCATGAGCAAGGGAAGGTTACTGAGTCGGTTCACAATTGGACCCGGTAGGTGCCGCTGCTGTCGGCATATCGATTGAAGCTTTTCCGGGCAGGAAGACGTCTGCCGGGACAGCTAGTAATTTATATACCTTACTATTCATACATTTTCATTATGCATTACCGCTGATTAAAATTTTGCGTAGACTCCATACAAATAATGCAGTGTAAGCTGTGGTAAATTACAGGTTAGCTCGCGTCCCAAACTTGGAAGGGCGCGTATTCGTATCCTGGCCGGAAAATATTCACTACTTATGGCCGATTCCTAAATCTTAATCGTTCACTTGCCTATCGGTTAAAATTTACATAAGCTATAGAGCTTTTGATAGTATTATATAGACATGTATAGGGGTTAAAAACGAATACGGAAGTTAAGTGTTCAAGTTACTTAAATTCCACATGTACATTATTTGTTCATGTATTTTTTATATATATAAAATTATGTTGTGTGTTGTGGCTTTGTACTTTAACAAATAAATGATTTTTAAATGCTGTTAAAATGAAACGTGTAAAAATTAAACAACTTTTCATCTAGCAATCCTTGTTTACGAATAAAAACATATGAACATATTGTTCCAGCATTTGTAGTCTTCTCCTGTAGACATGTAAAACTTTTTTAAGTTTGACCCATAGATGGTATGGATAAGTAATGTCAAAATTCAATCGATAGTAAGGCTAGGGAATTAATAGTAAGATACACATAGGAACCGGCCATTAGACAGTCTTCTAACCTAATGGTGCATATTGTTAAAATTACAACATGCAAACGTTGAAAGAAAATTATATAAGCTTCACATCGAGGTAACCGATGCCAAACCTGCCAAGTCTTCCTGGACAAGCGTGACAGGTGTATTGTTTGTTCTCCTATAAATAGGAGGTTAAAAACCCAGCAGTGGGACGTTTATAGACGTGTTATCGTTATGATGTCAAATTTCTACCACTGGTAAATTAAAAGTATAGATAGACGATATAGAAAACCGGTTTTATTACATCCGTTCATCTTTAGAAGGAACATCTAGGTTTTTGTTACAGTCTGTACAAATGTAAGCTTGTCTACACTAAATATTTTCTTTATTAAATCCAATTAAATAAAAAGTATTTTCGAGATTAGTATCTACGCCAACCACCTGTGCTGCCACCTCTTTGGGGCCTCCTACCGGGCCCCTGATACCTCGGATTGCCTGAAGTCTCATTCTGACTGCTATAACCGTGATTCTGACCGCTGTAACCTTGGTTCTGACTGTTGTAACCTCGATTCTGACTACTGTACCCATCGCTCTGGTGTCCTCTTGAGCCGTAACTATTGTAGCTCTGGTTGAATCGTTCTTGATTGTAGCTTCCGCCGTGGTTTCTTTGTTGATTGTAGCCTTGCTGTTGGTAGCCTTGATTTGTTGACTGGTTGTGTGGTACGTAACCGCTGCGGTGGGGGCCGAACGATTGTGACCGGTCTGAAACAACAAACATAAATTGATTAAACTTGTACACATAATAGCTCTGTGAATGTCAACCTGCATCTAATCCCTAATAAAAATATCGTTTTACTTTAGTGGACAAACCACTCATCAATACGTCTCACTCAAATGATGGGCTTAAACTAAGAGTAGGAAGTAACCGTTTTAGTTTTTTTACATATATTAAAAAAAAGTAATTTTTAAAATACGCAATACGCTCGGGCTCCCTCTGGGATAATGTTGTAGTTATTGTTTATCAGAAAATTAAGTGATTAAACCATAATTGTTTTTAAACCAAGATTGTAGCAGCGAGATGTAATCGTACTGCTAGTACAATGTATAGCACAGTGTGTGAGCGGGACGGATGATGTGCGAGCGAGATATAGCAACTGTTAATATAAGCGCTCCCGCGTTGCGCTAGCCAGTAAGGCCGCGGGTAGGGAGGCGAAAATATTCGCCGGCTACAAACCGCCGAGCCCCCGATGGCACCGCACTGATTTAGACAATATATTTTGTGGAACGACCCCCACAGTGTTGATGGCGGATTTGAACGCAAAACATCACGCGTGGGGGTCAAGGGTCATTAACCCGACGGGCGGGAGGCTGATACAGGACGCCGAACGTATCGGCCTCACGGTGCTCGGACCGGGTGCGCCTACCCATATCCCAAACAACACACGCTACAGTGCGGATGTGTTGGACATCGTAGTACACCAAAATATAAGCTGCCCAATCCACGCAGAGGTGCTGTATGATCTAGATACGCAGCACCTCCCAGTACTTGTCACGCTAGCATTGGCGGCGGTGGCAGTGCCGCCGAGAGGGCAGCGTGCAAGAATAGATTGGGCAGCATACACTAGCAAAATGGAGGAAACTATTCCCCTAGAAGGCCTCTCCGCCCCAGAGGAGGTCGAACGAGCCACCAGGCTCATTATGGAGCGGATCGAGGCCGCTAGGGACGCCGCAACTACGATGTTCACACCGCGGAGCAGACGTCCAGAGCTCCCAGCCCGGCTCAGCCAGGACATCAGCCACAAGCGCGCACTCCGGCGCTTGTGGGCCAGAACCAGATGTCCGGTGCTCAAGGCTAGGCTGAACGCCTTAACAGCCCGGGTCTCAGAGGCCGTGAAAGCATGGCGAGGCGAGACCTGGGATAGTGTTATAGACCGGGTGTCCGAACACGCCACGGACTTGCACTCATTAAACCGAGCTCTACAAAGGACGCCAATGCCCACGTACCCACTGCTGGATGCCCAGGGTCAGAGGCGGTTTGCGCCAATGGATCGTGCTGAAATTCTCGCCGACCATTTGGAGACGCAATTCCAGCCCCATCCAGTCCCAGCAGGGGTATCGGAAGAAATACGGGAACACCACCAGTGCGTCGAGAGGGAAGTTACCGAGTTCCTGTCGCGCCCACACGAGCCGCTCGGCGGGGAGGCGTTTATCTCCCCGGCCGAAGTCCGAAAGGCGGCGCTACGTCTCCCCAGGCGGAAAGCGCCGGGTTGCGACGGGACACCTACGGAGGCCCTGAGATTCCTGCCTAGAAGAGGCTTCGCGGTGCTCGCGCGCCTTTTCAATGGAATTCTCAGGACCAGCCATTTCCCCGACGCCTGGAAGACGGGCAAGGTTGTTATGCTCCCGAAACCAGGTAAGGATCGGCGCCTACCTGCGAGTTACCGGCCGGTTACGCTGCTACCACACCTCGCCAAGCTGTTTGAGCGCTTGCTGCTGCGGCGCCTGGCTCCACACATCGAGCCACGCGCGGAGCAATTCGGATTCCGCAGCAGCCACTCGACCACGCTCCAGCTTGTGCGAGTGTTACACCATCTTGCCACATCCCTGAACGAGGGCCGAGACTCCGTCTGCGTATTCTTAGACGTCGAGAAGGCCTTCGACAGGGTGTGGCACAAAGGACTGATTTTGAAATTGATACAAACAGATACACCGCACGCAATTGTAAAATTAATTGCATCATTTTTACACGGCCGGGACTTTTATGTTTCGGTAGAGCAAACAACCACATCGCAAAAGCGTACGATTTCTGCCGGTGTTCCCCAAGGCAGCTGTCTGTCGCCAGCATTATATGGTCTGTATACAGACGACATCCCGACCCTAGAGGGCTCGTTACGACCCGGGGAATTGTATATAATGCTGGCGTTGTACGCAGACGACAGCGCCTATATCGCGACCTCTATGAATGCCGATCACGCAGCTCGCCGAATGCAGCGCATGCTCGACAAGATACCGGCGTGGCTGGACAGGTGGCGCATGGCGGTCAACGTGGGGAAGACTGCCGCGCTACTAGTCGCCCGCCGGCGCATCGTGCCGAAGCAGCTCCAGCTTCGAGGTCAGGAGATCGAGTGGCAGACCTCGGTCTAATACCTCGGGGCACACATCGACAGGTCGTTGAGCATGCGGCTCCAAGTGGAAAAGGCCGTGAATACCACACGAGCCGCCAGAGCCCTGCTCCGACCTGTCCTACAATCCAGACTGCCCCTGAGGACGAAGATCGGGGTCTAAAAGACCTATCTCCGCTCGAGGCTCACATACGCAGCTCCGGCATGGTATGCGCTGTGTTCGGCCACTAACAAGAAGCTGCTACAAACGCAGCAAAACATCACCTTGCGGATGTGCACGGACGCGGGTCGATACGTCAGAGATGACGTCATCGCTCGCGATTTGGGCGTCCCGTCGGTGGAGGACTTTGTGGCGATGTCGGCGCGTCGGATGTTCGACAGCGCCGACAACTGCCGCCATACCCACCTGAACGGGATCGCCCCGCTACATACGCGTCCACCTGACGTTAGAAGGAGAACCTGGCTATCGACCCCACGTGACCTCATTCGCCGGGATTAGGGTGATGTTAAGAGGTCGCGATTTATGCCCCTAACGCCACAGATAGGCCACCAGACGCCAATGATGGCCAACCGAAGCCCGGGAAGGCCATCGAAAGCCATGAGAGGCCAACAAACACCGCAGATGTAGCCCACGCAAAGCCGTGATGGCCATCATAGCCGCGGTTTGGCCCGCGCGAGCCGCCGACACCACGGCGGCTCCCACTCACAGCTACCGGAGGGTAGTGGCCCTCCGAGCCGCAGCCGGGGCAAAGAGCGTCAGCTCGAGGCCCCCTCACCGACACGTCACACATTATAAGTGACGTCGTCGAAGAAAAGTAACAAGCTAGCCAGTAGCAAAGGGTACATTGAATATATGCCAGTAGTGCGGTGTCAGCTGCGAGGACAAGACGTATGCCCCCATAAGATCTTGTTCTTTTGTTTGCCCCGATGTACAACCCTAAATACCTATTTGTTTCACCTTCTACCAACATTTAAAACAAATTGGACCTGGTGACACTACATCATAAACTATAACATTATCCCAGATGGTGTAGTAACATTTGGAATGCCGCATAAATCAAACGCTATTATTATTGTATCGGGTTTCGTAATGACAATATAATGTTATCTTGAAAGATAAAAACCAGTTTATCATTTGAATTGCAAGATCCCAGTTACCATCAGCTCGACGTTAGGTTCAGTCTACGCCACGGTAAGGACAATCCCAACCAGCAGTCTATTGGGGAATCAAAAAACCTGCCTTCATAAATTCGTATGCATCGCAAATAACACTTGTAGGCTTAAATTGCGTCTCAAACAGAGACGCACTGCGTAAAGTGCTTAATCGTTCGCTTTGTGCCGCTTTCATGGAATCGTATGAACGATCTTTGGTTCAATGGAAGTGGTATGGAGGGTGAGCGAAATTCTAATATGAAATTTTCACAATAACACTGTGGAACGAAGACCGCGTTCCTTTAGAAGCTTACAACGCCCAAAATGCTCCGTCAGCCATTCCACATAGCGACCACGATCGCTATGATCGTGGGCGTTGACCACAGAGCCATTATTTTTTTCTATCAAGGGCTTTAGAAAAAGGCGTTATTTTCAAATCAACCAATGAGATTTGTGTATTTCGTCGTTAATGACATCAACGCTCCATAATCCGTTCCACTAGAGTTCATGACGCCCGCATGTAAGTAGAACGGAAAAAATCGCGGTCGTGAAAGTGGTCGTTGTGAGTCTCTTGTAGAACGTAGCCAAACTCTTCGTACTTAAAAAATATTTTCTATTATTTAGTTCGAGTATTTTTGAGGCGTGTTTATTAAAAAAAAAACTTCTAATGTAATTTATTATTATTTTTGTCCTCGTGTCCTGCCAGAATCATCAGAATAAAACAGTTATTAACTATCCGTAGAATTCGAGTGCCACATTGGTGACGATGGGATCACCTCAGGAGTATACTTTTTCGAATAAAGAAAAACAATGAAAATCGGTCCACAATTGACAAATAAGCCGCGTAACATACAAAAAACCTACCTTAACCTTTTTTTTTGTTAAATTTTTGTTTTTGCATCATCTAGTAAAATCTCTACGTCTTTTGTAAAGTACGATTAAAATCGACATATTCGTCACAGACGCCATACATCAAAGTTTTCGGCCTCTCCCGATCCAGCTTTGAGGCGTCGATGGCCTCTCGTCACTTTCATACAATTTTGTATAGGCAAGTATTTATGTCACGGCTTTTTATGTAATCCCTTGTTTAAAGCTTCGCGAGGGTTCTCGGGACGTAATAAGTATTCTCGGGAATATAACATCTTTTACAGTCATATCTAAGACGAATAGAATAGATAGACCGAACCCCGAGCTCTCAAAGAGAAGCCGGCGAAGAAAGCCAACCGCGTCGCAGTGTGTTACGAGGTCTTAGTATTAAAGTAGCTGTGCTCCCGACTTCATCCGAGTGGATTTTTTTAAATTTGCGGAACCTAATTTTAAAAGAAGCCTTTTAACATCAGCTATCTGCCAGTGACAATACCGTCAAAATCGATCCAGCCGTTTCAGAGATCCGTTAGAACAAATGATTATAACTTTTGTTTGCGGAACCCTAAAAAAGTAACCTAAGTTACTTCTTTAACATCAGCTATCTACTAGGTAAAGTTCCGTCAAAATCGGTCCAGCCGTTACGTAGATTAGCTGGAACAAATGGTTTAATGTTTTTTCGCGGAAACATAATTTTAATGGTGGCCTTTTAACGGGACTTTCACTTTTCTTTTTTTTTTTATAGCTGGAGTACAGCAAACAGGCTGACGGCCCACCTGGTGGAAAGCGGTTACCGTCGCCTATGGACGTTTGCAACATCAGAGATGTCACCAACGCGCTGCCGGCCTCGAAGAAATTTTATGACACCCTTTTTGAAAAACTCCATATCGTAGCGCTGTGGGAAAACCTCGGCCGGGAGCTCATTCCAGATTCCTACGGTACGCAAGAGAAACGTTCTACAGAACCGTTGCGTACATGAGCGAAGTGGCTCAAGGAAGTGGGGGTGAACTCCCAACCGATGGCGAGCGGTGCGATGGTAGAAAGAGGACGAAGGCACCATTCTAAACAGTTCTTCGGAACACTCCCCGTTGTACAGTCGGTAGAATACGCAGAGAGAAGCAAAGTCTCTCCTAAGGCTAAGCGTATCTAAGCCGTCGTGTGAGTATGGGATCATCAACAACGCGAACGGCTCGACGTTGAATAGAGTCCAGGGGATTGAGTTGGTAGGCAGGTGCTCCAGCCCAAAGGTGTGAGCAGTACTCCATATGCGGCCTCACCTGGGCTTTATAAAGCACAAGGCGTTGCCGCGGTGAGAAGTACTGCTTGGACCGGTTTAGCACTCCCAACTTCTTAGAGGCAAGTTTTGCCTTGCCTTCAAGATGGCCCCTGAACTGTACATCGTTCGCGATGTCAACACCAAGGATCCCTATACTCTTGGAGGTGGTAAGGGGTGTTCCTTGGAACTGTAGCGCTTGCTCGAATGGAGTTTTTTTGGCAGAGAATACGCAGACCTGTGTCTTCTTGGGGTTGAAATGGACAAGGTTCTGTCTGCCCCATTCTGAAACTCTCTCTAAGGAATGCTCAACTTCAGACACAAGTCTAACCCGACTTTCCTCCACAAATGATCCAGGGACGTTTGCACGACCAGAGTACTGCGCATCGCCAGTGCTGTCATCCGCATAGCAATGAATGTTGCAAATAGACAACATATCATTGATATGCAAGATGAACAACGTTGGCGATAGCACACAACCCTGGGGCACACCAGCGTTGATGGGCTTGATACTTGGACAGCAACCGTCGACAACGACTTGAATGCTGCGCCCACCAAGAAAGCTGGATAGCCAGGTGCAAAGTCCCTCAGGTATCCCATACGATGGCAGCTTCGATAGAAGAGCCCTGTGCCAGACCCGGTCGAAGGCCTTAGCAATATCTAGGCTAACTGCCAGTGCTTCCCCTTTGCTCTCAATGGCTTCAGCCCAACGGTGGGTTAGGTAAACCAAGAGATCCCCAGCTGAGCGACCGTGGCGGAAGCCGTATTGCCGATCATTTAGCAGCTGGGAATCTTCTAGGTAACCCAGAAGCTGCGCGTTGATAATACGCTCCATCACCTTTGAGAGCAAAGAGGTTATTGCTATAGGCCTATAATTCGACGGGTCCGTACGGTCCCCTTTTTTGGGGACAGGGTGCACATGGGCAATCTTCCACGAAGCGGGGACACAACCCTTGCGGTAAGAAAGAGTGAGTGAAGTCGGGCAAGGACTGGGGACAGCTCAGCTGAACACGTCTGCAGCACAATGGCAGGAATGCCATCAGGCCCAGAAGACTTCTTGACGTCGAGGGAACGGAGAGCACATCGGACTGCTTTTTGAGTAAAGCGCACCTCCGGCATCCTAGAGTTACACTCTGGGATTGTAGGTGGAGTTTCTCCCCCGTCGTCAAGAGTCGAATTGGCCGCAAAGATTTCGCCCAGAAGATCGGCTTTATCTTTGGCGGCGTGTGCCAGACGGTCGTCCACTGTACGCAGAGTTGGAAGAGACGCCCGACAGAAGTTTCCCTCGACAGCTTTGGCGAGGGCCCAAAAAGCTCTAGTCCCAGAAGGGTAACTAGAGAGGCGCTCACCAATTCTGCCGATGTGATTGAATTTTGCTCTCGCGAGCTGTTTTTTGAGGGACCTGGAAGCGGCATTGTATCTCTTTTTCAGGTCAGAGGAACTTGGATCCTGACGAGCTCGCGCTGCAGTCCACGCTCGATAAGCCTGTTGCTTTAGCTTTACAGCCTCAGCGCAAGACTTATCGAACCATGGTTTGCTCGTACCACCGATGGGTACCGTTGAGTTTGGAATGAAAAATTCCATTCCCTGCAGCACCACATCGGCTATTGAGTCTGCGCATGCGTCAGGATCTTCTGACGAGAAACATAGCTGCCTCCATGGGTAGGATGCATAGAATTCACGCAGTCCATCCCAATCTGCTGACCGGTATCGCCACACCTTCCGTCGTCCAGCGGGACGAGTCCGATCGGGAATAGGAAGGGGCACCACCGAAGACACCAGACAATGATCAGAGGTTCCCAGTGGAGCACTGATCGAGATCTGGTAATTCTCCGGGTGTGTGGTCAGTAGAAGATCCAACAAAGAGGGCTCATGATCCACTCTATCCGGTATTCGGGTAAGCCCCGTGATCACCTGAGTGAATCCATGGGCGAGAGCAAAATCATAGGCAATAGTCCCTGGCAGATCAGTCCTCGGGGAACCCAACCACTCAGCGTGATGAGCATTAAAGTCCCCGAGTATAACTACCTCTGCTGAAGGATACTGCCCAAAAACTCTGTCGGTCACCTCATGAAGGTGTTCAAAAAAGCGAGCTGTTTCAGTCCTTGCGCATTCCCTGCCATGGGACCGGTATAAGCACGCATAGATCCGAGTGGAACCACCAAAATCTATGCGTACCCACAAGATGGAAAGGTCCCTATCTTCAAGGCCGTGGAGACGGCGACAGCAGATATCTTCCCGAACGTATACACAGACCCCGGCTTTTGACAGAAACAAGTGTTCCAGATTGTAGCCGGGGTAGTGAAGGTATGATGTGTCGACCGGAGAAGAAATCTGAGTCTCCGTCAAAAACAATAAGGCCGGCTTTGCCGTCTCGAGGTGGTGATGGACGGCATTGAGATTGGCGTGAATACCTCTTGTGTTGCAAAAGTCCACTTTAATTGTGGAGTCAACACCCGCTGTGGTAACTTTATTCCTTATTATTCGGCCTCATGAAGATAAATAAAAAAATAAAAAAGGGAAGTCTAAGGAAGTGCTAATGTGTATGCGAAGAAGAGGAGAAAATGTGAGGTATGCCATTGTCCCTCAAATGCGCAGGTTGTATGAAAAGCTGATGTGGGGCACGGAAGGGCCCCCGATCCTCCCCGGAGAACACTGCCTGGCCACATCCGGTCACCAACCGGCACGACAGTGTTCGCCAAGATTATGCGCCAGTTGGTGGGTCAGCCTCCATGGGATTGGTTAGTCCGGGTTCAGGTCCCCTACTACCTGGCGGGCGGCCAGCGGTCAACCGTTTCATCGGGTCTCCCTGACCCCCACCTCACCTCATCACGCCCACGGAAATGCAGAAGACTTAGGCACACAACGAGTTCCAGATTTTGCAGACACTGTAGCACTTCGGGAATGGGGGGACTGGAACTTGGCCTCTAATACCGGAACACTACACAAGGCAGTTATGGCGGCATCCTCCAGACCAAGGGTGGTAGCCATCCAGGCGGGCATAGCCCTACCACCTAGCTGTGGGTTGTTTAGTCGCCTCTTACGACAGGCCGCCCGGCCGCAGGAATTTGTATTCTTTCTCCGTTCCTGCACAGATATAAATTCACTGGCAGGCATCAGCCATCTGCCAGTGAAAATCCCCTTAAAATCGGTCCATCCATTTTGAAGATTAGCCCGAACATCCAGACAGAAAGACAAATAGACAGACAAACATTCTAAAAATTTCATTGCCGGTATCTCCTGGCCGAATTAGCACCCCTAATTTTTTCACATTTAATTTTGACGTGACAAACAGACACTTAAGTTTTATTTTTTTGTAGCCCGTCTGTGTTAGGTAAGCGAAGTAGTAGGGATAAAGGTGGAAGAGATTCCAATGGATTAGTTACTATTACATACTCATACAGACTTAAACCACTATATATTACACTAACTTCTGCCCGCGACTTCGTTCGCATGGAATAGTTTAAAAAACGTAACTTAAAAAAACCCCCCTCGATTTTGATACATTCTTCATTGGTGCCCCGCTCCTGTTGCTCTTAGCGTGATGGTTTATAACCTATAACCTTCCTCGATAATTGGGCTATCTAATACTGCAAAAATTTCCAAATCAGACCAGTAGTTCCTGAGATTAGCGCGTTCAAGCAAACAAACGAAGAAACTTATCAGCTTTATATATTTATAAGATAAAACTCTCTCACCGACACCACACCCTGTCAAAATATCCGCTTCTATTATGTTACGTTGCAGGGAAATTACTTTTAGTCTGTTATAAGCTGTTTAAGTAATTAAAGCTTTTTAATAAAAAAAAGCATATTACACAATACATGAGTATCTTTGTGACCCAAATACTGATACAGGAGTCTGATTTTGTGACATGAGGAATCATAATTATCATTCAGTATTATTACTATAAATTGTATATTAATCTAGACATTATTAGTTTTAAATTATATTATTTTGTAAGCTACATATGTGGCAGGATACAGCGATACCTATTTGTTATCATTATGGACATCATATTCAAACCTGTGTACACAAAATAAATTACTTTGACTTTTACTTTTGACTTTGACTTTAACTATCCCACGGGAACTCTTTAATTTTTCGGGATCAAATCGCTATCATACAAACCGGTACAAACAAACAGAGAAACAAAAAATAATAAAAAAATCTAAATTAGTTCTATTGCACTTCTTACATCCCCCTGACTCGGTTTTTAGCATTTTTTTCATTGTACAGAAATTTGACCTCTACAATTTTATTATATGTATAGATAAGTTTACGCACATAATTTTGTAAAAAATGCTTCACTTCATAATAAAACTACGTTTTTACGTTAAAAACGTAGATTGTACATTGTAGAATATCCTCAAGCTACACTTGTGTTATAGGTATTGTATACAAAGGACCACTTTGGGGCCGAACTCAGACACCCAGATCACAGTAAAAAAACGGAAAGTTCGTTAACAAAATTTACCATGCCGGGAATCGAATCCGAAGCCTCTGCGTCGTATTGAGGTCGGCGGCAAAGATTGAGCACAGAGATTGGACATAAGATGCTTTTTATACCCGAAAATAGGACACTTTCCGCGGGATACGGGTGAGAACTTTCTGCGAGCGACGCCACGGGAAAGACCCTAGTAGTATACAACAAAGCAGACGTGATACTTTGCTCGTTTGTCAAAAGTGTTATTTTCTGGAGCGTTGAGCGTCGTTAATAATTACGACGTGGCGGGTAGGCGGCGTCGAGGGCGTAACGAGTCGACGCCATTAGGCACCATTGTTCCATGGACTTGTGGCGCCCAACATGATACTTAAAATTATATCTATACTATTGTAAATTTGTCTAAGGGAACGTTGTGGAATTTATTTTTATCTTATTTAGGAGATAAGAAATATATATTATATGCACTTACGGTCTTATTCAGAGTAAATTTGAACGCTTCTTTATGGTTAAACAAGCGTTCAAATTTAATCTAACTATGAATAGGACTGTAAAGTTATATATACAACCAGTGTATAGGCCAAAAACGTGGTGTGATGGGTAGCACACGCGTCCCAAACTCAAAGGGCGCGGGTTCGATCCTGGCCGGAACGCTTGCACAACTTAGTCAGTTTTCTGATCTAATGTGCATATTGTTACCACGTGCTTACAACGGTGAAGGAATACATCGTGATGCAACCTGCACATCGAGATAACCGATGTGTCAGCAAGCGTGGCAGGTATACTGTCCTTTTCCCCTATAATGGGAGGCCCGAGCCCAGCAGTGGAGCATTTATGGGCCGATATTATTATTATTATAGACCAAAACAGTTCAGTCAGTAGGTATAATACTCTGTTATATGGGTTTTTGTGACATAATACAGTATTTTTAGCAAATGATATATTATGTAGGTGCACTAAATTTATTAATGTTTATTCACAAACTCCAATTTTATATAAAATCGAATCGGTAACGCTTTACGGTCTTATTCATATTGAGTTAGAGTAAGTTCGAAGACTTGTTTAAGAACCATAAAGAAGCCTTCAAATTTACTTTTAACTCAATGTGTAAGAGCGTTAGGGTTATTACTAACAGATCAGTAATCGACCTGTTAAAAGTAAAATAAACGATTGGACAGAGTATGATAAGTCAGATTCGTTCTAAATTCAAATATTTTCAAATAAGATACGAAATTTAAACCGCAAACCTGGAAAGAGCTTTCTTACTACCGCCAAAATGTAAATAAAAACGTGAAAGGCACAATCATTAGCAATACATAGGTGTCTGCCATGAGACTGAGCCCTCTTCTCTCACCATAATTTTGGCGCCCGGCGTCGCTACGCTTTTCAGGACTGTGTCGCGACACCCTGCCTCCCCTTAGATGGCTATTATGTATTCACCTTTACATATCTACCTTCGTTTTTTCCAACTGCGCGACTGAATGAGGATTTTTGGTCTTTAAACGGTGCTTTGACGTGTTGAAGGTGTTTTTGGCAGGTATCGAGAATGGAACGGTGTAATTAAAAGGTGGCGTTAATGCTGCTGAAGTATATGATTATAGTAAACTGATAGCCTCTTTGTTATGTAATTTTAAAGTCTAGGATTGTGACACGGTCATCTAAGAGTTACTTTTTAGCACTTAATCCTCCCATTTTTTAAGTATTACCAAGAGATTTTTTCGGTCTTATATGATGTACGTCATCAAGTCAAACAGAAAACGTTGTTTTCTTTGCGAGATATATATATCCAAACCAATAGATACGTTTATACAAGGCAACTATCGCAACCGCGTAAAAAAACTGTTTCTTAGTGTGATATGCATATTATTATTATAATTAGTACTACCTGCTAATTGCGAAGGAAACATCGTGATCATCGTTCGCGGTATAAATTATGAAACGTACTGGGGCCGTGTTGGGCGCCAACGAGTTCCTAACAATGGCGACTAATGGCATCGCCTCGTTACGCACTTGAGAAGACCCCACCCCGCTTCCACAGTGACTTTTGATTGTTACCAACGTGTTGTTTAACGCTTAAGATCAAAATTCAGTTTGAAAAACACTTTAAAGGTAGAATCCTAATATTAATAGTTATAAGTAAGATACAAACGTTTACGAACTATACGCGATGGCCAACCTGAATCAAAGTGCCCAAGGCAAAGCGCGTTGTTAGCCTTTTGGATGGAAGAAGAGATAATAGGATAGAAGGATCAGACAAGAAGATTGGTGGGATAAGGGGAAAGGGAAGTGGGCCATCGGAACTCTCAATCATCGTTGAGGCACGATTTGCCCAAGGCTAGTGGTTTCACGGGGATATTCTATAACAGCGTAGTATCGCACCGATCAACCTGACGCTAAGAGTTGTAATAGAGATAATGATTCAAGCACGAGTCTACTACATCGAAGCCTGCATCTAGGTATCCGATTTTTGAAACTCTGCAATCCACTTTGCTCAAGCATAACGTCCGTTGTTGTATACGGAGGCTTGAACCCAGCAGCAAGACGTTAAATAATAACAGTCCATAAACGTCCCACTGCTGGGTTCGGGCCTCCCACTGTAGGGGAACAGACAGTATACCCGCCACGCTTGTCCAAGGTAGCTTGGCAGGTTGGACACATCGGTTATCTCGATGTGCTGGTTACATCACGTTGTTTTCCTACACCGTTATTAGCACGTGGTAAATGTAACAATATGCACATTAGGTCAGAAAACTGCCTAAGTGGTGCATGCGTTCCAGCCAGGAACCTTTATTTGTTTTTTTCTTCTTTGAAGGTTACGTTACGGCCTGGCACTCACGGAAGACCAGCGTTGTTTGTTATCAAATAGCGTTTGTTAAATTAGGACCGGTTTATAGTTTAAAAAAATCGTCGGGCACACACACGTACTATATGCCCAGGCTAAGCAAGTTACGCTTGTGGTGGGTACAACAGAGCACTCGGGGGTCGATCCGAGACACCCAGACCATAGATAAATAACAGAAAGTTCGTTTCCGAAATTTACCATGCCAAGAATCGAACCCGGAGTATCTGTGTTCCAGCGAGTTCGGCCGCATAAGACTTAATCCGCTCAACCAAAGAGGCGGTCAAGTAAGTTAACCTTTGACCTTTGTTAAACTATTTATGTATAATTTCCATTTTAAGTAACTCTAAATAAACATTATTTTGAATGAATGAATGAATGAAAACTCTTTATTGTTCACCATAACTTAAACCTAGACATTTAATATACCTAAACACATTTCCATTAGAACAATGGGCGGCCTTATCGCTTATAGCGATCTCTTCCAGGCAACCTGATGTCCAAGGAAACATTACAAGAAAAATTAAATAATATTTGGTGGAAAAAAAAAATGTACAAGCTGACAAAGTAAACGCACACCTGGATTTAATAAACCTTTCCAACATTTGGGCTTTTTTTGTTTATTTGTGTTTAAAATTTGAAATTAGACAATAGCCTATTGTTATTGTACGTGTTTATGGCCACAGGTGTGCAGGATATTTTCCTGGAAAACATTAGTCCACGCGGTCTATTGTTGTATTGTACAGTTTAGTATAAAACGATGCCCATACCGCGGGGGGGGGGGGGGGGGGGGGGCAGTCAAGCGACGATTACGATACGAGAAAGACGTGTGTAGTACATTTGATAAGCGATATAGTGACGAACTTTGCGCGTATTATTGGATCGTGCAATTTGTACTGGTTGTGACCAGCTATATTTGTTATACGTGTTTGTATAGTTCTAATAAATTCTATAGTAATTCCAACTACATTTTAATTTGAGTCCTGTAGCTCGTAACAATAATAAACTAATATAGATATACATACATATAATTAAATAGATTATCTCTATACATATAATAAAACTGTAGAGGTCGAATTTCTGTACAATGAAAAAAAATTGCTAAAAACCGAGTCGGGGGATGTAATAAGTGAAATAGAAACAAATAATTTTTTTCAAATTTTCAGTTTCTCTGTTTGTACCGGCTAATCTCCGAAACCACTGGACCAATTTAAATAAAATTTTGTATGGTGGTAGCTTATATTCCTGGTCAACATATAGGATACTTTTGATCCCGAAAAAATAAAGAGTTCCCGTGGGATAGGGAGGGTAAGGAAGCTAATATAGGTTTTCAAATCTCTGAGACACGTTATGAGTACCGAGCTACTGAATAAAATATACATTGCACTAGCCCAATCTGTAAAGCAAAACATAAAAATTACTATATTTTGAAAATTACTAAGCACCGACTTCAAGATGTTTTAGATAATATATATTAATAATAATAGCTTTAGAAATAAGTTATTTTATACATTTTAGTTTTTTAGTTTTTGAAGTCGGTTTTTATAAACGAAGTTTTTAAATTTTATGTCAATTGAATTATTGTTACCAGCAGAATTGTTGGGTTAGTTTTTTAACTCATCGAGAGTTTTTGAACCATAATATGGATACTTCGTCCGAACAAGCGGCTCAAATTGTAGCATTGGTGCGGGAGGGCTTGGATCAACGAACGATTGGTAGAAATTTAAATTTAACCCACTCTACGGTTTCTAGAATATACAGAAGGTTTGTGGAGACAGGTTCTTACAGAAGGAGTCGTGGTACAGGCAGGACTCGAGCAACCACCGGTCGTGATGACCGATTTATTGTTACAACTTTCCTGCGAAATCGTTTCCTCACGTCTGTTAACATCAAAACAGAGCTTAATGAAGTGCGTGAAGTAAACTTGAGTGCACGAACAATAAGAAGAAGGTTAAAGGAAGCGGATATCACCCCTTTTACACCAGCAAATGGTCCAAAGTTGTCTGTAGCTCACAGATAAGCTCTCTTAAGATTTGCGCGTGATCACCTGAATTGGACAGAAAAGCAATGGACCTCCGTATTGTTCACGGACGAGTGTAGGACATGTTTATATGGTGCAGATGGTCGCAGAAGAGTCTATCGTCGACGTGGGGAGCGATATGCTCAAAGTTGCATTGAGGAGCGTGTTCCTTTTGGAGGCGGTTCGTGTATGGTCTGGGGTGGCATATCGATGAACGGGCGAACAGAACTTGTGTTCATAGACATGGTCCGTCAAAACGGTAATAGAGGGGGGGTTTGACTGCACATCGCTTTAATGCTGGATAATGCCCGGCCGCACGCTGCTGCACAAGTTCGACAATATTGCGAAGAGGTTGGGATACGTACAATGAATTGGCCAGGACGCAGCCCGGATCTTAATCCCATTGAGCATGTTTGGGACAATTTAAAAAGAGCTGTATATGAGAGAAGCCCACGACAGCGGCAGCACTAAGAATAGCACTTTCAGAAGAATGGGACAATATTCCGCAAGATCTTTTAATAACCCTAATAAAATCTATGCGGAACCGATTGGAATCCGTAATAAGGGCACGTGGAGGTAATACACCTTATTAAAACATAAATAAGCCCTTGCATAAAGTTTGTGTCTATTGTTAAAACCAATTTTTTAATTAAACCAATTTTCCTTAAATTTCTGTTTTTTCTTCAAAAAAAGTCTTAAGGTCCTTTCCAGTACACAAACTTAAACTTAAGGATATGACCCTACGCTGTTTTAAAGTTCACGAACCAATCTAGAGGTTTCAATTTAAATCTGTATAGAAAGTTTGCATACTTGGTTAAAATATTTATTTCAAAGTCGTCTATTACTTTGATGCAGTTTATGAGTCCGTCAGTGTATATTGTATATCTGTGTGTGTGGGGGGGGGGGGGGTGCAGCTAAGTCATACTTTATAGACCTAGAACGGGCACAAAGATCCTTGCTTAAAGTTATGCTCTGTAAGCCTTATAGATTTTCTACTGAATCCCTGTATGCAATATCTAAGCTTCTCTCCGTCAGGAAAATCTATATCTTACACATGACACTTAGATACCACAAAGGGTTTTTCGACCGTGCAAAACTTAGGAAAAGACGGTATGACATAGTTGCCCCTACATATTCCGCACGCTCAGTCTTTGCTAGTCGGCAATATGTAACTCGAGCCCCCCGTGTTTATAATAAAATAAATCGCATTCTTAACATTTACCCCTTGCGACTATATGAGTGTAAGAAAAATCTGACTGAATGGCTCCTTACCCTTAATTATGATGAAGTGGAAGACAGACATCTTGCTTATATTAGCTTGAATCTGATACATGCTTAATGTAGTAGTAATTAGTAGGGTTTTGTATTCCATTTAAACTACCACACACACACACACACACACACACACACGCACACACACACACGCGCGCATACACACGCGCGCGCGCGCGCACACACACACACACACACACACACACACACACACACACACACACACGCACGCACACACACACACACACACACACACACACACACACACACACACACTAATAGTCTTAAAAATTAATGTAACATAGGAAGAGCGAGGTTTCCCAACACAAGTGTCATTTGATTACTTTCTGGGAAGCCCCGGCGACTTACATGTATGGACTTTTTGAAATAAATACATTTTTATTTTATTTTAGTTAGAAAAACTTTCTACGCGGATGAAGTCGCGGGCAGAAATTAGTAATAATATAAATTACATGTACTTACATGCGAACAATAATACAATTCCATTGACTGCTACAAATTTTATTTAATAGACAAGTAATTGGATAAACCTTTCCCCGTTTCAAATTAATTACGCAACATTGGTTTCCATGACCTCATGTATCCAATGTCGGTTCATTTCCTCTTGTTAATTCTATCGCAGGTATCTCTATAAAATTGCAATGTCCCGGTGAGTGGGGGTGGGGGGTAAGGTGGGGTCCTGACTGCGGCCCTTGAGCACGCGCGTCCCCGACGCGGCCTCTAATTACTGCACGGTGGCCGCCTACAAGTGGCGAGCGTTGTCATGTTGTCAGGATCTTACGTTGCCTTTCATTTTTTACGTGTTAATTATGACGGCAACATGATACGGATTTCTTACAGATGACAATACGTTTTAACGGTTTCAAGCGCGATATTTTATTTGATTAGGATCTCATAGAGTAAATAACAACCATAAGCAAAAATTAAAATTAATTTATTGAAATGAACAAGTTGGAGGTAGGCTAAATAAAAACTTTAACTTACTCACATTTGACACCTTTGTCTTCCGTGATCATGTCTAATGAAAAGTAGCCGAAACGTAGGAATATAAAATACCGATTACAATTTTTAATCTACATAGGAAATAATGTCGCGAATCAATTAAAGTTAATCAAATGTACCCACCCTAGCATAAAACAATAAGGTTCTGAGACATTTCTACAGGTAGATACCTTGTATTTACTGCCTACTAGGATATTGGCGACTTCAGAGGGATTGACAATGAGTTATGTTCTATCTATCCGTTAATTTGCCTTACTGCCGGATAAAATCAGATATAAATTCCATAGAAGTAATTTTTATGACCAGTTGCAAGCACGGTATAAATCGAGTGCCTCTCATGGGCTTGTTTAAACAGCACACTATAATTTAAAATATTTCTTTTCTAATAATAGCTTGAATTTATGATAGTTTGGTCTCTTTTCTCACGTACTGTTTAAAGTTATATAAGTTTAATGTTGCCGATTTCAGCGTATGTTGATGCATAAAGAGTCTACACAAATATCGATGGCTTCATAACAAATGGGCGTACAGACAAAAGTGCAGTTCTACACAAGGGACAAAATTGTGAACAAAACTAAAGTTGATTGTACAAGACTGAAATTTGGAATACACTTCTTTTTAGATACAACTTGCATACTGCTAAGACTTTCTAAACAGTCACTTGGCTGTAACAGCTCTCAGAATGGTTAATTAACCGGTGCTTTTACTTCCTTGCAGAATATTTTAATTTTGATAAACAATAAAATGTAATGAATTCATTGTAGACAAATAATTAAACCATAATTTATAATTGTATAATTATTATTATTTTTATAGACATTTGTTTTTTTTTAATTGACTAGTTAACTAATGTTAGATTTGTATAAGTATTTTTATTAATGTTATATATTTCTTTTTTGATAATTTTGTGACAAATAACAGAAAAAATTAATGACAAGATAATATAAAGGCCAACATATTTATAATGGCCTGGCAACATTATAAACTGGCTGTATTGCACGTTAGAAAGGACAAACTGTCGTACCAACAAAGAACACAACATCTCCTTTAAATTATATGTATGTGACAGTTTATGCAATAAATGATATTCTATTCTATTCTAACATTTATAGTTTTTAGTAAACAACAAAGAAATGGGATTTTGGCATATAAGCCTATATGTTATGAAGCCCTCTCTATATATAAAAAACATCATTACCTATGATGAGAAGTTTATATTGCGTGAAAATATAAATGACAAAAACATCAATTTTTCAGGTCGGTTAAAACCTCTCGAACCGGCAATCAACACAACACCAAGTACAGTGTACAACGTCAATCGCGAAATCAAATAAGCGTGGTTCAATTAAAAAATACCCCACTGTTTGTGTGGGAAGAGAGGGGAGGGAGCGGGGAAGGCAGGGGGGGGGGAGTAATTGGGACACGTGCCGCGTCGACGTACCCACGTTTCGTTGACAACGAACGAAAAGCACGAAAATTCTTACAAGTGCAGGAAAACCCCCCATTCCGTTCATACGATTTTATAGTAAGTACGTATGCATAAATACATATTATCACGCCTGTTTCCTATGGGGGTAGGCAGAGACTACAGATCTCCACTTGTGACGATCCTGGCAAACGACTTTCGCTTTATCTACTTTCATTATCCTCTTCATACATGCACGTTTATTTGAGATGCTTTATACCTGAATATACAAGTCGCGAAAACTTAATAAAATATTATTCTGTATAGTTGTCTATGAAAAAATACATTAACAACAATTAGCCAAGCATTTAATAGTAATAATGGAACGATAAAAACACAAATTACGAGCCAATAGGTGCCGCCAAACGCGTTCCATTGTTGTTCTAAAATTGTAAAAATTCAAATTGGCCTATCCCGGATCCCCCTGACGTGGCATTGACGTTTAATAGCGCGCGAAAGCAAACAGGAAGTGAGCGCCTCCGGGCATGGTTGCGCGCTAGTGTCGCCAACATAACGAAAATAATAATTATCGAGGGTTGACAACAATAGGTGGTGATTTCTTTAGGGTTCCGTTGGTATTATACACAGAGCTTTGGAATCAAAATTATATTACATTTGCGGACACATCGCTGATTGCGTTTTTATGTTAATTTTTCTTATTGGTTTAATTGTTCGTTGAATAAAGAAAAATTTAAATAAAGGTAAAAAAAATACAGGACGAATTCAGAACCTCGCCCTTCTTTGAGGCGGTTAAAAAATAGATCTCGTAAAATACGAGAATTTAGAGGTAATATTACAGACAAAGGAACTGCCTAAAGTGTATGAAATCCTAACAGACTTATCTAATAAGTTTTCGAGAAGAAACCCCTTGCCTTAGTTTGAGGTTTGACATTCCTTAACAGGAATCGATCCTTGCAAGCCTTACTACACTATGGATTGGTGCAATAGTACAGGTGTAATTTTTACGTATAAATATAATATAAAGCCACCGGACTTTTTCCTGACTAGTGTAATTGATTTTTCACAAATCTATTGGTGCCACTTTAGTTTTTGTCAAAATCGGCCTCGAGATTCGTTTGAGTAATTTTCGCTATTTCGAATCGAAATTGGGGGGGGGGGGGGGTCCCATTTGACAAATTAACCTGTATATAGAATCAAATTTCTCTAAAACGTTCGTAATTTTATTAAGAAATTTTTTTATTGCACGAGTTCAGCAGACGGTCCAACTGATGGAAAGCGGTTACCAAGTAACACCGAGGGTGTTGTTACTAATGTGCTGGAGCTCTGTAGAGGAAGACTGGAACCTGGCCACTAATATGCCGGTTGTCATAGCGGCATAGTTTAGACAAGTGATGCTAGCCATCCAGTCAGGCAAATACTCTACCACTTGGCTGTGGGATGTTTTGTTGTGACGACAGACCACCGGGCATTAGGCTTGCACGGATTTGTGGAGTGCAAATTTGTCGTATTATGTCCAATAATGTCTTCAAAATGTGGTGATGTGCAAGTCATCCAGCGAACTTCATTTAGATAATCCGTTAATGTATACGGAACCGTCTTACATTTCTCAAACAATCACGCACTGCGCAATTATTTTTTTTAAATAACGGGTCGATCGGGCTCAAGTGGCATCAGCCGCCGCGCCGAGATTACGGGCAACATTGTCGGAAGTATTTTACTTCTTTTTTTACACTAGCAACCTTTTTAACCCAGGTGGCTGAGTTGCGTTAATGCGTATTTTGTATTTTTTTCTGGATGATACGATAAAGTTGTACGCATTATCTGTTGGGTTTGAGGAAATGTGTATTTAAGAATGAAATTAGGGTGTTTTTTTTTGTATCTCAATGGATTTTTAAGCATCTTTATATAAGAGTTGATATTCGTCTTGAAAGGGATGATCTGAAGAACAATGTTAGATCTCATGTTGGTGACGCTTTGCGTTGTATCTTTTTTTATTGCGAATTTGGTGAACAAGGCCCCATTTCTGTAATATCGTCACAGTACTCAACCATTGGCGTTATATTGGCTACTTTTGAATGAAAAACGATCATAATTACATAATAAAACTACGTTTTAACAGTTTTAAGCGTGGTAATTTATTTGATTTGTATTATTCCGACGTTTCGGACACTTTAGTGGCCGTGACCACGGAAGACAAAGATGTCAAGTGTCAACGAGTATTGTTAAAGTTTTATTTAGCCTATCGCCAACTCGTTCGTTTTAATTTTGTTTATGGCTACTATTAACTCTTTGGGAGCCTAATCTACATTACCACAGCTTCGCAACATGTTATGGCTTGAAGAGAAGAAGCGGCGCAAGAAAGCAACTTCTTCAGCAACCATGCTTAACACTAATAATTTTATATACTATTAAAATGGGTGGAAGGAAAAATTAAAGAAACTATCAGTCAGTAGTATCAGAATATTTAATCATTATGACGTCAATGGTCAAGTATGCCGATGATCTTGTAATAGCAGAATAGGAGACCACGCGGACCACCCAGCGAATGGCCACTTTCCCGTTCCCCTATAGTAGGAGGCCCAAGCCCAGCAGTAGGCTGTTATTTTTTTATGCGATTATATAATAATACAAAACTAGCTAGACCAAACATGAATCAGCCATACAAGTGACATGAAATTTACAACCTGCCTTTCCCCGCACGCATAGTCGGCTAAGCCGCCCCTAATATTGAACTAATAGTCATCAAACGTCGGTTTATAACTTATTAATTCCTCCCCCCTCGCTCGTGCACGTCGGCGGGCGTGCGTTTTGCGATTATTTTTGTTGTTTAATTGAGTCACGTGACTTCCCAGTTCGATGGGGTGGGGGTCGGATGGGCCGCGGTTGCCGTGGGACACGGTGCATTGAGATTTTGAAAAAAATTATAACAAGTATCAGGTATTGTTTCAGGGCTTAAACATGTTATCAATTCAATTTAAAAATATAGATACAGTGTAAACTCCATGTAACGACACTCGATTTAACGACAAACTTCTTTTAAGCGTCGAAATCACTCGGCTTTGGTTGGTTTAGATCCTCTGCCATACAGTGATACACTCTATATAGCATTACACGCACTCTCAATAACGACATCAATTTAGTAAGTAATAATTAGTACCTTTTAAGTTGCGCTTTTAAGCTGTGTACGTTCTTCTAGTCCGTAAACTGGACTGTCAGGATCATGGATACCGAAATTTTTAAGTACTTCCATTAGCAAAAAGATGCTTCAATATCGCAAGATATGAATAAAATAAGTAAAAAAATACAAAAAAATTACTGGTGTCGCCAAAGACATCAGATAAAAATACCAGACTTCTCACCATTTAACGACAACTCTCCATAACGCCATAAAATGCACAGTCCCTTCAGCGTCGTTATATAGAGTTTACACCGTAATATCCGAATATTTTGAAAGAAAGAAAGAAAGATTTTATTTGAAGAAATAGCGTACGTAATTACATTCCTTATACATTATTTATTATACACGAGCATATTTTGAGAACAAATTCTCAAAATACGCCGCATTTCCAGCGAACAAGGTTTGCACTCAGCATATTGCTGTGCCGAAATTACATCCGTCACAACGTTGATTCTCAGTGCAAACCTTCCTTTTGGCGTAAGACCAAAACGACCCAATTTTGTTAAACTAATTCTTCTTGTGTAATGTTTAATTAGTAAATCAAATAAAGCAATTTAAATAAAACCAACAATAAAATACTTTGTTTCTTTAAAATGAGAATAAATAGATAACCATACAATTACTTAAATTTATTGGCACCTATTCGAATCATCTTAGCGAATACAGTTCGATTCGATTTTATAAAAAGATACTGGTGACAAAACCCCATTTATATAATAAAGATTAAAAACAAAGATACTGTCATACCGATACTTAAGTAACGTTTATAATTGTAACGTTAAATATAACGTTAACAATCATATGTTTATGTTATAGTTACCGGTATTTTTTACGTAACTGGAACAATCAACAACCACAGCTCAAAACCAATTGTACTATTACATAAAAATTAATAGCGTGGATAAATAGCGAGCGCGCACGTAGCGTCAAAATCCTGTTTGATGATTTTTGCAACTGGACGAAAGCGACGATGTTAACAAAACATAGTTATAACGGTAAAATTAGCACTAATGTTGTGTTTATTTAACGATAGACCTAGACCATGTTCTAGAAATAACGTTTAGGGTATGAGGATACCAGTAGGGCCAAGAGACATTGTCCTGTCCTAAAAAAAATTCCCAAATGCAGCACCACCTGCCAAGTCTAATTGTGAATCTAAATTATCCCGGGATCCACTTGAATACTCACAAGAATTTCATCAAAATAGGTCCAACCGTTTAAGAATGAGTTCAGTGACATACACACGAACAGAAGATTTTTATATATAAAGAGGATATATTTTTTCCGGTACCATATATTTTACCAGTATTTCAAAGACCTGATTTTTTTTAATTGTCCGAGTACACCAGACAAGCTGACGGCTCATCTGATGGAAAGTGGTTCTTCGCCCAAAGTTCGACCTGGCCACTAATGCCGGAACACATGGTCGTTATGGCAGCATACCCTTGACCAGACAGATCAGACCAGGTTGCCATCCAGACAGACAAATGTCCGTCTCTTACGACAGGTCACTCGGTTACTAAAATTAATGTTCATTCTCTATTCCTGTATGAATAGAGAGGTTACAATATAAAAAAAATATTATTCTAGCACTTACTCCTTTGTTGGTAATGATTCTGTTCCTGTTGCGGAGGGGGCACAGTCGAATAAGTCCTGGTCTGCGGCAATTGGTGTCCCAGCATCCTGTGGCCTGCCATCTCCAGGGTGGCTATGGTGTTCGACCGTACCATACCTAGTTAGGATAGGTAATTCATATAAAATATCTATAGTCAGCCTCGAGGACAGATCGTGGTTTGTTAGGATCCTAGGCTGAGTGTCTGGGGCCCGACCACCTTCAGCTCTTAGGCCAAAGATATGTAAAAAGCTGAGATATGGCTTAAAATAGCAGCGTTTTATGTTTGTATTAAAAAAGGGAACAAGTCAAAATTCTATCTGGAAGACGAGAAATCTTAAAAATAAGGTTTCTTCCCTTTTTTAACTTTCCGGCATTCGGCCACTTTCATAAATATTCGCTGACTTCTTTAACTATCCGACATTCCGACAGTTACGTGTTACAGGACTCGAATAAAAATAAATGCCGTTGGAATTACTATAGAGTTTATTAGAACTGCACAAACACGTATAAAACAGGTACAAATAAAACTGGATACAACCAGTTCACACTGCACGAATCGATGCAATTCAACACGCGCAAAGTCCGTCACTATATCACTAATCGAAAGTACTACACAGGTCTTGCTAGTATCGCAATCGTCGCTTGACTGCCCCACCCCTCCGTTCGGACATTGTTTTATACTAAGCTGTATAATACCGACAAATGGGCCGCGTTCACCGAGTTAATCCGCACATCTGGCAAGCTTCGACGCAATGCAATAAAAACAAGGATTCATTAGTTCGACACTAATGACAGTCATAAAATAAGTACGAGAACAATAGAATGTTTTTAAACATGAAGCAAACAAAAGAACTCCGAATGCAGGAAAGGTAATAAACTGCGTTTTACGACAGCCACCTGGCTGTACAGTCGGTACGTAACAATACATACATAGGTTCATCCAGGGCAAGTTAAACAAACAAACATTCGTTTCATGTCTAGTGCCATCTATGTCGCAAGACACATTTATTTACTGAGCGATTGTAATTGACCTCGGTACACATTTCCACGTTATAACTTACCAATGAAGGGCCTGTAATTTCTGCTCTGCTCGTGGCTGAGGTTGCCGGGCTTCAGCACCCTGGGCGGTTCCTGGGCGTTTTTCAGCCTCCTCGCCGGGAATATGAAGTCCTGGGGATACTGAGGGTCCTGGAAGCGGACGCACAGAACCTTGTTGTCCAGAACCGGTTGGAGACCGATAACCGGGGACGCTAGTTGCCTAATAACAATACATAGAAAGATTCCATTCCATAGTCAATTGCAAGAAGAAAGAAATTTATTCATTTCCAAATACATAAGAGAAAGAAATTTAAAGAAAACATATACAGAACATAGCTGCCACTCAGTATGTTGCTGTGCGGAAACGTAGTCCGACACAGCACTAAATTTTCAGTGTCCACGTCCTAAATCACATTTATATGAGACCCTTTGTAAAAAATAAGAAAATTTATTATAATTACAAAATATGTAACTATGGAATGAATTTAATATAAAAGAAAAATAGAATAATGCTTAATAAAATAGCTTAAAAATAATAACAATTTATTATTAAATATATTAAATGGCATTACGTCAGAAGTAGCTACCTGCAGCCCACCTTTCTACACCCATGTTGCCCCTGGTTCTATGGCATTTTTTGGGGCCCATGCAGGGAGTGGCGAGTCGCCTACTGCCCATTTTTCCATGTTCCCCGAACATTGCGACTGTCAGACGCCATATTCCACATAACCCCCGATCTGTGACCCCTAGTACCACTAACTGTTCACCCCAATAGTCCTGTACCTTTTTTCTCATTTCCAATAATATTAGTCCTACACTGGCCGGGACTTGTCCTTGGGTGCATTATTATATGGTGTAGACAGCGACAGTCGCCGGTCAGTGTCACGCCACATTTACATTAAATTTGTCAAGGGGCCTCTACGTGTTGGCCTTCTATACAATATACAATTTATTAAAGATATTAAGAAGTCTTAATACTTAACAATAAAATTAATGTTACCATTGCATGGCTACAAAATAAACAAATATAAAGATTTCTTAATATTGTGAATAAATTAATAGGATGGCAATCATTTTAGATGCTAACAGTATTTGTAGTTCACTCCACTATATTGATTGATTTTGCAAAATTAAATTGCGTTTTGGTGTAGTTAATTCTGCAGTTGTATGCAGACAGGACGAGCAGAAACTCCAGTGAACTCGACCATAGAGGTAGATTCAAATATTCTTGTTGGAAAATAATCAATTTCCTTACCCGCCAATACAAACGTTGTCTGCACTCAGCATGATGTCTCCCCTCACTCCCTCGGATCTGAACAAAGCAAAACCCATCACCATCAGATATTGAAACTGAACAACATCATCATGGTTTTCCAAGATCTGAGCTACTTTGCCTCAAGCAGAGATGACTAGGATATATACTACTTCCAAGCGTTCATTTTACTTATGACGTTTGCACGTCTATCAAGATACATATTTCTTGACAGTGAAGCCTACATGAAACAAATGACAATTGTCGTACTTTATTGTTGTGGGCGACGTAATAGTGATATTCTGTGAGTCATGTAACGCACAGATTATTGAACCACCGATACTATCATATACATAAATCGAAAGTAGTTGATTTGAAAATTAAATATGTTTTACTTTAAAAAAACCCTCTAAAACTACATTTTAACGGTTTTGAATGAATGAATGAATGGTTTTAAGTGCGGTCATTATTTGATTTTTTTTATTCCGACGTTTCGGCCACTTTTCAGTAGGAAGATGTCAAAGCGTCAATGAGTATTGTTAAAGTTTTATTGAGTATTGTTAAAATAAACAAGTTGGCTGTAGAGCCAACTTGTTTATATTAATTATCTAGTTTTAATTTTTGGTTATTATTTACTCTATGGGAGCCTAATCTAATTTACCACCGCTTCGCAACATGTTGTGGCTTGAAGAGAAGAAGTGGCGCCAGAAACTCTTCAGCAAACATTCCTATCTCTAATAATTTTATATAATATTTAAAAAAAATATATAAAAAAATGGGTAATAAAGAATAAGAAAAAACATGCTTAAAATCTTATACTAATATATTAAGATGAAGAGTTTGTTTGTGTGTACTGGTCTGGTTTGAAAAATTCTTTCAGTGTTATATAGCCCATTTATCGAGGAAGGCTAAGCTATATATCATCACTCTAAGACCAATAGGAGCGGAGCACCAATGAAGAATGATTCAAAATAGGGGTGTTTTTTATATACTTCTTTTTTCAACTATTCCACGCGAAGTCACGGGCAGATTTTGTAACAAATCGAGTCGGTAACGCATTAGGATATTATTAATTGATCTGTCATCGAGCTGTCAAAAGTATAATAGTTTACCTGTAAGGATATCTTTGCTCCTTGTCTATGAGCGCTCGCAGCTTGTGCCCGGCCTCCTGGTACAGCCCCAGCAGGAGCTCGTAGCTCTTGTTCCCAGTCGACACGTAGAAACGGTCGCGACCGCGAATGTTGCGTTGTACTGAACAAAATAATATATATACTTAACCCGCAGGGGGACTTTGTGGCGAAGTCTTAGGTGAGTAGCGACACTTTGTCACACTCCGGAGGCCAAGGCAACGCCCCCCCCCCCCCCCGCCCTCCGTGCTTGACTTAGCCAGCCGGCGCGGAGTGGAGATCGCTAGAGCTAAGACTCGAGCTCCAGGGGCGGAAGTGGTAAACGGCACACGTCAGAAGTAGCTTCGGAGAACCTGCAGCCCGCCTCTCAACACCCCTTAGCCACTTACACCCATGTTGCTTCTCGCCAGTCTTGGATTTTTTAGGGGCCCACGGAGTGAGTGGCGAGTCACCGTCTGGCCATTACTCCATGTTCCTTGAACATTGTGACGGGCACTTCACTAGCAATTCATCCCAAAAGCCCGGTACCTTTTGTCCTCATTTCCCACAATAAATAGTCCTACACTGGCCGGGGCTTGTCCTTGGGTGCATTATTATATGGTGTAGACAGCGACAATCGCCGGTCAGTGTCACGGCTTATTTACATTAAATTTGTCAAAGGTCCGTGTTGGCCTTCCCATGGCCCCACGCAAGCCCTCCAAATATCCGACCCATTCTTGTGGCCCGTGGTCTCGAAAGACATACAAATATGTACATAAATAGGATTTGCCCGCGACTTCGTCCACGCTCGACTTGAAATGCCCGGGACACAAAGTATTGCAGCATTTTAAAAAAAAAAGAAAGCTATCGTTTCAGTGAAAACTGTGGTAATCAACCCCAAAATTCCCGCGGGATTCCCGGGATGAAAAATATCACGCATTTTATTTCATAAAATTTGCTATCGATCAGTGAAACAATCGCATTCGAATTCTATTTTTTTTTCAATCTGGCCATTTAAATTACTCCGAGAAAAATTCCCAAAATAAAAAGTAGCGCAGATTTTAAATCTAAAAATTAGCTGTCTATCAGCGAAAACTGCATGGAAATCGGCCCAGTAGTTCAAAATGAACCGTAGTAGGATATTGATATTTTTCGAGTGGTAATTAAGTGTTTTTGTGAGAAATGTGAACTGTGTTGTCAAATATGGCTTTCGAGCTGTCACAAGAACTCTGTTGAATGGCGTCATTTGATAACCTACAGTTCAACTGAGCTATACATAGGCTCAAGAAAATTAAGAAACTATATTGTAAACTAAGATCTGGCTTAAAGGCCTAGCTGCCAAGCCATACACCTAAATTAAATAAAAAAACGTATAAAACTTGTGTATGTCAGCTCCAAAGCACGATTGAAGTTTACTCCTATATTTAAAAAAACATACAGACAGAGATATAACTATTTAGCCAGTAGAAAATATACATATAAATACAAAACACATTCACAAACATATAATATAAATATTAAAATCATATATGTAATATCAATGCGCCTGACTAAAAGACAATAGTAATTTTGCTAAAACTAATCTTGAAAAGCAATCTTAATGTAGGAGAGGTGAAAATTAATATGACATACAGATTAACAATTAAGTTATTCTAATTAACAAAAACAGCTCGACTGATTTGAACTACTTTTTTAGTTATGTTTGCTCTAATACAAGGGTAGTTTAAAAGAAAGAAAAAAATAACGTTTTGAGTTACAATTGTATTATTTAATTCCTCATAAAGTTTCTCGCGTGGGCCTTATATAAAATCGATTGTAAGCAGTAAACCCCGAAAAACTTACTTTCAGCTTGCGTAAGGTCAGCATAATAGGGTTTCAGAGCTTTAAACAACCTCTCCTCGTCCACAAAAGGCAACAAGGCAACGCCCTGCCACGCGAACCTCTTCCCGTTCAAGTCTATCTTGAAGTCGATGGGGTAGAAGTCTATGATCGGTGAGAACTGGAACAATATTCAATACTTACTGTTGGCAACACCGACAAACAATCGACTCTGTCACGTATTAATACGTAATGGTGTAAAATAAAATAAATATGTCTTGTGAAAGTCAACGTTGTGGTCGTAAAGCTATGCTAGAATGATTATCCTGATTACAGCTCTTCAGGTGGTCTTACACAAACAACTAAAATTTCTCGATTCCGGTCAATTCTCATCATGACTACACAAAGCATTTAGGGCGATGCCAATATGAAGCAAGCCGTTGCTGAAATACTGCCACACAATACCTAATAATATATAAACATAATACCAAAAAAAACCTAATAAAAAAAAAGATTTAAATCATACAATTTTTATCAGAGCGGCCGACAAAAATATAATGGTAGTTTCGCTAAAACTCATTCTGGTAAGCATTCTAGTAAAGGAGAGGTGAATATTGACATACAGATTAACATACATACATAAATTCACGCCAGGTCCCTTGCGGGGTAGGCACGAGTAACAGAGCGCCATACAGGCTTATTCTAACACACCTCACTTGCTTCTTTGACATTCATAGCTCTCGTCATGCACGCTCGTCTGTTCTTAAGGCTCCTGACATCACCTTCTACTAGTACACGATCAATTTGATCATGGAAGGTGTGTCGTGGCCTTCCGCGAGTTCTGCATCCATCCACTTTTGCATTGTATATCTGTTTAGTCATTCTTTCATCATACATTCTTTCCACATGCCCGAACCACCGGAGCATTCCTTTCCTTACCTTCGCCCCGACACTCTCTTTCAGACCAACTCTCTTTCTCACGGATTAACATGTTTTTTAATTTGCTCTAATACAGTGGTAGTTTAAAATAAAAGAAAAAAGTAACGCTTTTGAGTTAACGCTTGTATTATTTTATTTCTCATAAAATTTCCATACCGTGGCCGTGTATGAAAATCGATTCTTAAGGAGTAAACTCCAATAATTTCTACTTATTGTGACTTTTCTCACAAGTTCAATCGACCTCTGTCCCGATGGTCCTTCGAGCCGGATGAGGTGTTTATCATCCGATAACCTGACACTGGACTCTAAAGCAAACTTTTAGAATAGGGTTTGACGAGGGCACTTTGGAAAACGTCTTTTGTCACTGCCCAAAAGTTATTAATCCACTCTATGATATTTTACAAGGAGATTTCCCTCGCCCTCTCAATATAAATTTCCTTTTAGCACTGGCCAATAAAAAAATCTGTTAATATATTATGTAAATGTATAATATTAAATAACATTTATGGTAACGCCACCTGGCGGTAAAACGTCATCCTCCCCCAATCCTTCGTCACCCCGCGCGCATACGTCGCGTGCCACGCTAGCTGGCATCTACGAAGCCTACAAGCAGCTGTCGAGTCCAGGTAACCTAGATTTCATTTCCCAAAGACGTTTGCCGCCCATTACAGTCCATTGACCGCCGCACCAATTTATTTATAAGGTAGTTAGATTAACTTTGTTCATGTTGTGTTGTCCCTAGGTTCACAAAAGTCATAGTTGGAAAGAAAACCGACCAATAAATAACCTACATCTGACATTCTCTATTACTACATTGGCCGAATCAGCGCCAGCAGCGTTGAAGCCAAATCGCCAAAAATAGAATAGAATAAAATAGGGTAGATTGCTCGATAAATCAACTGAGATACTTTTTATCTCCATACTAAACGTAAAAAATCTTCTAGTTTGCACGAACGTAACTAATTATGACGCCGTAGTCCTAACGAGCTACATAGCCTAGTAATTATTGTTTAAACAGAATTTGAAATAATTATGGTATAATAAAAGCAAGACGTATTAGAATTATGGTATTTTAACGCCCGCTCTTTTATACGTAAGTTATTTCTGATTTTATCATAACATATATCACCTAGCCAGTACAACTGTGGTTTAACTCAAAAATGATGAACTTACCGGATCGCTCATAAGTGTGGCCCAGGGTTTAGGCACGTGCTGGGAACTGGCAGCTGGGAACACGCCCATCAGCTGCTCCAACGGACGGAACTGTCAAAAGATATTTATGACATCGAATAAGGCATTACTCTCTTCGAAAACATACTCATATGGTAGACATAATACACTGGAATAGACATGCGTGTCGTATTGAAAATCGACGGCACGTGCTGGAGTTTGAACTCTACTATATTGGGCCACTAAAGTGATAAACCACAAACGTCTCCACTCAGCTGAGATGAGAATGTTGAGATGGATGTGTTACAAGAATGGATAAGGTGAGGAATGAGTACATAAGGGGATCTTTGCAAGTTGCACTCGTAACTGAAAAATTGAGAGAAAGAAGATTAAGGTGGTGTGAGCATAGAATGAGGAGGGATGAAAGTCACGTGACAAAAAGAATGTTAAACTACAAGATGGATGGGTACAAATGTAAAGGTAGACCAAAAAAAAAGATGGATGGATTGTGTGAAGGATGATATGAGTCGTATAATTCCAATAACCGCCAACTCCCTTAAAACATAAAATTAAGTTATGTATGTTTTTGGATAGTGTATGAAATTTCTCGTATGCCAATTTGTTCGTTTCATACCAAAAACCGCCAACTTCCAAATAATTTGACATAAAACTTTCGGATTTGTTCCAAAATCCGACATAATTAGAACACTTTTTTGCTTTTACTGACAATATGTTGCGTGTGGAGTTAGCGGATATTGGAATTATACGACTCATATGTGGTGTGACAGAAGATTTATGTCAGAATAGAAGAGCGTGGAAGAAAAAGACATATTGTGCCGACCCCGAGTAATTGGGATATAGTAAAACAATAGAGATAACTCTACTACATGTTATGGCTATTTACACGCCTTAACAACCCGTCTGGATGGCTACTCTGTTTAGCACATTTTGTGTTGCAAATGTCCATAGGCGACGGCGACCGCTTTCCACCAGGTGGGGGCTGTCCACATGTCAATGGCGCGTAAGGAGCGTCACTCACAGGCTCGGTTTCCTTCTCGAAGTGCGTGGAGAGGCCGGATATGTTGACGAAGTCCGAGGCGAAGGGCGCGTAGTGGTAGGGGAAGTACCACTTCCAGCTCGCGCAGCCCTGGTAGTAATAGCGCAGCACCCAGCAGAGGCCGCGGACGTACTGCAGCGCCACCCGGTACCTGCGCAGTGGCATATGCCATCAATCAGAGTAACTTAAGCTTTCCTAAACGGAACATTAGCCCACTTACTCACTTTTACATATATCTATTCTAAGAATCGCAAAATGTGTTGGTAAGCGCATAACTTGAGAACGACTTTACCGATTTTGATGAAATTTTGTGTGTGTTTGAGTGGGTCCCGGGTTGGTTTAGATCCACATTTGGAGCTGGTAGGTGGCGCTGAGATCGGGTTCTAGAATCCTCCTAATCACCGGGAACGATTTTGGTGTTTTTTTTTTCATATTTTTTTATTGCTAGAGTTCAGCAGACAGGCAGACGGTCCACTTGATGGAAAGCGGTTACCATCGCCTATGGAAATTCGCAACACCAAAGGTGCTACAAATGCGCTGCTGCTCTCTTAAGGGAGACTGGGACCTGGACACTAATGCCGGAACACAAATCAACGTTGTTACGGCGACATACTTTAGACCAGGGGTGGTAGCCATCCAGTCGGGCAAATACCCTACCACCTGGCGGTGGGTTGTTTTGTCGCCTCTTACGACAGGCCGCCCGGCCGCAGGAAATTGTATTCTTTGTCCATTCCTGCACGGATGAAAATTGTTATAACTCAGGTCACGACAAAAACAAAATCCACCTGCATATCTGAAACAAAGCACAAATTAGCCGTCGGCATTTGAACTTTGTACATTTAAATCCTTTTATGGTCGTCCTCTTTTGTTTACTTATTGGCATACGGCCTATTGTTGTGTTGTGATCATGAGCCAGGTGTTACGGATTTAAAGTACAAGCCGATTCTAGGAAATTCGACCAGTCGGACACATTGCATCGGTGCAGTATAAAGCAATGGCCCGATCGAGGGAGGAGTCTAGCGAGAACCGAGACTTGTGTACTACAATCGTGGAACCCTAGTGACGGACTTTGCGCGTTTTATTGAATTACGACCTTCTGCATTACGTTTGGACTTGTTGTGTTCGGTTATATTTGTACCTGTGTTATACGTTTTTGTATAGTTCTAATAAACTCTATAGTAATTCTAACGGCTTATTAATTCGACTCTCGCGACTCGCAACAATATGACAATCGAATCTTAAGGGAGTAAACTACAATAAAAAAAAATGAGAAAGCTTTAGAGAGCATTCAACTAATCCTACCTGAACTCCATGTTATCACTGGAGACCTCGAATTTGCTCTCGTAGTATCGCTCCTTGAAGCCCTCCTCCCATAGTCTGACCTCGTCGTGCTTGTCCTCATCCTCATCGTCGTCTCCCAAACCAGCTTCGGCTGCCGTCCTCTTCCTTCCACGGCCCTCTCTCTCATCGTGCTAGAACAATGTTTATTAACTAGGATATGCGCTCGACTTCATCCATGTTCAACTTGAAATTTCCGCAGCATTTACAAAAGAATGTAAGCTACCGTTCTAGTGAAAACTTGTCAGAATAAGTAAATTTTTATACACCCGAACAACTACAAACTGCTTCCGGGAAAATTTCCAAAAATTATCCGTGCAGGAACGGAGAAAGAATACAATTTCTTGTGTTGGGGCGGCCTGTCATAAAAGGCGACAAAACAACCCACAGTCAGCTGGGAGGGCATTTGCCAGACTAGATGGCTACCACCCCTGGTGTAAAGTATGCCGCCATAACAACCTTGTGTTAAGTTCCGGCATTAGTGACCAGGTTCCAGTCTCCCTTAAGAGGGCAGCAACGCATTTGTAGCACCTTTGATGTTGCAAATGTCCATACGCGATGGTAACCGCTTTCCATCAAGTGGGCTGTCTGCATGTCTGCTGAACTCCTGGAATAAAAAAATCCTAACAAATATAATTCAAGTCATAAGTGAATAGATAAGCGCGCTCCATCCTAGAATGCGTCATCACTCAACATCAGGCGAGACAGTGGTCAAATGCAAACCTTTCGCGGGGTATATGTTCCATAAATATGCCGCGAATACAGAAACCGTGAATAGGGAATGGTAATTTATATGGGATTATATATAGGGGATACGTTCCTAGGTGACAAAAAAAAAAAAAAAAACAATTTAATTGAAGTTTTTGAACATTTCGATAAATATCTTAAGGCTTAAGCAATAGTTTGAAGATTTTTGTTTTCTCTTGCTTAGCAGTTTTTAAAGCAGCTTTCATTCTGTGTAAACAAACAGAAAATTCTCAAAAACACCGATCGCGGCGAAGACGGCTTATGTCAAACTCCTCGGCGATATCATTTAACAACATACTTTAGGCAAAGTTGTAATAAGATCTATTTTACTTTTTCAAAAGTCCATTTAACGGCATTTACAAAGGATATTGGGGTTGGATACCTATTGGATTCCTTTTGTTATTCTGGGCCTTACTTATAATAAACTCGTTAAGAAAGGATTAGCCATCTCTTAAATAAGAGACTCTTAAGCCCCTAACCAATGGTTGTTTCAAATAAAACTTGCCATCTTGCCTCTTAGCAGTCACTTAAACTACCACTCGATGTTGGTTATTTTTAACAGTTATTTATGAGTTACTTTACCATCACCTCTTATCCTTAAGAGGAGTTTATGGGTAATTTTTTCGTTAATCAGTTGCTGAGCAGTTTCTTAAAATTTAGCAAACGATTATAAGTAAAGCCATATGTATGTACTTATTAGATCCGCGAATAAAGAAATTTTCAGCCGCGAATATAGAAATTGGGTCGCATTTTTTTTAATACGCGAATAGTGAAAACGCGAATGAATTATTTTACATAAAAAAAACCTGCCCAACGCGGACGAAGTTGCGAGGAAATGCTAGTTAAATATATAATACAACTTACAGCGGCTACCGATTGCATCCCAGCCAAGCGTATATTCGCTGCCTCTTGTCTCACGTTTGTCATCTTAGACCCACCCTGATTGATCGGCTGAAAATATAATTAGTGTTATTTACTAAAAAAAACAACTGATATAAACTATATTTTTTTTAAAGAAATTTATTACATACATACATAACTTCACGCCAGGTCCCTTGCGGAGTAGGCACGAGAAACAGAGCGCCATACAGGCTTATTATTACACACCTCACTTGCTTCTTTGGCATTCATAGCTCTCGTCATGCACGCTCGTCTGTTCTTGAGGCTCCTGACATCACCTTCTGCTAATACACGATCGATTTGACCATGGAAGGTGTGTGGCCTTCCGCGACTTCTGCATCCATCCACATTTGCATTGTATATCTGTTTAGTCATTCTTTCATCATACATTCTTTCCACATGCCCGAACCACCGGAGCATTCCTTTCCTTACCTTCACCCCGACACTCTCTTTCAGACCAACTCTCTTTCTCACTTCGGTATTACGAACGCGGTCCGCGAGCGTCACTCCGCAGATTTTGCGCAGTGCTCGCATCTCGACCGCGTTTACTCTACTTTCATGCTCTCTGGTCTCTTTCTCTCTTCTGCTCAGGAAATTATTTCAAGGACAAAATAAACAATAACCATATATATAAAAAAACCTGCGTCTCGGGACGCCCGACAGAAGTGACAACTTAAACTAATCTAAGTTGAACTATTTAATATTGAAATTGAAGCGTGTATCCGAAATACGGCTAGCGCTGTGTGAGAGTGAGAGAGGAGGAGCCTGCCTAACGCTGCCGTATGCGTGAGAGAAAGAGAAGCCAGACAAAATGGCGCCGTAACGCGTTACGTAACGAAACAGTTTACCCTCCCATAAGAACTTATCACTTCAAAAATATTTGCAACATATGGTAGTGAAAGCTTTCATAGTTCTGACCTTATGTTTTGAACCCGCTTAGACATAGACAACACTTTATTGTTCACCAAAACAAAAATGCACAACAAGACAATAGTTACTTGGTAACACAAAAGTCGGCTTTATCGATCTCTTTCAGGCAACCTGGCTCGAAGGAAATACTTAAATTATCTGTAATACTTATGCCAAAAAGGAAAAAAGGTCTATTTAGGCACTCGACCTGTTAAACCATCTCATGCCTAAATGGGTCACTATCACCTCCCGTGTGACATCTATTACTCTCTCACCTTGGGCGCGAACTGTGTCTTCTCCAATAGTCCAAAATTGACCCTCTGCTGCTGGCGTTTCTTGGCCTTGTCCCTGGCCCGGAAGCCGAGCTCGGTCTGGTGCCTCTTCCTGAAGATCTCGTCTTCGACGCGACCGAGCTCCGTCATTATCACCTGCACCCTGTTCAGCTCCACGTTGCCGGAGTCCGTTATCCAACCCTGAGACAGAAAGAAGATAGGAATCACTATTTCTAGCAAATTCTAATGATTTCATATCTGAAATTCCTGAGACAGTTACATGGGCCAGTACTAATTGATTGTTTCGTGGTTTTACTTATACCATTAAAAAAAAACAATTTCCAATTTGGTGTTTTCTTTGATCGATAGCAAATTGATTGTAATAAAATGTGTGATCATTTTTATCCCGGGAATCCCGCGGGATTTTGCCCAGGAGCGGTTTGTAATTGTCCGGGGACATAAATGAATATATTAGCTCATTCCGACTCAATATTCACTGAAACGATAGCTAGCATTATTTTTATAAATGCTACGGTACTTTCGTGTTCCGGGAATCCCGCGGGAATTTCAAGTCGAGCGTGGACGAAGTCGCGACCATATCCTAGTAACATAATAAAATAATCAAACACACTCACCGATGTTTTGTGGACACAGTTCTTGTACAAGTTGACGAGGCGGTCCACGGCGCCCTCCCTGATCTCGAGGCTGGGCAGGTGCGGCAGGAAGTCGTTGCCCACGAAGAAGCACATGAACACCCAGTCGTCCAACGCGCGCTCGAAGTCGTACGGGAACGGAAGCCCTGGATTCATTGTCACGTCATTGGCTTTCGCCATTTGAGATTCGATTTAAAATTTTTAGGGGACCAGTTGGAAGCTATTCCGCGTCGAACAAAAAAGAATCACGTAAATCGGATCATAAATGACGGAGTAATCGGCGAACATACATTAAAAAAAAAAAAAAGATCCCGACGAATTGAGAACCTCCTCCTTTTTTCGAGGTCGGTTAAAAACAGAAAGAAGGAAGCAGGAAAGAATTTGTGACGGCTAGCGACAGTTGCGATTCAGCAAAAATTGTTATGTCCCCACCAAAGTTGGCGTTAATGGTTGAATTTATTTATCTGTTAATTGGTAATTGATAAAAAAAAATACCGATATTTTTATTGGTTGAAAATACCGGTAAATCTTTTCGTTGAAAAATTAATTTTGCTAGTGTTAAATCGAATGGTTGAGTTTCTTATATGTATTATTCTTGATTCAATGAACTTTCCTTCATACTTCTACATGGTAATGGTTGAGTTTCTTATATTATTTTTGATTTTAATGAACTTTCCTTCATACTTCTACATTTTAAGTTAGATATAAAATTTAAAAATCCACAACAACAAAGTAAACAAAGTCTCAAACACACAAAAAACGTCAAAACACAAAGTACAAATCTCTTGAAATACACAACACAACTTTACCAAAATAACAGAAAATATGCACTGACCCGCCGTAATATCAATTACCAAACAATATATTACGTTTAAAAAATCAACCAATCACGTAATTTTCGCGATCGGTAAAAATACCATTTCATTTCAATTTTCTAATAAATAAAAATACCATTAAGTGTAAAAAACACCAAGTTGAATATTGTGCTTTATTTTGAGAGCTTTAGAGCATACAATCGAATACTCAAAATTCAATATTCACATGATAAGTTGAAAACATCTGCAAAGCGAAAATAAATCTTGTGTTGAGGACTGTAAAGTTGAAACTTGCATGTATATAATTTCCAATAATTACCTACGCGACTACACGCAGTGTATTTGTTAAATGGTATTTTTAACCGTTTAGCTTAATTTTATTTACCGAATAGAAGTGTTAATTTTTTTTACCGGTAAATTTATTGGTTAATGGTTATATTTGCCACCACTAGTCCCCACATCCCTTCGAGTTGAGTCGTACGTACAAAGTATATAAAAGACAGTTATATAATTTAATTAATATTTTCTTGAGTTTTCACAACTTGTATACATAATAAAGCTACGTTTTAACTATTTTGGTTAATCCAACGTTTCGGCCGCTTTTCGGTGGCCATGGTCACGGACGACAAAGATGACATTTGTCCAACGAGTATTGTTAAAGTTTTATTTAGCCTACCGCCAACTTGTTCATTTTAATTATTTAGTTTTAATTTTGTTTATGGATATCATTTACTCTATGGTAGCCTAATCTAATTTACCACCGCTTCACAACATGTTGTGACTTGAAGAGAAGAAGCGGCGCAAGAAACTCTTCAGCAAACATGCCTACTTCAAAAAAAAAATTTTGAAAAGCGACCGTAACGTCGGATAAACCAAAATCAAATAAATTACCGCGCTTAATACCGTTAAAACGTAGTTTTATTATAATTTAATTATTTCTACATCTGCCCGACACGCCTAACTGGAGTCAGAAGAGGAATCATATATACCATCACAGCAAATCACACTGGCATAACATATAACAGTAGTGACCTTAGATCTAAATCCCGAACAGAATTTATCTGCTATTATGGGAGCTGCATACGTGTAGTCATCGCCGCAGACAACGAGCTGCTGGGAAGCGCAACGCGGGAGCGCGCATATTAATAGTTGCTCTATCTCGCTCACACACTGTGCTATATATTGTACTAGCTGTACGACTTGTTAATATTTGTACTTAAGGTTACCGTTTCCAAAATATATTAGTTCACATCAGCACTCGACAGTGAATAGTACTCTCGGCCATCTGAAGTATCATTGAACCTCTACTTCTCGCTGCTACAATATAATATATATAATAACAGCCCATAAATGTCACACTGCTGGGCTCGGGTCTCCCACTATAGGGGAACGGATAGTATACCCGCTACGATTGTCCAAGGCGGCTTGGCGGGTTTGACACATCGGTTATCTCGATGTGCTGGTTGCATCACGATGTTATCCTTCACCGTTGCTAGCGCGTGGTAATTGTAACAATATGCACATTAGGGCAGAAAAGTGACTAAGTGGTGCATGCGTTCCGGCCAGGATCGAACCCGCGCCCTTTGAGTTGGGGACGCGTGCGCTAGCCATTACGCTACCACGACTTATTGCTAGGAAAGCGACAATATTAAAGATGTAGAAATAATCTATACATTTCTATGCTTAAATTTCTCATTTCATATGCCGCATTTCCTACAAATGGTTGGTCGGCAACTCAGCATAAAGCTGTGTTGGAATTTCCCGTAGCACAGCGCTAATTTAATAGCTTCTAAGAATTCGCATTACATACAAACAAGAGAAAGAAGGAAAATCCTTCTTTCTTTTGTTCGTATTTCAAGATGTCTTACTGCGGTGCAATACCAAATGGATTGGCGGATCACTCATATTCGAATGGGTAATAAAACACCTGCAAAAGACGGTTCACAACAGAATAATATACAAGTTTAGTCATTTTTAAAATGGGTAAAGGAATTTAATGAAATAATATATAAAATGAAGAACCATACCTGGCATTTGTAGGTCCCTTTCAAGGTATTCCCTCAAGACACTGAGCCTGACAAAGATGAAACTGTCCTGGTTTCCGAACGAAGGGTCCGAGCGGACCAACGCAGCATCGGGAGAAGTGCCAGTACATTCTTTCATCTCGTGACCTGATGCGAATAAATAAAACTGTAGTGTACATTTGTGATTCCACAACAAACATTAATTTAAAAGTATACATAGACGAGCATCAGAGAGTATAATGCTGAATAGCATAGAGAGTAATAGTCGTTATGAAGTGAAGTAAGTGCATAGTTCCGCTTCTTATATCCCATGTTCTGTTCGACACCTAGCTGCTAACTGTGTAAGCTATGGGCGTCGGCGGTATGCGGGGCGCGGAGAGGTGTGCTTTAGCGGGCGAGTGCGGGGGGTACTCTCTATGTGAATGCTTTGTTGTGAAACAAAACCATTTCCCACTTTCCCCTCCCCATCCAATCTCTACTATTTCTGCTATCTCATCGCCGTTTTCCGTCCCAACACATTGGCGTCACCTGTGATGTTAGGGTACATAGGTGACGGCAATGGATTGCCTCCTTCAGACAATATAAGAAATGTATAGAAAAATCTAAATTATTTCAATCATTCCATCCTCTTTATCACATCTTAAACACTGGCTAAGTATTGGCCTTGCCATTGGTGTTGCGAACGACTGTAGGCGACGGTAGACTTTCCATGACCAGGGCCCCAATTCTGCTATTTCAATATCTTGGTGTTGCGAAGATATTCAATGCGATAAGGGTTGAAAATTTGTATTCTACTATATGCGCAATATCTTCTCGACATCGTCGCGACAGAATAATAGTAGAAAATAATTGTTATTACCTTTAGCCGAAATGACATTAGCCGAAAGTAATATTGAAAACTTCCAAAAATTTACCATGTTTATAGAATGGCTTGCCCCGTGGCAAGCCATTCTATAAGCCACACTATTGATATTAACATGATACCAAAATCAAGCAAATCTATGATTGAGACGATAGTCTGACAGTGTCCATTGATTTTGACGAGACAGTAATTGCAGAATTGGACCCCTAGACCGTATGCATGTTTACCAGTATCACAATAAAAAAACAATATTAATGCAGCAGTCTTTGACATGGGATATTTTCCATCAACTGCATTTTTTTAGGATTCCACACAAGCATTCATTACATCTATGAAGTCTTTGATTGTGCATGATCTGCCAAATACTTGGCAGACTATTACAGTTATCTACTTACCCAACTGCCCACAAACATCACAAGGTCTGTCCTTGTTGGGTTTGAATTCCTCTCGGATTATGGTGAAGTTGGGCTCATGGGTGGCCAGACCCAACATGATCAGGTCAGCGTCTGCACCGCAGAGAACGTGTTGTGTGTTCGGATCGTGGTCCGGTTGAGCTGAAAATAAATAACATATATAATAACATTTGGAAAAATATAAAGTTGTACTAAATTACTAAGATATACCCGCGACTTCGTCCACGCTTGACTTGAAATTCCCGCGGGATTCTCGGAACACAATGTACCGTACAGTATTTAAAAAAGAATGTCATCTATCGTTTTAATGGAAACTGTGCTGGAATAAGGTAATTTTTATGCATTCAAACAACTACTAACCGCTCCCAAAAAAAATCCCGCGGGATTCCCGGGTTAAAAATTTCACACATTTTATTATAAATGCATAGCATCCCACAAAGGCGCCTAAAACGAGTGCACATTCTTGACCTGGATGCAAAATATAGCTCCAATTAAATTAAAGAAAGCAAATCATTGGATGTTGCTTTCTTACACATCATCATGACAACCAAATCATCTGCTTATGGAACAATCTTCCGATCGCAGATAAAAGGACCAATAACAAAAAAAAAAAAAAAATTTATTATAAATAAAATTTGCTATTGATTAGTGAAAAAATCACATAGGAATTCGATTTTTTCTTGGAATCTTTAAACAATTCCCAGAAAAAATTCCAGGGATTAATAGTAGCGCAGATTTTATGTTTATGAATTTATTATAAATAATTTCCTTTAAGTCAGCTTGCCTAGAAGATATCGCTTTTAGCTATAAGGCCGCCTATTCTTTTGGCAAGAAACACTGATTCTTTTTATGTTGATGTGTGTGTTATCTATCTATCTAAATTGAATTTGGGGAAAGGGAGTAACTGTCCCAGCAACAAGAGATAGAACTGGAGAGGTGGGGGGTCAGATTCTGAAATAGAAAATTTCGAGCCAAGTTTCAAACCAATTGACAAGGAAATATATCAGATGCCAATACATTATGCTTCAATGAACTATAGTCTAAGATATTGGTTGTGACTGTGACCCTTGGTCATTGCTTACCTCTTTGCCGCCTGATGTAGTCCATAATCTTATGTTCACCTTCTCCGGGAACATTTGCATCAGAAAGGACGACCTTGATGCCCTTCCAGCCAGGGTCAGTGTTTAGTCTGAAATTCATTTATATATTGTTACTCGAATTAAAATCCGTTGAAATTTCTATAGAATTTATTACAACTATACAAACACGTATAAGACAGGTACAAATACAACTGGACGCAACCAATACAAACTGCACGATTCAATAACACGCGTAAAGTCCGTCACTAATCGAATTTACGTCTTGCTCGTATCGTATCCTCGCTTGATTGGTCTTATTTGAGGACTTATAAGCTCCAGATTTCACCAGCCCAATGCCACAACAACTTACCAAATATAAGAGCTTTATTTATTAAGATATAAGACAAATTAAAACATAAAATTACTAATAAGCTTGAATGTTAAACACATGTTAAAAAATTAGTATAAAAAGTATATCCTTGCATTAATATATTGTGGCGAATGATGGTGGAACCATCTAGTTAGTTTTAGAACTTTTGAAAAGTCTAGAAAAATCTAGAACGAAAAGACAAGGACGGATATATTTAGAAAAGGATTAAAAAAAATAGAAAAGGATAGACGACGAAAGAAAGAGATAGATAGATGTTAGAAAGGGATAGATGTATAAACGAAAGTTCCCGAACAGAAGGTTCGGGAGAGAAAAAAAAGCGATAGATAGATGGGTTCTAGAAAATTCTTCCAGGTATATAAACAGCGTAAGGCGCGCCTACCGGGCAGTTTAAAGTTGAGTTCAGTCCAAGACGGTGAAGCAACAAGTGCGATCTAAAGAGTTGTTAGAGAAGATTAATAGAGGACAGAGACGAATCAAGTGGCGAATTTAGTGACAAGTTTGGTGGATAGTGAAGGAAGTGTGTAGCGTAGTTCGAGAAAGGAACCAGAGGCGAGCTACACGCGATAATATTGGAGGTGGTCCGCGCAATATCGGCGACGGTATTGAGGGTGTGACAACTTATCGTCGGGACTGTGCATCGTTGGTCGTGTGTTTAAGCACAGCAACCCTACAGGGAGGTACTGCGCGCGGCTTTTTAAGTCAATAAAAGCTCTTAGTTAAAAACTGGTGTTTTCTTCCAATCTATAAGAGCGTATCCCCGCTCGTACGTAACAATATTCTCATACATCCACTAACTACATTTAGAAACTTAATATATAAACACAAAATATTTACAGTTTTCTTACGTGGCATTGTTAGTTGTCACATACCTGTCATGTATATAATAATGCAAGCATTTGCTCAGTCTGTCCATGAAAGGTGTCCCAGGAGTGATGCAGTTTGAATCAAAATGAGCCTCTTTCGGCCTTTCGGGGGGTAAGTAAGCACCCTTTGCCTGCAATTCAGACCTGATACGAGCCACCTCCTCAATCTTCTCTTGGGTCTCTTTGGAGGCGCGAAAACGCCGGGAACGCTGTTGATTCATTTTCGCTCTAGGCGCCTAAAAGTTAAGTTATTGAATTTCAATAATACAGAAATAAAAGTATTAATTGCTAAAACCCATTATCTATATATATATAATGAAAATGGTGTTCGTTTGAGGCTCAATCACGCTTAAACCACTGATCGTATCGACATGAAACTACCACCATTCGATGCGAAATTTTTCCTAGATGGTTTATGGCTATTTATCTATATATATCTATATACTCGAAAACTACTGGACCGATCATCATGAAACCACAACCAGTCGACGCGGAATTAATCGTAGATGGTTATAGGCTATATATTTTTCAAATTCTATGAGCCCTTCATCATGAAACCACAACCAGTCGACGCGGAATTAATCGTAGATGGTTATAGGCTATATATTTTTCAAATTCTATGAGCCCTTTCCCATGTTTTCTCAATTTGTTTGTTTATTAATTTATTTGAATAAGGCGGTACGAAGTTCGCCGAGTCAGCTAGTAGGATGATAAAAGAGGATACTCATTTATAAACTGTATTTATTCTGAGTGTACTTAATAAGTACGTTTAATAATAGATTTTGATTTTCGCCTGATTAGTCAACCTACGGCATGTGCATCAGACCAAAGCCGAAGTAAGAATATGCGCCCGACCAAAGGTGGAGTAATCTGCATGTGACCAATGCCGGAGTCTAACTCTCTTGTCACTCAATCTTAAAGCTATTATATTCAAGCGATGAGGAAACAAATCTAGTAGTGGAGTAATCAATACAAACTGCCCCCTAATATTATCTACTCACTAACATAACTTATTAACAACTAGCTTCTGCCCGCGACTTCGTTCGCGTGGAATAGTTTAAAAAATAGTAAGTTAAAAATACCCTGCGATTTTGAAATATTCTTCATTGGTGCTCCAAAAAGTAGGGTAGGTTTTTGTGATTTGCCATTTTGGTTATAATAATAATTATTAATTAATAATAATTTTAATTAATTAGTTTTGTCCTTCTTATCCTTTTTGTTCCTTTTTGTTATTCATGTAGTTATCATAGAGGGAGGATAGATACATTAAAGTAGAACGGTTTGGAGGATGAAAGTTTGGATGCGACCAAGCATTTTTCAAGTTTATAGACATCAAAATTGATCATCTATAAAAATGCGATAGTAACTTGACCTGACTGTCTGTTAGCCCTTCACGCAAAAACTACCAGGAACACTGGATCAGTGCTCTAATTTTGGTTAAATGTAGTTTTAATACCGAAAATGGACATAAATACTTTTCATACCGGTAGATGGAATAGTTTGCGATATAAAATGAAATTATACTTCCGAGTGCAAATAGCACTAATATAAATTTTTTGTATAATGTAACCTGTATTAATGCCTGCTCTTTAAACAAGAAGCGGCGTTTTTTATTATTACGGGAATTCAGCAGACAGGCAGACAGTCCAATTAATGGAAAGCGATTACCATCGCCTGTGGACATTTGCAACATCAAAGTGCTACAAATGCCAAATGCGCTGCTGCTCTCTTAGGAGACTGGAACCTGGTCACTAATGCCGGGGTAAACTCTAATTGATATTATAAATGAGAGAGTAACTATGTCTGAATGTCTGTTCCGTTTTCACGGAAAAACTACTTAATAGATTTGTCTGAAATTCAGTATACATATTTTCGATGCCAAGAATGAACATAGGATACTTTATACCCTTATATATCGAAAAATGGGATAGTTTAAAATATTTGTTTGTTAAGCTTTTACGGAAAAAGTATTGGACCGATTTGGCTGAAATTAGGTAAATATGTAATTTTAATACATACTTTTCATCTCGGCTAATGGGGTAAGTTTATGTAAATGTAATCCCAAAAAGTAGGGTAGTTTTTTTGGTCGATTTGGTAGTTTTAGTCGATTTCATCGAACTGGTTGATTGGGTCGATTCGTCGACTTAGTCTGATTGGTCGATTTCGTGGAATTGTTTGGTTTCGTCGTACCTACTGCTCGATTTCGTCGGCCTGGTCAATTTCGTCGAATTGGTCATTTTGGTCTATATATGTAGTTTTAGTACATAGATAATGGACATAGATACTCTTCATGCGGGAGATGAGATAGTTTGCGATATAAAATTAAGTGTCTCTTTCAGAGCAAATAGCACTAACATAAAAAATTAATACAATGTAACCTATGATGTAACTTCTATAAACAAGAGGCATACGCTAGAGATTGACCCTCGGCGTAACCGCGGAGTAAATTCTAGTATTCCATAATTACTCGAATTTTTAAAGTATTCATGGTGACGAAAAACATTCAAATGCGATGAATACATAACGCTTATCAATATAATAATGTTTTCAAAGTAAAATTCATTTGAAATTATATATCTTAACCAAACTAAAATTATTTTAATTTGAAATGGTCAGTACTGCAGAACGTACCTAATATAAGATATATTTAGCAGTTACCCTTTTGCTTATGAAAGCTATCGAGTGCTATTTTCTGAAGAACACCATCCATCAATAAGATTGCTAAAAGTATTTTGTCAAATGTATTTTGAAGCCATAAGTATTTGAAATACTAAATACAAAATACCTCAGCGTCAGGTATTTAAAATACTAATTACAAATTACATTTTTAAGAAGTAATTGAAATACAAATACAAGATACGTATTTGTATTTCAATTACAAGTATTTCAAATACTGCCCAACCCTGCCTGATGGAAAGTGGTGACCATAGCCTATGGACGTTTGCAACACTAGAGGTGTCACTAATGTGTTGCCAACCTCTAAGAAATTTAATAAGACCTGTCTTAAAGAAACCCATGTCACAGGGCAAAGGGAAGTTCCCTCCAGATCACTGTTTATGAGTGTTGTTAGAATGATTAAATATAATGTATTATATCTTATTCTCTTGCAGGCTTAGTCATATATATTTATGTGTTTATCTCTTTTTAGTGCCACTTTTTCTCTTCGTCGACTTTTAAATCACAATTCTAAGGAAGTTTCACTTCAAAAAGTTCATAAATATACTTACAACACCATCAATAGCCATATACAACAACTTCCTAGGCCTAACAATGCGGAACAGCCTGTCAATGCATTCAAAGATGGCGACCATCATCTCATCCTCATCTTTGGGTGGTGCTTTGTCCTCAGGATGTGTACATGGATGGATAATGCCATTCATGTCCAAGTAAAGGTTGTCAAACTCTACGCCATTCGGATTTGGAAGAGAGGAATCTGCATACACCAGTTGGCCATCTACGTCGGTTGGCTGAAACATATATAACACATCGCTATTACATTATTTTACTGATTCAGAACATAAGCAAGAATTAGTAATATTTTTCAAACTGTATACTTGAGGTCTGGCCACAGTTATCACACTCTCTGTGGTCATTACAACACAATAGAGGATTTTTATGCATTTTTTTAGAATGCGGCCAAATTGAACGAATCAAGAAGACATTGTTTTCAGTCTTGGTACTGTATAATGGGGAATAATATACTAAATTCTAAGCAAAAACCAGATAAATATATTCTATAAATTTTTGAATTTGACCATAAAATAAAACTGCTATAGTTACACGAAAAAAATAGGATTATTTGTTAATTACAGTAGTTTTTAAGGTTATAATAAACTTTACCCTCTGTTCAACACATTCGACAATTACGCAGGGATATTTGCGGCTTAGCCAGCGGAAGAAGGCTGGTACTCCCATCTTCAGTTACACCTTCTCTGTTTTTCCACTTTGTTATTCAAATAGTGATTATTTTCAATCGTCACGTATTCAACACAAACAAACCGACGAAGATGCCATTCTGAAAGAGTGACAGAAATGGAAGATGTTCTATTTTATTTAGGTTTATGGCTTGGCAGCTAGGCCTTTAAGCCAGATCTTAGTTTATAATATACATTTACAGGGCGTTCCATTAGGGACTCACAACGACCACGTTCACGACCGCGATTTTTCCCGTTCCACTTGCTTGCGGATGTTATAATCATAAAAGCTAGTGAAACGGGTTATGGAGCGTTGATGTCATTAATGTCATACGCAAATGTCATTGGTTGATATGAAAATCGCGCCATTTTCAATGTGTAGGTTTGACTAATTTATGTTAAAAGAAATATAGCTAATTATACAAAATGTCATTACAATACAATACAAAATGTCCTTACTACTTCATCGCGGTAATAATTCAGAAGAAAGCAAATTCGTCTAGCTCAGATGAAGAGTGGACGTTAAGTTTATAAAACGTAATACTAAAAAACGTGATCTCAGGCCACGTATTACACAATTTAAAAATATAGTCGATCGTTATTCAGATGAAGAATTTAAAAGCCTTTCAAGAAATACATTGAAAATTATCTATTATCTATCTATCTATAATTCTGAATTCTGAGTTATAACTCTTTCGTATAATTCTGCAGCAAAAGCTATGTGTCTACAAACAATGAATTTCTCATTAATTATATAATTATATTCAAGTCAACGATATTGAAAACCGATTAGAAATAAATTATGTAAATAACAAATAAAGGAAAATGATAGATGGCTGTTCAAAATACATTAAAATTAATTTTACAAAATTAATAAAGAAAAATATTTTTCCATTCGCCATCTTTGTTTCAAAATTCGCGCCTTTGTCAACGTATTAACAAGAGATAATTAATGCTCTGTGGTCAACGCCCACTTCGACCCACCTTTTGACATGGGTTGTTGCGGGCGTTGTGTGATCGAAAATGATGACGTCATTAGTGACGTTTTCGCCACGACCGCAACGCTCGCGGTCGCCTTGTGGAACGGCTAACTGAGCATTTTGGACGTTGTGCGTTACTAGTGGAACGCCCTAGTTGTAAACTAAGATCTGGCTTAAAGGCCTAGCTGCCAAGCCATAAACCTAAATAAATAAATAAAACATCCGTTCGACGTTTGATATTATGACTTAATTGACTTAATTTTTTTTAATACAAGTTAAAAAAAGTTGTGAAGTTTTGAAATGAAATCTTTATTTCTCTTAAATTATTATAGAAAATTACCAAAAAATGAGCATTGTCGAAGATATTGTAGTAATATCAAAGACAGAGACAAGAATAAAATTGAAAACATACGAAACATCGGCATTTTAGCACATATTGATGCAGGTTAGAATTTTATGCTAATGCTTTTCATCTATTATACCCCTTCACTCAATATTTTAACTGCCGAATAATTAAAATCCATCTCTAATCATCATACACTATACATAAAAATTGTTTAATTTAACTAAATAAATTTCGCTATTTCTATAAAATTGTGAGGTTATGTTATTGTGTAATGTTGCAAACACATTTTATTCAGGGAAAACTACTACAACTGAACGCATGCTGTTTTATTCCGGGACTATAAGATCTATGGGAGAAGTACATCATGGCAACACGGTTACAGATTACATGGATCAGGAGCGACAAAGGGGCATAACTATTACTTGTAGGTAAATTTATTTATACTTTAAAAGTGACGAGGAGGTGGGTGTAATCAACCAAAATTTCAAAAACTTAGCCATCTAGCTAATAGTATATAGCTGATGGTTAAGTTGTAAAATTGCCAGTCGATAGAATTATTCCATAAACATTAGCCAGCTGGCGAATTGATGTCGACAGCTAACAAACATTGCTGTAAACTTGACAGTTTTAAATTCTATTAGACAACTATAAGTCAATGGTGAAGTGGTTGAAAACTTAGCTATGGCTATTTTGTGTACAACCACTAATTATATTATTAACCTGGCTTTTACAGTACCTAACCACCTATACCGCAAAGTATGGCTTGAATACAATGGTAAAAGTAGAAATTAAGTAATACTCTCTATTGTACACCAACATTACATAAAAAAAATATGCAATAAACTTACTGAAAGGTAGTATAGGTCACACCACGTAAAAAGAACACTGAGCGGTAGTGGAGGGGATGTGTCTGGGCAGTTGTACAATCATACCCTAAAGAATCACCCCGTCTCGCCCCCTTCATACCACCAATTTGATCTATAAAACGCTCACTGCGTGGGTTCAGAGCCAGCATTCTTTTTACATGGCGCAAACTATACAATGGGTGACCTCATTGCTAAAAGCAATCTCTTCCAGGCACCATTTGGATGGACAAGATCTAATTGTGTAGATAGTGTTGTTGTGCAGTTGAAATAGATATAAATATAATAATTATAGTATATATATTATAGTACTAAAAATATATATGTATGATCCTGATTTATTACCCACTTTGCTAATAATTCCTTTAAAACCGTCAAAATAGTAAGGTTTATTTGTGTGTTGCACTTAGGAGTTATAAACATTAATAAAAATGCGTCACTAGCCTCAGAGAACTATGCAATTTTAAACTTTGTTATCATTGTACTAGATATGTTTTAGATAAAACAGTAATGATTTGAAATTATTTGAATCTCGAACTGAAATCTGCCTTATAATTCTAACTCTTTTCATTATAGAAAAATTATTATAATTTTAAAAATAAAATGTCATTCTGAAAGTATATCAGAAGTCAAATAAAGTCAATGAGGAAAAAAATTAGAACTCAATATCTAAGAATTAAATATTTATTTAAATTGTATAATGGCTAGTCTCGCAGAATCAAGAGCTCAGATTGTAGTTCTCAGTGAGGAAGGCTATGGCATTCGAGAAATATCACGAGTGTTAAATATAAGTTGGAACACAGTGAGAACATGGATCAGACGGCACGCTGAAGAGGGCATTCTTGAAGATAGACGAAAACATAATCATGGCGTTCGTCGAATAACAAACCAACAAAGTACAGATATGCAGCACCATTATGAAGAACATTCTTTTTCTTGTACCCATTATTTCGCGGCACGTTACAACGTTTGTTTACAGACCATAATAAATCATTTACACCGTATTGGACTGTATTACCGGCACTATGCTAAGAAAGTACACTTCACAAATGCACACAAAACTGCAAGATTAAATTTTGCACGTAATCATTTAGACTTTGACTGGACTAATACCATATTTTCAGATGAAAAATCATTTAGATCTTCTTAACATGGTCGCTTAACTTTGTGGCGTTATAACAATACACGATACACAGAGGATCACACAATCTCAGCTAATGTGTGGGCCTGGATGGGTACCAGAGGTGTAGGTGAACTTGTCCAAATTTCTCCTTGTCAAAACGCATTAAACTATGTCGATTTGTTGGGAGAATCAATGTTAACGACAGTGCGAATAGTGTACCCACTTGAAGAAGTCCCTGTATTCTCCTATGTTCACGACATTTGTCGAGTACATACCGCCAGAATGGTCTCGAACTGGTTTACCCAGCATGAAGATGAAATTACTCTAATTCCATGGCTGTCTAGGTCACCAGATGTCAACCCAATAGAAAATTTATGGGGTTTGATGGTTCAAATGTGGGATAACAGAAACGAAAGGACAAAGGAAGCAATTGAGCAGTACTGTAATGAAATTTGGAATTACATGAGGGGAACCGACATCTGACAACATCTGCAATCGTCTAATCGGATCGATGCGTAATCGACTAAAAGACGTCATTGAAAACAATGGTGCTTATACCCGGTTTTAGGTTTAAGTAGAGTAAAATGAGTGTCATTTCTAACTTTGAAATAAAACCAATTAACAAAATCGAAATGTGTGCTGGGACACATATTAGAAGTGAAACTTCAACGGACAAGTGGAAAAACGAATCGCAACGGACAAGTGGAAAAAGGAATAGCAACGGATAAGTGGCAAAACGAATCGCAACGGACAAGTGGAAAAAAGAATGGCAACGGATAAGTGGAAAAACGAATCGCAACGGACAAGTGGAAAACGAATCGCAACGGACAAGTGGAAAATCTTCAACTGACAAGTGATAAAATGAATCGCAACAAAATTTTGACTTGAAGTTTTACGGGCAGGTTTTCAAATTGGACGAGTACATTAACAATCTGCCCGTAAAACTTCAAGTTAAAATTTTGTTGCGATTCATTTTATCACTTGTCAGTTGCGATTCGTTTTCCACTTGTACGTTCCGATTCGTTTTTCCACTTGTCCGTTGCGATTCGTTTTTCCACTTATCCGTTGCCATTCTTTTTTCCACTTGTCCGTTGCGATTCGTTTTGCCACTTATCCGTTGCTATTCGTTTTTCCACTTGTCCGTTGCGATTCGTTTTTCCACTTGTCCGTTGAAGTTTCACTTCTAATATGTGTCCCAGCACACATTTCGATTTTTCGCAGGTTTACTGCAAATTATGATTTGGTTAGGTTAAGTACATTTTAATGGTGTATGTAATACGCTACCACGCACCGACCATTTTTTACATCAACACTTTTGTCGTTCGTTGTCGTTCACTTTTGTTATGACTTTCGAAAAACTAAACAGTTGGCAAAGTCTTCTTGTTGTTATTTTTGTTTCCTCAACAAACTCTATTTATTTATATTTAATTTTACACATACCACAAATAGAGGCAGTGATGCCTTATCACCTGGAGAGCAGAGCTATAGTTTGATGCAAACTTAAGTTTGCCTCCATTAATAGCGGCTCGGAACATCGCACTTTCCGATGCGCAGAACGCAATTTTCGGTATTAGAGGGACGAGGTCGTCGGAGAACGAGGTATATCCTCGCTCGCTCTCTCGCTCGCTTTCTCGTTTGCGGGACTTCCCCGGCGCTTGGCTCGGCTCACCAAGTCTGCCACTTTAGCGCTTTCGAAGCTAGATATAGCGCTTTTTAGGGCAACCCAGCTCCCAATTTTATTAAGCAACTTCCAGCGCAAAATCTTACGCTTTTTATAATATGCAAATATCCAATTAATTTTATAATAAATATATTTATGAATATCTAGACTAATATTATAAAGAGGAAAGATAAGATTTTTGAGTTTTTGCTTGCATGAAGAGGCTCCGAAATTACTGAACCGATTTGAAAAATTCTTTCACTGTTGGCAAGCTACACTATCCCCGGGTGACATAGGGTATATTATATTTACAAAAAAATTAGGGATCATTACTAAAACTCCAATAATGTAGTCCAAGGTATAAAAAAATACCTAAAATCGCGTGCGCTGCGAAAACTATTGATGATAAAATAACAAATAAAATAAATTACTGAACCGATTTGAAAAATTCTTTCACTGTTGGCAAGCTACGCTATCCCCGGGTGACATAGGGTATATTATATTTACAAAAAAATTAGGGATCATTACTAAAACTCCAATAATTTAATCCAAGGTATAAAAAAAATACCTAAAATCGCGTGCGCTGCGAAAACTATTGATGATAAAATAAAAGAATGTACTACGACTTTCACACACATCATTATTTACAAAAAGTATCGCGACAACATATATCTAACTATTATAGTTATGCCACAATAAGCGTTTTTTTATTATAAAAAATTAATTAAAATGCCGCCGCTAGAAAAGGCTTTTTATTTGTATCTTGATATTAATCCTTATCAAAATAAATTACTTCATATTCAAGACTGCTTCAATACCTTTATATAACTTTTTGAATTATTCAATTCGGACATTCCATTCGAAAGATATCACGAGTTTAAAAATGTAAGAATTAGTGACGGTGATCACGTGACTGTGACATCTTTTCGTGAGCCTAAACTCCATAAGACCCCCTCTATATAGAAGTTTCACTTCAAAAAATATTTGTTTTATATTCTTCCTCATTAATGTTTTATTTTCTTGTGTATTTCTGCTACCTAACGTATAACGATAACCCTAATATCTAATGTTGCATATACGAAAGGTTTGGCCTGTGTCACCTTTGGCTTGTCGATTTATTACCGGTTCCGATATCTCAGTATTCACTCCACTTCACTTCCCCTGATTTACCGTAGGTTGAATTTTGACATGCTTGTATAGAGATTACTTCAAAATTTTAATCGTTATTAAAGCAATTAAACGGTCGGTAAGATATAATCCAACATACTTAATGACAGATAGTAATAGCACGTAATAGCATTTGTCAGATGTTACACGAGTATAGACCGGCCTCTCCGATCTGTTTAATACAACGTAGTCTAATAACATGATAACATGTTCGTTACCAAGGAAATGTATGTTCAGGCGAATTTCAACCTAATTGTATTTCACAACTGTAAGAAAATGACCTTATGGTGGGTCATGTTTCAATTTGTTTCATTGTACATAGACCTACAAAACAAACAATAAACACGTTATAAAGTTACATAGTGTTCCTTCACAAGTCTGTAAATAGATTTAGCACTTCTGTTTTCTGGAGTGCTGACAGAGCATTCCAGAGATGCACAGCCTGAATAGAGAACAATCTTGCATAAATCTTTGTAGTATGTAGTGGTGTCATAAATAGTAACATCTCTGACATTCTCAAAGACTTTGAATCACTGTGAAAGAATTAAAAAGACAAATAATTGACAATTATTTGTTTCCGAGTGTGGTACTTAAGTACTTAAAATTCAGAGAAATTGCTCAATTTTAGCGGCGGCAGCATCATTCCCATGGAGAGGTGGCCAGATTAACCTAATAGATACACCAGGACACATAGATTTCACCATGGAGGTTGAACAGAGTTTGGCTGTGTTAGATGGTGCAGTCATTGTTCTGGATGGTTCTGCAGGTAAAGTAAATTGTGCAACACCATAGAATTATATTTTTTTGTTAGTATTATTTCTGAAAATTTTGTATCACTTGATGCTTGTGAGGATAAACAGTTTGTTAGCACTTACTTATTATTTATAAGTTCAATCCAGGTTAAACACTACATTAGTGGTCACTAAATTTTATGTAGTGGGGGGGGGGAGAGTGGGGGAAGAGTACTTCACCCTTTTGCGACCCCCATGTATAGGAGACAGTTCTTGGGATATAAATTTTTTCATCAATTTTATTTCATTATATTGGGATGATGGTGACCAATGTGTTCTGACAGTCGCCGGTCTCTGCCGAGTCACACTCACTTGGCTAGTGTGTTTTAATTTAAAGTCTAACATAACCTAACCTAAGTCACCATTTTAGTCACTGGTCGCAACTTTCGATTAAAGCCACAAGTAATGAGTCAACTTCACAAATGCCGACAACTAGACTAAAAATTGTAAGTTTAAATTGTTTTAAGGTGTTTTCTTTATAATATCGCCTTCCTCCGCCTTGGTTTAGGGCAGAGATCGTTTTTATCTTTTGTATTTTTATGTATTCTTTTCTTATGTCTACTACTGTTTTAAGGTGTTGAAGCCCAAACTCTAACAGTATGGCGTCAAGCAAATGGTTATCGTGTTCCAAGGATACTGTATCTCAATAAAATGGACAGGAATGATGCTGATACTATGGCTTGTGTGCGCTCAATACAGGACAAGCTGCATGCCCAACCACTGTTATTGCATCATACTGTATGGCATGAGGGCAGGCTTATTGGTAAGCAAAGCTTTTGGAGTTTACACCTTAAGAATTGATTTTCAATTAGGGCACCCATGTGGATATTTTGTGAGGAGTGAAATAATAAAAATGTTAACTCAAAAGCATTAAAAAAAATATACAAAATTGAACTTTAATGCATTGAAATAAGATCGTCGTATTTAAGGAGTAAATGTCTGTCGTGCTTCGGAGCAGACAAAAACATTCTTTGGAATTCAAATTATTTTAAAGGCTAGAACAAGAATCTCAACATAGTTTGACTTGTGTGCATCAGGGATTTCAAATAACCTGAGGTTTTGTCATAGTATTAATATATGGGATTTTTTTTTAATGACTAGCAATAAAAACCAGTATACAGAGTAAGGATTCTAATGTTTCATTTTAATTTTTTTATATATTGTTTTTATGGTACAGAGAAATGAAAAATTAAAAATCAATTGATTATTTTTTTTTCTTAATTTTGACATTTTCCTGAGTTTTTTGTATGATTCTTTCTATATTCAGACAAAGTGTTTTTGTCAATGAATTTATATTATAAATAAACGAAATTAATATTAAAATAACACTTTTAAAAGTAAAATATCTATCTAAAAAAATATATATCTTCTATTTAAATTGCTTGACAATATATAATTTATTATGCTTTGAGTATAAAACAATGTAATTTTGATTTTTAGGTCTCATTGATCTAATAACATTAGAAGAAATAATATTTACAAAAGGTCGTGGCCAGAGTTATCAGTATCGTAAAATTACTGAGAAAGACGATGGTAAGAAGTGGGAGGCGGCCATCTTGGATCATAGACAATTAATAGATACACTATCCTCTATGGATGATGGGTTGGCAGAGACAATCATACAAAAGGAATCATTGGACATTGAGCCTAAGGATGTCGTGGATGCTGTTAGAAGGTGTACAGTGGATATGAAAGGATTCCCGGTGCTGTGTGGAAGTTCATACAAGAATATTGGTGTTCAAATGCTGATGGATGGTGTTATGATGTATTTGCCATCGCCTTTGGAGGGGCACAGGTAACTTATAGTGTATATATATGAGTCAAATCACGTCAAGTGGACCCCCCCTTTACCACTTGAAGATAGAAAACTATTAAAATATTGTTACGAGTTACGCAGGACTCGAATTAAAATGCCGTTGGAATTACTATAGAATTTATTAGAACTGTACAAACACATATAAAACAGGTATAAATATAACTGGGCACAGCCAGTACAAGACTGCACGATTCAATAACACGCGCAAAGTGCGTTAACATATCGCTTTTCGAATGTACGTCTTACTCGTATCGTAATCCTCGCTCGACTGTCGGACTGACTTCGGGCATTGTTTTATAGTAAACTGTATAATACAACAATCGACTGCGTGTACTGAGTTTTTCCAAGAAAACGTAATTTGCACACCTGGTTAATTATTCCTGCGAACGGCCAACAAAGTCGAAAACAATAACTAGGTTATTGTCTAATTGAAAATTTTAAACACAAAGTAAACAAAAGAATTAATGCGGGAAGCGTAATAAACCACTTGCGCATTTCTTTGTCGGTATGTAACAATATAATTATCGAAAGTAGTTGTACCTAAAAATCATCCCTCAAAACAGTTTTTGATAATTTTCAATTTAACAACAATTTTTTTTACAATTAAATTTTCGGTACTTTAAATTTTTTTTTTTTTTTTATAAAAGCTATTGAAGATAACAAAAAATTCTCTTGCAAATTTCATTTGTTTATTATCATATTTTTTACTTTTAAATAAACAAATTGACATTTTAACGACTACTCGGTATGATAATATTTTTTTTTTATTAATGTTATTTTTTAAAGGTTATACAAAAGCTTCGGTAACGAGTTGTCGGCGCGGGCGTTTAAGGTGCAGCATGACGACCAACGGGGCGTTTTGACCTTCCTCAGGCTGTACAGCGGGGAGATCAGCAGAGCGCAGAAGATATACAACCTGGCTCAGGATAAGAGTGAGCAGGTAAAGCAATCTATTCTATCTTATTGTTACGAGATACGGGACTCAAATTTTTAAACACTGCCAGTGCTACTAAACGTTTCGCCTCCACGTTCCTTATACGTACCGCAGAATTATGGAATGCACTACCATAGTCCGTGTTTCCCGAAAATTACAATCTTCAAGTCTCGTGTGAATAGGTACTATCTAGGTAAGCGTGCTCCATCTTCGACCGCATCATCGTCCGGCATTGGACGTGATCGCGATCAAACGCAAACATATTTAAAAAAAAAAAAGAATTAAAATGCCATTGGAATTACTATAGAATTTATTAGAACTATACAAACACGTATAACACAGGTACAAATATAACTAGACGCAACCAGTACAAACGTGATGCACGATTCAATAACACGCGTAAAGTCCGTCACTATATAGGTTATCGAATCTACATAACTCTCGCCTTGATCGTGGACTAGACTAGACTGCCTCACCCCTCCGTCCGGGCATTCCTTTTATCCTGTACAAATACAATATGTGTCGACACAATACTCGACCGCATAACAATAATTTCCAAGCATCACACCCGGCTAATGCCTACCATAAAGTTAAAGTTTTTCTAATTACAACTTTTAAACACAAAGTAAACAAAAGAAGACCAAATGCGGGAATATACTAAAATGTGTTTCTACAAACGCAGGTGTGATTTTTTTTTCCTTTGTCGGCATTTGGTCGTAACAGTATTTTTTTGTTATGTTTGTTTCCAATATCTATGGCAGTTTGTTGTATGCTAAGAACGCCTCAAAGTTTCGGTCACCCTGATCATTATTTAACTTTTTTGTTTTGAACAGGGAGGTTCTTTGTACGTGGCTCTAGCTGATGAATATAAACCCGTGGACACAGTGACGGCGGGCAATATTGCTGTGGTCAGCTCACTTAAGGTAATCATTATATTAATATGTGAAGCGAAAACTATGTACCCCTTTTTAAGAAAATTGCGCAGATGGAGGAGTATGAAATTTCGCACACTTATAGTTTATATAGAGGAGTGCAGAATGCTAATATTTTTTTAAATTATGCATAAAATACATTAAATCAATATAAAAAAAACATTATACACGTTACCATGTATTTGACACAGTCTTTTGTTTATTTTTAATGTCAAATTAACAGTGTAGCCTTGTCGAAATCTGTGATTATAGAAGTAGGTATAGTCTTTGACAACAGAACCGTAATAATGTTCAAATATAATTTAATTATTATGGTCGAATTTCGACCACTGGCGAACACTAATAATAATAAATCAGCAGACAAACACATACATTGTATATCCCACAGCTAAGCAAATTAGACTTGTGTTACTTGCTTTGCAAAGAGATTTAAATTGTGCATTAGTAGTTTTATCTATATGTATAAAAATCGATTGCTGTCCGTTAGTCTCGCTAAAACTTGAGAACGGCTGGACCGATTTGGCTAATTTTGGTTTTGATTTATTTGTGGAAGTCTAGGGAAGGTTTTAAAGGTGAGTCAATATGAAACAAATGCTTGGAATATAGTAGAAACAACATTTACGCTTTCCCTTAAAAACTATTCCTACCTGTCAAACATTTGATGTTTTCATCCCGTCGTTTAAAAAGAAATCAATTAAATTTAAAAGTGAAGTTTTTTAATTTTTTTGTTTTGAATGTCAAACGTTTGAGGTTCGTCTCGTTGTTCAGAAATCAACGTTTTTTATTTATTGACTCTGAGGCGGTACAATTGTTTTTATAATTAAAAAAAATAGTTTATGCATTGTCTCTCTCTCACTATATAAAAATTTATGTACTTGAAAACAAACAAACAGTTTCTTCTAGGCGACGATGTCAGGTGATCTGATTACCTCCACGCAATCGGCCGCCAATCGAGCCAAGAGCCACCTGGCGGCATTACTCCGGGTGCCTGGGGCTGTTGAGGAGCTCATGCTGCCCAGTGCCAAGCATCGGCTCCAGGTCTTGGAGACGGAGCCGGACTCTGAGGAGTTGGCTGAAGTACTGCTAGGAATGGGTATGCACTGTCATCTTAAAAACCATATCAATAAACTGTAAACTATACCACTGTTGTGGGAGGGGCAGTGATTGTCATACTATTGATTTATTCAGGAAATTAGGAAAACTTATTTTATTCTATAGCCATATAATCCCTATTAATATTATAAATGCGAAAGTAACTCTGTCTGTCTGTCTGTCTGTTCCGTTTTCACGTAAAAACTACTGGACCGATTTGGCTGAAACTCAGTATATATATATTTTCGATACTGAGGATGAACATAGGATACTTTTTATCCCGAAAAATGGGATAGTTTCCGGGATAAAATGATATTTGTCTGTTTGTTTGTTATGCTTTTACGGAAAAACTACTGGACCGATTTGGATGAAATTCGGTACGTATGTAAATTAAATACTGAGGATGGACAAGGGATAATTTTCATTTTGGCCTTTTTGGTAATTTTGGCCTATTTGGTCATTTTGGCCTTTTTGGTCATTTTGGCCTTTTTGGTCATTTTGGCCTTTTTGGTCATTTTGGCCTATTTGGTAATTTTTCCTTTTTGGTAATTTTGGCCTTTTTGGTCATTTTGGCCTTTTTGGTCATTTTGGCCTATTTGGTCATTTTGGCCTATTTGGTAATTTTGGCCTATTTGGTCATTTTGGCCTTTTTGATCATTTTGACCTTTTTGGTAATTTTGGCCTATTTGGTCATTTTGGCCTATTTGGTCATTTTGGCCTATTTGGTAATTTTCGCCTATTTGGTCATTTTGGCCTATTTGGTCATTTTGGCCTTTTTGGTAATTTTGGCCTTTTTGGTCATTTTGGCCTATTTGGTCATTTTGGCCTATTTGGTCATTTTGGCCTATTTGGTCATTTTGGCCTTTTTGGTCATTTTGGCCTTTTTGATCATTTTGACCTTTTTGGTCATTTTGGCCTATTTGGTCATTTTGGCCTATTTGGTTATTTGAGCCTATTTGGTCATTTTGGCCTATTTCGTCATTTTGGCCTATTTGGTCATTTTGGCCTTTTTGGTCATTTTGGCCTCTTTGGTCATTTTGACCATTTTGATTATTTTGGCCTTTTTGGTAGTTTTTGCCTATTCCGTCATTTTAACCATGTCGGTCACCGTGGTCTTTTGGTCATTTAGACGATTTTGGCCTTTTTGGTCAAGTTTTGTAATTTATTTTGTTGACAGATAGACGGGGGATGGTATAATTAGCGATATAAAATGAAGTGAATCTTCCGTTGGCAAATACATAAAAATGTAATATAATATAACCTGTAGCACTTGCTCTATAAACAAGAGACACACTAGAGGTTAACCCGCGGCGCAGCCGCGGGATAAACTCTAGTAATATTATGTTTATAAAACAATTATCAATATAAAAAAATCTTAATTCACAGATCCAAATTACATAGATCAACTTATGTACTCATTGATCGCCTTATCCATTCTTGTATAACTCCATCTCTCTACATCTATCTCAACATTCTCAACTCAGCTGGGTGATGTTTTTGTCTATTTATTTATTTAATTTATTTGGGAAACATACAACAATTATCATTCTTACAATGTGAAATACATCATAATATTATAATAACAGCCCATAAATGTCTCAATGCTCGCTCGGGCCTCCCATTTTAATGAGGGTGGGGGTGGGGAACGGAGAGTATATATAAAAAATTTTGAAATGGCAAGTATTTTAGACATAAAAATAAGACAATAATATACATATATTGATATATATACATACACACACACAGACATATATATATATATATAAGGAACCCATGTAAGGGGGTGGCAAGTCCCCGTCTGCCCATTTTCCATGTTCCCCGAACATTGCGACGGGCAGACCCCATAGTCCCCAAATCCCCAGACCCCTAGTACTAGATTACCCCACATTAAATTTGTCAAAGGGTCTCTACGTGTTGGCCTTCCCCTGGCCCCAGGCAAGCCCTCCGAGGGCCATTAATGGCCCGTGTTATTCAAAGACATACATTATAATAATCAAAGTAACATTGTGTTTAGAGAATTACGTAATACGGTACATGACAGTATGAAAAATATAGTCTGATTTTAATCTATATCGTAGATTACGATCTAAATATGACAAAAATTAATTGTTTTAACTTAAATATTAAATATTAATTGATATTTTTGAGAAATAAAATTGTTATATTGCAGCCATTAGTCAAGTGACAATAAACGCCGGTCAGAGCGCGTGACGTCATAGCGTGCAAAACACAAGAAGTTATCAATGACTTCTCAGATAACACTTCAATGAAACAGATGTTTGTTTTGCACGCTGTGACGTCAATGACAGCTTGACGCGTTTTTGTGACGAAATGTCAGAATATTTATAAAATTGCTAAATTAAATATGTTTGTTGTTTTTTTGCTGAAATATTAATATTTTGGCTTAAATAGACCATAAGTCTCAAAATAAACCTGTTTCTCAAAAATTGACAACTACCGAATTATGGAAGAGATAAAGATGTTACGATTGACTTTAGAGCCCGAGGTAATAATACTTCACGAGTCCGGTGAACGCTTGAAAAGACTGCGCACGCCTGATTTTCACAGGTAGCGCATTCCACAGATACTATAGAAATACTATTAATATATTATTTCTATAGTATACTATAGAAAGATTTATTGTAAAATCGCGATTGATTTACAGGTGTTTCCAGACCCAACATACATACAGTCAAAAATACTATAACTTGCCATTTCGGTCCGAATTAGCCTCTCTGAATTTTTCTCATTATTAAATGCATTGTACAAATTCAAACTCTATACAGATTTATTATGTTATAGAGATTATTATTGACTTATTAGGGACTACAATCCCTGAGCCAGTGTTCCTGTGCTCGATCGAGCCCCCAAGCCTGGCGCTGCAGAGTGCGCTGGAGACGGCCCTAGCAGAGCTGCAACGGGAGGACCCCAGTCTGAGGGTCATCACCGACGAGGAGACCGGCCAGATGGTGCTTGCTGGTATGTATGCTTCATTCTTAAAATAGTTGATTACTGAGTTAGGATATTTTTTACTAAATCATGTCTTAAATGACTACATGGATGTGTTAAACGGCCAGTTCCTATAAATACTATTCATTTGCTTGCGCTACCATGATTGGTTGAATTTTAACATTAATTGTATGGAGCTTAATAATTAACAATAAACAAAAGAGTATATATATGTGTGTTGTGTGTGTGTCAAATATATGGTAGTGTGTGTAATGTTGCATAATTTAAAAAAAAAATATTAGCGTTCTGTACTCCTCTATATAAACTGTGAGTGTACGAAATTTCATACTCCTCCGGCCGCGCAATTTTCGTAAAAAGTTTTTGCTTCATGTATTATATACAGGGCGTTCCATTAGTAGCTCACAACGCCCAAAATGTTCAATTAGCCGTTCCACAAGGCGACGGCGGTCGTTGTGATTGTGGCGAAAACGTCACTAATGCCGTCATCGTTTTTGATCACACAACGCTCACAACGACCCAAGTCAAGAGGTGGTTCGAATAGCCGTTCCACATTAGTTTAAGATTGTAACACCGGCAAGCAAGTGGAACGGGACAAATCGCGGTCGTGAACGTGCTCGTTGTGAGTCCCTAGTGGAACGGAGCCAAAGATATTGTTGAGTTACGACCTGAACGCCGACAAAAGACATATTCACACCTGCATACATTTTCGACATTTGGACATCTTTTGTTTACTTTGTGTTTAAATTTTGCGATTAGAAAAACAGCCCATTGTGTATTGTAATCTTTTATGGTAGTCATAAGCCAGGTGTGATTCTAGGAAATTCAGTCCACGCGACCGAGTAGACATATTGTATTTGTACAGTATTAAGCAATGCCCCAATTGAGAGATGACTTAGTCGTGCGATAACCACCCGCGAGGCAAGACTTGTGTACATTCGGTAATCTATTTAGTGATGGACTTTGCGCGTGGTATTGAATCGTGCATTACGTTTGGACTGGTTGTGTTCAGTTATATTTGTACCTGTGTTATACGTGTTTGTATAGTTCTATTAAATTCTATAGTAATTGTAACGGCGTTTTAATTCGAGTCTTGCGACTCGTGACAATATTATACTACCTTAGAATGTGTTTGACAAGTGACAAGAGCTATGAATGTCAAAGAAGCAAGTGAGGTGTGTAAGAATAAGCCTGAATGGCGCTCTGTTGTTCGTGCCTACCCCGCACGGGACCTGGCGTGAATTTATGTATGTATGTACAATGTCTTTATTAATACCTAGACAAAGAGCTTGCTTAGCATAGTTATATGCGGTTTCATTTCCTGGATTTTGTTTTATATAATTTAAAGAAGATTATGAAATGTGTCACCCGTCCCATTCTACCTGTACACAGGCATGGGTGAGCTCCACTTGGAAATAATAAAGGAGCGTATCATCCGCGAGTACAAGATCGACGTGGAACTGGGCCCCCTGCAGATCGCGTACAGGGAGGCCCTCGTGGGCCACGGGAGGGAGACCCTGAGCGTGGACCGGAAGATAGGAGGCGCGAGGCAGGTGGTCAAGGTGACCGTGTCCGCCAAGAACGCCAAGGGGATTCCCGCGGACAAGATACTCAAGTATGTTATGGATGTTTCTAAATATATCTTATTATTATTTTTACTAATATCTATAATATTATAAAATTCTAAACATGCTGTAAGCTATTAAAAAAAGCAACTGAAACTAAACAATGGAGGACACGTTGCAATTCTTTTAGATTTTTGTCTGTGTGTTTGTTCGGGATTCACTTAAAAACTGGGCCGGCTTAGAAGCGGTTTTCGCTGATCGACACCAAGTTTTTAGACTTAATATCTGTGCTTCTTTTCATCTCGAGAACCTCGCGGTAATTTTTCTGGGAATTATTTAAAATGGCCTGAAAAAAAAATCTAATTTCAATGTGATTTTTCACTGATCGGTAGCAAATGTTATTTAATAAAATGTGTGATATCTTTTATCGCGGGAATTTTGCGGGAAATTTTCCAGGAGCAGTTTGTAGTTGTTCGGGTGCTTAATAGTGACCTTATTCCGACACAGTTTTTACTAAAACAGTAGCCGATGTCGCGGGTCTATCTTAGTCATAAATGCGAATGTAATTGTTTGTCTGTGTGTGACGCTTTCATAGAAAAATCATGGTGTCGATTTTACTAAAGTTTGGCGTGTCTCAGAGCTATGCCAATGCCATACGGAGGGGAAGTATACTTTAAATATTGTAGATAGGATATTTTTTTTATTTTATTGCATGAGTTCAGCAGACAAGCAGACAGCCCACCTGATGGAAATCGGTTACCGTCACCTACGGTTGTTTGTAAGATCGTGCTACCACTGTGCTGCTGCTCTCTAAAGGTAGACTGGCACCTGGCCCCTAATGCTGGAACATAACTCAAGGTTGTTAAGGCAGCATACTCTAGACCAGGGGTGGTAGCCATCCAGACGGGCGAATACCCCACCATTTCGCTGTGGGTCGTATTTGGTCGCATCTTACGAAAGGCCGCCCCAATGCAGGAAATCTTATTTTTTTCTCTGTTCCCACACATATAACCAGGATAGGATATTTTGCTCAATGGAAATATTTTTTATTTTATAAGTAGGTAAAACTGCATTCAACGATTTTTAAAAAGTTGTTTGCCTCATCTGGGAATCGAATCGACCTAATATAAAAAAAAACCGCGTGTATTTTTATGATGCCAATCGTAAGTTGTGTCAGTGACGACGATAAATTCCTTTTAAGGAAGTTAGTATCTTAAATTAAAGGAACATTGAAGTTTTTGCAGTTTAATCTAATTATTACTTATTTTGATTAATTAATACTTAATTTAATTTTATTAACCTTCTTTAGGGGCCAAATTTTTTTTTTTTTAAATTCCAAAAACTGCCAGCTGCCATCAAAATTGCCGCGTAAATACCGAGAGAATCATATCGTCCCTTTTATTCTAATACAAATTCTATGTAGTTAGAGGGAGAAAGCACCTGTTCAATACTTATTTCGCTCTAATGTTATATATAGATGACATGTTTTGTATAGATTGGACAAATCGGGGGACAGTGCTGCCAACCTAGCGCACGTGCATCCGAGACATATGCAAGCCATCAAACAAGGGGTCAAGAATGCATTAATGCACGGACCGAAAATTGGTTCGCCGGTATGTCACTTTTTGTTTCCGCTAGCTTTTGCCACGCAACTTCGTTCGCGTCGTCCCTTAAAATTGTACCTGCGCCGGCGCAACAATATGCTTATTGTTCGCAGCTAAATAAATAATAAAGATTTCTTTATTGTTCACCACATAGACATATATTTTTTGGAACGAAGTTCCGTATCGCGCGTTGCGTAAAGGGGCTAGACGGAAAAAATTAAGACCAAAAGTTGTAACGACACTTTTTGCTATAGTTGTAAGCCGTGCGGCGTGCGCGTGTTTCTGTCTATCTCTCTCTCATTATTACTAAAATTGAGCCTACTGATTAAGTTTATATCACATTATATTTGTTAATAATAATAAAATATTATTATAACTTAAAAAAAAAATATATTACAATTCCTTCACTAATTAATCGAAAGGAACTTCATTCCATCCGGGTGTCCCTTGACACCTCTCAAGATTTTTATATTGCAGGAGTTTAGCAGACAGGCAGACGGCTCACCTGATGGAAAGCGGTTACCATCGCCTATGGACATTTGCAACACCAAAGGTGCTACAAACGCGCTGCTGCTCTCTTAAGGGAGACTGGAACCTGGTCACTTATGCCGGAACACAGCTCAAAGCTGTTATGGCGACATACTTTAGAACAGGGGTGGTAGCCATGCAGTCGGGCAAATGCCCTACCTACCACCTGGCTGTGTGTTTATTTAGGTTATTTGACATATACGTATATATATTGCTATTATATTTATATATGTATTAAATTTATAAATTAGTCTAAGTATGTATATTAAAATTGTACAGTGCTATCATTTATCTGCTCCACCTACATCGCCAGATTAGTTAAGAATTTCTTTTTAGCTGGGTTGCCTGGAGGAGATCGCTTTTAGCGATAAGGCCGCCTGTTGTTTTGCCAAGAAGTATTGTAATTATGCATTTTGTTTTTGTATTTGTTTGTTTTGGTGAGTAAAGTGTTATCTATCTATACTTTCAGATGGTTGACATCCAAGTGACTTTGCATTGGTTTGAAGTGGGCAGGGGTACTTCCGATTCAGTGGTCACAGCCACCATGGCGCAGTGTCTTAGAAAGGTCAGTGTGTTTCATATGTTGATTTAATTTATATATAACTAAGTATGTATGTAACAATACCCAGTTTCATGTTAGTAGTAACTTGATTAAACTTTACCAAGGATGTTTAGTTGAATTTGAAGCAAAAATCTTTTCGTTATAATTCGACGATATTTACATAAAGAATAGCCGATATAATAGGTTTGTAAAGGTTAGTTTAGCTTCTTTAAATCAATTAATTGTTCTGTTAACTGTCGAAAGGTGTTAAAGCTCTTGCTTACAAAATTATAGTGTCTTTAAAGACCACGGGCCATAAAAATGCCCCGGACTTTTGGAGGGCTTGCGTAGCTCCTATGGGGAGGCCAATACGTAGAGGCTGCTTGACTAAAATCTAAATGTGGCGTGACGCTGACCGGCGATTGTCGCTGTCTACACCATATAATAATGCACCCAAGGACAAGCCCCGGCCAGTGTAGGACTATTATTACTATTATTATTGGAAATGGGGGAAAAAGGTACAGGACTATTGAGGTGAACTGGTACTAGGGGTCACAGATCGGGGATTATGGGGACTATGGCGTCTGTCCGTCGCAATGTTCGGGGAACATAGAAAAATGGGCAGACGGTGACTCGCCACTTCCCCAAAAAATGCCATAAAAGACAGGGGCAACATATTATAGTAATTATTATTGAAGTAGATATCATAGGCTATGGTGCCCAATGCGTACGTCGTAACTAATGCAACTTGATACTTGCACGACGTTTGACGCCGTACTAAAATTCACTGCTAAGTATCGAAATTGCTCTCGACCTAATTGGAGTTGCTAGAGTTTAGATCAAAATTTGCAAGAGTGGCGCGCCCTGTTACTTTTTACCTTATTTTGCCACCCTATACAGATTTTCGAATCTTCGGAAACGTCACTATTGGAGCCTATGATGTCGCTCCAAGTGGTCTGTCCGGAGAGCCACTCGGCCAGGGTGCTGGCGGACCTCTCGCGGCGGAGGGTCGAAATACAGCACATACAAGTGCGACACCAGAACAAGGTATTCTAGTGGAATGGGGTTCTAATGGCCATGTATTCATATTCAATCGTCTAGGTTTAAGTTATGGTGAACAATAAAGAGTTTTCATTCATTCATTCATTCAAGGTAACTAACTCTTATACTTGTGTCAAACACTCGCTGCCCGTGAGGCAATGAAATGTGAGAATAGGACAGCGACTACGTCTCTCTCTGTCGCACCTACAGACCTAATGGGAGGCGTAGTGACGCACCAGTTTAATGTCGATGTTTAATGATGTTAATACTAAGAAAGAGGTGGGCACTGAAAATCAGTGCTGTGTCGAATTAACTTTCAGCACAGCAATATGATGAGTGAGCAACTCTAAATATGTGATGATGCATCATTATTAGTGTGTGTGGCGCCCTTGACAAATAAAAGTTTCTTTCTGTTTTTCCTTTCTTAAACATAGACATAGACAACACCTTATTGTTTTCCAAAACCGAAATTACATAAATGCACAACAATAATCACTTGGTAAAACAAAAGGCGGTCTTATCGCTAAAAGCGATCTCTTCCAGGCAACCTGACTCAAAAGAAATTCTTTAATTATCTGTACCTATATATGCAAAAAAAGAAAGAGAAATAGAATAGAAGGAATGTGTTGAGGGAATGGGGGGGGGGGTATAGGGGGAGGGGATAAAGGAAATTCGATAGTGGGAGGGAAAAATGGGCTACCGGAACTGTTAAGTTTCCATTCAAAACACTTAAAAGTTATGGCTAAGCATTTAACGCGAAGATTGTGTGTTTGTGTATTGTATGAGGTTTGGGCATCGTGGCGATGTGGAGCAAAGTGCTGTCGTATAGTAACGTGTTTGCTAGTTCGATAAATATCTAAATTGCCTTCATATTATTTGTTTTATCTTAGTTGATTTAATTATTGAACCTTGAGTTGTGTTGCGACATTGTGGCCAGGTTCCAGTCTCTCTTTAAAGAGCGGCAGCCCATTGGGAGCCCTTTTGGTATTACAAATGTCCATAGGCGATGGTAACCACTTTCCATCAGGTGGGCCGTCTTCCTGTCTACTGAACTCATTCAATACAAAAAAATTGTTATATTCAAAATTTACAAATATATTCTGAATATAAAGTTATTGCATCTATTATGTGGCGTGATGCATAACGAGAATGAAGTGAATGTTTAATGGCGTCGCTGTGTGAAAGAGATGCTAAATTATCGAGTTTTCACGCTGTTTTACCATTGTTTAGCGCCATCCAACTCTTTCTTTTGTTTCAGATTGCTAAAAAGATGTTGTAGGCTTAAGTTAGTTTAGAGCTAGATGGCGCTTTAACAGTTTACTTGGCATGCACAGCTCAACCGGCCCAAATATAATTCTACCATGGCTCTACTAGGTCAAAAAGCTTTTCGTAAGATATTTCGAGTTAATTAAAATGTTTTTTTCCTAGGTGGTAGATTGCCTGGCACCGCTCTCAGAACTCCTGGGTTATTCGACAACACTCAGGTCTCTCAGCTCAGGACTCGCCTCTTTCTCAATGGAATTCCATTCCCACCGGGAGATGTCGCCACACGACGAAGAAAAGGCAATCAAAAGTGTTACCGGCTTCTAAATGAAGAAATTGCGTAAAATTATTCTTATTTCCAATAATACCTAGATAGATTTGATCTCTTAGTTCCTTTTTAACCGACTTCGAAAAAAGGAGGAGGTTCTCAATTCGTCGGGATCTTTTTTTTTTTTTTTGCTTTTTTTATGTATGTTCGCCGATTACTCCGTCATTTATGATCCGATTTACGTGATTCTTTTTTTGTTCGACGCGGAATAGCTGCCATGTGGTATCCTAAAAATTTGACATAGTTTGGCCCAGTAGTTTTCATTTTACGATCATTTTTTTGTTCCCGGTTCTTGGGACCTATATTTTTTAAGAAGCGCGGCACCATTCGTAGGTCCACCCATACATAGCTAGACACTAAAAAGTAACAAATAAAATTTAAAAACTTCGTTTCGTATCGACTTCAAGATGTTTTAGATAATATATATTAATAATAATAGCTTTAGAAATAAGTTATTTTATACATTTTAGTTTTTGAAGTCGGTTTTTTTAAACGAAGTTTTTATTTTTTTACGATTCAAATAGATACTCATACTATTCTCAAAAATTTTATATGGCAACACTGTTGAGTACGACAGGATTATAAAATGTATTGTGAAGGACGTCTTACGGTCATCATCATCCGAATGTTAAATCCCGGTTGCGTTCGGAGCGTTCGCTCCGACGCGACGCCCAGAGACTCAAATTCACCAAATCCAAACTCTTGCAAAAACATATAACGCTTAATCTTTGGCAAACTTTGAGTTAAAACATCTGCATGCAGAAACTGGAGAAGACCCTCACTTCTATTACAGCTACTATGAAAAGGTAATCTAGTCTGTTTTTGTTCGCAGCTAACTGTACAATTAAACATGCTTATCTCAGCTTTCTCATTGTACATTGAGCCTCTTTTTTTTTACAGGGGCTTTGAACCGTTTAGGTTATGTCAGCCCCATCATACCAAAACTTATTATTACTTACATTAAAATAATATTAAATAAATTTGCATCGTAAGTGTATGTTACAATGTTTGTGATCAGTACTTCGCAGACAAGGAGCTCATCACACACTTGTACATAGTTCTAGCTTCTTGAGAAGCAGGGGAGGCCAAAATATTAAATATTGTGCACAATCTCTCCAGACTTAATAGCGTGCATAACTTAATTCTGTCTGCCTCGTTGCGAACACATTCCATTAGAATATGGGTTACATCTTCAACCATATTGCAAGTTAAACAAATCTTCGGAATCAGATTTTTTCATTAAGAAACCAAACTTTCTCAATGGAAGGAAGCCGTTTACAGCGCCATTTTTCATGACATTTAAATCCCTGCTGGTAATATGGCCAAGTCTTCGGTGCCAAATCATGCCCCAGGTCGTAGTTGCCGCAGTCGCTAACATACATTCTGACCTGGTACTCAATTTGTATAGCTGGGTATCGTTAATCAAATAGTTAACTTCGTTAATCGCTAATCCGTTACTGAAAAAGTTAACTTAATTAAAAGTTAAAGCGTTGCATTTCAGAAAATTTAACGCAAATTAACGTCAGTCGTTAATCCGTTAACACGTGATAAAAATTGCACCTTTAAAAAAAATGTTGGTTCTGGAAGTTAACAGATTAGAAACAAAAAAGACTGGTATAATTATTAGAGTGCTTAATATAGGCATGTTGACAAACAATGTTTTTTTCATTCATTCGGTTTAGAATTTATTTTATAAGATAAACAGATAGACATCACCCACATTAAAGCCAATGTTTCGTAGTTTGTGTGCTGTGCATACAATTTTATTCACATATTCCTCAATTGAAGCACAATTATCTAATGTTGTATTGATCAAGTCTTTCAACGAGCCCACTTTCCTTGACAGCCCGGAGTCCTCAAAGACCTTACACCAAACCTCACGTGCAGTCGTGGCATTTTCGATATGCACGTAATTAATTGGATCAACCAAAAGAATAATTTTTGTCTTAGCTTTCAAATCTTTTTTGTTTGCATCAATACATTCCCACAATTCTTCATGCTGCAAGTAGGACTTCACAGCAAATCTCCACGTGTTGTAATTCTCTTGCCAAGCAGCTTTTCGATATTCAAGTTATTCATGTTGATTATTCAAACACATATGCCAATGCGCACGCCACGCGGTCTCGATTTTAACTTTACGAAATTCAGACTTTAATTTATACAAAAGGTGTATGGGACGGCCCATAATCTGTGGGAATAAAAAGATTTATTCAAATATACCTTTTAATCACTTTAAACAATTAATTACAATATTATAATTGGGAGTACATGTTGTTAATCGCGGATGAACGAATGGAAGGGGCGATGACGTGTGACAAAACGGAGGCAAAGGTTTCGTGTCTATAATTCCATCATTAAACAGTACCACATTGATGATTTAATAAACCAGCACTAGTCGAATTAAGATCTTAGTTATTGTGTGATGAAAATTGTGATGTGTGATATTAACACTTTCACAATTTTACGTAAATCCTAATCGCTAAAAACATGCCTCAACATAATTTAAATGCCCTATATTTTGAGGAAAAAAATGTTGGTATTACTACTGTACAAAAGTGTGACTTTCATAGAGATAGATAAATATCGATATTTTATTTAATACTATAGATATGATGACAGTGGAATAAAACTAAAGTATAAGTTTAATTCGTTTACTTTATAGTATTTTCTTAGATATTCGCGACTGTTACACATAATAAAACTACGTTATTTACGGTTGATTTACCTCCTCCTTTTAGGAAGTCGGTTGAAAAAGCGACCAGGACGGTCATCAGGCGGTCTTTACTACTTCACTTCAAGAAATATTATTTTATTGACTCTTGAAGCGAATTAGTTGTATGTAAATGTGCCTGATACATTTACTAGGATCGCTTTTTTTTTTACAAGATATGAGATTCTGGTATGTGAATACTTATTCATAACTGCCTTAGCTAATTCAACTCTATGATTTACATAAATATCGGTGTCATGCATTTCAATATCTGGAAACAAATTAAATTTATTACCTACCAAGTGACCTTTTGTTGTAATGTTCATAGGTTGTGTATTTAGTATTTAACTTTTTGTTGTCGTCTAGACCTTGTCTTATAATTTTTTCACATAAGCGGCATAATTGAAGTAAAACTTCTTTAGGCGCGACTAGGAAGTAACTGGACGACAATGCAACGGAAGTCCTATACGGCAATATGGCGTACCATCCGATTTTCAAATATTTTTTTGTCAATAGATAGTTTATAAACAAATCAATCAAAAAATTTTGAAAAAAATAATAATTAGTAAAAAGTTTTACTTCAATCGCGTGTGAACGTTACACGCACTCTTTTTTTATAACACTTTCTGAAGCATACTTCAAATAACCTTTAGTTTTGTGATATGTTAGGCTTTTATCATCACTTTGACCAAATAGGGCTTGAAGGCAATCGTCACACTTAATTTTTTTCGAAAGAGAAAACAACAAATCCAGATATGCACTCTGCGACCTTTTCTCCAAAAGGCGAGAGACCATTTGACATTCAAAATCTAAAACGTCCGATTCTTCTGAATCTACATTTTCTGTATCAGAAATGTTTTTGCGTGTTGTTGTATTGTTCATTTTATCTGCAGGAGAACAATTTAAAATACTAATTGTTTCTAAAGGAATGCAATTGGTTCCTGTGCTAGACATTGGTAATTCTTTGTGAATTAAGAGCTTTTTATATAAAGTTTCAAATAGTCGTCGAGTCGGATTGTCTGAAAAACCCCAGTGACTTCGAATTTTTGGAAACAATATTTCGATGTGGTCTTGACTTATTTTGTGGAATGGAAGATACCTAAGTAGGGGGCTTAGGTATCTTCCTAGGATTCAAAATTAAGTCTTCGAATAAAGATTTGGCACTTTCAATACACACGCAGAATCCCAAAAATCCTGTATAGCTTTGACTTTTCGTAGTTTATTCCTCTTAGTTATTTGGTTGTTTCGGCCTAGTACATCAGCACTTAAGTTATTTGTTCTTTTAATTTATCAAGCTTTGTACAACATTTTTGATAATTACTTAAATTCATTGCTCGTTTATAGCCGAAACCATGCGTTTTGGAGTCCAAAATATCAAAAACGTCATTTATGATTTTCAAAAACTCTGCCGTTGGGTGAACATTTACCAAACCGGGCAATTTGAAATCTTCACAAAATGTAATAGCGTCGGCTACACTTTCATTGAAGAGTTGAGCTGCTAGACGAACATTCATAATTTTTGATTTGAAATAAATATGATTTCATCTCAATTTATTCGCTAAATAAAATAATTCCTCTTCTTGTACTTCATGTAATTTTAATATGTGATTCCACTGAATTTTTTCGCCCGAATTGTTTATGAAATACTTGTAATGCTCAAACGTGTTTCGTATTAATTTTAACATATGACAAGGATCTAAAAAGAAATGAACTTGTTGACCAGAAGTAGGGTCAAATATTTTTGTCTGTAAATGATCAGGGTCTATGCAGCAGCCCAATTCTTCAGCCATAGCAATATTGGACTTAGTTCCGTCACAGGTCAGTGCTTTAATTTCGACTCCTGTATTACCAACAAGCTCTAACGCTTTAGTTACCAATCGGGCTTTAAGAGCGGCAGGTGTTCCTTTAATTAAAAAGTAACCTAATGGTAACTTCCAAGTAGTATTTATACCTACTAATAAAAACACTAAAGCATCTGTAGCTTCTTCGTTATTTTCAGAAATATTAGCAAAACCATAATCAACGTAACCGTTATACCGCTCCGATTTAGGATGCCATTCAGGACTATGTTTGATTTTCATCTCGTCAATGACAAGTGAACAGTATTTTTTTTCATCCGGGCTGCTATCCTACACACGTTTTAAAACGTTTAATGATTCTTGAGTAAATCCAGGTCTCCCGTCTACAGTAGCATACCACCTCGTTAACGTTCGAGGATACTGTAATGCGGTAGTAAACTAAGACTGTTAGAAATCGATTATTGAACTAGTTTTTATAAACGCGTTAGATTTTTAACCGACTTCGAAAAAAGGAGGAGGTTCTCAATTCGTCGTGATCTTTTTTTTGTTGCTTTTTTTATGTATGTACACCGATTACTCTGAGATTTATGATTCGATTTACGTGATTCTTTTTTTGTTCGACGCGGAATAGCTGCCATGTGATCCCCTAAAAATTATTTATTCCTAAAGATTATTTGTTTCACATTACATAGATCATGATCGCCATTAAGAATATCTGTCATCACGGATACATTCCCTTCTGATATTTTATCACTTTCAAGGTTTGTGGTAGGTATATCACACTCAATGGGATTCTCATCATGAGTCCGTCCATCACATGTTTTATTTATGTTTTTCACTGCCGATGAGCAATTAAGGATTGGGAAATATTCTACCGGTTTACAATTACCTGTAAAAGAAGACCTTAATTCAAGATGATTAAACATTTTTTTTTATAAATACCCTTAAATTGAATGGTGTTTGGGTTATTATTATACCCTCCGTGTCGACGTATATCTCCAAACATTATTTCAGTATGGTCTTGACTTAACCTATAGGTGGAAATGTAACTCAGTCTGTTATCATTTTGCACAAGAGACTCATATAAATATTTAAGACTTTCGATACAAATCAAAAATCCTACATAACCAGTTTTGGATTTACATTGTACGAGCTGCTTTCTCGTTATTTTCCTAAACACATGGCCACGTCGTGTAATTATTATGTTTTTATTGAAAATGCGCAATTCGAGAATATACTTTTAGCCCTTTCTAGAAACGAAAATATCTCTTCAGCGTTACCAGGACAAATAGGCTTTTTAAAACCAAAGTTGTTGTCACGAGCTCTAGAATTGAAAACGTCAAATAAATCGTTAAATAATATTATAGTCTTTAGTGGGGCCCGAATCCTTAAAATTTGATGAGCATAGTGTATCTTCGCAAAGTTGCAAAGAGTTTGCGATGGCGATGCTTCTGCTTAATAACTCTGTGGCTAGCTTAACTTTCATAATTTCATTGCGAAAATTGTTGTATAAGTCTATTAGCGAAATTTAAACCCTGAACTGTTTGCAATTTGTTTAAATTTTTAATTAATTACCACCTAATCTCTTTATTTTCTTTATTAAAAATTACTGATTTCGTTTCAAGTGTTGCGTACCAATTTGATCATGTGGCATGGATCTAAAAAAACTACAACTTCTTTATTGGTTTCAGGATGTTTGAATGTAGTTTTCAAATTATCCACAACGTTTAGCTTACAGTCTAAAAGTTTCGCAGTAGTCGAGTTATGTATGGATGGGACCGAGGAGCGTTAATTAAAAGACGTGTTTACAGTAAAACTGCATGTTTATTACTGACTATTAAATATAGAGCTTATAAGGTATACAACATACCTACTACCTATACTACACGCCCAACCAAAAAAGGAAAAAAAATACAAGTAATACAATAATTGTATTTTTTTTGTTTTAAAATAAACAAAACCCTCAATGAGAAACAAAGAAAAATAAAGTAAAATTACATTAGTATTTTTTTTAGATATATAAAAATGCGTCGGTACATAGGTTGATCAACTTATACCACTTATCTAAATAGGTACCAAGTAAAGTAAAGAAGTATAATCATAATACAACTTAATTATAATACAACTTAGTGTTGTTTTTGTGTACAGTTTTTTCTGCACCTTTGTATAAAATTATAACATTAGGGTTAATTTCCTTAACAACTAAATATGGTCCAATATAAGGAGGATCAAACTTTTTCCTATTTTCATTTTTTAATAAAATGTAATCCCCTTTTTCATATGAAATAGGATTTACATAACCATCATATCTTAACTTTCTCATCTCCTTAGAATTACATAAATTTTCTTTAGCTTGCATTTGAGACCTTTGTAAACGAAACTTAAGTTCGTGAGGATAACTGTAATAATTATATAATGGATCTAAAGAGTTTACTAAGTTACTAGGGATGTTACAGGGTTTTCCATAAACTAATTCATATGGAGTATATTTCGTTTCACTGTGTACTGTAGTATTATAGGCAAAACACCAATATGGAAGCCATGTACTCCACTCGCGTGGTTCATTTTTAGTCTGAATTCTGAGAAATGATATTAAATGTTTGTGATTATTTTCTAAAGATCCTATTGTCTCGTGGTGATAAGGGGTTGAAAACATAGGTTTGATATTTAAAATTTTACAAATCTCACTCATTGTTTGCGAAACGAACTCGGTGCCTCTGTCACTTAGAATTTCTCGAGGTATGCCATGCTGTAAAATAAATTTACTTACCAATGTTGATGCTACGGTGTTTGTTTCCTTGTTTTGGAGCGGATAAGCCTGTATAAATTTCGTTAAATTGCACTGAACTGTAAGTATATAAGTATAGTTATATAAATCTCTATCTAATGGACCTACTAAATCTACTAGAATACGATCAAATGATGACCCACTGGTTTCGGTAATCACCATTGGTTCTTTAATGTACTTAAAATGCTTTTGCCGTTGGCATTGATCACATTTTCGTACAAACTCTGTCACATCCTTTTCTAATCCTGTCCAAAAATATTTCTGTCTAATATTATTAATCATACGTCGAATTCCAGCATGTCCACTTGTGGCCAACAAGTGATAGTCATTCAAGATAACGCGTTTGTCGTCATTTGATATTATTTTCCTTACGCCTTGTATTACAAGTAATCTTAGTCCGGACCATTCTTTACTTTCATTTATACATTTACTTAACTTCTTTATAATTTCTTTATTTTCATTTGTACGTACAATATATAAATTATTTATTTTTAATCTTTTACTAATTAAACACAGATCCCTCGCAAAGACACGTCGTGTACATTGTGATTGAGCCTCTGGTTTTACAACTAATATTTTTCCATTTGGTAAATACGCAAAATACTTGTTTTCTTCCGTCACACCACTTTTACACTTCTGCCACTCTGTCTTACTAACAAAATTTAACTCCACATAATCCTTCGGTTTTTTGAGAACTTCTACCACTCTTGGTTGATCAGACCAATCGTAATTCGAAACCTCATCATCCGATTGATTTTGTGTTGTTGTTTCATTTGCTCTTTTACGCATTGCCCTAGTCATTACCATCATCCTGATGTTAGCGTGCATATCTTTCAATTCGTCACTTGTCACTCTTATACGGGATAACGCGTCTGCAGCTACGTTATCACGTCCTCTTACATACTCTATTACAAAGTCATACTCTTCCAGCTGTAATCTAAACTTCATCAAACGACTAGATGGGTTTGTCATACTAAAAAGTGATATTAAAGGTTTGTGGTCGGTTTCAATTATAAATTTTCTTCCGTATAGATATGGCCGAAAGTATTTAATGGACCATACAATCGATAACAATTCTTTTTGTACCGTTGGGTAATTACATTCAGCTTTATTAAGCGTGCGACTTGCAAAAGCCACCGGTCGGCGATCTTGGTTACACAAAACGGATCCTATTGCATATCCAGAAGCGTCAGTCTGTAATATGAATATGTTGTTATTGTTTAGTATGGGATATTGCAATAAAGGTGGTGATAATAATGATTGTTTTATTTTTATAAAAGCTTCTTGGCAATTTGTGTCCCACGAGAAAATTACATTTTTGCGCGTAAGCTTATTTAAAGGTATGCATAACTTAGCGAATTGGGGTATAAATTTTCTATAATAATTAGCAAATGCTATGAATCGTTTTACTTCTTCTGCTGATTTTGGAATGGGATAATTTTCCACTACTTTTGATCTATTTGGGTCGGGTCGAATTCCATCAGACGAAACTACATGTCCGAGATAAAGTAATTCTTTTTGTAGGAAAACACATTTTGCCGGATTTAATTTTAAATTAACTTTTCGGAGTCGTTCAAATATTGCAATTAAATTTTGATTATGTTGGTGTAAATTTCCTCCAAAACATACTAAATCATCCAAATAAATGAGACATTTTTCATAATTTAAGCCAGACATCGCTACTGTCATAGCTCTAGAAAAGGCATTGGGACTTGTTTTTAACCCCATAGGCATACGTTTCATTTGGTATTGTCCCGTGTGGGTGGTGAATGCAGTATATTTTCGACTTTCTGGGTTTAAAATTAGTTGATAATAGGATTGATATAAGTCAAGATGTGTAAAGTACATTGAACCAGACAAAGCATCTAATATGTCGGATATATTGGGCAGTGGAAATTTGTCGTCTATTATGCGGTCGTTAAGTATCCTGAAATCGATCACTAACCTCCATTTTTTCTCCTTACCATCATCTTTTTTTGGTACTAGTAACACTGGACTCGACCATTCGCTAGCTGCGGGCTCAATTATATCGCTTTTAAGCATATTTTGTACTTGGCACTCAATTTCTTCTCTCTGAGCATAAGGCAACCGATAAGGCTTTGTATATACCGGGTCATTATTTTTTAAATGTATAGAAATGTTATCTATTGGATTAAAATTATTGTTTTTTTGCATTAAGTTTAGTTCTTCTATTAAGCTATGTGGAGGGATGATACTAGGGTGCATTACGCCTAACTGAGCGAACGTCATCGCGTCTTCTAAAATAACTAGTTTATCTAAGAGTAACTCTAGGCTAAATTCTATTTGAATATATAAATCTAAAAAGTGCATTTGATTATTACTAATGGTGGTATTATCTAAAAGGGCTGCTAACTTCTTCTGATTTTGATTTAAAAAGTTTATTTGCTTACTAAATTCGTTAATGGCGGTTTTTGCTAAAAATACCGATTGTTTTTGGGAGCTAGTAAGTTTTCCTACGGAATTTTGAATGTTACAGATTTCGTTTTCAAATTTAACTGCATCTTCGTAGTCTAAGTTTCCCGTAATAGCCTTAATTACTGAACCTAGCCCATTAATAATACCTCGCTTAACTCTATGGTGCGCTGTAATAAAAACTATTTTTCTACCTATAGTGCTTAAATTATGTTCTATTTGATCCTTATATGTCTTATGAGCTTCTTTATTGTTTTCGGCAGCCTTAGTATTGGTATATAAAGATATCACCTTTAAAGTAGTCTCGTGTAAATATGAAACATTATAGACACAAGCCAAACTAAAAGTGTCCACCTGTTTAAGGACTTGGCCTTCCTTTAATAGTAGGATTCCATTGGTGTTATCAACGGGATTAAGGGTTAAGTCAGCGGCTGCGTAGAACAGGAAGGCTCCTGTGAGGAGGGTCCTGTAACAAGATGGGGTCTTTTTAGGAGTTTAAAATGTACTCTGATGGATTTGGAGTTGGGGTGATTTCCTATGATTTCCGCCACATTATTCGGGTGAAGATGGATGATTTTATAAGGTCCTTTAAAGACAGGTTTGGTCTTGTCATTCCTGGCAGTTTTGGCAACCTGCTTGTAGACTGTCTCACCTACCTTAAATAATATCTCCTCGGCGGCTTGGTTCCGCTTAGAAATTACCTGTTCCTTATTTTTGGATACATGAGCTGCTACGCACTCCTGTACTGCTTCTGCATTTCGTCGGTGGTTAAGCACAAAATCTTGGTAAAATTCCTTGGGATAATATAACTCTAGAGGGTTTCTAGATGCGGTGTGTCCAAATAAGAGCTCGCGTGGGGTGTAGCCTGTTGTCGAGTGTATCGAATTATTATATGCGATTATAGCGTACTTCATTATAGTCTGTATGGGGTCATCTCTGTTTGTCATTCTATTTATTCGTATTATTTCGCCAATAGTGGAGTGGAATCTCTCTATAGGAGAATTAGAGTTGGGGTTATATGGTGTTGTGAAGTGTATATGAATATCGTGTGAAGCACATATTTCCTTTATGACGTCATTGTCGAACTTAGTGTCGGAGTCTGTAGTGATTTTGTGTGGCAGGCCTAATACAGAGAAAACTTGTATTAAGGCTTCTGCTATGTGTATGCTACTTGAAGCGTTTAGGGGTATAGCCTGTGCGAATTTTGAAAAATTATCAATTATGGTCAGGAAAGTGGCACCTCCTGTGGAATAGAGGTCCATAAACAAATGTTGGAGTGGTTTAGTGGGTGTATCTGTCAGGGCTAGAGGGGGTTTTAACGGGTGCCTCTCATATTTGGTTTTAAGGCATGTGTCACATCGGTTGATAAATTGTTGAATGGTAAGTAGCATGTTAGGCCAATGATAGTTTCTGTGGAGATGTTTGTATGTTTCCTGAATGCCTCTATGTGTCGATTTGCCAATGTGGTACTTTTTAATTAATTCTTGTTGTTCCGTTTTGTTTTCGACTAAAGTGACCCGAGATGTACATCTTATTAGCTTAGGGCCTCTGTGGTTAAATATGGTTGTATATACTCTAGAAAAATCGTGATATAAATGTTCGTCATAAAAATAACAATGGAATATTCTGCCTGCTACTGTATGTTCCTTTAGGAACTTTATGATCTCCGCCTCTGTGTTGTTCACAGGGATAAAGACGTCTTTTATTACTATTTTCTGGCTGGTTGATCTATCGTCTACTCTATATGTGGAACCTGGTGTTGACCTAATGTAAAATTGCTTAAGCTGTCTGTCTATAGCGTCAGATAGTATTGGGATACCGTTATTGTCGTTATCTGGTTGGGTGTGGTTGGTTGAAACTAATTGATCGGGTTCTGTTGTAATTACACTCATTGTGTCGGTTGGTGTTGGTTGTGTGGCGGCTTCTAAGTCCATGTCTTGTATGTTATAATCGTCAGGTGCATCGGTTGTATGTATGTCGTTATCGTTTGTTTGTATGTCGTTGTTATTGTCGGTCTGTATGTCATTGTTATTCTCTTTGTTCGTATTGTTATTTTCTACGTCTCTACGGGCGTCGTCAAAAATTCGGTTAATAATATCGTCGTCGTCGTTATCGTCTAGGTTAACTGCTAGTGAGTCTATGCTTTTATGGTATATTTTAGCTCGGGATAGGGCGTCTGCGTTAGTGTTCTGTCTACCCTTTTTGTATTCTATTTTATAGTCGTATTCCGCGAGTTTCAGTTTCCAACGGATTAATTTACTGCTCTGGTCTTTTAACGACATCACCCATGTGAGTGGCATGTGGTCTGTGTAGACTGTAAACTTTCGACCATATAAGTATGGTCTGAAATATTTGACAGCCCATACTAGAGCTAACAATTCTTTTTCGTAAGTGGAATAACGCGTTTCTGTGTCGGATAGGGTTCTTGAGGCATAGGCTATAGGTTTATCTGAGCCAACAACGCCTTGAGACAGAACTGCGCCTAAAGCTACGTCTGATGCGTCTGTCGTTAATATAAATGGCTTGTCGAAGTCGGGGTACTGTAGTATTGGAGCGTTTGTCAAAATTTGTTTGCATTTGTCTATTGTGTCAAGAAACTCTTTTGTGTGAACTATTTTGGCATTCTTTTTTAAACATGATGTTAGGGGTTTTGTCAATTTTGCAAAGTCCTTAATAAATTTTCGGTAATAACCTACTAAGCCAAGGAATGCTTTTATATCCTTTTGTGTTTGGGGTATCGGGAAATTCAGTACTGCTTTAATTTTGTCTTTATTTGGTTTCAGTCCTTGGTGTGTCAGTTCATGTCCTAAGAAATTAACTTGCTTTTGGATAAAGTTTGATTTGTCCAATTGGATTTTGAGGTTGTGTATCTTAAGTCGGTCAAATACTTGTTTAAGTTTTTCTGTATGTTCTTGTAATGATGTTGATGCTATTATAATGTCGTCTAAATACGTAAAAACCTTATCAATTCCTCTAAGAATATTATCCATTAAACGTTGAAAGGTGCTTGGTGCATTCTTCAAGCCAAATGGCATTCTCAGGAACTCATAATGTCCTCTTTCAGTTGTAAATGCAGTTTTTTCTATGTCGTCTGGGTGCATTTCAATTTGGTGGTAGCCACTGGCCAAATCAAGGGTTGTAAAATACTGTGCGCGTCCTAATCTGTCAAGTATGTCGTTTATGTTTGGGAGTGGGTATTTGTCTTCGACGATTCTGTCATTAAGTCGTCTGTAGTCGATTACAAGTCTCCATTTTACTTTGCCAGAAGCGTCCGGTTTTTTGGGGACAATGTGGACAGGACATGACCATGGAGAAATACTTTCTCTGATTACACTCTGTTTGAGGAGGTTATCTACTTGGTTTTGGATCTCTTCCCTTTGTTTTGGGGGTTGTCTGTAGCTTCGTACGAAAACAGGTGTCTGATCAGTCAGTCTGAGTTGGTGTTTAACTGTATGAGTAAAAGATAAGGGTATATCTTCGCAATGGAACAAATCCCTATACTGGAAACATAATTTAGTGATCTCCCGTTTTTCTTCTTCATTCATATGATCGGTTTTAATTTTATTTAGGTTTTGTTTAAGTTTTTCGTCAAAGTCGGTCAGTACAGTGGTGTTATAAGTCTTATGAGTAGTCACTTTTCGGTCAGGGATTTGTTCTAGGGGGTAAGGTCCGTTGTTATTGATAGTTTTACATTCGTCGGTGTAATTAATAACTGTGGTTTTGAATATCCCGTTTTTTACTGTAACAAAAGCTGCCGGTGATATTATTCCTTGGGTTAAGTGGATGTCGTCATAAATGTAACTTCCATCCATGTAATTTGTTTTTACTGTAATTAATTTTTCGCACTTAGGTTCAATTTTAATGCTTTTTTCAGGATAGTCAAAGTATATGGGTATGTTAGCACTAGATGATGTTCGTAATATTTTATTTTTGAGATCTATGCTACATCCTAGCTGTTGGAGTAAATCCATTCCTATCAAACCCTTGTATTTTGGATCGAAGTCGAATATTAAAAAATTATGTGAGATGTCTGTATTGAATTGCGGTGGTAGAGGTAACGATGAAATGTGTTGGTGTTTGGTTACGGCGTGTGCTGTCTTGACTTGGAACGGTTCGTGTTGGACAAACTGTTCTAAGAAGGTTTCGCTTATAACTTCGGGTGAAATCATACATCGTAATGCGCCGGTGTCCAATAGGAACTTGCCATTGAATTCCGGAATCTCAATGTACGGTAAGTGATCCTTACCTTGGTTGTTTAAGTGCGCGATGTTGATCAGCTGTGCTCGGTCTGCTCCTGGTCTTCTTGAAAATCCTGATAGCTCAGTTCATTGGCAGCTTCGGGATGTTCGTACTCTGGGTAACTCGTATCGTCCATATTAAAATAGTTACCTTGGGGTTCCTCGTAATTGTGGTAATTCTGATAGCCTTCTTGATATGGGGTGTAAAACAACTGCTGGGTAGTGAACTGGGGTGGGGCCGGTTTAGTTACCGACCTCATGGTTACATCAGAAACCTTCTGTGGCGGGTTCATCTGTTGCCTCGGTATATTGGGCTGCTGTTTGAAGTTTCCGCTATTCCTAAATGTGCCTGAGGTGCTGGGTCTACTATTACCTGGTGGTGTGGCCTTCCATGGGGGCATGGGCTGAGGCCACTGCGGTTTTTCCTCTGCCTGGAAGTTCCTTTGGGTAAATGACTCTCTGGGGTGAGTTTGGGGAGAATAATTAGCAAATCTAAGGGGTTGATTTTGGTGGGGGTTGTAGAAATTAGGCCTAGGTGTCACCTTTGGTTTGGTGAACGTGTTATTAAAATTTTGAGAATTTTGCGATTTGTGGTACGCTATCCGCGCCTCTTCCTGCCTAGCCGCAACTATGGCTGCTTCTAACGTATTTGGCCTAGCTATCCTTACACCTAATGATACTTTGAACTCAAGGTTGTTAATATATTGGTCTATCACTAATTGCTCATAATACGTCTTATTGGAGTGCTGACCAACCGAGTAAAGTATATCTAATAGTTCTCTGAGACGGCGACCGAAGGTGTCGGCATCTTCCTCTCTGTTACGACGTAATCGTGTTAGCTCCTGCATGATTTGGATCTCATCGCGAGGTTCGCCTAACCTCCGCACTAAAGCATTTTTTATAGCTAGCCAGGAGTCGAGGGACTCCTCGTACGCAATCGCGTCTATCGCTGACCCGCTCAGCCTGCTTTTAATAAGGCAAGTGATTGCTGCACTTGTCCTTACTTGTGGGTCCAAAATAACCAGAACACTTTCCACCTCTCTAATAAAAAAATTGAGGGTTTTTGGATTGCCATCGTACTTGGGCATTAGATCACTAATAAACTTAAGCGAGGAAAGTTCTCCATTAGTCATAGCCATCATTTAAAAATATAAAATATAATAAAGTGAATACAATGAATATGCAAAATTACTTAATTGGATCGTAATTCCGCTCGGTAATTCGACCGCGGTATGTGTTGTTTGTACGTAAGTATCTGAATTTTAATTAAAGTGAATATGTATGTTGTCTATAGCGATTTGAGCCTACAGAACGAACACAAAACACAAATATTAGGGGAGAAAAATTTTTTTTTTTTTCGACTGGAAATAGAGCAAAGGAACTGGGTATACGAAAAGCACTCACCCTATACTCCTCTGCATCTCCAGCCGGGCCTTGTAGAACTGCTTACGCGTTGCTCCGGTTGCACAGGTTTCCCGATTTTAGGGGCTCCCGCGCGACAGCCACCCAGGTTCGTATTATCGCGAAAGTAACGAAGCTTCGTTCACCCTTCCGAAGAGGTATATTCGAATAGGGTGTCGCGATCCTACCGACTGCGCCAGATAAGTAGGGCGGCACGGAAATTGTTTAAAAAAAACAATTTATTTGAACAACTTTATTATAAGACGGTTCTAACAAGACTAAAGAAATTACAATTAATTATATTAAGTCTAAAAACTTAAATTAGCACTAATTATTATAAGCGATGACTTGGCGCTGCGTGGTCAGCAGGTTTGTAGGCAAGCGCGTGTCCAGCGATTGCCTAACTAGCTGCTGGATATTTTTTCCTAAACTGTTTCTTGGATTTTTTACTTCAAGTATTCTGTTAAATATGTTTAAAAAAAAAGTGTAATAGCAAATATGTGTAAAAGCAGAACCGCTTTTAGATTAAATTCTGAAAATTGCTGCTCCGTAAGATAATACTTTTTTCAAAACCTTTAAAATATTTTTCATACTAGCAATTTTTTCTTAATCTTTTGTTTTGGACTTTAAGTACATTATTTTTCTTCTGTAATATTTTTTTCTCAAACATTAATACTACGAACTCTCGTCTTAAGTGTTGCTTTCCTGGTAGTATCGAACACAGAATCCATATCGGATATATCGATACCTCTGGGCTCAAAGGGCGTATAGCACAAAACAGCTACTGTTCAGGAGAGCCAAAAAACTTAAAAAATAAAACAAAATTAGCTATAACTTTTTTGTCTCAATGATTATATAAAAACAATCTATGAGAAAAATACTTACATTTTTCTATATTTTAAGTAAATATTATTAAATGAAGCCTAAATATAATAGTTTCCAAAATAGTTTTGCTTTACAACCTAAAAAAAACTACAAAATGTCCTTTAAACCCATTTAAAAACAGCTAACGTTATTAACTTAGGTAGTAAATATAACCTAGCGTAAAAAAGTTGTACAATATTAGGTAGTAAATGATAATAGCAATGTGTAATTGTGTTGTAAATCACAAAGTTTGCATTTAAAATTGTACAACTTTCATAATAAAAAGGGTTAAACGGGGTGGGGGGTACAGCGAGAGAATGTGGAAGTATTAACTTCATCATCAGCACTAGAAGTAATAAACATCTTTGGCTTACAGCATTTCATAAAATTTTCTTCTTCACTATCATCAATAATATCGCTATTTTACGTAGATTATTTGGATCGAGAGGATTACTAACATCATTTAACATACCGGAAGCAATTGGTTCCGTTGATTCTCGATCTGAGATAGGTTGGGGAAAAAGTCTTTTCGCATATAGTATGTATGAACTTGTAATTAGATCTCTTTGGCTATACCATTTGTATCTGGCTGGTTTTGGTATCATTAAAAAGTTTTAATTTTAAAGAAGACAAATTTAAATTAGGAAAATGTGTGATTTTTATTTGTTTTTCTTATTGTTAAAATGAGTGAATCTAATGAAGATATTCAATTCATTTTAAAATTTTACTATAAAAAAGGTAAAAATGCAACACAAGCCGCGAAATAAATTTGTGATATTTATGGACCAAATGCAGTATCTGTGAGAGTAGCGCAAATTTGGTTTAAGCGTTTTCAATCCGGAAATTTTGATATTAAGGAGGCACGTCGCTCTGGTCGCCCTGTTATGGACAAAATTGATGCCATTTTTTAAAAAGTGGAGCAAGATCGGCGTATTAGTATTTACGATGTAGCTGGAGCACTGGGAATTGACCACAAAACGGTTTTGGCGCATTTCAAAAAAGCTGGGTACACAAAAGCTCGATATTTGGGTGCCTCATGAGCTCACTGACAGAAACCTAATTAACCGTGTACTCATTTGTGATTCTTTATTACGACGTAATGAAACCGAACCATTTTTGAAGACGCTGATAACTGGTGATGAAAATTGGATCACGTACGACAAGAACGTGCGAAAAAGATCGTGGTCAAAGGCCGGTCAGGCTTCACAGACTGTGGCGAACCCCGGGTTAACTCGCAACAAGGTGATGCTGTATGTATGGTGGGATTGGAAGGGCATTATTCATTATGAGCTGTTACCGCCAGACAGGACCATCGATTCTGAACTGTACTGCGAACAACTGATGAGATTAAAGCAAAAAATTGAGAGAAAGCGGCCAGAATTAATCAACAGAAGGGGTGTGGTTTTTCACCATGATAACGCTAGACCTCACACATCTTTAGCCACTCAGCAAAAATTACGAGAGTTTGGCTCGGAGGTGTTAATGCATCCGCCGTATAGTCCTGGCCTTGCACCTTCAGATTTTCACCTGTTTCGGTCTTTGCAGTTCCTTAGGCAGTGTCAGGTTAACATCACGAGAGGACTGCCAAAACCACTTGTCGCAGTTTTTTGATCAGAAGCCCCCAATTTTTTTATAGCAACGGGATCACGTCCCTACTTACAAGATGGAAAAAAGTTATCCAACAAAATGGCACCTACATACTTTAGGCAAATGTAAATAAACTTTATAAAAAAACCTTTTGAATTTTTATATAAAATGCGAAGAAACTTTTTCCCCAACCTTATATATTTATTATCTTTCAATAATAATTCTTAAAGAGATATTGTGTGTGTTCTGAAATTGAAATAAGTACAAAAACGATTCAAAATAATATTCGATTGAAATTCAAGTTGCCTTCCGGCTGAACTAATATATAAATTATGCCCTTTCATTTGATACCCCACTCGAGTGTATTTCCTGTTTTGGGTTGTTTATCCCCACCTTCACCCCCCCACCCCCCATAATTTTAAACGGCTCGACTGATTTTCTTCAAACATAGAAAAAACTCTCTTGAACAGGTGTTTACAAACAAATACAAAAACTAAACCAAAATCGATTCATCTGTTCAAGAACTGTGATGCCACAGACTGATAGGTAAATAGGTAGTACACATACACACGTAAAACCATTGAGTTATAAAACATATAAGTACCTAACACGTCTTTTTTTGTCGGAGATTAAATATTATCTAACCTGAATAATAATTATAAAAACTATTACTTGAAACTGTATGAGCAAACTAAAACTAACTAAATTATTATCAATTCGAATTTGAAGAAATTAAATCGAAATTAGTCGTTTTTTTATTATTTTAATACTAAAAACAAAAACAGACAGAAATCTTTTTTAATAGATACCATAACTACATGAAAATAAGGGCTAAAAATGTTGTATTACATAGTAAAGAACAAAGTAAACTTTAGTGTAAGGAAGTAAAGAACAAATGAGACGAACAAAAAATTATGTTTAATATTTTTTTTAGGTAGTAAGGTACATTTAAATCGTTATCTTTTTAATATTTAGGGCGTGAAGTTGTTGTCAGTGAACAGTTGTCAAACACAATGTGCTTTACACCCTAAAATCAGCAAAATACTTTATGCATTTACAATAGTTTTGAGGTAGTATGGTACAGTTGCTGATTATGCTGAATGGTTGTAAAGAACAACAATGAGCATTAATGCGTTATACGCCTTAATACTCATAATTGGATTCCTATACAACCTAGGACATTTTTAACTTGCGCAGTAATGTAATTTACAGCCCGATTTCCTGTTTCATTTTGGTTTAGCAGCCCAAAAAGATGGGGCGTAAAGAACATTTTTGTGCGAATTTGGCAACTTCGTATATACCAATCGATAGAGAATGAAAAACTGAATACGATGGTATTATTAACTCCATATGCCCCAAAATGTGCTTTACGCCCTTTGAGCCCAGAGGTATCGATATTTACATGGTCCAGACTGGTAGGAGAGCCAAGTTTAGAAACATCATCTTTATCCCAAAAAGAAAAAAAGTATTTCAGTTGTCATTGTAAATTATGTAGTTTCCAAGATTATAAACAAAATTTTGTAATCTAACCAAAAATGTATTAATAGTGAAATGTGAAACCACCCAAATTAAATTTAATGTAAAACTAAGGACAGATTTTATCACACACAGTCTCGTAAGATCATCACTTGGAAATAATTATAAATAATAATTTCGGTAAATGGGAAACAAAACCCTGACAAAATACAAATATTACGTACTTATAAATACTTACGCGTGGTATGCAAGTCCTTCATTTTTATTTACCTTGGAACCATAGTTTTTACACCTTCTTAACACACAGCTCGGCATTTTGGTAATAATAAACACTCCACGGAAACGCTGTGACAACGTGTTTATACGCTAGCTTCTTCTATTAACCGACTAAATGAAATCACGACAATTGTCTACATTTGTCTGCAACAATTAGCGCGCGATAGTGCGATATCTACTTTATTTTTATAATATCATTGGTCGTGACCTTATCCAAAATTAGATCATCCAATAGCGCCGTTTCCTGATGGACTTCATCACTACCACCACGGGGTAGTTTTCAGGGGTTTTTAAAGTGGGTTTACTCTTAAATATTGGGGTTCTTGTGGATTTTTTGTACTGTTCGTATTGGACATGTGTTCGTGACATATTTGTTCATCGTAATGAGATTAAATTAAAACAGTTATTGGGTAAACGCGATTCCATTTTCGCTCGTATGCAAACTGTTTACAACTATTATTTGGATGCCTTTAAAGATGAATACTCGCAATAAATGTTCCTTTACAATATCGCTTATTTAGATGGTTTACGCTCCCATTAAACGAGGTGAGTTGCATGTTTCTAAGAACGATCTCTTGATGGGTATGGTGAGTACACTATTGCTGTTTATCTCTATTATTTTATAAAGCCTTTTCGAGAAGAGCGATAGTTCCTTGCGCAGTCTGTAATTGTTCTTATAAAATCAACTAAAATTTTTATGGTCTAGTCAAATCTTAGACCATTCATAAGTGCTTGTTAAAACACTTAGTCGCCGACTTTATAGTTGGCCAGGCGAGTATGAGTACCATAGTACAAGGACAAGGTCGCGACATTATCCAAAATTAGGTCATCTAATATTGCTGTTTCCTGGTGGACTTCATCTCCACCACAACGGGGTAGTTTTCAGGGGTTTTTAAAGTGGGTTTACTCTTAAATATTGGGGTTCTTGTGGATTTTTTGTACTGTTCGTATTGGACATGTGTTCGTGACATATTTGTTGTTTATGGTCTAGTCAAATCTTAGACCATTCATAAGTGCTTGTTAAAACACTTAGTCGCCGACTTTATAGTTGGCCAGGCGAGTATGAGTACCATAGTACAAGGACAAGGTCGCGACATTATCCAAAATTTGGTCATCTAATATTGCTGTTTCCTGGTGGACTTCATCACTACCACCGCGGGGTAGTTTTCAGGGGTTTTTAAAGTGGGTTTACTCTTAAATATTGGGGTTCTTGTGGATTTTTTGTACTGTTCGTATTGGACATGTGTTCGTGACATATTTGTTGTTTATAGTCTAGTCAAATCTTAGACCATTCATAAGTGCTTGTTAAAACACTTAGTCGCCGACTTTATAGTTGGCCAGGCGAGTATGAGTACCATAGTACAAGGACAAGGTCGCGACATTATCCAAAATTTGGTCATCTAATATTGCTGTTTCCTGGTGGACTTCATCACTACCACCACGGGGTAGTTTTCAGGGGTTTTTAAAGTGGGTTTACTCTTAAATATTGGGGTTCTTGTGGATTTTTTGTACTGTTCGTATTGGACATGTGTTCGTGACATATTTGTTGTTTATGGTCTAGTCAAATCTTAGACCATTCATAAGTGCTTGTTAAAACACTTAGTCGCCGACTTTATAGTTGGCCAGGCGAGTATGAGTACCATAGTACAAGGACAAGGTCGCGACATTATCCAAAATTTGGTCATCTAATATTGCTGTTTCCTGGTGGACTTCATCACTACCACCACGGGGTAGTTTTCAGGGGTTTTTAAAGTGGGTTTACTCTTAAATATTGGGGTTCTTGTGGATTTTTTGTACTGTTCGTATTGGACATGTGTTCGTGACATATTTGTTGTTTATGGTCTAGTCAAATCTTAGACCATTCATAAGTGCTTGTTAAAACACTTAGTCGCCGACTTTATAGTTGGCCAGGCGAGTATGAGTACCATAGTACAAGGACAAGGTCGCGACATTATCCAAAATTTGGTCATCTAATATTGCTGTTTCCTGGTGGACTTCATCACTACCACCGCGGGGTAGTTTTCAGGGGTTTTTAAAGTGGGTTTACTCTTAAATATTGGGGTTCTTGTGGATTTTTTGTACTGTTCGTATTGGACATGTGTTCGTGACATATTTGTTGTTTATAGTCTAGTCAAATCTTAGACCATTCATAAGTGCTTGTTAAAACACTTAGTCGCCGACTTTATAGTTGGCCAGGCGAGTATGAGTACCATAGTACAAGGACAAGGTCGCGACATTATCCAAAATTTGGTCATCTAATATTGCTGTTTCCTGGTGGACTTCATCACTACCACCACGGGGTAGTTTTCAGGGGTTTTTAAAGTGGGTTTACTCTTAAATATTGGGGTTCTTGTGGATTTTTTGTATTGTTCGTATTGGACATGTGTTCGTGACATATTTGTTGTTTATGGTCTAGTCAAATCTTAGACCATTCATAAGTGCTTGTTAAAACACTTAGTCGCCGACTTTATAGTTGGCCAGGCGAGTATGAGTACCATAGTACAAGGACAAGGTCGCGACATTATCCAAAATTTGGTCATCTAATATTGCTGTTTCCTGGTGGACTTCATCTCCACCACAACGGGATCGTTTTCAGGGGTTTTTAGAGTGGGTTTACTATTTACGAACCCATTGATATGGAAGTGGGCCTCATCTGAGAAAAGGATATTGTCAAAATTGGAAAATCGATTAAGCATTTCATTAGCAAATGCGAGCCTTGCTCCGAAGTCAAACTCTTTCAATTCTTGTGTTAACTGCAGCTTGTAAGGATGCAGTTTAAGATCCAAGTTCAAAATTCGTTGCAAACTTCGTCGCGATAAGTGTAAGACAGACGATCTCTTGCGAGTAGACATTTGTAGATCTCCTCGTACAGACTGCATAACTCTCTCAATATTGTCGTCGGTCCTAGATGTTCTTGGACGACTTGATTGAAGTAAGTAAAGTAAGAACACAGATTGAAGTATAGCTTTATTTTTTGGCATATACCTGTATGGACCTTTAGTCCAATGTCCTGTGTATAAAATGTTCTTAGTTGGAGTTATGATGAATGTGCTGAGAAACTCTTCCAACCGGTTGCGCTTTTTCGCTCCACTTGCACATCCTTTAGAAGCATTATTTTCTTGGTTATTAGATGACGTAGCTTCATTGCCGTCTTGTATACAGGACAGTCCTCTCCAGAGGTCAGAGATAGCGATGTAAAGATCCGCTTCTTCCAGTATTGATTTTTGGACAGATTGACGCAATCTTTGAATGGGTAGAGCTCGAGCTTCACCATCATCGACCCATGCTCGCCCGGCGACGACATATTGATGTATGCGTCGCCTTCCTTTATCGAGATAGTTTGACAGATTTTTCCAGTAGACTGTACTAAGCAGCGCGCTCGTACAAGATTGGCGAACGAAGATGAGTAGCGTTCGTCGTTGGGTGTCTCCTCCTCGCTGTCGTTTTGAAGGTCCTCCAAAATTGTCTTGTTCTTCTTTTTCTTCTTCGGAATTGGAACTGACAGATCTTGATCGCGTTCGCTTTCTTCTTCCACGCAACTCATCTGCCGTTTTTCCATAGTCCTCTTTCTCGCCTTCTTCATTTCTTGTTCCTGTTTCCATTCCTCGAATCTTTCCATAGTAGTCCTGTCCTCTTCGTCCGAATCCTCGTCTGTCTCCACTCGGAACGTGATTTTCCGCTTCGATGAGGGAGAGCTCTCCTTCTGGAACGTCACTGATCTGGCTTGTTGTCCATTGGTTGATTTCCTCGGCTTCTGGGGCATCGGTGAGGTACTCCTTAAGTCTTTGGATGTGTGTGCATCTACAGTACGAACCGGAGTACGCACAGTCATGGATGACATGGAGATGCTTTTCGTGCTAGGCAATAATGAAGATGCCTGGGATGTTGTACGGTCCTCTTCTTCCTGCGCTAGCTCTGCTTGACGTTCCTGCAATTCTATTATATTTGTAGAGTAGTGGTCGAATAATAGTTTCTCTAAATCTTCGTCCAAGTCCATCGCTTGGAGCTTCCCACACATCGTGGAGTATCCTTCTTTTAAACACCACTCCCCGAAAATATTGAACGAACAGTCTGTCAATGGAAGATTCCGATCTTTCATCCAAATGAAGAACTCCTTCATTATTTTCTGTAGTGTCTGCGCCGTATTGAATAGTTTCATCGATTTCATTTTCAGAGCTGCATCTATCGTTGTTTTCAAAAACGGACGCATTACTCTTAGAGTCTCTCGTGGTTGCCAACAGTTTTCTAACCAACGCATTAAACCGCTGTTCATGATCTTCTTCTTCTGAGCTGTCACTAGAGTCTTCCCCTTTTCCTTCTTTTTCGGCGGTGCAAGCTCCACTTCCATTACACATTGCGTGTTCTGCTCCAAATTTTCCGTCGTTTCCTCCGCTCCCTCGTTTAAGGCCACAATTTTCACAGGTAATTCGTCGTCGTGTAACATAATCGGTGATTGGTCGCTGGTCATTTTTGAAAATTAAAAACTCCTGTCACGTTTTATTTTAAAATAAATAAAACGCAATCAAAATAAGGGTAAGAAAATAAGTATATTTAAAACTATTTTTTTTTTAAAGAAAATAAGATGGTAACTAATGGGTTCTTGCCAAACAAAGTTCAGCTTTCCTGGCTAGTCCTGGAATAGGTACCGCACTCCCCTGAGATTCCTTGCAGTATGCTGGACAGCACGGCACTCCTTATTCGCAACTTCTAATACTTGAGGCGCAGGCACGTCGACGGAGTAGATTTTGGAGAGAGTGGGAGGAGATTACTCCCAACCAAATTCCCAGTATGGGAATAATGAGCACTTATTTTAAAAATAAATTAAGTATTATTTAGTTTGGCTTGTATTAATACTAAGATATTAGAATAAAATAAAATAGAACAGTTTTCAAAATATGTAACAATTAGAATACGCAATCTCATCTATGAGCCAATCCAAAATGTCTTTTTTTCTCTCCACCGTCATTCAGTCGTCTTTTTTTTTGTTCACGTTGCGACGTTCCTTTACGTGTATCGAATTACAGTAAAACATTATGTTAGGTGACTTTTAAATTATTTTGTATATTATATTTAATTGATATTTATATTTTTTATTAATTACATATATGTATTATTTTAATTTAAATATTTATAGTTTTAATTATATATAATAAGTAAACAACGATTATTAATAGTTGTTACAGTACTCCCCTTCCAGGACAAGGATTTTTCCTGCAGAAAAATCCGCGAAGGTGTACTAAGAGGTACATTTTGGTTTCAAGTCCTTGATATGCCAGGCTCCTAAGTTTCGAGCTTCCATATCCTCTAAAATGTATACTAGTGGAGAACGTTTTTCAATTATTCGACATTTTTGGAATTTTGGTGCTAGCTTTTTAGTGAAATATGCATCTTTGTCGCTTTGGAAATAACATCTTTTCAAACAATGTCACCTACATTGAAATTTGCCTCCTTGCGTCTTAAATTATAGCGATGAGTGTTCTTTTGATGACTATGCCATAGGGCAGATTGGACATTATCAAATATATTAGATAAGTGTCCTAAATTAGCAGCGTATTGATCACGAGGTGTAAATATTATTTCTTTAGGGTTGCTTGATTCCAAGTAATGGGAGCCACATATTACTAATTCCCTGCCATGAACTAGGAAAGCGGGAGTATAACCAGTAACTTCATTAACAGAATTGTTCATCGCGAACTGAATCTTAGGTAAGTTTATATCCCAAGCCCTATGATCACCTTCCACAAATGTTGATATAGCTGTCACTATAGTTTTATTATATCTTTCGACAGTATTTATCTGTGGTGTATATTTAGGTGTAAAATGTACACTTGGAACTTTATATTTATTAAAAACACTTTCTAGTTCACGACTTATGAATTGACAACCATTATCTAATATGACTGTTTGGGGTACACCGTGTACAAGAAAAACATTGTCCTCTAGTTGTTTAGAAACTACCTCAGCAGTAGCTCTGCGAAGGGGAAACAACAAACAGTATTTAGAAAAACAGCAGGTTACTACAAATATGTATGAATTTTGTTTTCTAGTGTTTGGTAACGGTCCTACTAGATCAATAGACAACATTTGAAATGGTCTTGAGCAATCTTTTGGTCTACCCATTTTTCCTAAAATCCCATGAGTTGGGAGTTTATAAGCCAGACAAGTCTCACAGTTAGCGATATATTTTATTACATCCTTACGCATACCTGGCCAGTAATAATGAAGTGCAAGTCTTTTATGCGTCTTGAACACCCCGAAATGACCAGATGTGGGCTCAGAATGATTTTTACTTAATACTTCTTCACGTGATTCTAATGGGACAACCAATTTCCAATCAAATTCAGATAGGAGAGTATTACCGCTTTTCATATATCTAAATAAGTTATTATTCTGTACACAATAATTAGGAAAACTTGATGGGTTTTCTAAGCAACCTTTATAAATATTAAGGTACCATTCGTCTTTAGTAACTGGTTCAGAGGTAGTTACTATTTCAGCTAAAGGTACAGTTCTAGATAAGGAATCTGGAATAACATTATCTTTTCCACGTCTGTGTTTGACAATAAAATTAAAAGAGGAAAGTCTAACACCCCATCTCGCAAGACGTCCATTGGGATTACTAAGGGAGAGAAACCATCTGAGGGCAGCGTGGTCAGTATAAACAGTAAATGTTTGACCATTTTCTAGGTAGCAACGCCAGTGTTCTAGTGCGGTTAATACGGCCAGTGTTTCTTTTTCTGTCACACTATAGTTTCTCTCCGGTCCAGTTAACGATTTACTCATGTAGGCGATGGGATGTTCTTCGCCGTTAATATTTTGCGATAACATAGCACCTACTCCATAATTGCTAGCGTCGGTATGTACTTCAAACGGGAGGTTGAAGTTTGGGCAAGCCAATATGGGTGCATTAATAAGACGATGTTTCAGTTCGCGAAAAGCAGCATCAGCTTCCGGTGACCAAAGAAAGGGTGGGGAATTCTTTTTAGTTGATGTTAATTTATTGAGAGGGCCAGCTATAGTACTAAAGTTATTAATAAATCTTCTATACCATGAAGCTGTACCAAGGAAACGCTTCACTTCTTTCTTTGTAGTGGGGGTTGGGTAGTTAAGTATAGATTCTACTTTTGCGGGGTCGGTACGCAAACCGTCTGCGTCTACAACATATCCGAGGTAGCATAATTTATTCCTAAAAAACATACTTTTTTCTAAGTTAATTGTGAGATTTGCCGATTTTAATTTTTCGAGGACTCTAGTAAGAAGTGAAACGTGTTCAGTGAATGAGTTACTAACTACAACTATATCATCTAAATAAGCAAATACTTTCAGCTCAAATTCCGGACCAAACAACGTATCGACTAGCCGTTGTTGGGTTGCTGGTGCATTCGTAAGTCCAAAGGCCGTTACTTTAAATCTGAAAGTACCTCGACCGGAAACGTAAAAAGCAGTTTTGTCCCTATCAGATTCTGCAATTGGTATTTGCCAGAATGCTTTCGAAAGGTCTATACTTGAAAGAAATTTAGCATCTCGTAAGTTGTCTAGTATTTCAGACACATAAGGAAGGCTATATGCATCCTTCCTGGTAACTGAATTTAATTTTCGGCTGTCTAAGCAGAATCGAGGCTTTCCATCTTTTTTACCAACTACAAGCACCGGGGAAGACCATGGACTTTCACAAGGTTCAATAACGTCAAGTGACAGCATTTCATCGACTTGCTCAGCAATTATTCTTTGTTTCTCTGGCGACAAGCGATAATATCTTTGCTTTATGGGTAAAGCGTCACCAGTATCGATTCGATGAGTTATAAGTGAAGTCCTACCTAATCCTCTGTGTTCAAAAGAAATATTATTAAATTTATTTATAATATCATTAGCAATCGATTGTTCATTTGCAGACAAGTTGTCAAAACAATTTAAAAAAATATTATTAGATAATGATGAATTTAGAAAACCCGAATTTGTATTAGAAAAATAATGAACGTTTTTTAAATATTTATTACAAATATCAAACTTACGCCAAAAATCTATGCCTAAAATTAAAGGAGTATCAATTTCAGGAATAACGTGAACTTTTAATGTAGCATCGCTATTTTCAAATAATATTGGTAATTGTATATAACCTAGAGAAGTAATTTTTTGGCCACCTGCTGCAGTGACTGTGATTTTGTCATCAGTGTTAATTTTGAATTTGTATTTAAGTAAAGGTATGTGGGAGTTACTGCCTAAAATACTGACTACAGAACCAGAGTCTAAAAGGCCGTAGATATTTAAATGTTCAAAATTATTAATCTTAATTTTAACATATGGGCGGGGGTCATTTCTCGGTTTAGTATTGAAAATCGAAGCAACCTTATAAGAATTAAAGAAGTTCTTGATAGTCAGTAGCCAATTATTCCAATCCGAGACATCAAAACGTTGATCTACTGGGTGGCTACGATTTTCGGTATTTAGTTTTTTGATTCGGATTTTTGCTTAGGATTACATTTTGGGCATTCTGGAGTGCGAAAATCTGGTAAACCACACTTAAAACAAAATATCGCTCGCTCAGCGGTACATTCTTTCATTGTTTGTGTGTCGACTTTACAGCGGAAGCAATATTTTTGTTTCCCGTGTTCGGTTATTGCAAGTGTTTTATTTATATTTTCATATTTGTTCAAGTTGTGTTTATTAAGGTAAGATGTTTTACTTGTATTAGAATTATAGTAATTAGGATTATATTTAGACTCACGAGTAGTGTATTGTTTCGAAGGCTGATATGCAAACTCTGGGGCTAGCGTACTAGAACCTATTGCAGCAGGTTCCTTAAAACTGTCACAGCGTGACTTGATTTTTTCATAATTGCGACATAGTGATTGTAGTTGGCTCAAATTTTTTATATTTGGACATTTAGCCAAAATATTTGCATAGCAGGGACGAATATTGTGTAATATGATTTCGAGCTTGTCTTGTTCACTAATTACACTAGAAAGTCGAGAAAACATGCCGTTCATTATAGCTAGATAGACAGTTATATTTTCTAAAGCGCCTTGTGTACGATTTCGTATTTCAGATAGCATACGATAGTCATAATCTACAATATCAAAATCTTCCTTCAATAGTGTTATTAGGTTATTCCAAGTGGTATTTCGCTCCCTAACACTGCGATACCAATGCAAAGCGTCTCCTATAAAGATATCAGTAAGCAAATTAAGCATTTTAGAATCTGAAAATTCTCTCGATAAACGGAATTCTTCTAGCCGTTGTATAAAAGAGCGAACACAGCTTTTACCGTCATACTTAAACTTTGAGAGCTCAGATGCTATACCACGGTCGCATGTAACAGAAATTTTTGTAGTACTTTCGGTCATAGATTCTGGTTTATTAGAAGACGATGTTTCGGATGTAGATTGTGTCGATGGACTGAATTTAGTCTTAATATCCGAAAATTGAGAGCAAAAAGAATTATAAGTTTTTTTTATACAATTGAGTGACTTAGTTTGGTCAGGTAGATGAGGAGTTAGAACTCGTTGTATTCTAAAATGTAGATGATTTAATAAGGTTTGTGTTCTGTCAAATAGCGGTCTCTGAAATTCTGAAGTTAGGGTTTCTACGTTGGTTTTGATTTTTTGCAGAGTTTCCATAATTCCATTAGTGTCTTCACTAAACTCTATACAAGACTCAAAAATATCCTCGGACGGATATTTAGCAGTTAGTTTTGTTATTTGCCGACGTAATTCTAGGACGTTGTCAGCTGGTACGTCACCCCTTATAACAACTTCATAAATCAATTCAGATTTTTGTAACAACAAAAATTTGATTGGGTAAGACATGATAATTTAAAATTCCGGGGTATGTTGTGTAATTACAGGAAGCAAATATTAGGAAAATAATGAGAAAGTACAATGCTAAAAGCAAACAAAACAAAAAAATAACAATACAAAATTAATAATACATGAAAAAAATGCACAGGTAAAGTAAGATGAGTATACTAGTTCATAAAAAGTAAATAGACAACAAAATGCAATAAGATAATGAAAAGAAATTACACACGCAAATCATAAGTTACCAACTAGTATAAAATTACAATAAAATCGTACTACTTACAAGCGTGAGCGAAGAAAGCCAATTAGTAAGAATTAACCAGGAAAACTGACTATGTAGTAAACCAAGTTTTGGGCGCCATTTGTCACGTTTTATTTTAAAATAAATAAAACGCAATCAAAATAAGGGTAAGAAAATAAGTATATTTAAAACTTTTTTTTTTTTAAAGAAAATAAGATGGTAACTAATGGGTTCTTGCCAAAGTTCAGCTTTCCTGGCTAGTCCTGGAATAGGTACCGCACTCCCCTGAGATTCCTTGCAGTATGCTGGACAGCACGGCACTCCTTATTCGCAACTTCTAATACTTGAGGCGCAGGCACGTCGACGGAGTAGATTTTGGAGAGAGTGGGAGGAGATTACTCCCAACCAAATTCCCAGTATGGGAATAATGAGCACTTATTTTAAAAATAAATTAAGTATTATTTAGTTTGGCTTGTATTAATACTAAGATATTAGAATAAAATAAAATAGAACAGTTTTCAAAATATGTAACAATTAGAATACGCAATCTCATCTATGAGCCAATCCAAAATGTCTTTTTTTCTCTCCACCGTCATTCAGTCGTCTTTTTTTTTGTTCACGTTGCGACGTTCCTTTACGTGTATCGAATTACAGTAAAACATTATGTTAGGTGACTTTTAAATTATTTTGTATATTATATTTAATTGATATTTATATTTTTTATTAATTACATATATGTATTATTTTAATTTAAATATTTATAGTTTTAATTATATATAATAAGTAAACAACGATTATTAGTAGTTGTTACACTCCTTCAATTTATCAATTGTGAAATAGTAACTCCTTACCACTTGTTGCTTCTTCATGAACTGAACGCGAACTGTGGTCGAACTGGCCCGGTAAACTGTTTATATAACTAGCCGGATTTTTCAATCTGTGTTACTCCCCTCCAGCCGCAACAACCAAAACAAAATTAGCTTATCGCTCGGTTTGCCATATTCATGAACAATATCGCATGCGCTTCGCGCGCGATTGTTCGAATGGCAAACCGAGCGATAGTCTTGATTTATCTTGGTTTATTATACAAAATCAAAAATACAAAGCACCGTTCTATATATAAAAGACACGGAATAACAGAAGAGAAAAAAAATGTTGCCAGTGTAAAGACTTAAGGGATACCAGTTTATAAGTAATAATTATAACCGATTTTTGTTTATTTTTACCGAAAGAATATTAACACTAACAGACTTATTTTAACTTATAAAGAATAATGTTAAAAATGTTACAAATATGCCAAAAAATGCCTATGGCGTAATGAGTCCGCGAATTGCGTATGACCATTCGTCTAACTGACGTTTATACTTCTTCTAAACTTCATTGTTATTAGTGCGTTCAGAAACGCAACAGATTTAAACTTATTTTTATAGATGAAGGCCATTTTTTTTATAACAAATAGAGTCTGTAACGCATTAGGACATTACTAATTGATCCGTCATCGAGCTGTGAAAACTAAAATAAATACTTGGAAGGGGCATGAAGTAGGACAATTGCAGTTAATTTTCCTGTGAAAACAAGCATCTTTACGAGCCATTATACAAACAAGGATTGAGACGATTTTTTGTTGTTGCCGTTACATATAGTAGCTTTGCTTAAATTAATGAAAACAGCGATAACATGCATTTTATTATGCAAGTAACCATCAACTACATTATTGAATTTATGATAAAAGTTGTGTTGTGACTTTTTTGAAATCCGTGTTTTTGACGATGTGATAACTAATTATTTGTTATTTAATGGTGTTTCTTAGATTATGGAGTATTTCAAGGCCAATTTGTGTTTAAAGTATGAAATATTGATGTATATAAATAATTGATAGAAATAAGGAACTTTTCACTGTAAAATACGACAACGGAAAAGTAGTTAAGACTCATTTATGAAACCTTTTTTAACTATTAAAATCGTTTCATTTCTATACAAATTGATAGACAAATTAACCCGTCTACTTTCCGTTTTACACACTGATAAAATAAGTAGCAGTTGTTATTAAATAATTTATTATGTAAAATATATTATTGTGACAAACTTGTAAATAAATGTATTATAAATAAAATAATTTAGAATTCATTTGTATTTTCTTTTTTAAGTGACAGCCGCCTGCAACAAATGAATATTAGTACACTTACATGTTTTACGAGTATATACCTTGTTGGAATTAAGTGTCTTATCTCTCGTTACTCGGCGGCAAATGGGAGCTAGAGGAGTTTTTTTTGAAGCGACAAATAATGCTAAATGCTGTATATAATATTATATTATATTCAATAAAACGCGCAAAATCCGTCACTTAGATTTCCGATTGTAGTACACACGTCTCGACTTGATTGTCGGCTCGACTGCCCCCTCCCTCAATCAGGCCATCGTTTTATACTGCACAAATGCAATGTGCCCGTATCGTAATCGATATAATCCGAAACATCTGGCTGATGAGTCGGGCGCAAGCGGCCATTAATGAGTTCAAGGAAACAATGGGCTGTTCTCTAGAAACGTGTGCCAATAAATAAGTAAACAAAAGAAGACGATCATACTTTTATGATGCCGACAGGTAATAAAATGTATTTTTTTTTTCAGATATGCAGGTGGATTTTGTTTTTGTCGGGACCTGAGTTGTAAAAATGTATTAGTGTAATATACGCAGTTTTGAAAATATAAGGATTTGTAACCGCCGTTGTTATTCGGCCGCATTTGGGCGCTGTCGCCGTTCACGTGCACATGTTTTCATATTATTTACTATTTTGAAACGACTTCGAATTTAAGTAGATAGTTGAAGTATTCACGTATATATAATAATACTCTTTGATGGTCTTTCGAAACTTCGTTCGAACCAGATGTCCCAAAGACATCTTAATAAAAAAAAATCTAACCTTTTGACGCATTGGACTGTTAGTATTGTTTATAAACCTATCAGTATCCAGACGTATGTCAATTGCACTAAGCGATTCTCAAAAATTGGCATTTTACGTATCAAGTTATTGGAATGAGAAGTGGGGGCGTTTCCCATTAAGTTATTGTGACTATGAAGAAATAACTTACCCTGAATAAGTTTTGCAACTCGTCCAGCAGTGTCTCGTGCCTGAAGGATATCCTCACGTCTGGAATGTTGGTGCGAGCTATGTCGTTCCCTTCGGGGCCCTCGCGCAAGTATTCACCACCCAACCAGTACTGTTTCATCTATGCAACATTTTTATTTATTTAACAATTTATGATAGAAAAAAAATCACTTCAAAAAGTACTTATTTTAAGCGCCTGTAAATTGTATTTGCACATATTTATTACATCGCAGTATCAGTACTTACCTCATGTGGAAATCCTGACATGATAACCGAGTTCCTGGCCAACTCGCACATATCGCATGAACTCAACTTCCACGCTTGGGCTGCGATGCTGTACTCCTCCATCAGCGGTTCCTGTTACATTTAAGATAAGTTTCTGTCACAAGATGTGGAAAGTGGAAGTACAAGATACGATAGACGCGTATACACTCAAACGTAGACTGCAATTAACTGAAATGAAACTAGCTTTTAAATAAAGGTTTGTAGGTATTATTGCCTCATTAAAAATATCAGTCTATACGTAGCCTACTGTTTGACTTAGGCTTCTCAATTTTAGGAGACAAACAATATACACAACCTACTTGTCTAAAAAGGATTTCACAATGTTATCTCTCACCGACACCACTAGTTTAGAAGCCTAGAATAATGCTCATATATTAGACGGATTAATCAAACTGAATCAATTTGGTCGAGAATCACACGAAGGACACGACGGTATTCAATGATATTGAATGATAATATGTTTAAAAAATTAATTAATCATTATTATTAATTAATTTTCACTTCAAAAAACATACAAAATTCCCAAATTTTTTGAAACTATCATTTATCGCCTGATTACAACAATCAATTCGATTTATTCGAATTAAATTTCTTATTTTCATAAAGAAAGTGTGTGAGAAAAGTGTTAAAATCACCAATGAAATGACATCTTATCCTTATGTTTTTAGTAGAGTTTAATTAAATAACTGAAGAAATTAAATTGCAAGCTATGTTCATCATTCATAAGGCCATTGATCAAATGTAAAAAACTGTTGGTGAAGTTTAATAAAAAAATAAAATTCCTATTCTCCTATATCCACAGTATTTTCTCGATATCGTCGCGGCAGAATTATAGTACAAAAATTACCATTAGCAGAATTAATGACGTTACCCGAAATGAATATTACAAAGTTAAAACCCGCAAGAGTTAACTTGAGACGCTCGGGTGACGTAAGCGCAAGGTACTGACTCGATCATACGCGTTGATGGTGACAGCCGTAAGAAGCGCGTTTCGTTCAGGTCTCAAGTTAACTCTTGCTGATTGTACCAAAAAATTTAACATTTATTTCGTGAGTTTCACTTATAGATATTTATAGTGACAGAGTGGCGTGTCACGGGCACGCCATTGGAATTAACAAAATACCGAAATCAGGCAAACTTGCAATTGAAACGACAGTGTGCGGCAACTTTGATGATATATTAATCGCAGAATTGGGCCCCTGGTGTTCCAAGTGTATAGGCGACGGTAACAATTTTCCATCAGGTGGGTTGTCTACTTGTTTGTTCACTTTGCAATGAAAAAAGGAAAATTAAACACCCAACTAACCCTGGTGTAATGGAACTGTAAGGGGTCATCGGTACTGAGCGTGACCCTCAGACCCCTAGCGAAGTACTCAGGCAGAGGGTTCCGATGGTACCGGAGGAAAAGGGAGTTGTTGCTGAGGGGCGACATCGCTATAAAGATCTGCGCCAGGTAGTACAGGTACTGCAGGACTGGCACCTACAGAATTATCATTGAAAATAATTGTATTCATTTCAAAATGCATCCACAGCAACACGTCTTTATTGCATTATTATTATTATATACGAGTACATTCGTGGTCTTTTTTAATGTATGCATTTTGGACTAATACTATTATAGGTTCAACAAATTATTATTTTCAAAATTCAAACTATAATACTAATAATATACTGTTTACCTACATCCAAAATATCGATATATAATCCTTGGTTCGATTATTGATAGGGAAGCATGCACCACTTGAGCAATTTTCTGACCTGATGTGCATATTAACCACCACGTGATGGCGGTGATGGTAAACATCGCAATGTTACCTGCACGTGCAGATATCCTCCCGATGACCGATGTATCAAACCCGCCAATCCGCCTTTGATAAGCATTGCGGATTTAATTGTTGTCCGTTCCCCCCTAAAAGTGAGGAGGCCCCGAGCCAGAGGCGGCGTAATGCGCGGGCGACGTGGGCCATCGCTTCCGGTCTCGCACTCCTACGGGGTCGCATCTCAAAGACAGCACGAGTAATAATTTTTCGCGGTAACTATTACGTGGATTCAACGCCGGCCAGTGCCAGTAGTCAGTTTCGATAGTTAATAGTTTTTCTAATCCATTTTTTTGCGTTACTAGAGGTCCTCGCAAAATATATGTTGCTAACCTGAAATTTATAGATCTTGCTACACCACTCCCCGAGCCCAGCAGTGCGACTTTTGTGAGTTGCACATAAGGTAATGAAACTGTCTAATAATGGCATTCATTGACTTATATGTACTAGTAAGTAGTACCATTATACCTCAATGAATAATGCATGCTTTTCCGGCCAGGATTCAAACCTGCGTCATTTGAATTTGGGACGCTAATACGCAGTTTGTCATGAAATAACCACAAACATAACTACCTTTCTAAGCAAAAGTCCATGCGAGATGTCCTGAGCAAGCAGAAACCCAGCGCTTAGATGTGTGGCGGGGCCAGCCTCGCCGCAATGAGGGCGCAAGACAAAAGTGTTTAGACCTTGCTCTCTGAAATAGATTGCTAATTTTAATAAAGTAGAAGACTGGAAGTAAAGTTTCCCGGGCGTTATAAAGTTTGCACTGAGCCATTTAATTTATTAGTTAATACAAAACAATAATAATGTCAGATAACAGTTTATTCCCGGCCTTACAGTTTTGGGTCTCTAATCTAACTTAACAATGGGTTAGCGTTTGTATGCACTATGAGGTTAGCCTCAGTCCAGACAACCGTCCCGTTGTTGACAAGGGAGGGAGTGTATGAAAAACGGATTTCTATTGGCAGTGATGGATTTACACTAGGGGCACTAAGAGCTAGTGCCCAGGGCGGCGAAATTTGTAGTGTCAGCTAAAAAATTTGAACTTTCTACTATAAATATCAATGATTTTCAAAAATTGAGAATTAAGTAGTTTCATACAAATCTTAAAAATCGAGTTCTCATTGGATATTTATGTTTTGAAGTCTAGTTACAGTGCATAATTTATTTTTTAATTGACATTTATTGTAATCATTCAAAAATTTAACATTGTATTTTTCATAGAAGGGTTAAAAATTATTTACATTCTACAGTGAGCGAAAATAGGCTGAATAGTTTAGCAATCCCATGCATCGAATTAGATTTACTTCAACATTTAGATTGTGAAGATCTAATAGATCAATTATACACAAATGAAAAAGTCAGTCGTGTTTTCCTTTAAGAAGATGTACAGTCATTATAATTTTATATACCATAACGAATATTCTTAGTGTTAATAATAAACTTACTTAGTTGTTAATAATAACAAAAAAATAAGGGTATTATATTTATTCAGAAATGATGCTCCGGTACTTTACTCAAATAGGATACAGATAATAGGGCGGTATTTTTCATGGTGTCCCAGGGCGGCACTTAAGGTAAATCCGGCCCTGTCGATAGGCACTACGGTACGATTAGCCGCAAACCGATCCGAATGTAGATCAGAGCCGGCTGGCACTCTTCCTGGCCGCTATACATCTACGCGGTCAGCTGCGGGAACTGTTCGAAGCCTGTATTCGCGCAGGTCGGTTCCCGTCGCAATGGAAGGAGGGGCGTTTGTGCCCGATTCCCAAGGGAGGTCGGCCTCCCAACGATCTGTCCGCCTTCAGGCCCATAGTGCTGCTGAACGAGGTCGCCAAGGTCTTCGAAAAGATATTGGCGGAGCGGCTCGTGAAGCATCTCGACGCTGTGGAGCCGGGGCTCTCAGACACGCAGTTCGGGTTTCGGCGGAGGCGCTCCACGATGGACGCCTTCGAGACGCTGCGAACGTTGACGGACGAAGCCGTCCAAGCGAAGGATGTCGTTCTTGCGGTGTCGCTAGACATAGCGAACGCCTTTAACAGCCTCCCTCATGAGACGATCAGGGAGGGGCTCCGCGCGCATGGAGTCCCCCCCGTACCTCACGAGGCTGTTGGGCGAGTACCTGCGGGATCGGCATATCCTTTGGGAGGGCGGTGAGTCCAGCAATCCCGAGTTAGGTCGGCGACGCGTCGCGTGCGGCGTTCCACAGGGGTCGGTCCTCGGGCCGATTCTTTGGAACGTAGGTTATGACTGGATCCTTCGGGTTTCGGTCCGGCCCGGGGTAGGGTTGATCTGCTTTGCGGACGACACCCTATTCACGGCACGCGCTGCGTCATTTGCGGATTCCGTGGACGTCGCCAACGACGGGTTGGCGATTGTCGTAGATCGAATAGCTAGGCTGGGCTTGAGGGTCTCCCCCGCGAAAACGGAGGCCATCATGTTCCATAGGAAATTCCGTAATCCCCCCCCCCCCGGACTTGTCCGTTACAGTCCAGGGGGTGGCAATCAGAGTAGGGCCCAAGATGAAATATCTTGGGCTAGTTCTTGATGGGAAATGGCTGTTCAAAGCGCACTTTGAGCAGCAAGTTCCCAAACTTATCAAATCCGCGGGCGCACTCTCGAGGCTTCTTCCCAACGTGGGGGGGGGCCGGGGGGTGCGACGCGGAAACTTTACTCTGGCATCCTGAGGAGTATGGCGCTGTACAGTGCGCCCGTCTGGTCCATTGCACTTCACCGCCACAACAGAACCCTGCTGCACCGGGCGCAGCGGGTTCTGGCCGTGAGGACCATACGGGGGTATCGCACAGTGTCGTGGACGGCGGCGACTCTTTTGGCAGGCGAGCTGCCCTGGCATCTCCAGGCAGACGTCCTGTCCAAAGTTCGTCGTACCCGGCAGGATGCCCTAGCTAGAGGCCTGACCTTCTGTCAGGTCGAGATAGAGACGACCAGGAAGCGGGAAACCGCTTCTTGCATAGTCGAATGGTCTCGAGACCTCGAGAACCCTGCGGCCGGCGGCTTTACGGTGGGCGCAATCAGGCCACAGCTGGAGAGATGGGTCACCCGCACCAGCGGAACCCTGACCTTCAGGACGACGCAGATACTGACCGGACACGGGTGTTTCGATCAGTATCTGTGGCGCATTGTGGGCTGCTTGCCTTCTCCGGACTGCCGCCACTGCGGCGCACCCGACACGGCGCTTCATACGCTAGTCGAGTGCGCCGCTTGGGCGCTGCAGCGTCTTAAACTCGAGGCGCACGTAGGAGCGGTCGATTCGCTCGGAGACTTGGTAACGGCCATGTTGCAGAGCGACGACTGCTGGGGAGCTGCGGTTACTTTTTGTGAGGCAGTAATGTCTCTCAAGGAGGCCGCAGAGCGGGATAGGGAGCGAAGTCCTTCGGCGCGTGCTACGGTCTCTACTTGAGGTCGCCGGCCTTCAGCTGGCACCCGAAGAGGCAGGTACGCGCATTACTTCCCTCCCTGAGTTAGGTTCCGTTAACGGGGGGCCCTTAGCAGCTAGGAAAGCAAGGGACCATCGACCCCCGTCAGCGAAGTGGGTGTGTGTTCTCCTAGGGCACACTACAGGCACTTTATTGCGCTGGATCGACTGGGTGTAACTATGTTCTAAATCTCAGCCTTTCCAACACAAACAAAAGCGCAGGGTCGTCACGGGAGGAGGGGGTTTTTAGTGGGTATTGGGGTTGCTCGGTCGTGTAGCAATGCTCGGAGTCTCCACACTATTCTGTGACGTCGATCGCGGACGGGCACTGCCAAGAGCATACAATTGCTGCAGTTTTATCGCCCCCAGTCGATGCGTGCCGTTTTCTAGCAACGGCCCAGTTTGTGCGTAAATCGGTGTAAGCATTTTCCCTCGCCTCAAAAATAAAAATAAAAAAAGATGTTATACGCACCATGGGCTTTAATTTGCAGTTGGTCGCTTAACCACATCTCGTGTATGCGACCTTACTTGTAAAACAAACCCCAAATTTTATATTAATTTTCTACAGGCCTTTCTTTTGAAAATATGTATAGACTAATTACTTACTTCCTCAACTGGTTCAAAGAGACCATATTAGCGTACATATAGTACAGGTAATAGGCGTAAGGGGGGTTCTCCTCATCGTCCCATTCTTCTGGCGTCTTCATGTTGTCGTGGAGGTTCGGGTTCTCTGGTTTGGACTCGTCGTCCACGCTGTCGAAGCCAATCATATGCTGGCAATCCCAACACAAGAGATATTATAGTCAGTCATTTCAACAGCTTATAGATTTGCAGAAGTTTGCATTACACAAGGATTCTTGGACATCAAGAATGGTTTGATACTATAAACTTTTATAGAACTGTACATATACAAAATAGTCTAGCAACACTAAAACTTTCTGGCAAAGGGACAATATGCGAGTGTAAGATAAATAAGAAATAGATCATTTAGTTATGGGATAAAGAGGATGGGGTAAGGAGGATGGGATGAAGAGGATGGGTTAAGAACGATGGTATAAAGAGGACGGGATACAGAGGTTTTTTAGCTAAATTCAATAGAATAGATAGCATAGAATAGGTACTCATATCTTAGCAACGATATAGACATAGAGCACGAGCGCAGAGCTTTGGCTGTGAGGCGCAATATGATCTCGCGTAGATTTTCGCGATGCAATGAACAAGTGCAAGTGACACTATTTAGAGCATTCTGTCAAAGTTTCTACACTTGTCAGCTCTGGGTGAAATGCTCCAAGCTTTTGGAACCATTAGGGTCCAATATAATAATGCATATCGATTCTAAGGAAACTGCCTCAATTCTGTAGCGCTTCGGGCATCTTCGCCGAACAGAGGATTGCAGATATCTTTGCGATAAGGAGGTCATGCATCGCGGGGCTCTGGGCTCCTCTACTTGCTTCGGGTAATGGGATTCTCCGCGTGTTTTCAGATGGCTTTGACAACCCTATTTTTAGGAGCTGGCATTCTGTGCACCGTCGCACATGCATAATACACGTTTAAATTGAAATAACATGAATTTTAATTTAATTTAATAGCTTTTGTGTTTTAATTTTATATGGGTATTTTATTGCCTGAAATAAAGATATTATTATTATTATTTTATGTACCGTAAGGAATTTGTGCAGATCTATATTAGAGCTGGGATCCACGGACACTTGAAACAAAGGCTCAAATAGATTGTTCAGGAATTCTTGGAAATTTTTCAACAGCTTCTTTATGCGGTAGATATCACTGAAAAAGGTTTAATAACTTAAGTGTCATTTTTATTCACAAACTGGAGGCGATCATTTCTAATGTAATGCATTGTGTAATACATGTATACAAGAGCATATGGGGGATGATATAAAGCCTGAAGGGACATAGGTCCCAGCTGTGTATAATAACATAAAACTAGGGTTTACCCCGCAGCTTCATCGGCGGAAAGTATCGTGTCATGTCTAGCAGAAGCTATCCCATTTTCCAGGTCAAAGGGAATACAGTTTCGAAAGCAAGCATTCACACAGCTTACACGGATTTACATTTCATCCAGATGCTATTCGCCACCGAAAAATTTCGATCCCTCCCGCGTAATCTATCCCATTTTCCGGGATAAAAAGTATCCTATATCCAATCTTGTTATTAGAAAATAAAAATAGAATTATGATCATCACTGATGAGTAAATGTTTTGTGAAGCAGGAATTTGAATTTGGAGGGTATTTTGGCAAATATGTCTATATTTTTTTTATTGCAGGAGTTCAGCCGACGGGCAGACGGCCCACTTGATGGAAAGCGGCTACCATCGCTTATGTATTATGTCCATTTGCAACACCAATAGTGCTACAAATGCGCTGCTGCTCTCTCAAGGGAGACTGGAACCTGTTCACTAATGCCGGAACACAACTCAAGGCTGTTATGGTGACATACTTTAGACCAGGGGTGGTAGCCATCCAGTCGGGAAAATGCCCTACCACCTGGCTATGGGTTGTATTGTAGCCTCTTACGACAGGCCGACCTGCCGCAGGAAACTGTATTCTTTCTCCGTTCCTGCACGGATAAATATGTGTTCAAACAGTTTATTATGAGTGTCGACCATACGTGTGACAGAAGAACGAAGGCCAGAGTTTGCAGCAGAGATAGCAAACAGTCTACCTCTCTCCTGTGGACAGTTTTTGGAACGGCATAGCATTTTAAAAGGAACTCACTACAATCTGGGTACTTGGACCAGCCACCGTATATGAGGAGAGTGAACGTCGTGCCGCAAGGCCCACGAGGCCAGTTTGCTCCACTCGTTCTTGTTCTTGCAGTAGATAGAAATCCGGGGTTCGGCGTACGTATATTTGTTCTCTTGAAGATCAGCCATTACCTCCTGTAAAAATCCGACAGTATCGTTTGGACTGCGCAATAATATTCTAAGTATCTACAGTAATGGTATACTATATTTCTTGCACTTCAGGAATCCAAGTGGACTTTACTTCAGGCGCGGATCTAGTCCTCAAAAAAGTTTGTGGTCACAGCCACCCGAAAATCGGCCAAGTGCGAGTCGGATTATGAACTCGCTCATGATCGATATACCGCATTCCTACTTCTTTGTTCGTGGTTATGACTCCAACACTTTCAGCATTGTATTCGCGAATGTCACAGTGCTGAGAAAAAATGTCATATGCATATACAACGCGTTTCATTAGTAGCTCACAACGCCCAAAATGCTTCGTTAGCCCTTCCACAAGGCGACCGCGGTCGTTGTCATCGTGGTGAAAACGTCAATGTCCTACATCCCCTCCCTTATTCCATTCCCCAATAACAATTCTATATCCCATCCTATAACCTATCCGATATAATAATTTGAGGGCCTCTGTGGTTGAGCTGACTGAGTCTTAGCCGGACGAACTCGCTGAAACGCAGAGGTTCCGGGTTCGATTCCCGGCATGGTAAATTTCGGAAACGAACTTTCTGTTATTTACTATCGTCTGGATGTGTGTGATCGGCTTCAGAGTGTTCCACTATATTACCCATAATACAAGCGTAACTTGCTTCGTCGTCAGCCATTTGCAGTCCACTGCTGGACGTAGGCCTCCCCAAGACGGCGCCAGTCATCCCTGTCCTTTGATTTCCTCTTCCAGCGCCTACCGGCTGACTTGCACAGGTAGTCGGTCCATCGGGCTGGAGGGCGTCTGACACTACGTTTACTGAGACGCGGTCTCCACTCCAGGACTCGTCTGCTCATCCATTGGCCATCGTACCTGCTAATTTTTCGAGCTATGTCGGTAACCTTGGTTCTCTTACGGATATCCTCATGTCTAATCTTATCCATAAGAGAAACACCCAACATAGTTCGCTCCCTAGCCCGTTGAGCGACTTGGAACTTGTGGACCAATCCTGCCGTCAGTGTCAATGTCTCGGCCCGTAGGTCAGGACGGGGAGCACGCACTGCTCGAAGACTTAACAACAAGACATCAACACGTAACTTGCTTAGCTTGTGGATATATAATATGTGTGTTTGTCTGCCGACTAAATAATAATAATAATAGGGTCTTTCGACTATTTAAAATGATTGTATCATGTTTAATTGCGATCTAAGTTTATTTTAACATGCTTAGTTTGGCTAGAAGTAGGCAAATTGTGTTTGGGTATTGTAAAGGCAACCATAAAACCATAAACGGTCTCTTCTGAATTAAAAACAATATTTTATTTTATTCGGAAAACAAACAGTTTACAACTAAGTATATACTAATAAATATCTTTAACCATTTAATTGTTTCCACATATAGATAGCTATAACGCTTGCTTGTAAATATGTTAAATTCTGTAAATTAAATTAAAAGGAAGATATTAAAAAAAAGGAAATAAATGATTTTAAAACTAACCTATTGACTTCTTAATATTCAGAACAATATCCTAAAATAAAAATAACTACCTTAATTATCCTAGCGAAGTATGCTCCGTTCATGTAGTTGTCGGTCTTAAGGAAGACCTCCCTCAATCTGCTTTCACCGATAGGATTGTACTTCGCGTTGAACCTATCGAAGCGGTGGAAAGTGTTCCGGTCCTGTTGAAACAAAAAAATATAGTCAAGATGACGAAGTCCGTCAATGGGGTAAGTTCATACAGACACGCTCGGTTTTGAACTTTTTTAAACGGAATGTAATGCTAACTACAATTCGAAGACAGATTTCAATCTCGTCTGTGCTTGACGGGCTGATTTGTTGTTGTCGTAACTATTCAAAGACGGAAATAATGACAGGTGCATGGAGTTTGCCCAATGACGGACCATGACTTTGTTTTTTTTATTGCTGAAGTACAGCAGATAGATTGACTAACAGCCCACTTGACAGAAAGTTGTTTAGAGCCATTACGTCACACGTTAAAGGAGGGGGTTGTGTCGACGAAGTGTGACATTCTGTGACAAAGGAGGGGTCCTAAATTTCGTGACGTCGCATTTCAAAATATTAAAATATTTCCAACTCCATCTGTATGAGCACATTGTTCAAATTACTAGAAAACAATTTAAATTCAAACAAAACTAATTACGGAATTGCTATTTTAATTCAATAACAACAAGGGCAGGGTGGGGTTAAAAAATCATGAAATTCGTGTGACGTAATTTTTGCATGATCGAAAAGAAGAAAACAAAAGGTAGATACGATAACTACCTACTGCCAATGTGCTGCTGACCTCGACGGGGGAACTGTTACTAAAGAAAATGAAACTAAAGAATTGTCTAGCAAGTAAAGAAATATGCTCGCCCATAGGAATTAAGACCTCATGTGGCAGTAATGGCTAGCCGAATGGGGATTGTTCACAAAAAATTGCCCTCTGATTTTATATTTTTATTACGTAAAATAGGGTATTTTAAGATACTAATTTGAATATTTTTGTATTATAAGCGTTAGTTTTTTATAATTCGATTTTAAAATTATTTCTCCGATAACGTCATAAGAAACAAGTTTACATTGATTTCTTTGCTCAAAAAAACAAAAATAATAAAAGTAAGTTTTATCTATATATAATCATAGTAATCTGTGCTACTATTTAAATGTCACTGTCATTACTCATTACGTATAGTGATCATTTTAGTGTTTTTTGTCGCTAGGCTTATAATTTTTCGTGTTCAACCATTATTATTTTCTATAGTTATCGTTAAATTTTTTAGAGTGGTCTTTAGGGAAAACCCATGTTACAGAACTTAAATCAAATAATGTACAGCTAGATTTTTTTTACACCTGAAGCAGGCAAACAGGCAGATGGCCCACCTGATTGGATTTAGTAAGTTAGTCAAATAAAGGTCAAACGCATTTCTTACAAAATACAAGAAGATCGTACGTTTTTTGGAAATTTAACTAGACAGAAATGATTAGGGACACTATTCCTCGAAATGGTTTTTGAAATAGCTAAATTGAAAAAAAGTGAACAATCCCAATTGCGTCAGTCAGAATCGTCACCGCAAAACCGCGCACGTGCATATAAGAACCATCCCACTCACCAGCAATGATCAGTGGGATATATATCGCAAATTTGCTATATATATATATATATATATATATATATATGTGACTAGAAATTGGTGCGAAAGAAGCCACGTGGAAAACTTTTGTAAGCTTATAGAAAAGTAGAAGACTTACCGCATGTACATCTAAAATATCAACATTCAGATCGTAAGCATCCAGCTGCATATCCTCAAACACCGATTTGAGGGTCATGGGAACCCCACGGTGCAAGGTGACCACTTCATCGGGGTGCTGCCTCAAAGTGCGCTTTATAAACCTAAGTAGGTGCTTTTGGTTCATACAAGATGCTGCATGGATGTGAGTGTCCACTTTCCTGTAATATCGATAGGGATACCATGACTTTTGTGTTTATGTATATATGTTTTCTTTATGGCCGATGTTTCAATCGCCAGATAAAAGTTATTCATAGAGTAAAGTATAACATAGAAAAATTAAAAATGACAGTTGTTTGAATAAAACATTCGAATGTTATTCACATTCGACTGTTTTGTAGTCACACAGGTTATAATTTATTTGACTGATGACTTTTTTCTGATGATTGCAAAAGCGGCCCTTAATGGAATAAATATTATTAGTGATCACCCGTGGTCGAAATTCGACCATAATAATTAATGTCAAAGACTATACTTCTAGTATCATAGATTTCGCCAAGGCTACACTATTACGACTTTAACCATCAATAAAGAAAAGAGTATACGATAATGCGTGTGTGTGTCAAATACATGGTAGTGTATAAAATGTTTTTTTTTATTGATTTAATTTATTTTCTATGCATAATATTAAAAAATATTAGCATTCTGCATTCTTTCTTGCTTTGCTTTACGTATTAATATATCTTATTTTGTACTAATATATAAAGCTGAAGAGTTTGTTTGTTTGAACGCGCTAATCTCAGGAACTACTGGTCTGATTTGAAAAATTCATTCAGTGTAGGATAGCCCATTTATCGAGGAAGGCTATAGGGTATATATAATTACGCTAAGACCAATAGGAGCGGAGCAGCAATGAAAAATGTTTCAAAATCGGGGGGTTTTGAAAACAAATTCTACGCGGATGTCGTCGCGGGCACAGCTAGTAGATTATAATAGTAAACTTTTCTTAGCAATATTTAAAGTTTTACATCATAAAGCTTCAGTAACCAATCAAATATAATTTGTTGAAATGAGTTGCAAGAACTTGAAGAAACAATTATTCTAAATAAATTAATTAATTATTATTATTATGGATTAGATGTTATTTGTGAATTATGTTTGTTTCGTAATATTGTACAGATTGCATTCATTAACACGGTGTGGTTTGTTTTTATTAATACGGCGACTAACAGACTCACCTAATGTTATAAAAGTCCCGATGTGGCACAGCTTTCTGCAGCGCCAATTCATGCAGCTCATTTAGGAGTACGTGCATCTTGAACTTAGACGAAAGGTAACTAAGGCGGCGGAAACAAAACGATTTCCTAGAACCAAAGTGAAATTTAGTATTTTCTTAAGTTTCCCAACCAATACACATAATAAAAACTACATTTTTAACGGTTTTAAGCGCCGGCGTTTGATCACGGCTACTAAAAAGTGGCTGGAATGTCACAAATCAAATAAACTATCAGAACCAAAGAGTTACAATATTTATGGCCTGGAATCAGCCCAAAAGATGTCCGTTGAACATTATTCTTAACAGAAGCGTAATTTAGCTTACAGTTGTGCAATATGTTTCTTTGTTCATTTATTTCATGTATTAAAATGTATCTATCTATACATACAAAGGTCCATCAGCTATCATATTCCCTATTCTTGCTAGATCGTCAACGTACTGTCGGAAGGGAATCGTGAGGTATGGCAAAGGCCGGCCATTATCAGCGTCGTTCTCGCTTCGGTATATCGTCATCACGCCGGCAACCCATTTGCACACGTAGTGCCTGTCCGGTGGCATTGGACAGGACCAGGGGTCCAAGTATACTCCTGATAATATAGAGCTTTTAGTTCGGTAGGTTTGAAAGGTGCTACAAAATGTTTAAGGTGACGATAAGAGGCTTTAAATTATTTTAAACTAAAGATCACGTCTAAGCGAGTAGTATTAATAATTTGGAAAAAATATAGTCAAACTCACCAGGTAAAAGTGGTGCAAGCATCTCATCGTGACTCTCTATTGAAGTTCTCATTGTATCACTTGCTTTTATCGTTGATGTTACTCCACGCGCTACGGAAACTATATCGGAATAAATTAAGTCTTTATCTGTTTTTCTTTCATTTGAATATTTCATGTACTTATGAATAGGCAAGTCAATTATTTCAGAAACATTGATAGGATTGATTTAAATATATTAAGAGAATGTACATCTTACTTACATCTAGTATCTGAACGCTGTGGACTAACCGCTACATTGGTCATAGGTCTCGTGAACTCTTCAGAAGAACAAGATACCAGTTCTAAATATTTTTCCGCGACATCAGCTGTAAGGGGACAAAATGATAAACACATTAAATTGTTTAAGTAAGCACTATACTTTAGTACTGATGTAATAGGAAAAACAAAGTTACCAGGCTGCAGTTCAACAGCCCGTGTAAATCTAATATGCCTATAAAATTTATTATGTCATGAATGTCAAGTAAAAGGAAACATCACGAGTATAATGACTACTGATATTTGAAATTCGCTAAGACTAAGAGAACCGAGAATAGCATCAGTTAACCTGAACGAGGATCTCCTACCCAGTAGTGTGACGTTTATAGAAAACACAACAAGAACACAGTAAGTTCTTAAACGTTCCTAAATTACATACATATTATCACGACTGTTTCCCATGGGGGCAGGCATAGACTATAGATCTCCACTTGCGACGATCCTGAGAAACAACTTTCGCTTCATTTTCTTTCATTAACCACTAATCGCGTCAGGAAGTACCGCATAAGCACCAGTATCATCCATGTTCGGGACAAATAAGATAAAATACAAGAAAGTCGCTCAAGCAAGTACGGCCTAGTTTTACTGAAACCGGGTAGTTATGTTGCCTCCTCCAAGTCTTGATGGAAGAACTAGTAAAAAATGCTGGCTTAACATCGTACAGGTTGATATGCCTACCAACCGCAACCGGGACTTAAGCTCGGATGATAATGATGATGAGTAATCGTCACTTATGAACAAATGGTCCTAACATCATCTAAAAGTGTCAATTATGAATAACAAAAGAACTCACAATTTAAGTCCAACAAAGCCTTATGGAATTCTTGTGACTGCTTATAATGTGGGGTGCGGTCCGGGATCTCGTGCTTTGTCAGATATGAGGATAGGCTGGGCGAGAAGTACTGGTTAGAAACTTCCATGTAATGACGACGTAATGTTAGAGCTTCCACTAGAAGAGTCGCTGATCGAATCAGATCCTCAAGGGGCACCTTAATCAATAATAATACTTCTGGATTTGTTAGGAAATATTGAGATTGTTAGGCACTAAGTAGGCACTACGGGGTTATTTATTCTTTCACAGTCCTTTGTCAAACATGAGTAGCTGTAGTATACGCGCGGGTAGTTGCGAAAATGTTTCTACTACATAGGGTGCAAGTAAAAACCGCCAGGACCGGAAATAAAGAATAGTACGCTGGCGTGTAGTAGGTATGGATAGAACTTTTTTAGAACTTGATTTCTATCAGACGTCATTAAGAAATATACCAAGTACGCAAATATTTACATATGTAACATTTGAACAATCTATAGGTATAATAGCAATAAATTAAAAAATAGCATTGACGTATCTGTCTATGATTTCAAATGAGATGACAAAATTTATTTGAAAACTGTTATTTACACGATGCTAAGCATAAATAGGTGAATATATAAATTAGAATGTTTGTTTGTCTGTTTGCTGAAGTTTCTTTCAAGCACGCTTTAAAATGGCTTGACGGATTTTAATGATAATAATTAAGTATTAAAACAGGAATTTGCAAGGTTCAGAAGGTAGCATACCTATTTAGAAATAGTATAACCAAAGAAAATATTGTCAACATTACCCCGGTAATATGGATTCCAGTCACTGAGACCCTTTGGAAAGGTACGTTTGTATCATTTCCAGCGCTGAGCTCGCCAGGGCCGCGGACGTAGGTGCGTGTACAAGTTCGATTTTTGGTAGTTTCTCTGTTATTTCATGGTAAAAAAAATGGTTCATGGTATGAATAGAATAAGAATTAAGACGAATTAATATAATTTGAAATAAGAATTTCAAGTAATTCAACTGCATATGGAAGCTGCTTACGTTTATTCATCGCAGTGGACAACAAACTTACAACTGGCTAGCGCAACGCGAGAGCACACATATTAATAGTTGTTCTGTCTCGCTTGCACATCATCCGTCCCGCTCACACATTGTGCTATATATTGTACTAGCTAACAAGAAAACAACTAGAAAACCGCATCGAAATCGGCCCAACAGCGTTTACGTGAATCGCGAACAGACAAGAAATCTAAAAAAAAATGGCATCGTGTTCTTCGTCGTTTATATAGTCTATTCCAGTTGGGTTTTTTAAATAGCTTCAATGTACAAACAAGGCAGGTTTAGAATTTTGTAATATCATATATTTGGCACAGATTCCAGATCTTGTAGAAAATATTTATTCTGTAGGACCCTTGATTGAAACTACACACTTTATTTATTTTCATCCCTTGATATGGATTTGCACCGGTGAGCACGTGCATGCGCTAACTTGACAAGCCGCAAGCGACGTTCGTACTGATTTATTGCAGGAGTTTAGCGGACAGGCAGACGGCCCGCTTGATGGAAGGCGGTTATCATCGCGTATGGACATTTGCAACACTAAAGGTGCTACAAATACGCTGCTGCTCTCTTAAGGGAAACTGGAACCTGACCACTAATGCCGGAACACAACCCAAGGTTGTTATCGCGACATAATTTAGACCACTGAAACCACTGACTACCACTGACTGGTAAGTTCAGTAAATTCGCGCGTGTTCACCCAATTGCTGAGTCGGGAAATTAACGTACTTACTTTGGGTGACTTCTCTTATGGGGAATAGGCAATGTACTTGCCACGCTTATCCAAGACGAGTTGGTGGGTTTCACACATCCTTTTCATTCGATGTGCAGGGTTCATTACTACGCTTTCCTCTACGTGATAATTGTAACAATATGCACATTAGGCAGTTTCCTAAGGTGTCCATTACATGTTTTCTTGTAACATTATTTCATAATACTTACGTCCTTATCCGCGTCCATTTCTTGTATTCCTTGTGTGTATTAAACATACTATTCACAATGGAATTGTCTTTGCTCGTTCTCGGGAACATAACGTTGTTTAATTTAGTCTTAAAAAGCAAAATAAACTTAAAATTTATCCCATTTTCGCGGTTATTGTCAATGTATTGACATATTGTTGTTATAATAATGATATTTTCAGCCAGGTTTACGATTTCCTTCTATATTTAAGTTACGGCATGTGTGGTTGAGCGTGCAATCTTTTGCTGGCTTACCTCACTGCAACGCAAAGGGTTTGATTCCTAGCTTGGTAAGTTTCTGAAAGTAACTACGTTATTTGCTATTGTTATGGGTATGTTGTAGTGTGACAGTAGGTGTATGTCAGAGTAGAGGAGTGTTGTGTATCTGGGCACACTCAGGTCCCACGCTTTTAAAAAAAACGTATGCGTCTCGGGACGCCCGACAGCAGTGATAAATTAAACTAATCTAAGTTAAACTATTTAATATTGAAATTGTTTAAATTGAGGAGCCTGCCTACCGCTGCCGTATGCGCAAGAGAAAAGGAAGCCAGATAGACTGGTACTGCAACGCGTTACGTAACGAAGCGGTTTATCCTTCCAAAAGAAGTTATCACTTCAAAAAGTAAATCAGTACGAATGCAACTAGTGTAGTTTTATTATTCCGTCTATATATTATAATTGCGACATTGGCGACGCGAAGATGGATTCCCTATTTTCAGCAGTTATCAAAACGTCATCTAATAAACATAGCACTCTATCTATACCAGTTAACAACCTTTACATTATTCGTTGAAAAATAGCCGGTGCATTGGTTAACCCGAAAACAAGACGACTATATTTAAACAATCCGCGATCTGTATTGTGACAGGAAAAGATCTATTGTGCCGACCCTAATTAGTTGGTATATGATGAAAGAAAGGTGAGAGACAATTGTGTGTTGTCTACCGATTGTTATTATAAGTTTTTTTTTATTAAAAATTAAACCTGTAACAGCTTGGTTTCTATAGTATTATGTATTTATAGATTATGATCCTATGTTTATATCTTGCATACTTCCACTGCAATAGGGAACCTATGTAGTATAATACAACCCAGGCTTAATAATAAGGTTGCTGGTAAAAGCTGCATGGAGGGAAGCGGAGGATTGAGATGTGTGGTACAGACATCTTACTCTCAAACGTCTTTATCGTTACGTTCTCGTAAAAGTGACCGATTTAGAACTACTTTTGCTTCTTTAGTCTATATTTGCATTTCAAAATTATATTTTTACTAGCGGTCCCGGCAGACGACGTCCTGCCTTGAAAAAAAATTTTTGTAACCGATTGCAATGCCACCTACCGGGAATCTAAACCATCCTCGAATCCACTTGAACACACACAAAAAATTCATTCAAATCGGTCCAGCCGTTTAGGAGGAGTTCAGTGTCAACACACGTACAGAAGAATTATATATATAAAGATATAGAATATGGAGTTTTTACTTTCAGTTCCAACCAAAATATATTTGAAGGTGAAGAAAAAGACAGTACCTACTTACCTACTGCTTACCTAGACGATACCTATTCACTCGTGATTTGAAGACCTCTACATTATATTCGAAGTGTCTAGTCGGTCTGGACGAGTAGACAATCTTTCAAGGATCTTGCTACTCATTTACATATAAATTGTTCCTATGGCGGCATATGTAATTAGCTTTAATACTTATATAAACAGCGCGCTGTCTGTTAATATCAAGCTAGCCAGGTCACTGCCTACTTTTAAAAGAATTATGAAGGATTATTATTACCTATCATCAATAGCTCAAGTTATTATGCAGCAGCAGTTATTGACAGCTTTTTCTCATTTTTTATATTTATTTATTATATTTTTGATCTATCCATCCATCCATCCATAGCGATAAGACCGCCTATTGAAATGTTAAATTTTATTTCTGTTCACTGTATCTTTTAAAACACATTAAATCATATTCATTTATTCATTCAAAGTTAAGAACTAACACACATATTTTTCTTCATGGGTTTTTCATTCCAAGGTATTCCGTAAGTAAAACAAAATATTTTTCATAAAATTTTAATTTAGAAACATGCACGGTGTTTAACATGATAAGTACACGTATAAAGTGCCTAAATATAAAAAAAAAACTATTATTTTTCCCTTGCTTAACAAAGACAAAAGAAATAACACTTGAAAAAAAATACATGATTGAATATGTGGTAAACTTACGCGCACGTCCATTACCTTCTTAAAACACTAAAAAAAATGTGTAAATAAAAATAAGATATACAAACAAAATAAAGCATTTGATACATTATGAATAAAACTAGTAACTGATTACACAAAATATAAGGGAACGTGCCCATGATGTTGCAGTCTCATTAGTGTAAAACTTATTTTTCTTATAGAATAGAATTTTTAATGTGATTTAATTTTTTATGTTAAACTGATTTTTGTCGAGTGATAATTATTGAGAGGAATACACGTATAAATATCCATTGTTCTGTTTATTCAGTTTATGTATTTGAAATAACACAAAAAGCAGAATATGTCTATGAAAAATAATAATATCGCGCTCAACGACGACAACACATACTATGTGACCCGATCAGGGGGAGGGAGGTCTTATACTACATTTAAGGCCGCTTGCATAAGGTTGCTTAAATTTATTTAAGAAACACAAAATATATTTAACACCCTTAAATATAATTAGCGTCTTGCACAATGCAAAATTTGCCGCTAAATATTTTTAGGCAGTTTAATATGAATAACTAATTTTATTTAAAAGCGATCGTTATGCAAGCGGCCCTTAGTCACAGGGGCAGGTGGTTTATAGGTGTGTATGCACTCTTGACGTCACGCGGCAAGCGCTGTATTAATAAAGACAAATATGTCCAATTTTTTTATCTTTATGTTTTCATATAATGTTTTAAAATAATTATGAATTACTATATGAAAACTAGAGGAGAATTGAAAATTGTAAAAAAGGGTCACGTAGTATGGGTACGGTCCCTTATTATACGTATAATATGATTAAACAAGCGATGGTCTTTTCAGACTAATAACTGGAGAAGAAAAGATTGGTAGCTGCGGCGTGGTAGGAGTTCCGTTGGGCAGCGGTGTTGTTGAAGTCATACGAGCCTAGAATATGAAAAAAAAACCATTTAGATAAGTATTTTCAATATTTAGTCATGTTATGGTAATGCCGCGTTTACACGATCCGAGTACGCTCGGACTGGCATTCATATTGTGGTAACTGGCAAACTCAGTGCTTTCGCCGTGTAATCTGAGTATATTCGGACTAACCTTTTACGAATCTACTCGGATGACTATAGAGGCGCAAAATCTAGTTTGACTTCTAAAGCCTTAAAAACCCATAAAATAGAACAGATTGTTACGAATGGGTGAATGTCCCAAGCGCATCATTACCCGCAACTAGGTTTTTTAAGTTTTATATTCTCTTAAAAATGTTTCCATTTCAAATGCTTTATTGCTAAAAATAATATCAATCAGTAGTATTGTGACTAAAAATGAATGATATAGAACGAATTTTAACTAAACGTGGTTGCGGCCAATGATATGAACTCAAAAGATTCGGGTGAGTGAGCTCGGACCAATATAATCTCTACTTCTTACTTGGCAAAACTATGGAGGTAAGGAGAACCATCTCTGTATATGAAGAAGTGGCCATCGAAATGCATTAAATTAGTGTGGCGCCACTTTGGCATCAGGGTGATTTTTAAAGAAAGGGCTAACAATTATTAGAGTAGTATTATATGTTTTAATTTAAAAAAAATATTACAAAATCACCAAGCGTATTATTCAAAATTCACGGAATTAAATCACTCTTCACGTTTTCACATAACAATGGGGATTGTTCACTTTTTTTCAATTTAGCTATTTCAAAAACAATTTCGACGAATAGTGTCCCTAATCATTTCTGTGTAGTTAAAATTCCAAAAAACGTACGATCTTCTTGTATTTTGTAAGAAATGTGTTTGACCTTTATTTGACCTTACTAAATCCAACCAGGTGGGCCGTCTGCCTGTTTGCCTGCTTCAGGTGTAAAAAAATATTCTAGCTGTACATTATTTGATTTAAGTTATGTAACATGGATTTTCCCTAAAGACCACTTTAAAAATTTTTACGATAACTATAGAAAATAATAATTGTTGAACACAAAAAATTATAAGCCTAGCGATACAATATAATGAATACATACGAATACACTAAAATGATCACGATACGTAATGAGTAATGATAGTAATATTTAAATAAGTAGCACAGATTACTATGATTAGATATAGATAAAACTTGCTTTTATTATTTTTGTTTTCTAGGCAAAGAAATCAATGTAAACTAGTGCCTTATGACGTCATCGGAGAAATAACTTTAAAATCGAATTATAAAAAAACTAACGCTTAAAATACAAAAATATTCATTAGTATCTTAAAATACCCTATTTTACGTAATAAAAATATAAAAGATGAAGAGAAGAGGGTAATTTTTTGTGAACAATCCCCATTCTTTGAGGTTATACTAAATAACTTTGTAATACGTAAATATTTGACGTTTTATAACAGTGTACCGTCACCAATTACTCTAGTCGCGAAAGATTTTTTTTAACTTGGCATACTTCAATTCGTCTACAACAGCTACATTCATACCATACCCTTTATCACATCAGCGCCATTGTGGACGGTTTTTGAACTGTTATACTGTTACACTTCTTCAACTATTATCCTATATGATTCTCCTTACCTCTACCCTCCATAAACAAAACCCAATCACCAGTCTAACAAGTAAAAGCCCTTGAAGCGCCTTATAATTTTTGACAGTAGTACACTAATTTGACTTTTATTTTGCATGCAAATTAAAAAAATTAATAAATAAATATTTGAGTCACCTTTATCAGTTTCATAAGCTCCTAGGCGTTGCTTACTCCGGTTGGAAATATATTAAAGTTTTCATTTGATATTTATTCCGGGTTACGTTATATTAAGATATTACTACTATCCATTCTTTTACCTTACTGTTAACAGAAAATTGTTATCACTTATATGGACTTTATATCAAATTTTAGGCAGAGGTATGGCAAATGAATGGTTAGTGAGATATAAGAGCCGGCTATTAATAACCAGGCCACTTGGTATTGTTTTGAAAAATAATTATGTTTAATTACACAAACACAATGTAATTTTAAAATATGTATGAAATATTTTTCGCTATCAAACATAAAATATGTAATTTCGACAAGAAACTTGAAAAAAGTTTATGCGCACACTGACAGCGTTATTCATAAAATCTTGTTCAATTACGTCCTAAACATTACTTAACTAAGCAACTAATTCAGCCTTAAACAGTATTTAAAATTTTCTTATTCATAAACGATACTTTGACATTACGTAACTAAATACTAGTTTACTTTTTTACCCTGGATATTTTTTGGTAAATTGGATAGAACATGCCCATGTTCTTATTAAGAGTCAAAATTTAAAAATTAATCTGTTATTGTCGGCTAACGTACTAAGCTCTCAGCAAAGAAAACAGTGTTATTTCGCCGCTTGAGCTGAATGGCAGCCATTATTTGAATATACATAGATATACTGTGACTTTTGTGTTTACATTAATGTCATCATTCATTAGATAAATGATCTTCATGACATTTCACTTAGAATATCTGTAACTTTTTTCTAAATTCTACTTTATTATGGAATCAAAGTTCAAGCTAGATTTATAAACTTTATCATGTGGGCGCCTAAATTCGCACAAATAATGTATAAATCGTCATCGAAATCAATATACTCCTTTTTTTATTTCTAACTTTATCTTAATCTTCACAAAATCAAAGACCAGTTGTTAATTACAATAACATTTTGTCCACTATTTTGTTAATTAACAGAGTTAAACAGTGGTGTGAGTTTGTTTAATCTGACAGGTACTTAAGTAACTGTTTAAACGGGTTATTAAGTCTAGTGTTTATGAAAACAATTTTCTTAAAAGAACTGTTTAAAGTGTTACTTAAAAATTAATCAACGTTTATGAATAATGCTGTTAGTGAGAATCGCGCGAGAAAGCACGGTAAACGTGGTCGTGGAACCGATTCATATATCGCTAGTTAGTGCTCGCCTCGTCCTCCGATCATCGTTGGTTTTTGACCCAAGATATAAACTCGCAAATGCGAGATCATTTTGCCCCTTTTTCACATCTTTCCTGCTTTTCTCGTGTAATTCTCGTAAGACTGTGAAGAATCTATAAATAATTATAACTCTCCTAACATGTCAATATTATAAGTTTATTATGGATTCTAAATTATATTTCGTCACAATGAAATATTGTATGTGTTAAAAACAATGTTATATACACAGATGTACATACAAACATCACGTGGTACCTTAAAAGAAGATTGGCGTGGCACACCGCTTCAGCTGAGGCAAAACAAGTAATATTAGATATGGCAGAAATATACTAGGAATGACAATGGGAATTTTACGTTCCAATCTAACTTAACTCTTTAATTACATTTCTCTTTATACAAAAACATCACAGCTTATTTGATTTTGTACGGTTGTACTTCAGAAAAAGAAGTAAGTTATTGTTCTGAAGGATGTACTGCGTTATGTTATAATTCTATAGAGTCAAATAGCTTATTGACTGTTATTTAAACAGTATTTATAATTATTTATATTTTTGGTGTTTGTAATAGGGACATTTGAACGTCTGCGTATACGTTCTACGTCTTTTATATGAATGATGATTTAGAATTATTGTAAAATGTGTCAAATACTCATTTATTAAGTGAAAATATGTAATTGTGTATTTTTGAAATTGTATATTTGGTGAGCAATAAAGTGTTATCTATCTATCTAAAATATGAGTGAAAACCCACATATCCTAAATTTCCAGAGGGTCCAAAAGTAATTCTTTAGTGTTTTGATATGGCAAAGTGCTATTAAACTTACAGCCAATATTTTATTATTTCAAGCATTTTTTAGATTAATAATAATATTCAAAAAATTATGTAAATGTAAATTAAAACTTTAAATATTTCAGAAAAGTGTGTTTTAAATAATAAAATGTTGCTTAAAAGTAAATGTTGCTTAAAATGCAAGAAAACAATTATTTAAGGCGCCCTCTAGAAGTGTAGGATCTGACTTTATAAGTTACAATTATTTTAACCGATTGTCATTTCTAGTAGGTATTTCTTTTTTCATGATATCAGGTAATATTCATATATCAAATCTTTGTATATTATATTATTTTTGTATGAAATAGCTGTACGTATTTATTATTCAATACTGTAATAACAAGAAATTCAATTAGTACAAAAAATTATTTTGAACTGTGTAAAAACTCCTTTAAGCTACTGAGTGAATGTTTGAATGAATATTTTTGGTTTGTAACTTACTTTTCTAATAACTCAATTTTGTTTAAGCCCTCTATTTTTACTACTACGTTAGGTACCTTTTGATAATAGTAATAAAACAAATTGCATATAATTTTATTTATATTCAACATTAGGTATAACATTCGTTTATTTTTGTATATCTAATTCATAATTCAATAAATATTCATATAAGTGTATAAACAAAATTTATATTAATTTGAGAAGGTTATGTTTTAAATTAATTTTCGGAATTTTAAGTACAAATTATTTTACGTAGGGAATTCTCGGATAAATTGTCTTACGTATTAACAACATATTTGATGTAGCGTGTAGGGTTGTGGAACAATTCTGTTGTAAATAAAGTGTAAATTTCTTTATGTTTATGTGTAGTTTGTTGTTTGGTAGTCTATAAAATTTCTGATATTGTGTATGTCATATTAATTTTGTCTTCTATGTCCACGTTAATGGCAGCAAGCAGGATAGACTATTTTAATTGCATATCTGGCCAAACAGGCAGACGGCCCGCTTAAATGAAGAGTTGTTACCGTCGCCATAGGGAGATGATGGAATAAGGAGGAGGTTTCCACCGGCCGTTATCCCGTCAAGATGGTAACGTGCGCGTTAATCTCTCCTCCTGTGAGGGGTGTTACAAACCAGCCCACGGACAGAGGCTGAAGTCGCCGGGGACGTAGTTCCCCCGGCAATGGATGAGGCTGCTGGGCCTTCGCCTGTCAGGGCTTTGCGGAGCGGCAAGGCTACATACCCGTGGCCTTGGAATAAGGGCGAAAGCCGGAACACCGAAGGGTTTTAGTGGGTATCTCCGACTAGGATGGCAATAATAACACTTGCTCGCGATATGGCCCACACAGATTGCCCTCAAACAGACTTACCGTCTTTAAATAAAGAAAAGGCCCCTTATTCTGGGAGAAGTATTACGTTAAAATAATTGCCCTGCCCATTCCTCTCGCCAATGCAGTTCGTTTGCACTGAATCCAACCTTGCAACCAGTTAACGCGTCGTTTCGACGAATTTCTGTCCAAACTATGATAGAGCTTAACTCGCCAGTTTCACAAGTTAGATCCCTTCTTAACTGTTTTACATTTGCTTTAAAGTAGTTAGTTAACTTACGTAAAAATCATCATCGCCGCTTGGACAGATAACTTATTATTACTCTAATTTTTCAATTATAATATACCTATGTTCAAACGATCACACTCGCAAGTTCACTAACTACTACTTAACTAATGTAAATGTCATTCAAGCTTCGATAAAGCAAATTAAAGTCAGGCTTTATACAAATGTAAATCAGGCTTAATGCAAATATATATCAGGCTTAACGCCCTTTAACCCTTCCATTATTCTAGCAACACTAATTGTCTGAATACGAACAGTTAAAATGGATACACGCAACACTTTATGGAATAAACAACACAATATTGATCACAGACTCATTCCATTTTGACTGCAGAAAATTTGGATAAATGCTTTTATTCGTGTTGTCCAAAGAGCAAATTTAAATTATATTAATTTGGGTGGCAATTGTTAAGAGGTCACTTTCCTGATAAACTATTCAAAACAGAAAACATCGTTCTGAAGATTTCTGTTATCTGTACACAAGACTTCTGTCATATGTGTATTAGAATTATTAAATATATTTGGACAAACATTAAAAAAAAAGTTAAAAACTGCCTTGATAGATCGGCAATATGTTTTAATGGCGGGGGTCTCATCTGGGATAATGTTACAGATATACGCCGTTTCACGCAGATGTGGCGATGGGTGTAATGCGTTATTTGACATGCGATATTGTTTTAATTCTTAATGACGTTAAATTTTGACAGATAACGTATATATGTATATACACTAATATTTCTAGTCGATAACGGCGTTTTTAATGCTTTAATCACATTCGGCCACAGTTAATATCTTTGACACTATCGCAGATGCGGCCCCAGCCTAATAGATACTAGTTTCTTAGTTTACAGAAAAATCAGTTGCAACTAATTATATTGTGTACTATTAGTCTAATGGTTCTGTATTGAGTCTATAAAATAAGTTTAAAATAGTGACCTATTAAACACACGATTATTTTACCAATATCATAAACTAAAAACACAATCAAAACATTTATACCACGAAAAATGCGTTATTTCATAAAAAAACAATATTAAAACAACCAATTATTACAAACCCTTATAAGCAACTATGCTTTACTACAAATATTAGAAAAGATTATAATTAGTAGGAAATCTACGGGGTACCTACTACAAAATTCATTTTGTTATATACATAATATTTCGCCTCCTTTATTTTCACTTAATTATCACGTTTATTCCTTAACATATAAATAGTAATCAGATCGAGTCAATTGTTTATGTGTATTAAACAATTAGATAATTATGTGAATGTGGCCTCTTTTCAATAAAAATGTAGGTGTATAATGCTGGTCCTAAAAAAGGTGTTAATGTTTTTAATTAAATAAGTTTTAAGACTACATTGATATCCAGTACTGTTGTAGTTTGGTACCAAAATACTGGCTATGTTTTGATGGTATAGATGTAAGATGGAATAGAAACGAGTTGTTTGTACAGAGAGAATATAATTTTTAGTTATTTTCAACACAGTTTTTTTCTGACACAGTCAGTTGTAAACAGACAATTCTGTATTTAACAGAAACCAGCCTGTGACGAACTAAAAAGTTCTCAACACTATGTATATAATATGTACAATTAAAATACATTATATCTTTGAATATTGTAAAAATACATTGTCACTCTTTCATTCAAACTTCCACAGCGAGAATTATTTTCATTTCCAATTATCTACTTCAAGTACTATACTAGAAAATAATGCAAAAGCACCTTTTTAACAAACAAACAAAAATATAAAGAAAATCTTTGAAAATTATCTAAGAAATTAAGAATAGCTAATTAACAGTTTGAAAATTATCTACAAAATTAAGAAACAGTTAATACAATCAATTTATGGAGGGTAGAGGTAAGGAGAATCATCTCTGTACATGAAAAAGTGTCCATCGCAATGCATCAAATTAGGGTGGCGCCACTTTAGCATCAGGGTGTTTTAAAGAAAGTATATGATGAGTTATGTGAAAACGTGAAGAGTGATTTAATTTCATAAAACTAAATACTCTAGAATAGTTAATTAATTTACTATTATTATGTATAGAATATTATTTAAAACTTTTATATTCAAAATTGCACTTTACTATAATGTCCTTAAAACCATGCCAACCAACCTTGGTTAATGTAATAACATAAACATTTGACTAGATCTCAACACACATGCTAAATTTTTATATTAATTCAACCATGGTAAGTCAAATAGTATTGTTTAAATACATACTGCAAACTTTGACCATTACTGTTAATGGTTTAGACCAGTCTTATAAAGACTGCGAACAAAAAATTTATGTTTTCAAAGTTTAAATATATTTTTCTAGCCACAGTTGTGTCAATATAATGCATCCGATTACTGAAACTAAAGAATACTGTACAACGACCCACTGTTAGCTTGTTAGTCGACTCTTTCACTCGCTCATATAATATGTATTGCCGTCGTACTCGCTAGTTAGCTTCGTGCGAATGCGACGGCAATATAATTTGCTGCACAAGTGAAAGATAAATGCAGGGTTGCCAACTGTTTTTGAGAATAGCTATTACATTTTTTAGGTAGAGGAAAAATAAAGTATTTGAAAGAATAAAGTATTTTTCAATATTTTATTTATTTCTTCTCTTGAAGACTATTCCGCGTCGAACAAAAAAAGAATCACGTAAATCGAATCATAAATCTCAGAGTAATCGGTGTACATATGGAACGGAGTGAAAATTATTTCCATGAAAAATGTTCATAAAATGAAAACTACTGGGCCAAACTATGTAAAATTTTTAGGGGACCAATTGGAAGCTATTCCGCGTCGAACAAAAAAGAATCACGTAAATCGGATCATAAATCACGGAGTAATCGGCGAACATAAATAAAAAAAAAGAAAAAAAAGATCCCGACGAATTGAGAACCTCCTCCTTTTTTCTAAGTCGGTTAAAAAATAAAGTAGGATACGTTATTATAAAGTATGGTTGGCAACCTTAGATAGATGGATCATTGCACGAAGTTATTCTTGAGTTGAAACCAGATTATACACAATTACACATATACATATTACCACACAACCACACAGAAGACAAGACGGCATGACTTATCACAATGGCTATAAACTTTTTAGTTCAAAATCTTATGATTCACACATCAAAAGTATCGGTTATAAGTTTAGGTCGAAAGAGCACAAAGTTTTATTAGTCGTATTTACCCGACATTTAAATATACTGTGTAAACTATATATTTTGAAAGATTACCCTAATTGGTTTTTGTTATACTAATAGCAATACCATAGATATAAATAAACTGATTTCGTATCAAAATTGTGTAATACGTTATTGAGTCATTTCAAACTTCGAACAACACTGTACCTACTCTATGGTTACGTTCCATTAGAGACTTACAGCGACCACGTTCACGAACGCGATTTTTCCCGATCCAATCTGTTACTGGGTTACAATCATAAACTCTAGTGGAACGGTTATTCGACCCATCTCTTGATATGGGTCGTGGTGAGCGTTGCGTTATTAAAAATTATGAAGTCATTAGTGGCGTTTTCACCTCGACCATAACGACTGCGGTCGCATGGTGGAACGGCTGACGGAGCATTTTGCGCGTTGTGAGCTACTAAAGGAACGCGCTCCTCCCTATACTCAATAGGTTCTCTTCATTGAGTACATATTAAAAGCTAGTATTATACTCATAGAACAGAAGAACTAAGTACTTTGTTAAGACATTTTTCTACAGTCGCATACATCCATCTCAATCATGCCATCTCGTCAACCGTCATTGGATTTAATTATTATTTTTTAATAATTTTTGGGGCAACAGCAGCCCTGTTATAGTTTTTATACACGATTTAATAATTTTCAATATAAAAAAAATACGATTACATTTGTATAAATTCTAGCATTCGGTTAACATTAAGTATATGAATTTCGACATTATTTTTCTCCACCGCTATTTTTGTTCCCAATCTATCTCCTCGATGACATGCCGTCCTGAAATATTTATTTCGACTCATAAACTTCAAATTGAATAAATTACTATAAACTTAAAGATAAATTATTATTATCTCTTTTTAATATTATTTCTATAATGTGCTCTCAAAAATGTTTACTAAAAGTGCTCTAAAAACAAAGCTATTTGTAGTATGTGGCTACAAGTGATATTAAAACTATTTGTATATACTAAAAAAAGTTTTTGTTAACTTATATTAGCGCCACTAAAAGCAAGAAATAGTTAATATAATTGAGGATCAAATGCACTAGCTACTAAAAACAATCATATTTCTTTATTATTATCATTGATTTTTTATGTCATTGACTTTTAAACTTTTATTGCAATTTTATGTATTTTATAGTTTAGGTTAGGTTAGAAATATGTATGAAAGATTTATTTGAAGAAATAGCGACGTAATTACATCCCTTATACGTTATTATAAACAGAACATATTTTGAGAGCTTGTACGTCGCATTTTCAGCAAACAAGGTTTACACTCAGCATATTGCTGTACCGGAATTATATCCGACACAACGCTGATTTTTAGTGCAAACCTTCCTTTTAGCGTAAAACCAAAACTACTCAATTTCGTTAAACTAATTCAATTTGTGTAATATTTAATTAGTAAATCAACTGTATATACTCGCTTTCTTGGTGTTATTGTATGACAAAAATAATACTATATAATAATAACCAAGACAACTATACTCATAGTATTTGTAGAACAAGTTTTTAAGTTATCTATAAACTTATGAGACAAACACAAGCAAGCAATGACAAACAAACACAAAATAAAACAACATTCAGTGTAATTGTGTATGTGTTAAGAGTGGGTTTTAATCGATTTGCAATTAAATTTAAATTTCCTACTTTGTATTTGCAACGACTGAGATTACGTTCCACAAGAGACTCACAACGACCACGTTCACAACCGTGATTTGTCAAACTCATGTGGAACGGTTATTCGACCCACCCCTTGACATGGGTGTGAGCGCTGCGTGTATGGAGGGTAGAGGTAAGGAGAACCATCTCTGTATATTATATGATGAACTGTCCATCGAAATTCATTAAATTGGGTGGCGCCACTTTGGCATCAGGGTGAATTTTAGAGAAAGCGCCAAAGTTATTATAGTAATATTATAGAGTTTTAGTTTTATAAAATTAAATATTACAAAATCACTAAGCTTATTAATCAAAAATCACGAAATAAAATCACTATCCACGTTTTCACATAACAATTCTTTGAAACCTCAAATATTCAATAAATTACTTTGTACTTCATAAATGGTTGACGTTTTATAACAGTGTACTGTCACCAATTACTCTAGTCGTCAAAGATATTAATTTTTATAACTCGCCATACTTCGATTCGTCTACAACAGCTACATGCATACCCTTAGTCTACATTAGCGCCATTGTGGGTGGTTTTTGAACTGTTTTGAACTTACAACTGGACACTTCTTCAACTATTTTCCTATATGAGATGATTCTCCTTACCTCTACCCTCTATAGCTGCGTGAGCGAAAATGATAACGTCATTAGTGAAGTTTTCGCCACGACCGTAACGACCTCGGTCGCCCTATGGAACGGAAGACGGAGCATTTTGGTCGTTGTGAGATACTAAAGGAACACGCCCTAAGTATTATTTTAGAATCTAGAGTACGGGTTTAAAGCGACTTTTTTAATTGATTGAAGCGTGTGTTTGATACATTCATTTCTACAAATAGATTTTTAGAATCATAGGTGTTGGAAATAAAAAGTGTTTTAGGTCTGACCCCTTAATCGATATTATATACATGGGTGAATATCCCATATACATTCGTGCACATCATTGGCAGCAACAAGGCTTTTCAAATCTTATATCTTCCTAATATTTTTTCCGTTTCAAATGCCTTGTTGGGAACAATAATAAACATTTCAATAGTTTTGCAATCAAAGTAAACAAAGCTTTTTCATGCCTAAGGCGGGCAATAGGCAAGAGGGCCCACTTGATGGTAAGTGGACATTTGGGCACAACACCAGAGGCGTTACCAACATATTTTTTGCATTTGAAATATTATTATTTAAATGTTGTTATAATATTTCCATGAATTTTGATGGATCTTTTGCTTAGAAAGTTTTAAATATATATTATAATAGCATTCAAAAACCAAAACTTACTAACCTTTTCTTAAAAACTCAATTAAAAAATACACACTTCAATCCGTTATATGTATCTAGTGTAATAATAAAAAAACCGAAAATACTTCTTTGAAATGTATACCACATTCCTTACATGTCTAATATGCGCTCGACACTGTCGCAAGAACCTCACGACAACTAGTTATACGTTTTTGTCTCTTGCGCATATCTCGCGAATCTCTCGAATTGTTCTCGCTAGGTTCTGACGAGAATGTGTATCGCCAATTAAACTACCTGCATATAATTGAGTTTTTTTTTAAATTACCTTGAATATGTTGGTGAGCTCGTCCAGCAGCGTCTCGTGCCGGAACGAGATCCGGATGTCCGGTACATTGGTTCGGGTTATGTCGTTTCCGGCCACACCCTCCTTCATGTAGTGCGGCCCCAGCCAGTACTGCTTCATCTACAATACGTCACAATTCATATTTATGATGAAAAGCAAAGGTAATTAATTATTGAGAACAAAGTTTCCGTCTACGTATCCTGGAATCATTATCTTGATTATAGGTTGAAGCGTAGGAAGTCTTCAAGGAAGCACCTTTTGCTTGAAATATGCGTATATTTTGATATTTTACAATCATTTTGTAAATAGTTGTTGAGAATTTTCGAATATTGGCGGTTGGCCGTAGACAATCGAGCGTTTGTCATAGGCAATTTTGATATTGCGCGTACACACTGACGCGAGCGTACTGATTTATGCCCAGCTGGACCGGTGTGTACCTTTCTTTGGTAAATGGTGCCGCGACATGGGTACTACACCGACCGAGTCCAGTATACAACGCGAACACAGAAACTCAGTGACCAAACAACCTACAGCCGGGTGGTGGGGAATTTTCCCGTCTGGATGGCTACCACCTCTGGTCTAGAGTATGCCGCCATAACAACCTTGAGTTGTGTCCCGGCGTTAGTGGCCAGGTACCAGTCTCCTTTTAGAGAGCGGCTGCACCTTGGATGTTACAAATATTCATAGGCTATGATAACCGCTTTCCATCAGGTGGGCTGTCTGCCTGTCTGGTGAACTCCCGCAATAGGCGTATACTTTCAGCTAATAGTGTTTCGTACGATGAGTGAGAGTTCCAATGGGCCACTTCCCCCTCCTAATCCTCTCGAACTCATTCTTCCTGGTTGATGCCTCTATCCCATTCCCATTATCCTGTCGTTTCTATTCTATCCGAAAGGCCAGCAAAGCGTAGGCTTCGCTCCTAGTATTGCGAAAGTCAATAGGTGAGGGTAACCACTTTCCACCAGGTCCGTCTGATAGATTCTACGAGCACGGGCGACTCGAGAGTACTCGAGACGCAAAAATGTCTGCAAAAATGCTTCAACTACTAAAGCCCCAAAAATATATTTCGATGAGCTCACTCAAATCTAGAAAACATATGAGCAGTGAAATCAACAAATACATATAACACGAATAGACAGAGTTCTGGGAGAAGAAGGCTAGACAGAAGACTTCTTTTAGTTTTAGTACGGAAGGCATATTAAAAAAAAAGTTTAGAATACTAGAAGAGGACGTGGTGGCTGACCTCATGCGGGAATCCGGACATGAGGACCGAGTTCCTGGCCAGCTCGCACATGTCGCACGAGCTCAGCTTCCACACCTGCGCCGCGATGCTGTATTCCTCCATCAGCGGCTCCTGCCAAACCACAAATGATTGTTATAAAATAAGAATAACAATTCATTATGAGTTCAACAATAATGAACATTCTAAGAGATTTCATTACATTTCCGCCACGCTTATTATATATTCTTCATCCATGATTAATACCCACCTTTTATGTGTTTACATCTGCAACTAAAGTTTATTAGTCAACTTCTACTGCGTATCTCTTATTTAAAGAGCAGGCGTCATAGGTATAAATTTTTTATATATTTTCCCCCGGAAGGTTCTCTTCATTTTATATCGCAAACCATACCCCGTCTATCTGTAAACTACATAAATGACAAAATAGATAACATGGACCAAGTGGACCCAGCGGACCAAGTGGTCGCCGTGGACCCACCCAGAGGGCCAAGTGGGCCAAGTGGACGAAATCAACAAAAACCTATCCTAGTTTCCGGGATAACCTTTACATAAATCTATCCTAAAATCTATCCCATTATCCGGGATAAAAAGTATCCCTTAGCCACACTCTATATTAAAATTACATATGTACCGAGTTTCAGCCAAGTCGGTCCAATAGTCTTTCCATAAAAGGATAACAAACAGAGAGACAAATATACTTTTATCTCGAAAACTATACCATTTTTCGTGATAAAAAGTATCCTGTGTTCATCCTCGGCATCGAAAATATACACGTGTATATACTAAATTTCAGCCAAATCGGTACAGTAGTTTCTTCGTGAAAACGGAACAGACAGACAGAGTTACTTTCGCATTTATAATATTAATAGGGATGCATTAAACTATGAACAGATTTGTTGGGTATATAGAATGAGATGCAGATTGTGCCTTCCAGTGAACACACCTATCCAGAAGTAACTCAAATGACTATTTGAGGATATCCTTCCTGTACAGGCGCTTCGTGTAAGTCGTTAATTCGTTGGGATGGTGTTTAATCCTTGTTCGTAGTGTTATGTGCTTGTTCGCTTTTGACTATTCACATTTTAGTACTGGAGGATCTCACCTTGGTAAAGTGGAACTGCAGCGGGTCATCGGTACTGAGGGTGATACAGAGGCCCCTGGCAAGGAACTCTGGAAGCGGATTGCGGTGGTAGTTCAGGAAGAGCGAGTTGTTGCTGAGGGGAGACATCGCAATGGAGATCTGCGCCAGGTAGTACAGGTACTGCAGCACTGGCACCTGGAATGTAAAACATTAAAACGATGACTTTAATAAAAAGGTCAGAAATGACTAAAGATTTAAAAAAACAATTATTCATCATGTAAATGAAATTTAAATATACAAAAAAAATGCTACATGGATTTTAGATTATAGTTGACACTAAGGAGTAAATTATTAATATTAACGCAAGACATATAAGATAAAGACACACAGATAGATAAGGATAGACTATTAATATAAACGCAAGACTAGTAAACAAGCTATAAAACAAATAAAAATAAATACGATACTTTTACCACCAAAGGACACGATTCCCATGTCATTGGCAAGGTCCAAATCACTCAAACGAAGAATTATTTGATTTTATTTGGGGGTCTAACAGCTGTAGTCTTACAAACTAAAGTTATACAGATAAGTAGACAGACATAGACAACACTTTATTGTTCACCAAAACAAAAATTACAAAAATGCACAACAAGACAATAGTTACTTGGTAAAACAAAATGCGGCCTTATCGCTAAAAGCGATCTCATCCAGGCAACCTGACTCAAAGGAAATTCTTAAATTATATATAAGTAGTTATTATGCAACAAAAATAACAAAAAAAAAAATGACATCCATGAACAGCAGATTACAGTCTAAAGTATTTAAAACTAGCAAATACAGTAAAGATTAGTTATCGATGACTGAATGAGTATAAAATACTTTTTAGAAGAGTAAAGAACAATATGTAAAATAAGTGAACAAATTATTATTAAAATAAAATTTTATATAAGTGTCAAGTTTATTTTTAGTAACGAAAAATGTAAATAGATAGTTATCGTTAAAAATATACTATAAATAAAGCTATATTTACAAAATAACATAAATCTATAAATAAAAAATTGACTCTAAATCGCTAAATTTGATTAATTTCGCACTCACAGGTGCTAGACTATCCACGAACAAGTAAATGTCGACATAACCTGATTTACAGAGTTTGTTAAATTCCTTAATATTGTTCTGACAAGAAGTGAGTGGCGTCTGAAAGATGTACACGTGTCAATGCGTTTTCTAGGACGTATAAGGCTAGGGGAAACTAGGACAGATATAGGCTCAGGTCATATCACTGCATGTTACCAAACTAGATAATTAATTATATCAGCTAATATCAATTTGTTTACCTTTCTAAGCAGCAATCCGTGAGATATATTCTCAGCGAGCATAAAACCGCACACCAGATGCTGCACCGGACCAGCTTCGCCGCAATGGGGACGCAGGACGAACGTATTCAACCCCTGTTCCCTGAAAATAAAATCATTTTATTTAATTCAATTATAAATAATTGAATTAAATATCAATGGTGACCTAAAGGTCACCACGGCTTCTCGTGCGTCAGGAGCGCCGGCAGAACACCATGCTGCACTAAATTACATTATCGGTCGGGCTTTAGTCACCGCCGGGATTCCAACCATCTTGGAACCTAATGGACTGTGTCGTGACGATGGTTAGAGACCGGACGCAATGTCTTTGGGGCTCTGGAAGATCGGATGTCCTAGTGGTAGTGCGTGGGACGCCACGTTCGTTGATATTTTGGCTTCGTCTCATCACCCAGACACGACTGCGTTAACGCCGCAAATGTACATCTGTTGGCAGCGGATACATCTTTGTGGCTTTTGGTGTCGAAACTCTGAGGCCATAGGGTTCAGAACCCCACCGCCTTTATCGAGACCTATCTACGCGGTTGCCGGAAGTCTCACGCGACCAAAAAGCTGGCTTGTATTTTAGGCAACGCATAAGTGTTGCCATCCGACGCGTCAGCGCGGCCAGCGTTTTGAGAACGCTCGCACTTGACATTGATTTCGGACCTACATTTTAAAATTAATTTTGCCTCTATAGGCAAGGGGTCGGCTAAAAAAGAATTAAAACTCCCAAGTTCAAGCATAACTAAGTACTAAATAAATAAGTGACTAAATTACCAAGGCGTAGACCGTCACAAAAGCCATAAGCTACGTCCAGCAAGAAACTGTGCGACGAATGTCTTATATGAAAATGCACTGTAGCGATTGCTCTCAGATTCTTAAAAATACTTCTGAATAGTACCTACTAGGGAAACCTTGGAAGGCAATATGTTAGAAGATTTTAAGTCCTTAATCAATTATTATGAATCACTTGCTAAGGAACTGCTTAAAAATTAATAGGCGTTTAGGACCAGAAGAATCATACTTACTTGCGGAAATGATTAAGCACTGTCATGTTAGCGTACATATAGTAGAGATAGTAGGCATAGGGGGGATTCTCCTCGTCGTCCCACTCTTCTGGGCTCTTCACGTCTGTGTCCAACATTGGGTTTTCTGGCTTGGACTCGTCGTCTACGCTGTCAAACCCAACTACATGCTGGAAAACCATGTAATCCAGTTAAAAAAGTTGTTAGAACTCCATTATTTCTTCGAAAAGTAATTCTGCATAAAACTTATGAACAAAGACCTTGAGTATAAAAAGTCTTTGTCAGTAGGCACTGTTTGCTACAACTCCATTAATTCTTCAAAAAGTACTTGTGTAAATATTTCTGTGTAAAATTTAAAACTCCCCAGGAGTTTCTTGCCACTTCTTCTCCTTAACAGCAATAACACGTTGCGAAGCGGTGGACATAGAATAGGAAGTTAAATTAAATTTTAACTTTTATGGTTGACCCTCAAAAGTGTTCTCCAGTAGAATTTATTTTGAATAAAAACTTTTGGAATTTAAAAAAACTAAACGACAAAAACTTAGTAAATATGAATCCTTTATTTGATGCGTAACTTTGGAATAGCAGTAGCGTTGGAATCCTGATGCCATTGACGGGTACTTGCCATTGACATTGTCTAATAATATAGAATTTTGTGCAAACTATTCACATAGTCCAAAATAATAAACATGTATACAATTAATAGGATTAATTGGGATTTAAAAAATGTACTTTATGACGATATTTCACTCTCCGATCTATGTTGACAGTGGTCTATTAATATCAATAAAATCTGTACGGCCGGCCAGTAGGCGAAGGTAAGGAGGCTCTATTCGCCACACCACGCTTGGATCTAGCAACTAAAATACCTATTGTAACTATAACTCTTTATTGTAAAAACGCAGAAATTGAGCATCAGTAACTGTGAGTTTCAAACACACAAGACAAAACTTACTGTAAGGAATTTGTGCAGCTCGTAATTGCTGTTGGGGTCGTTGGTAACCTCAAACAACGGTAGGAAGATGTTGCTCAGAAATTCCTGGAAGTTGTTCATTATCTTGTTCGACTTGAAGATATCGCTGTTAAGAACAAAATATTCAGAATAAATATAAGGACTATTGATAGAAAATACTTTAATAGCTATATCATAAATGAAATTGAATTATCTACGTGTGAGTTCAAAATAAATGATGCCTAATGAGAATTCTAGTCTGTCAGTGCATCCAGAAGTTTATCTTCAACATACTCCGAAATGGATCAGCTAGATAGATATTAAAGAAAATTTTTGCAGCTTTTTTCTGGAAGGAATAGGTTTGCGTTTGACCACTGTCTCACTTAATGTTATGTCATGACGCAGTCTAGAATCGAGCACGCTTACCTAGAAGATACCTATTCATTCGTGACTGGAAAACTTTAAGAATGTATTTGTCAGAAAAAACACACTCCGGCAAATTATTCCACTCTTCGTCAGTGTGCACTAGAAAAGATGAAGCGAAACGTTTGGCACTGACTGGTGGTGTTTCCACCATGTACTGTGTGTAGTTGTGCAATTCTAAGGAACACTCCTCGAAATGCATCCGATAGAAGACAGTTAGCTCTGCGATCTTGCGTCTATGCTCTAGCTAGACTCTGAAGTCGAGCATAAAAAAGACGGAAACGATTATGTGTATATCTCCTTCGGGGAATTTTGATGGTGTTCCTTACAATGTAGGTGTTTCTATTCAGAGATGTCGTGTGTAAACAAGCCGATTCGGAGAGAGAAGGGTAGTTGTTGTTTATCTATAATGGCGAAGCTTTCTTATGACGATAAATTGTGTTGAGAACACCAACAAATAATTGATTTGTGACTTAAAATTCCTTCAAATGTAATGGTGCAAATTTAATATATTAATCAAATATCTCTCGTGGTACAATTTCTACTCTTTTCCTTAATAGTTTGAGTTAATCATATGGTCCTTCGAGCGACCTATGGATTCATCGGTCGATGGTTAGGTAAGGAAATGTTTTATGTGACCAAGTCATCTTTTTTTTATAATTTATTCATGACCATAGAATCAAAGTCTTTCAGTCGGAAACATGTTAATTAATAGGTCTTCGTATAGTAGCGCAGTTGTATTGCAGGCTACAACCGACGCCATTCAATGGAGTTCTTGTGAAAACTCGAAAGATCACATCTGACTATACAGTTCACATTTCTCACAAAAACACATAATTTCTACTCAAAAACTATCAATATCCTGCAACTATTGTTCATTTTAGAGTAATCATACACATTTTTAGAAAATAAAACTGCACAGCACAACGTCTCCTTTCAGTTTCCGCCAAAAACTCCACAAAGTCATTTTTTTTAATAATTTATTCATGACCATAGAATCAAAGTCTTTCAGTCGGAAACTTGTTAATTAATAGGTCTTCGTATAGTAGCGCAGTTGTATTGCAGGCTACAACCGACGCCATTCAATGGAGTTCTTGTGAACACTCGAAACATCACATCTGACTATACAGTTCACATTTCTCACAAAAACACAATTTCTACTCGAAAACTATCAATATCCTGCAACTATTGTTCATTTTAGAGTAATTATACACATTTTTAGAAAATAAAACTGTTCCCGCCAAAAACTCCCCACAAAGTCAAATTTGTTAGTGTTGCCAACAAATTGTACTCACAGTTTGAACTGTTTGTAAGTGCTGTGAATGAAGTTTGTACTATTTCCACACTAATAAGTTAAACTGGGGTTTGAATAACATTACACTTCCTATAGACATATTCATATAGGAACACTTACTAGAGTCTTGGTATCTGTATGAGCCAGCGCACGTTGTCCGAGTAGACGTTGTACTGGATTGCCCACTTGGCCAGTTTCGCCCATTCACCAGGACTCTTGCCGTAAATCGACAAACGAAGCTCGGCGTTCTGGTACTTGCTCTCCTCCAAGTCGAAAGCCACTTCCTATAACAATGTACAACAGACATCAATAATATATATACTCTCGTTTGCATTCAAGGTTACTTCTAAGGCATACACACATAACTTCACGCCAGGTTCCTTGCGGGGTAGGCACGAACAACAGAGCGCCATTTAGGCTTATGCTTACACACCTCACTTGCTTTTTTGACATTCATAGCTCTTGTCATGCACGCTCGTCTGTTCTTAAGGCTCCTGACATCACCTTCTGCTAGTACATGATCAATTTGATCATGGAAGGTGTGTCGTGGCCTTTCGCGACTTCTGCATCCATCCACTTTTGCATTGTATATCTGTTTAGTCATTCTTTCATCATACATTCTTTCCACATGCCCGAACCACCGGAGCATTCCTTTCCTTACCTTCACCCCGACACTCTCTTTCAGACCAACTCTCTTTCTCACTTCGGTATTACGAACGCGGTCCGCGAGCGTCACTCCGCAGATTTTGCGCAGTGCTCGCATCTCGACCGCGTTTACTCTACTTTCATGCTCTCTCTTCCATACCCAACTCTCGCTTCTTCCAAGGCAGCAAGCAGAATATTGAGCAATACGTAGATTTTTATCCTGACATAGGAGAGCCATGAGCAAGATGCAAGAGCAAGCAAGCAGAAGTTTTTTCAAAAGTCGTAATGAAGTGTCTTTGTGTACCTACGAGTATTTCTCTAACTTTGGAAATATGATCAGGAAAATTCCAAAATAAAAAAGACGGTAGATGTTTCAAAAATTATTTATCGTGCGTAGACTTACGGGCACTTGCCCGACTTTTACCTTTATAATCCTGGCAAAGTATTTCCCGTTCATGTAGTTGTCGGTCTTGAGGAATACCTCCCTGAGTCTGCTCTCACCGATCGGGTTATACTTGGCGTTGAACTTGTCGAAGCGATGGAAAGTGTTACGATCCTGAAGACGAAAATATTAATGCTTATAAAAATACAGGCAGTAACGCACAAAGCATATCCTATATGCCGTCCTGCCAAATACTGATTAGGGTCTAAATTTGTTGTGAACATTTTCAAAATATTGTTACAATTGGGCTACCTGCATATTTGTAAACAAAGCACATTTATTACCCGCCGTCGGTGTATGAGCTAATAGCATTGAAGCGCTTTTATGGCCGTCTTCTTTTGTTCACTTTGTGTTTAAAATTTGTGATTAGAAAAAATAGCCCATACACTGTATTGTAATCTTTTAGGGCCTATTGTTGTATTGTGATCAGTGCTAGGTGTCTCGTATTTAAAATACAAGCTGGTTCTAAGAATTTATCCACGCGGCCGGGCAGATATATTGCATCGGCAGGGTATAAAGCAATGCCCCAACTGAAAGACAGGGCAGTCTAGCGATAGTCACGAGTGAGACTAGTGACGGACTTTGCGCGTGTTATTGAATCGTGCATTACGTTTGTACTGGTTGTGTTCAGTTATATATAATATTATACATATAGATAGATAGATAGATAGATAACAATTTATTGCACACCAAAACATAGAATTACAGAAACAGACCATATTTACAATATTTTCAAGGCAATACAACAGGCGGCCTTATCGCTCAAAGCGATCTCTTCCAGGCAACCTAAATGAGAAAAATTTGAATCAGGCGAAATAGGTGGTGCAGAAAAATGGCAATAGAAACATAAATATACATAACTAATATAATACATACATACATACATATATATATATACACACACACGAATACATACATATATACACAATTATATATACAATAATACACAAGTGATTACAATAAAAGTATTAGCATGATTATATTCTGTTAATCAGACAGCTATTTGTGGACAAATAGTGTTTTCTGAGCAAATTTCTAAATATTGGTAAAGATTTGGCCTCTCGGACAGTAAGAGGCAGCATATTCCAAAGTTTGACAGCCTGCACCGTAAAAGAATTATATATATGTGTTTGTATAGTTCTAATAAATTCTATAGTAAACTGCAACTCGTAACAATGTGCTTAAGTTTTACTTGACGAACGGGTCTTTCACGTTTCACGATCTTGCCCATAAGGACGGCGCGTCCCTGATACCAGGAATCTACTCAACTGAGGTGAGAAATTTCAATTTGAAATGCAAGAGTTTTCATTCCTTTGTCATGGAAAAAGATCTCTTCTTCCATGATTTAGTGTTAAAATAAGCCTCTCATTTCAACAAGAACCTTTTTGTAGGGCGTTTTCTATATTCAAATGTTATGAGAATGATGATGAAAACAAATAATAAAGAAAAACAAATACAATAATATAATATCTTACAGCGTGTACGTCGAGCATGTCGACAGTTAAATCGTATGTGCTCAAATTCATTGACTGGAACACCGCCTTCAAGGTCATCGGTGTGCCTTTGTGCAGGGTCACCACCTGAAACAAAAAATAAAAAAAATTAATGATAAAAAGTTTTATCATGCGTTGGTGAAGACATTAATTAATTTAGGCTTAGAACATTAAGGGCCGCATGCATAACGATCGCCTTTAAATAAAATTAGTTAATCATATTAAACTGCCTAAATACGTTTTACACAAAACGTATTGACAGTTCTTTATACATATTTAGCGGCAAATTTTGCGTTGTGCAAGACGCTAATTGTATTTAGGGGTGTTAAATACGTTTCGTGTTTCTTAAATAAATTTAAGCGCCCATTAATTTTTTATATGTATTAAAAATTATTATTTGTAAAACTAGTCTTTCAATTTTCGCATATGGTTTCATACTACCGCACCTAGAGTCGGATAATGCGTTAACCAGTGATGATTGAATATTTGTTTTGCCTTGCCTTGTTTGCTGAAAATGCGGCGTACGAATTCTCAAATAATGTTTTGTGTGTAAATGATAAAATGTGTAAAGAATGTACGTCGCTATTTTTCTCAAATAAAGTCTTTCTTTCTTTCTTTCTATTTTGATTTCATAATTTTGTGTAATAAGTCTGTAATGCACGGTAGTGTTAATTTAAAAAATAAATTAAAGATGTTTAAATTGCTAATTAATTATAATGAATAATAAATCTTTTTGAGTGTTCTACCTTACTTGTCCTTTAAGCTGTCAAAGACTGCAGTTAATCAAAGATTTAGTAAAGATTTTCATTATTGAAATGTCTTTTACGTCTCTAGATGGTATAAAATAAATTTAGGTATACATACCTCATCGGCGTGATTTTTCAGTGTTTTCTTGATAAACCGCAAAAGGTGTTTCTGGTTCATACAGGATGCGGCGTGTATATGGGTGTCCACTTTCCTGGTGGAGAAAATATTAATTATGTATAATAATAGTAGCTCTTAACAAATTTATAACGAGACGACTATATAATATACAATACAATTTTTCTCTTAATCCATCTTAAGGTTGTCTGGAACAAATTGCTTTTAGTGATAAGATCGCCTATTGTCTGCTGTACTTAAACTTCTTAAATTGTATCTTAATGTTATGCAATAATGTATATTCTATTCTATTCTATTCTAATATAGGTATAGTCTTTGTCTTGCTGAGTATGCAGTTACATGCTACAACTCCATTAATTCTTCGAAAGTAATTGTGTAACATATTAATGTATAAATTTTATTTTAAAAAAAGTTTCATTTAATCCATTTTTAGCTAGATGTTTTGCTGGGGAGTTTCTTTCCGTTTCCTCTCCTTAACAGCAATAACACGTTGCGAAACGGCGTACATAGAATAGAAATTAATTTAAATTTTAACTATGACCTTCAAAACATGTTCTCCAGTGGAATATTTTGAATAAAAACATTTGAATTTGAATTTAACGGCAGACGTTGACCGGCTCTGAAATCTGAAAAATAAAATCTAGTTCCCATTGTGTGTTTAAACCACCAAACTCACAAAAATTCCCGATTCCAGCGCCACCACCGGGTCCAATTGTGAATTGAACTATTCTCGAATCCACTTGAACACACACAAAAAATTTCATCAAAATCGGTCGAACCGTTTAGGTTTAGTGACATACACACGAAAAAAGAATTATATATACAGAAAGAATGTGATCCCTAGTCCACTAAAATGATAAGATCACAAACGTCTCGACTCAGCTGGGATGGAGTGTTGAGATGGATGTGTGGTGTTACAAGAATGGATAAGGTGAGAAAGAGTACATAAGGGGATGTTTGAAAGTTGCACCTGTGATTGAAACATTGAGAGAAAGAGAAGATTATGATTAGAGATTATTATATGAGCTTGTAATGAGGACGGATGAAAGTGACGTGCGAAGAGAATGTTAAACTGCAAAATTGATGGATATAAATATAAAGGTAGAACAATAAAATTTAAAAACTTCGTTTAAAAAAACCGACTTCAAAAACTAAAAAACTAAAATGTATAAAATAACTTATTTCTAAAGCTATTATTATTAATATATATTATCTAAAACATCTTAAAATCGGTGCTTAGTAATTTTCAAAATATAGTAATTTTTATGTTTTGCTTTGCACCGACTTCAAGATGTGTTAGATAATATATATTAATAATAATAGCTTTAGAAATAAGTTATTTTATACATTTTAGTTTTTTAGTTTTTGAAGTCGGTTTTTTTAAACGAAGTTTTTAAATTTTATTTGTTACTTTTTAGTGTCTAGCTATGTATGGGTGGACCTACAAATGGTGCCGCGCTTCTTAAAAAATATAGGTCCTAAGAACCCGGAACAAAAAAAAATTCGTAAAATGAAAACTACTGGGCCAAACTATGTCAAATTTTTAGGGGACCACATGGCAGCTATTCCGCGTCGAACAAAAAAAGAATCACGTAAATCGAATCATAAATCTCAGAGTAATTGGTGTACATATGGAACGGAGTGAAAATTATTTTCATGAAAAATGTTCATAAAATGAAAACTACTAGGCCAAACTATGTCAAATTTTTAGGGGACCACATGGCAGCTATTCTGCGTCGAACAAAAAAAGAATCACGTAAATCGGATCATAAATGACGGAGTAATCGGCGAACATATGGAACGGAGTGAAAATTATTTCCATGAAAAATGTCCATAAAATGAAAACTACTGGGCCAAACTATGTAAATTTTTTAGGGGACCAATTGGAAGCTATTCCGCGTCGAACAAAAAAAGAATCACGTAAATCGGATCATAAATGGCGGAGTAATCGGCGAACATACATAAAAAAAAAGGAACAAAAAAAAAAAAAAGATTCCGACGAATTGAGAACCTCCTCCTTTTTTCGAAGTCGGTTAAAAAACGGATGGATTGTCTGAAAGAAGATATGATGATTTGTGGTGTTACAGAGGATATATGTCAGAATAGAGGAGTACGAAAGGAAAATAGATATTGTGCCGACCCCAAATATTTGGTAGAAGTTGAAAGAAAAGAGTGATTGTGATCACTACTCAGTATAAATAATAGACCATATCACTGTTATATAGAATCTACCTTATGTTGTAAAAATCCCTATGTGGTACAGCTTTCTGTGAAGCAAGCTCCCTCAGCTCATTGAGGAGCACATGTAACTGGAATTTTGATGATAAGTAACTCAGACGGCGGTAGCAGAAGGATTTCCTGGAAAGAATATTTTCTTAAATTAAATCAGTGTTAATATATCAACAATCTCTCTCGGAAAATTGTTATTGTGCCATATAACCCATTTATTCTATGCTAACTAATTTATATAATGCTTATAGGTCAGGTTTGGCACTCGCCGGCCGCTGTCGCAGCAGTCGGTCCTGAATTTTAATGGCCGGTTCCTATATCTTTCTATTCTTCATTCACATGCCTTAGCATCGGTTACATTTTGACAATACTTTTATAGAGTTTATGTACAATTTTATCACTATTTAAGATATAGGACTAGGAACCTTCTATAAGTTGAAAATAACCCACTCTTTGTCGCGATGTTCGGCCTCTCCTTATAATCTATGTTACAACTAGGATTAGCGAATGCCTAAATAAGACATAAATAAGGAATGGCACGAGCAGAGCTAAATAAAAATATATAATAACTTAGCAATTTGTCTGCCGATTATTAAAAAAAAATAACAAAAGTACGTGCGTACAAAGTACACATGTCAGAAGTGAAACTTCTTTGGCAAACTAATTTTTAAGTTTTGTTTATATTTATACAAATCTAAAACTTTACGATTTCGAAGATATGTTAGGAATTTAATGAATTTAATTTTCATTAAAATATTAAAAGTGTCAAAAATTAATACAAATTATAATTACTCACTCTCAATCGCTCTCTACCTCTTCTTCGACAAAAACACTGCTCATCTTCGTGACGCTTATATGTATGTCTTTGAAGACCACGGGCCATAAAAATGACCCGGACTTTTGGAGGGCTTGCGCGGGGCCATGGAAAGACCAACACGTAGAGGCTCTTTGACAAATTTAATGGAAATGTGGCGTGACACTGACCGGCGATTATCCCTGTCTACACCATATAATAATGCACCCAAGGACAAGCCCCGGCCAGTGTAGGACTATTGTGGAAAATGAGGACAAAAAGTACCGGGCTATTGGTGTGAACTGCTAGTGGTACTGGTGTTCTGGGAATATGGGGACTATGGCGTCTGCCCGTCGCAATGTTCGGGGAACATGGAAAAATGGGCAGACGGTGACTCGCCACTCCCTGCATGGGCACCATGAAATGCCATAAAAGGCAGGGGCAACATGGGTATGAGTGGCTAAGGGGTGTAGAGAGGTGGGCTGCACGTTCACCGAAGCTACTTCCGACATTAGGCCATTTATCACTTCCACCCCTGGAGCTTGGGTCTTAGCTCTAGCGATCTCCACTCCGTGCCGGCTGGCTAAGGCAAGCACGGAGGCGGGGGCCTTGTCTTGGCCCCCGGAGTCAGGTACGAGGTGTCGCCACTCACCTAAGGCTTCGGCACAAAGCCCCCCTGCAGGACGGCAGGGGGGCTTTGTGGCGCTTATATTATTATTATCATTGCGATTCATCCGTAAAAATTTACCTTCATGCGCCTAAAGAAGTTTCATTTCAAAAACTTAGCACTTGGTCCAACTGTATATATAGTCAAGGTGGGGAAGTGCATTAGGTGGGGTAAGTTCGTATGTCTCGTTATTTACCTGTTTTAAACGGAATTTAACGTGATCTACAGTTTAAACATAGAATTAAACGGTGCCTTAGCTTTACTGACCTATTTGTTGCCGTCGTTTCTTTTCAAACACGGAAATAACGAGAGGTGTGTGGAGTTCCCCCGCTGAAGTACTTCACCACCTTGACTATACCTATAAGTATATTCCAATTTTGGTATACTCATGCTGTCGTCACGGTAAAACGATGCAAGACGTGATGTTTTTAGTCGTATTTTTCGATGTGGTATCGATGAAGTATCACTTAAAATATGATGTACTTACAGCGGTCCGTCAGCTATCATGCTACACATGGTGTTCATATCTTGTATATACTGTGCCAGTTTGATATACTCGTATGGAACCCGTTCTTCTTCTCCAGTCTCTCCTTTACGGTACAAATTAAAGATTCCCCTCTCAAATTTGATGGCATAGCCTTTCGGTGATGGGTCGTTGCATTCCCAGGGATCCTTGTTGGCTCTGAACGGAGGATGGACTATGTGATCTGGTAGAAGGATAATAACACTTTTTTCCCATCATCTACTAATATAATTGAAGCGTATTTCTGTGATTTTAAAATAAATATTAAAACTGACCTGGTATCCATTTTTTATTTGTAAATATATAATATAGTAGTTTTTAATATTATTAGGTTTTTATATATTGTTTTAGATGATGTGAATACCTATAAAAATATTGAAACGACGAACAAAGAAAATATATTTTTTGTTTGTTTATACGATACCTAAACATAATTACGATTGTTAGAATTGTGATCTCCCAATCTCTTTTTGAAAATACTTAAATTTTAAATACGAATTTATTTATTGTTTTTACAAAATTATTAAATTTTACACGCTATATTTACCTATTCTAAAAATATATATACAACTCAATTTATAAAAGATAAAAACTACAATACAATTTTAAATTAAATTCTTCAAAGAGATTTACAAGAAATTCTTTGATGCCACCCATGATCAGTCTGGCTCATGATTCTAAATAAATTGATATAAGTAAACAAAAATTAAACTATACTATAAATATAACTATAGTTAGAAAATAAGATAATCTTCTATAAGTAAAAAATAGACTCCAGATCGCCGTCGGCGGGGAGCGTGCCCAAACTACTAGCCACATTTCCGCGTTGAATGCCTATTTTCTAGCCAGATTTTGATCATGCGAGACCTCAATTAAACGCGTTGAGAGGTACCGATAGAGGTGATGAGCTCCAGGCCCCCACGGCCCATGGTTTTTAACCATTACTAGTGGACACATATTTGCGACGCTTCAAGCCGTTCTGGTGTGCGGTAGCAGCTCCAGCTGTAACAGCTGTATCTGGGAGATGGGAAACCGCCAATGTATGTACACAAGTTGCGTTCCAAGGGGCGTCCAATCTTCCATGGCACCAATAACATTCCATCTGGTCTCTTGCCATCGTCGCGGCACAGCCCATTTAGTTCGAGAACAGCTGGTACCCCGGCAGTGACAAAAGACCGACGGATAATGTCATTAAGTGTAGCGTGTCGTGACATTCTGCCGGCGCTCCTCGCGCATCCAAGCCATAGCCAGGTCTAACATATTAACTCTATCGTCACACTGACAGCGATGTGGTACTGCAACACTTGCCCCCAGACGAATCCAGGCATCTACCCTGAATGTTGTGTTATTCGAGAGATTGCCTAGATTCGCCGAGGGCAACGCCTGGGGACACAACCCCGACTCTCATCTAGAGACAGCTAGGAGACGGGCGCGTTCAGTTTCGCCAATACAGGAAGTCGACAAGTTTTCATGTACTTGCTTACTGAGCGGCCCGTCCCATTCCATAACATTGATGGCCTCTGTGGTTGAGCGGGCTAAGCCTTTGCCGGCCTACCTCACTGCAAGGTAGAGAGGCTCCGGGTTTGGTTCCTGGTATAGTTAATTTCGGAAGCGTATTTTCTCCGTTATTTACTATGGTCTGGGTGTCTGGGATCGGCCCCAGAGTAGAGTAGTTCGGTGTATATTACCCATAACACAAGCGCAACTTGCTTAATTTGGGGATATACAATATGTGTGTTTTCTGCCAAAAAATAAAAATCTTTGGCGACTTCGGTTCCACGGGTAAATTTTGCGTTGGGCAAGCCATGCACCAAGCATTTCTGGCCTCAGTAAAGTACACCTAGACCTTAAAGCCACTAAATGACGGAATTAATATGTTTCCTACGAGGTCCACAGTACTACAAACTGAGGACAGAAAGGCAAGTAGTGTTCTATGGAGATTTTACTTATACCCAAGCCTCCTCCATCCAACCGTATCGGTAAGGATGCTTGGGTCCATGATCGATCTTATATGATCGATCTTCTCGATATGTTTAAAATCGATATCAAAGTTATCTAGTTAGTAGTCGAATAATGTATAAAATATTTGGGTGCCTCCAAAAAGGAGAGCTCCGCAGAATATACGTGAAATTGGAGTAATTTAAAATGTATATCAAAAGAATTTTTTTTGAGAAATTCATCTAAAGTATAGAAACACTCTTTGATCAGCCACTTTTTAAGACCACAGTGAATTTTCTTGTGTGTATTGGCTTTGCTGTAGTCAGGTAAAAAATAGAAGTAATTAGTGATCAGAACCCACCTGCAATGTGACTCTTGCACACCTTCATGCTCGGCGTCTGGTTTGCAGGTGCGTCTGCGTCCATGCTCCTCACAAACCTCGCCGTGATGTTGGCAAAGATTTGCTGCGAGGTCTCCATGTACTTCTTACGCATTTCCAGAGCTTGGACTAGGTAAGAGGAAGCTAGCTGCAGATCTTCTAATGGTACCTGAGACAAGATATACGACCATTAAATAACTTCAAATCTATTGTCGAAGAGTGTCTTTTGGAGTTCCATCCTTTCAAACCTAAATGTTGCACACATACATGCATATTATTACGCAAAGTTCGAAATTTTAAGTAGTTCCGAAACTAAAACATTATTTTTTCATTACACCAGTGTCAGTATTAAAAATCTATCCATCCCTGCCAAGGATTGCCTGGACGAGATCACTTCTTAGCGATAAGGTTCTTTTTGTACCTCTGTAGAATATAATAAAGAATTATCTATCTATCTAAAACGAAACAGGCTACTTTTTACAATGTCCAGCCTTTGCCCAGGGCTTTACTTGCGTCAAAAATTTATCCGGGGAAAAAAGTAGCCTATATGCTAGTTCAGACTATCTATCTGTATCTATAACCTATCTCTGTGCCAAATTTCATGCAGATCTGTTCAGCCGTTCTGTCGCGAATGAGCAACAAATATCCACGCAAACTTTCGCATTTATAATAGTAGTAAGATAATAATCGGAAGAGATATAGAAACTTACCCCAGATGTGTCTTCGCCGGAAATAGCAACCCTCTGGAAGTGAGGCAGGATGATATCAGTCTCATCGTCATCTGGGACTCGAAGACGCGCAGCCTCCTCGAAGACCGCACCTGCATCGCTGCCAGCGAACGAGCGCACAGATTGCGCGCATTCTGCAGCCCTGGAAAAGAAATACCATAGCAATTGGATATTTGCCACATTTTACATAAAATTTTAATGATACGTTTAATGTTACGAGTTGCGAGGGACTCGAATTAAAATGCCGCTGGAATTATTATAGAGTTTATTAGAACTATACAAACATGTATAACACAGGTACAAATATAACCGAACACAACAAGTCCAAACGTAATGTAGAAGGTCGTAATTCAATGAACCGCGCAAAATCCGTCACTAATAGATTCCCGATTGTAGTACCCACGTCTCGCTTCGATTGTGGTTCTCGCTCGACTTCCTCCTCCCTTCATCGGGCCATTGTTTTATACTGCACAAATGCAATATCTCCGCCCCGCAACGTGGATTGAATTTCCTAGAATCAGCTTGTACTTTAAAATCCGTAACACCTGGCTAATGATAACCGCCGCAGGTGGCTGTAAACGATTACAATACAACAATAGGCCGTATGCCAAAGAATTGCAATAGTTTCAATGTTATTAGTTCAAATACTGACAGGTAATAAATGTGTTTTTACAGATATGCAGGTGTGAATTTGTTTTTGTCGGTGCCTAGGTGATAACAATACGAAAAACCTTCTTTTAAATATTTTGTTGTCACCGTCTTCCATGGTTATCAGCATACTTTCAAATATTCTATATTATTCAAATAATCTCTAAAATGGATCGATTTTGACAGGACTTTTACTGCCAGATAGTTGATGTTATAAGGACTAGCATAGCTTTGTCTTTATTAGGTTTGCCCAAAAAAAAAACCATGATGATGAAACTGCGGGCATAGCTAGTCGAAAATAAACAAAAACTGCCCTTGCCTGTGGTATACTATCGCCAAAGACATGGGAAAAATAAACTCACTGGAATTTAATAAAACAATGGTCACGCCATTGTGTATAGGTAATAACATTTTATTTAAAGGATTACAATGTGGTTATTTATTTTGGACAAACAGGCAATATGGGTTTATAGCAATTAGAGGCAGCCGTCCATGATTAATTGAAATAAAGCGCTCATCCTGACGCAAGGTCTCATTGTTTTTCATGTAATTGCCTTTTGTTCACACACAGCTGTAGGAATTAGGTACAATGATCTATCGAAGATTTTGTTTAAGGACAATGTTATCAGAAAATAGGACAGTTTCCACGGTATAATCGTTCAAGATTTACGCGAGCTAAGATAAAAGAAAGTCTAGTAGGTAGAGAAAAATATTGGTACCTTATCACATTTATTAATAAAAATTAAAAACGAACTTTTAAGGGCCGCTTGCATAAGGTTGGTAATTTTTTTAATTTTTTTATTGCAGAAGTTTAGCAGACAGGCAGACGGCCCACTTAATGGAAAGCGGTTACCATCGCCTATGGACATTTGCAACACTAATGGTGATACAAATGCGCTGCTGTTCTCTTACGGGAGACTGGAACCTGGTCACTAATGCCGGAACACAACTCAAGGTTGTTATGGCGACATACTTTAGACCCAGGGGTGGTCTGGCTGTAGGTTGTTTTGTCGCCTCTTACGACAGGCCGCCGGCCGCAGTGTATTCTTTCTCCGTTCCTGCACGGATAAAGTTTAAGAAATAAAAAACCTATTTAACACCCTTAAATGCAATTAGCGTCTTGCACAACGCAAAATTTGCCGCTAAATATGTTTAAAGAACTGTCAATACGTTTTGTATAAAACGTATTTAGGCAGTTTAATATGACATACCATGACATTGTTTATAAAAAAAAAAACACTATTTATGTAGGTACATATTATAAAATTGGGAGTCGCCTATGCGGCGTATAAGCTCCTCCAGTAATTTCTAATTTTCTTTGTCTGGCTCTTCTTCCTGTTTTTTTACACAACTATTTAAGAAAACATCCATCTCTTTCTTCGTCTCGCTCTCTCACTTTTCCATAGGACCATAACGTTCATAACATTTTATGAATTAATTACAATTTGAACTGCATTTTATATAGTGTACCAATGTACCAATCTTACGATGGATTAGAATTGTTTGTGAAACATATGAGTTTATAAATATTTATTGTCTAAATATTAATATACATAAACATTGTTAAATTACCGTTATTTATGTATACTCGGTCTATCAACTACGAGTTCAGTACTGGGTCGGTAATAATAGGTCAAGTAAAAAGCATCTCAAATAAACGTGTATGTAATATCAAGAGGTTAATGAAAGTAGATGAAGCGAAAGTTGTTTCTCAGGATCATTGCAAGTGGAGATTCATAGTCCCTGCCTACCCCCAACGGAAACAAGAGTGATATTATGTATGTATACTTTAATTACCCCGAATTCCATGATGACGTCCATCTTTTACATTCCACTTTACTACCAAACATAATCAAAATAATAACAGGCCAAAAAAATCACAAATCCCGCCAAAAACAGTACTAGTAATATTCGCCACAATGGCAGGCAAATGATTTTAGTCCATACAGTCAATTCTGATGTATAGGTCTTCGTATAACTCAGCCGTATTGTGGTCCTCGACTGACGCCAATTTACGGAGTTCTCGTGACAACTAGAAAGGCCACATTTGACTGCACAATTCACATTACTCACAAAAACACATAATTACTACTCAAAAAACTGTCAATATCCTATAACTATTATTCATATTAGAGTAATTTTTTACACATTTTTAGAATATAAAACTGCACAGTACGTAGTCCCCTTTCAGTTCCCGCCAAAAGACACAGATAAAAAATATAAACTTTTGACAGGCAAAGGCAGAAACTGCAAACAGCTGTTGTGACATGCGTTCGGAAATGCAATCACATTACAAATGGCGCTCGGCACGAGCATCCCCTGTGGTAGAGGGTTACTGCCGCGTCAAGGTCAATCCAATTACTTGACACTAATAATATCCGGAGCCCGTTTGTTTTATTGTGCACGTGTACAAGTAACTGCTTCTTGGCATATGCCATTTAACTTTGTCTTAGTATCTATCGAATCTACCAATGTAATTTTATTTTAAGGAAGTATATCAATCTTCGAATTTAAAAGTGAAACACATACACATATACGATTTTTTAAAGTGATAACTTCCTATGGGAGGGTAAACCTCTTCGTTACGTAACGCGTTACGGCGGCAGTTTGTCTGCCTTCTCTTTCTCTCACGTTAGATTAGTTTAAGTTATCACTTCTATCGGGCGTCCCGAGACGCACACCTGATTTTTTATTTTTATTAATAAACTAATTTATTTATATACGTAGTTGTGTATTCTATCACGAATGTATTATATTATATTGTTTAGCTTTATTATTAATGTATTATATATTACACATTAAATTTATATGATTAGTTTGTACGCATGTCATGTTTTCCAGTAATTGAAGGAACACATTGATTAAAAATTTAAGATTATGTATATTTTTACAAATGTGTTTTGTGTATCATTTGTTGGAGATTTTATTAGAATAAATAAATGAGTCCGTTAAACTGTTTTATTCATGTGACTGACATTTTTTTTTCCGGTTATACTTTATTACTATGAATAACTTGTATCTGTGATTGAAAAATTGGACCTAATTTGAAAAATATGCGAAAAGGCCATAATCGAAGTGGAGATCAAGCAGATATCAAGTTGTGTAGGCAATTGGAATAACCAACTGATACCGCTTCACCTAATTCCGCCTAAAAATCCTGTTCAACAGCTTTTGGCCATAAAAAAACCTCGAAAAGTCATTGCGTTGGCTACTGTGTCGCGAACGCTCGCGCGCTGTCAGCTAAAAGCGCTAAATAAGGATGTATTTCGAAGAAAAAAACCGTTAAAATATATGTAGTTAGTCAAAGTAATTTATTTGTTTGAAAGATGGACAATTTTGCAGATGTTATGCTAAGTCTTCAGTTACATGTTTCGCCTTGACAGGCATACAAACTTTTTGTAGTTTCGGTTACAAGCCGTTTGTTGTCCTTACGACTACACAGATTTTATGATTATTAATTTAATTAATTAATTATTGATTATGATGATCCTAGTTACAATTTAAACAAATATTAACAATACAATTATGTCTCTTTTAGTAAGTATAAGTATTATTTATAGAAGCAATTAATTTAAAAATAATGTCATTAACAATTTTATATAATTTAGTCAATTAATTAAGTTATTGTTACTGGTCTATTTAAAATTAAAATATTCATCGGTAGTATAAAATGGCATGCGTATCAGCCACTCTGCTACTTTTATTTTAAAATATTTTAAGGGGAGTGACTTAAAATTTTCGGGTAAATGGTTATAGATATTAACACACATGGAGTAAGAGCTTCTTTGGCATATTACAGTTCTACTATAGGGCAGCATAAGTCGATTAGGATTTCTTGAATTAAAGGTACTAATATCTTTAAATCTTACGAACTGTTTAGGATGATTCTTAACAAATATGCATGTTTCGTAAATAGAAAGAAAGTTAGAAAGAAAACATGAATTATTATAGATAGATAACACTTTAATGTACAACATTTCAGAAAACTTACGAACCAGTATCTATATAATAACATATCAAGCAAAAACAAAGCAAGAGCTTTGTATCCATTTTTACGAAAATTGCGCGGACGGAGGAGTATGAAATTTCGCACACTTACAGTTTATATAGAGAAAGAGTGCGGAATGCTAATATTTTTTTAAATTATGCATTTAAAATAAATTAAATCAATAAAAAATCATTATCACTACCATGTATTTGACATACACAAATACTGATGATAATTGACTTGAACAATATACTCTTTTGTTTATTGTTCAAGTCAAATTAACAGTGCAGCCTTGGCGTAATCTGTGATTACAGAAGTATGGTCTTTGACAACATAACCTAAATGATGTTCACACTTATAATTGAAATTAACTATGGTCGAATTTCGACCACTGCTCGACCATTAGTGCAAATAAATTATTTGATTGAATTCGCGATCGGTCTGGAACGATGGAACGTAACGACGAATCGATCCGAATGTTTTGGCTTGAAGATCTATCGCGGAAAGCGCTAAATTGGCAAAATCATCGCAAATGTGAGTGCCCGCGCCGCTGAGCGACCCACTGGCACTACTGGCAGTAACTAGTTAAACTCCGCACGAATTACGTGGTACGTTCTGCTCCGGCTGCTAGTGCTCACTCGATATGAATGTGTATATATATATAATGTACTCTGTGTAAATGTGTCATGTTTCGAATTTTTGAGTCGCTAAATAAACAGTAATCTGTTATTATCTAAAGTTTAATGCCCGATGTCTATTTTACTCAATTCATTTGTCTTTCTACTAGCTACAATATGACTTAAGTTCCGTATTATAGTTAGTTAGATTAGTTTAAGTTATCACTTCTGTCGGGCGTCCCGAGACGCACACCTTCTTTTTTTTATATACGTTGTTTCATACGCATTAAAATAATAGAAGATACAACAACTTTTATTTATTAAAATTTTATTGTATTCCTGACGCCATGCTTCGAAAATTATAAAACCAATAAGACATGTGTAATATCTACTGGACTGTTACTACTAACGCCATCTGTTCGAAAAGTAAAGAACTAATATCGATGTAATGTGTGAACAGAACATTGTTTGGATAAAAATACGCCGATTTTTTTAGGTTAAGTATAAATAAATAATCAGTAATTAATTTTTACTAGGTAGAAATCTTCGCGAGCCCTCCTAAAGCTTGGCTCTTTGATGATAATAATAAATAAAAGTGCTCTATAACTATACCCCACCTTAGCCTTCCCCTCGCTATTTATAGGTTGTATTGTATGTAAACTTTTACAGTGCTTTTTTTAATTTCAGGGCGTCACGTAAGACGTAAAAATAGATAGTATTCGAGAAGACAAACAAATCTTCTGTCACTACCAAAAATCAAAGCAAATCAATTAGCAGGACGTATTTATATTCAAAATGGAGGTGAAGAATAGAATTAATGCTTATAAAGAATATTTGGTATATCCTACTCCTTGTTTAGTTCAGCAACTAAACAGCGAGAATGGAGAAATGTCAGAGCAGTCTTGTCATGAAAATACTGAACAACTAACTCCTACGCCACAAAGGATATTCTTATGGACGCAGGTGAGATTGTATAACATTGTAGCAGCGAGAGGTAAACGTTAAAAAATATTTCAGATGGCAGAGTAGTATTCACTCTTGAGTGCTGATGTGAACTGAAGTAAACTAATTCATTTTGGAAACGGTAACCTTAAATACCAATATTAACAAGTCGTACAGCTAGTACAATATATAGCACAGTGTGCGAGCGAGATAGAGCAACTATTAATATGTGCACTCCCGCGTTGCGCTAGCCAGTAGTTCGTTGTCCGCTGTGAAGACTAGACGTATGCAACTTCAACAACATGAATATTGGTAAAAATAAAAAATGAATGAAAATCTGGAAGCGTATTATTAAGGAGCACTTAGATTAACTACATAAATAATGGAAAAGATTATGTTTTATTTAATAATCAATTTTTAGACTGTTATAAAAAGTAATGACGATAAATTCGTCATAGAACCTCGTTAACCTGTAAGTCGGAACCACCACAAATTTGTTGCCGAACTTGTCACACACGGCTCATTGGGAATTCCCAACAAAGTGGTCAAATACAAATAATTGAAATGAACGTTGAACTGATGCTTTCTTCCTCTAACTACATAGAGTTTGTATTAGAATAAAAACGACGACGTACTTCTCTTGGTTTTGGCGCGGCAATTTTGATGGCAGCTGACAGCTTGTGGAAAAAATAATATTAAATTTGGCCCTTATAGAAGTCAATAGCTGTTGTCACGGTTACATATGTCCGCAACCTTTCTAATAGATAACTGTAGCTTTCTACGCATATTCACTCGCCTACATAACAGTTCCCTTGAGAACTTACATTTCGCAACAAACATACATATATCAAAACATCAATAATGAACGTTCACAGAAGCAACATACATATAACCCGTGCGAATTAACATGGCACCTGGCTCAAATAAATAACGTTTAAATTACTTAGTGCAAAAAAAAAGTTATTTTAGTTCTTTGAATATCGTCATTCAGCAACTACAATAGTGATGCTCATGCTATTGGTCTCGCACGACGCGAGCAGGGCCCTACGCGGGGCAGAGGGAGGAGGGTTGTTTTCGAGCCAGGTGTCATGTTAACCCGCACGGATTATACATTTAGCACTTTGAAATAGTGATGAGTATTATACGTGTGTGTCAGTACATTTGTTCTCATTGTACTGATACGGTTGAAAATTTGTACTACTTCAAACTTATCTATGCCCAAGAAAGTTCACTGTAGTCTTAAAAAAGTGGCTGATCAAGGAGTGTTTCTATACTGTAGATGAATTTCTTAGAAAAAGTGTTTGTCGTTATTATCTATATCTACATGAACAATCTTAGTGATCTATTTGTTATTTTTTCTCTTGACTTTAATTGCTTATATATTACCAAAAATTGCCTTTTTTACTTAGAATATTATGTTAATTTTTAATTCATTTTGTACACCACTATGTGGTAGAAAGAACTGTACATCCACAATTGTATAACACTGTATAAATTACATTGCAAATAAAGATATTGATTGATTGATAATGCACAATGACATGGTAAATTCAGTAATGATTAAACAAAATATAAAATAAATAATGATAAATATATGTGCGCTATTTGGTTCCCTGTTCCCAAAAGTGCAATATTTTTGCAGCTTAAAAACAGTAATACTATATTTTCTTTTAAAAATATGACAAACCATCAGGGTCTTCGGATGCATCTAATCTAAAGAGGTCTTATAATATAAGCCTATACATGTCCCACAGCTGGGCTCGGGCCTCCCATTATAGGGGGGAAACGGACAGTATACCCGCCACGCTTGTCCAAGGCGGCTTGGCAGGTTTAACACATCGGTTATCTCGATGTGTTTGCATCACGATGTTTTCCTTCACCGTTGTTAGCACGTGGTTATTGTAACAATATGCACATTAGGTCCGAAAGCTGCCTAAGTGGTTCCTGCGTTCCGGCCATACCCGTAGGCCGTACCCTAGCCATTACACTCGACAAGAGGTCTTAGCAATATATAGCAATGATATGGAAGACCTGGGTATACAGTCTGTGTTTTCGACAATGCCCACAAGAGTCCATAACTAGCGAATATGCATAAAGGATTACGCCTTGAAAAACATCGCCAATTAATGTTCGCTTGTCATTTAATTGACGCTGGCTAATTAGTACTCATGTAGTGATGGGCACACAATACTTTTAACTACTGTTCCTTAGAACTTGAAAAAATATAAAAAAACCTAAAATAAAAAAAACTTCATTTCGAAGTCGGTGCATTTTGTTGTTTTTTATGTTCTACTTGATACCGACTTCAAGACTGAAAAATGTTTATTTTTTGCTTTTAAGTTAGTTACACAGTTTTAGAAATAAGATCTTAAGCGCCTGTACAAATTGTACTAGTGTCACGCGTTTACGGGTTTTGCTTTTTAAAGAGTATAGGCGATAGGTGCTAGGCGATCGTCAACAATGTTTGCTTTCAATTTCCTTGACATCCACTCATCAGATCCTGACTTGGTAACGACGAGACCACATCAGGAGTATACCACTTTCGAATAAAGAAAAAATTAAAAACAAAGTGTGCGTTTCGGAACACAAGTGATAACTTAAACTAACCTAAGTTGAACTATTTAATATTGAAATTGTTTAACTTGAGAAAAGCTTAGGCTATACTTAAATTTTGTATACTAATGATATTGTAAGGAAAGGTTATTTATATTATATTAATAAAATATTTAATGGATTATAAAATATATTTTATTCTTAGCTACAACCCTTGAATATGGACATTATTAGTATCATTATTTAATCTAATTTCCGAAATATGGCTAACGCTGTGGAGAGTGAGAGAGGAGGAGCCTGCCTACCGCTGCCGTATGCGAGAGATAAAGGGAAGCCAGACAAACTGGCGCCGTAGCGCGTTACGTAACGAAGCGGTTTACCTTCCCATAAGAAATTCTCACTTCAAAAATGAAAATCGGTGCACAATTGACAGAGTGATCACATAACCATGAAAGAAGGATTCAGGATGAAATGAATCATGAAGGAGGAGGAAGCAAAACATATTACAGGGTGCGCCAGAGAAACTTACTTATTTGAAAAAATTCCCGCGCGGTGAGTTGGGCGGGTAGAGGGGCAAGAGGGGGCGCATCTGGAGGGGGAAGTTCCCAAGTTTGTTTCTCCCTCCAGTCAGTTGCCATCATGCTCTGGTCTAGAGAGCAGCGGGCCTTCGCAGTTGAGAGCTTCTTTTCTAACGGTCGCTCACTTGTTGCTACGCAACGTGCCTTCCGCGCTCGCTTTGAAATTCCTCCTCACAGACTCGTTCCTGGCCGTAATTCGATTCTGTCGTGGGTTAACTCATTTCGGGAGTGTGGAAGTGTCGCTAAACCCAGAAATGGACTTCAACGGACCATCAGAACTCCGGAAAATATCGAAAGAGTGAGGCAGTCAGTTGTGCGTTCTCCCCGGCGTTCGGCTCGCAAACACGCAGCTGCTATGGGAATTTCTGATACCACTGTTCGACGAATTCTCCATGAAGACCTTCAATTTCATCCCTATAAATTGGCTGTTGTGCAAGAATTAACTGAACGCGATTTTATTGCCCGTCAAAATGCATGTGAAATGCTGATTGACAACCTGCCTGAAGACGCGGTCGTTTTTTTCAGTGACGAGGCTCACTTCCACATTTCCGGCTGCGTCAACAAGCAAAACATGCGTTATTGGTGTGATGTAAATCCGCGTGAGCTTCACCAGAAGCCACTTAATTGTGAGCGAGTTACTGTCTGGTGTGCGGTGTCGGTAATGGGAATAATTGGTCCTTATTTTTTTTGAAGAAAACGAACGCGCAGTTACCGTGAATGGAGCTCGTTACAGGAACATGATCGAGGAATTTTTTCTTCCAAGACTCGAAGAAATGAACGTTAGGAACGTGTGGTTTCAGCAAGATGGAGCCACAGCACACACAGCACGAGACTCAATGAATTTGTTGCGACAACATTTCCCCGACCGCCTCATCTCTCTCAGAGGCGATCTCCAATGGCCGGCACGCTCTCCAGTTTTGACTCCATGCGATTTCTTTTTATGGGGTTATTTGAAATCCCTGGTTTATGTCGATCGACCACGGACCATAGCACACCTCAAGAACAACATTCGCGACGCCATTGCCAACATACCGATTGATATGCTGCGAAGAGTGGATACGAATTTCAAAAATCGACTTCATCAGTGTATGCGCAATGGGGGTCGCCATTTATCCGATGTCATTTTTAAGACTGCATAAAAAAAAATTGGGATATTGTATTCTCAAATAAAAAAAATTTAAAACAATAACTGAAGTACTTTTTTTTTTATTGACCTTTCAAATAAGTAAGTTTCTCTGGCGCACCCGTTAGAAGTGATAACCCCATCCTTTTGGAAATCGATTAAAAATACTTGCATGTGTGAATCTGACTCGCACTAGGCCTCATGTTCATTACATTATCAGCAACATTGCTTTGTGAGAAAATAAATAATAGTTTAAAAAAACTAAAAAAAACACGTATAAATTAATAATATAATATCTTAAAAAGCGCTTTGAATACACCCCACGCTTTTTTATATTATATTAAATTTTATTTTTTGTTTTTTTAGTTGGATTTTTTATAAAAGCGTGTTTTTTTTAGTTTTTTTAAACTATTATTTATTTTTCATTTTTTAGTTGATTTTAGTTTAAATGTTTTTAAATACAAGCTTTTGAGATCCTGCATATCATGTAGCAGCAGAGTGCTAGCCAAGACAAGTAAAACGAGCCCAAACACGACGGGTCTATCTTGTTTAGTACAGGAGTTCCTATGGCCACCTTCCGACTCCATCATCAGATCAGCTCCATGGTACCATATTATTGCATTGTCACGCGATATAAACATACGGGCCCAAACACGAAGGGTCTATCTTGTTTAGAACAGGAGTTCCTATGGCCACCTTCCGACTCCATCATCAGATCAGCTCCATGGTACCATATTATTGCATTGTCACGCGATATAAACATACGGGCCCAAACACGAAGGGTCTATCTTGTTTAGTACAGGAGTTCCTATGGCCACCTTCCGACTCCATCATCAGATCAGCTCCATGGTACCATATTATTGCATTGTCACGCGATATAAACATACGGGCCCAAACACGAAGGGTCTATCTTGTTTAGTACAGGAGTTCCTATGGCCACCTTCCGACTCCATCATCAGATCAGCTCCATGGTACCATATTATTGCATTGTCACGCGATATAAACATACGGGCCCAAACACGAAGGGTCTATCTTGTTTAGTACAGGAGTTCCTATGGCCACCTTCCGACTCCATCATCAGATCAGCTCCATGGTACCATATTATTGCATTGTCACGCGATATAAACATACGGGCCCAAACACGAAGGGTCTATCTTGTTTAGTACAGGAGTTCCTATGGCCACCTTCCGACTCCATCATCAGATCAGCTCCATGGTACCATATTATTGCATTGTCACGCGATATAAACATACGGGCCCAAACACGAAGGGTCTATCTTGTTTAGTACAGGAGTTCCTATGGCCACCTTCCGTCTCCATCATCAGATCAGCTCCATGGTACCATATTATTGCATTGTCACGCGATATAAACATACGGGCCCAAACACGAAGGGTCTATCTTGTTTAGTACAGGAGTTCCTATGGCCACCTTCCCACTCCATCATCAGATCAGCTCCATGATACTATATTATTGCATTGTCATCGACCTTTGACAGGTGTGCAAAGTATGAATTAAATCTGATCGTTCAAAGTAGGACAAAATCGAGCTCAAAGGGGTCGGTTACAGACATACTGACATACAAGTGAAGCTAATATAAAGCGTGTAAAAATATTGAGCGACCTTTTTAAAACAATCTTGACCTTCAAATCCATCTGTTCACAATTTTCGTTATCAACGTCTTATGCCTGCTACATATGTAACGATATATAGCAGCGAATAATTTGTGCAAACCGACTTGCGCAAGTTTATCGGTCGTGTGTCTGACAAATCGTTGCAGATTATCGTTAATCGGTGGTAGTTGCAATTTTTATTAGATAAATCGATTGACGATTGCATTTGCACAGTTTTAGTGGGGTAACCAAAGCCAACAGATTTAAATATGCAGGAGGTTTTCGTCCTTAAATAATTATGTAAACCTTGCGGATCGAAATTCGAGTCATTTAATAAGTTGAGATGGGAAAATAGCTTTTCATCTTTACACCACACACTCTGCGACTTTCTCTCTACATAACCAGGCCCAATAACACAAGTGCGTCATCATCTTCCGTGATTTATGACATAGTTCTGACGCGAACTTATGTGGAGAACTGAAAATACGTCGATATCGGTGGCGTGTGGAGACACTAGGGGGGTTCGATTTAACCGCACAGTCTAAAATCGCTACGTTTTATCGTTCCATATGTAGCGGGCATTAGTTGAATTGTGAATATTTTATATTTGATTAAGCTACGAATAATATTCCGGTATTTCCAGTTCAGTGGCCAACTAGCTTGTTGTCGGTCGTGTTTATATATTCGGTGAGTAAAAATTTTTGCGCATTAGTAAAACTATTCAGCGAAGCTTGTCTTAGAGAGGCCCTTTATCAAGACATGTTGGGGGCCCAAAAAGGGTAAAGTTTTTAAAATAAAAGAAACAAAAAATGCTGGAATTTAATTGAAATCTATATATATAAAAGAAAGTCGTGTTAGTTTATAACTCAAGTATGGCTGTATTTGGCTGAAAATTGGTAGGAAGGAAGCTTAGAACCAGAAGACGGACATAGGGTACTTTTTCTCCCGTTGGAACCGGTAGGTGGCGCGAGTTGGGTTTCTAGAATCCTCCTAATCACCTGGACCGATTTTGGTGATTTTGTTTTTGTATGTTTGAGTGGGTCCCGAGATGGTTTATCCACGATTGGAACCTGTAGGTGGAGCTGGGATCGTGTCCCAGATTTTTATTTTATCAGAGCTCGACAACGTCTGCCGGGGCCGCTAGTAATAAATAAAAAATATATTTTATACTAATATATAAAGCTAAAGACTCTGTTTGCTTGAACGCGCTAATCTCAGGAACTATTGGTCTGATTTGAAAAATTCTCTCAGTGTTAGATAGCCCATTTATCGAGGAAGGCTATAGGCTATATACATCATCACGCTTACACCAATTTTTTTTAATTATTCCACGCGGGCGAAGTTGCGAGCAGAAGCTTGTTGATTATAAGTTACTACTTAATGCTCCTAGAAGATAAGTTGGACAAACAATTCAAATAAAAGATACGCTTTCCTTCCCTTTTTCTCGGCAAGCTTATTTATCAAATCATCCATAACTGAAAACGACTTCATTTTTCTAGATTTTCTGCCTCTATAGAAAATAATGACAACTCTGATAGCCGTTTTTAAAATGTTAGAACCAAATAAAAATCATTTATAATTGCTCTTAATACCGTTCCGGTTTTAATTATGTATCCGATAATTCGCGTTACGGATATTCGATTTCATAAAGATTGTGAAAATAAAATACAAATTAATGGGGATAAATAATAATTTCTAATATTTTTAAATATAAAAGAACAGTAGTAAAAATAAAATCTGTACAACAATTTTTTTAATATAATGATGGAACTGATTATAAATTCTTTTTCAAAATATATATATAATGAAAGAAAGAATGAAATTTTATTTAGGACAAAAACTAAGTTAATGTAAATAGAAATAAAAAGGCAATAGAAACAAAACAAGTCCTAAACTGGACCCAGTCTCTGGATAATGCTCCCGTCTCCTCATTAAATAATGTAGTCGGATTCCAATTGTATAGGGTAGTCTGGAGGATATCGCCTTTGGCGACAAGACCGCCCATTGTACTGTAATTTTATGTGCAATAAAGTTATTCATTCATTCATTCATTCTCCCTTCTGGGACCATAAAATGAAGTCACGGTGGACAATACAACACACATAATAATATATATAATAATGCAGTTTGGTAGGAGGAATTATTTCCAGACTAAAAACATATAATAAAGTAATAATTTAAATAAAATATTTTTACGAGCTACAGGACTCGAATTAAAATGCCATTGGAATTACTATAGAGTTTATTAGAACTATACAAATATGTATAACACAGGCACAAATATAACTGGACGCAACCAGTACAAACGGCACGATTCAATAACACGTGCAAAGTCCGTCACTATATCACTATCGAATGTACGTCTTGCTCGTATCGTAATCCTCGCTTGACTGACCCACCCCTCCGTTCGGGCATTGTTTCATAGTAAACTGTATAATACAACAATCGACCGCGTGGACTGAGTTTTTCCAAGAATTCGTATTCTGCACCCCTGCTAATTAATCCTGCGAGGGGCCATAAACGAATACAATAACAATAGGCTATTGTCTAATTGCAAATTTAAAACACAAAGTAAACAAAGGAAGTCCAAATGCGAGAAAATAATAAACCAGGTGTGCATTCACTTTGTCGGTATGTAACAATATATAAAACCATTTTAGCAACACACAACGAAACAAATAACATATACTCGTGTCTATAACTTAACCAAATTATAATAAATACATTACTTAATTGAAATTCATAGCACTTGTGTCGTCATGCCTAACATCCTTAATAGTAGTAGTATAGCAAGTTTATTGTTATATATTTCAGTATGACAGTATTGGGAATCTGGAAAAAACATCGACAAGGCCACGAGAAATCCCTGCATAAATATATCTAGATGTGTGAGTCACCATAGACAACAGTCCAGAGACAAAAAACTCCATTATCACTTCCAAAAACCAAATATAGAAATGAAGAAAAGAAACGCGTTTGAAGATAATTCGAGACCATCCGCTCCTTTTGAGCGACAGTTTAACACCGTGAGCAGCGTACCCACAGAGGAGTTCCCTATTTACGGAAATGCTGAGTCACGTATACCTCAACAGTTTAATACAGTGAGCAGCGTACTCACGGAGGACTTCCATATTTACGAAGATACTGAGCCCTATACGCCACAAAAGAGGTTTTTTTGGACACAGGTAAATATTCTGTATATATTGTGGCGACATTAATGCCAACATCACAAACAAGCACGTAAGCGCGGCCGCGAAACTAAATCTGTTCAAATAAAACAGCGCGCCGTTTTATGACAGCGCGGAAAGTCGCAACGTTAGCGCCGTTTCTCTTGGCGTAAACAACATATCAACGAAAACCGTCCGCCAGTTCGGGACATTTAGCAGTGTTGCCAGTTGGGAGGGATCCCTGCAAATTCGGTAGGAGATTCGGGGGGGAAAAGTTTGTTGAGAGAAATTTTGGAGATTTCTTAAGTATCAATAATTAATCTACAAACACAATTCTCATGACTACAATTATAATATTGAAGTTATAATACAGTATTATAACTTTATCGTAGAATTATAATCTACTATTGGATTATACTTCAATTCAGTAGTTCATTTTAATAATTCAATTCATTCGTTCGTTCATTTACGTTATTTATTTATTATGACGTCTCTACTCGTATATATCGCATCCTATAGGCTACGTTCCGTTAGAGACTGACAACGACCACAACAACCGCGATTTTTCCCGTTCCACTTATTTACGTCACAATCGTAAGCTCAAGTGGAACGGTTATTCGACCCACCCATTGGCACGGGTCGTTGTGAGCGTCCAGTGAGCGAAAATGATGACGTCATTAGTGACGTTTTCGCTACAACGGTGGTTTTGCGTTTTTATTTTCGCTTTAAAATAAGTAAAAACTGTTTTGGGGTCTTTTTTCAAAAAGCTTATTCTTGGGGTTTTTGAAAAAATTTGGGGTTTATTTGACATGGTCATCTGGCAACAGTGCACCAGTTCGGAACATTTCGGCATTCAGTGAGACACACGCCTTCAATGCGGGCACAGGACATTCGTGCTCGTGTGCGACCGTTTTAGCGCTTCACGTAAATCCTTCTGAATGCGGTACTTGACAGTATGAAAAATATAGGCTGATTTTAATATATATTGTAGATTACGTTACTAAACATGACAAAAATAAATTGTTTTAACTAAAATATTAAATATTAATTGATATTTTTGACAAATACAATCGTTATATTGCAGCCATTAGCCACGTGACAATGAACGCCGATCAGAGCGCGTGACGTCATAGGGTGCAAAACTCAAGAAGTTATCAATGACTTCTCAGATAACACTTCAATGAAACAGATTTTTGTTTTGCATGCTGTAACATCATGCGAGACGCCATGACAGATTGACGCGTTTTTGTGACGAAATGTCAAAATGTTTATAAAATTGCTAAATTTAATATGTTAATGTTGTTTTTTTGCTGAAATATTAATATTTTGGCAAAAATAGACCATAAGGCTCAAAATAAACCTTTTTCTCAAACTCAAACTGTTTGTCAAGTACCGAATTGGATAAAACATGAGTGTGTATGATTAAAAGTGTACGACTCAAGTTATCTTTCATTGACCCGTACACCGCTCAACGGCCGCAGCCAATAATACATCATCACACATTCCCTCACTATCTTTATATATATAATTCTTCTGTTCGTGTGTATGTTACTTAACTCCTCCGAAACGATTGGACCGATTTTGATTGCTTTTGTGTGTGTTCAAGTGAGTCGGGGGATAGTTTCTCTGTTTAATATAATTTTGAAATTTAAAATAAATATAGCGATTCAACTACCAGTTGGATACGAACAAATATTTTAGCATCAGATAACCCCTTGATTAAAGAAGGTTAAAAGGCTATTTGCCGTGCCCCGCTAACGTCTGTTAGATTTTTTTTATAGGGACTTTTGGACAAACGTCCATATCAGTCCGTGGTGACAAAATCTTGCACATAAAATAATAATAGTAAATTATAATAGTGATTTTGCATATTCATGTACGCAAAATCACTTATTCTAATGTAATCTGTATATTACTTAATACGTGAAGCAAAAACGCAGCAAAAACTTTGTACCCCTTTTTACGAAAATTGCGCGGACGGCGGAGTATGAAATTCGCACACTTATAAAGTATTATGGTTGAAATTCGACCACAATAATTAATCTAAATTATAAGTTTGAACATTATTAAGGTTATGTTGTCAAATATATATACTATATATACTTTTATAATCACTAACAGATTTCGCCAAGGCTTCACTGTTAATTTGACTTTAACAATAAACAAAAGAGTATAAATGCATATGTGTGTCAAATACATGGTAGTGTGTGTAATGTTTTTTTTATTTATTTAATATATTTTATGTGCATAATTAAAAAAAAAATATAAAAAATATTAGTATCCTTCTCTATATAAACTATGTGTTGTGTGCGAAGTTGCATATCGTCCGTGCAATTTTCATAACAAGGGGTATAAAGTTTTTGCTTCACGTAATATTAAGATAAGAAAAAAAAGAATAATCTACCACGATTCAGAGAAAAATATTATGGCTCCTCCTCTTTTTAAGTCGGTTAAAATAAAAATATTTGTACAAATTCAAATTCAAATTCAAATTCAAAAGTTTTTATTCAAAATAAGTTCCACTGGAGAACACTTTTTGAAGGTCATACATATAGGTTAAAATTTAATTTTACTTCCTAGTCTATGTACACCGCTTCGCAACGTGTTATTGCTGTTAAGGAGAAGAAGCGGCAAGAAACTCCCCAGCAACACGTCTAGCAAAAAAAATTTTTTCTTTATATTTGTTGTTCTATTTTTTATATTTAAGTACTTTTTTTAAAAAGATTTTATACAGAATTATGTTACAGAATAACTTTTGAAGAATTAATGGAGTTGTAGCAACGAGTTGTACAGACGACAATAACTCAATTCACCTTTCTTTTTTTCAGCTGCTAGTGGCCTTCGCCGTATCAATGGGATTGCTTCTAGGTGGACTTACGAGGGGCTACAGTGAACCCCAGTTCAGAATCTCCAGTTTAATCAAAATGAACATAGATGATTTAAAGGATGTGAGTGTCAAAACTTAACATGTTCAAGAAAAGACAATCGAAGCCCACTAGAAATCTACAATCTATTGCTGGTATCAGATGTAAATCTTATACTAATATATAAAGCTGAAGAGTTTGTTTGCTTGAACGTGCTAATCTCAGGAACTACTGGTCTGAATTCTTTCTAAATATTATATATATGTCGGAGAAGGCCTCGTTGTCATGACATCTTCTTTAGTTATAGTGGGCGTCGTCAGGATAAAATGCGAGCATAAAACACAATGGCCACGGTTTATACACTTTTAATTTAGATTTAATCGACATTTTGACATAGTTTAGACCGAGCAGCGGGTTCAGGGCACCGCTCATACTTCCAACTTCAATACTTTCTTTAAAATTCTCAAAGGTCCAACTCGACCTGTTGCCACCAACTAAATGCGCCACAAAAACTCCTCCGTCTACCGAAGTAGATACTACTAAAGTATAGAGGGCGTCTTGACCCCGCTCAAGACATGGTCTGCTCTCATTGGTCGTTTATTAAATTACAATATTCATAACTTTTATTAGGTTAGAACGATCTTTAAGTTATAGAAACATTTAACAAATTAAATTACATTAAGAATTTTAAAAGTAATTAACATGTAAACAAATGATATTGCGCGTTATACATCCAAACAATAATCCATCGAATTATAGCTTCCCTCCGACATATATATAAATATATATATATATATATATATATATATATATATATATATATATATATATATGCTAAGACCAATAGCAGCGGAGCACCAATGAAGAATATTCAAAATCGGGGGTATTTTAAATTACTTTTTTTTAACTATACCATGCGGACGAAGTCGCATACAGAAGCTAGTTTAAAATATTCAATCTAATTTAGTCGCAACTTAAAATAATTGTTAAAAATGCTTGTTAAATGTTAGTTATTAATTCTGTACCAAGTCCGATGACATAATGAACAAGTGGCCTTGGGCGACTGGGCCTCATACGCGGTGTGTTTTCTGTTGTAACAATTTTAAGAATAGTAGTTATATATATTGGAGTATATGAGATTTTTTAACGAAAAACAGGGGCACGCAGTGCATTTTATGAATAAAGAGGGGGCTTAAAGCAACCGACTTCGCAGGTTGTATCATAAACATGACAAATAATACACACGAGTAATATAATAATATATAGGCTACATATCATCACGCTAAAACCAAACTTTTTAACACCAGCACCAATATTGAGAGCGCGACTTAAGATATGACACAAGTGTCTATGTATGTGACATTTGAATGCGAAATTCCCTATTTACTTATAAAAAAATACCCTAAAAACCTAAAAATAAACTAAGTTATAAATAATACAAGCGATTATAGACTGTGTAAAAATCGCTGCCACGTGGGAGCGTGCCCAGATGGCTGCATTGCGCGCTGCATAGTGATGCTTATTTGTTGGGCGAAATATGAGCCAGCCTTCTGATCACGGGTGGCATCAAAGAATTTCTTGCAAATTTCTTTGAAGAAACTCTTTGCGGATAGACCCCTGGGACTTAATGTTTCAACTCCAAACGGCACAATATGTAACCCCTTCCTAAGGTTCCATATTTGCGCCGTTTGAGAGCTTCAGCTTTTGTTGCAGCGTTCCCAGCCTTATTGACTTAATTTCCGTAACTGTAACACTTTGATATAACAACGAGGTGCAGTTTCGGGATCATCTGGAAGATAAGGCTAAACCAGCCTCAAAAAAGCTTGGTCCGCTAAACTGATCTAAGCAGTATTTAGTCCACACTGATGAGCTTGAGCAACCGCTTACCAGACTGACCTGCTCGACTCCATCCAGCGTCGCGCCGGTCGTATAGTCGACGATACCGTACTAACAGGCGGCTTAGAATCGCTTAGCGTTCGCAGAGACTTAGCGTCCCTCTGCATATTCTGCCATCTGTACAACGGGGAGTGCCTCGAGGAATTGCGTGATCTGGTGTCAACGCCTCACTTTTACAACCGCACCGCTCGCCATCGACTGGATGTTCACCCCCATTTCTAGGAGCTCCCACGCTCAACTACGCAACGATTCTCTAGAAAGATTATTCCGCGTAAAACAATTGATCTGGAGAAAACTTCCCGCCGAGGTTTTCCCTCTGCGCGACGACATGGGGTTGTTTAAGAAGGGCGTTATAAAGTTTCTTAGAGTCACGTCTGCTGTGACGATACCTTACCTTATACGAGTATATAACATATCTGGCTCAGTGGAAGATCAGCGTTGGTCGACAGACTAGCATTATGCTGAGACTGATGCTTTTAGGACAAATTTTGTTTTTAAGTCTATTTTTGTTAACACTTAGTTTTATTTTAATTTAACTGTCCTAAATAAAAATTATTTTCTTTCTTAATATGGAAAGAGAAGGATTTCGTAGAAGTGAGAAACCTCACCTATCTTTGTTATTTGTCTACGATAAGATATTTTTTTTTCCAGATCGATTGGGCCGGTAAATTATCATCTTTAGCAGCTATATTTGGAAGCCTGTTAGGTCCTCTTAGCATATATATTGGAAGACGATACATCTTAATGGGTGCTGGTGTACCATACTTCATCGGATGGATTGTTATAGCTAGCGTACCAAATAAACATATAGTGATTGTTGGACAAGTTTTATGCGGAATTTGTGCTGGAGTCGTGGCTTCAGCTGTCCCAGTTTATATCGTAGAAACTGTTCAACCAGAAGTAAGAGGAGCCTTGGGACTTCTACCGATAGTACTCAGATACAGCGGTGCTCTTATAATATGTTATTCAGGTGCTCATTTGGACATAACGACCTACATCGCAGCCGCACTATCAATACTTTATATGTTACTAATGTTTGCCACTTCAGAGTCACCGAGGTGGTGTGTTGCTAAGGGTCGCACTTATAGTGCTCGCAAAGCTCTACAGTGGTTAAGAGGAAAAAAATATAACATCGAAAATGAAATTCAAGATCTTACACGGTTCCAAAGAGAAGCAGATCAAACTAATGTTTTTAATCAGATGTTTAATTTGAGATATATTTCCACTGTCCTTATATCATTAGGATTAATGCTGTTCCAACAATTAAGTGGGAAAGATGTTTTATACTATGGCTCACGGATGATGACTCAAAAGTCAAGCGGGGGAGCTGGAATTGAATTAACTAATATTCTAGGAATTACAAGTGTTGTATCAACATTCGTTGCGGTTGTTCTTATTGATCTGATTGGTCGTAAAATATTGTTGTACATCTCGTCTGGCTCTATGATTGCTTCATTAGTGACACTGGTTTCATACGTTTATTTCCATGATGCTACAAGTGACAATTCCTCTGTCGGATGGTTGCCAGAAGCGTGTATTATTTTACACATGGCAGGATTCTCTTTAGGTTTTGGATGTATACCGTGGCTAATGTTAGGTGAAATCTTGCCGTTGAAAATACGAGTTACTGCTACTTCGTTTATCATAGCATTCGACTTAACAATGACCTATTTTGCAGGAACTATATTTCGTAATTTGATTAATGCTGTTACTATTTATACAGCTCTCCTTGTCTTTATCGTCATACGCATCCTCGAAATATTGTTCGTCAAATTCTGCGTGCCAGAAACACGCGGTAAGAGTTTAGAAGAAATTGAAATGAATTTAACACAGGGAGTGAAGAGTATTAACAGCAAGGGTCGTGCAGTTGCAAATGCGGATGCAGATTTTATGAGATACTTAAAATGAACACATGAATGAGCTGATGATAATTAATGGTTTTGATTTAGTTTTAGAATAACTTCGTGGTTGAGCTGATTAAGGTTAGCTTCACAAAGAGAACAAAGTTTTACATGTCTACAGGAGAATACTACATATGTTAGAACAATATGTTTATAAATATTGATTTGCAAACATATTAATACTTGTTTATTTTTTACATATTTCTGTAATTAAAGTTTATTTTTTGTTATTGGATTATACTACTACCACCAAACTGACGTATGCAGTATCCGAACAGTCTACAGTAGGAGACATTTTGATATAAACGAGAGAAATAAAAAATAATTTATTTGTTAAAATACAAAAGACTGTCAAATCTAACATACCCACAATCTTATATAATAAAAAAATACATGAACAAATAATGTGCATATGGAATTTATGTAACTTGAACACTATCTTCCGTTTTTGATTTCTTTGTGACAAAATATTTTTATGTAAGTAGTCATTTATAATAAACAAATTATTAAAAGGCTATTTTAAGTACTATAGCAAAAGCGTCTATGCGCGGGTTACCTGTCTCTTCAACCCGTGCAACCCGCTAATCTAGTCTCTAGTCTAGCAGTAGTAGTCGTCTAGTGGTAATCTAGCACACTGGCCTGCGCGCCATCGTTAACTAGTTTTATTGTTCAATTGTGTGAAAGTGTATCTTAACTATGTCAATCGTGTATCTTTTAATAAGTTTAATTTGTAAAATTATCAATAATTAAATTAATAAATTCAGTACCGAATAAGTGTTCTTTTTCTTTAACAACTCTAAGGACTCTAATTCCGTACCCTTTTTTACAACTTAATGTCTAGATTTAATTTCTAGAATTTAAACACGCTTGCTTATTGGTTATTTTGGTTCTTGTGTGTGACATTAATTTAGTGATTTTTGTGTTGAGGTGTACCTTACGAATAACATTATATTAATTTATTCTAATTTTAATACTAAACTTATACTAATGCAGAGTGCATGTGGAGTTGTGCCGTGTGTCTATATACCTATATATATTATTCTGTCTAGTGCCATGTGTGTTTTTTTGCTTTCTGTGCCTGGGTTATTAATTTTTAGGCTCTTGTGTGTCTTGGTTTGTTTGTGAAGTGTGCGTGTAATGCAATGCGGTGGTAGTGCGCGTTGATTTGAGTATATGTATAACTTTTTTTGTAATGAGTGTTTAAATTATTATTAGTGCCTATAGTACCTATTGTGCACAGCTCGTCGCAGATATAATATATATTTGGTAGACGCTGATGCTGGTGGGCTTAGGATACCCAAGTCGATGTAGGTGTCGAAGTTAAAACACTGTTAGTTGGTGAAAACATGTAATAAATCACTTTACAAACGAACGCGTCTGTCTTCGGCTGCAACCCAAACAACAATATATACATAACATATTTTTTTTAAATTTATTCATGACCATAGAATCAAAGTCTTTCAGTCGGATTAATTAATAGGTCTTCGTATAGAAGCGCAGTTGTATTGCAGGCTACAACCGACGCCATTCAATGGAGTTCTTGTGAAAACTCGAAAGATCACATCTGACTATACAGTTCACATTTCTCACAAAAACACATAATTTCTACTCAAAAACTATCAATATCCTGCAACTATTGTCCATTTTAGAGTAATTATACACATTTTTAGAAAATAAAACTGCACAGCACAACGTCTCCTTTCAGTTCCCGCCAAAAACTCCCATACACAACAATATATGCCAATATTGCCACTTTAAAAAATGAAATTATTATATGTTGGTGTTGACAACACCTATTATAATGCATACTGGGATTTTTATTAGAATAAGGACTATAATCAGTGGCGACACGACCGTGAAGATCAGTTAGCTAGTCAGGAGTCAGGGGATTCCCTGGAAATAGAGATTGCTCGTCACCCGTGGGCTTGAGGAATTCCTTTTGTTTCAAAGCACATTCATTTCAACATTTGCAAGAGTTTGCAAGTGTTAAAGCTAGAAGAATGAATTTTTTTCTATTAATTTAATTTCTTTCACATAATTTATAAAAAATATTTGTAATACTCGTATATTAATAAAACGTAAATTATTATGACTTTTCTTCTTTATTTCAACAGTTTTTATTGAATTTAGGGGTGTCACCTACAATATCCCCGGGTGACACCCTAACTAGCTACTCTACTGACTATAATATAAACATATAATAATTAAACGTAATAGATATCTGATTTAGTTTTTCGTTATTGATTTAATTCGTACTGTACTCTGCAGAAATAACTACCTACTGATATTTTTATGGTACAGCTTGTTACCGCATGTGCCTACGTCAAACCATAAAAACAGAAGAAGGAACTTGCGATATGCAGTGCGTTCCATTAGTAGCTCATAACGCCGAAAATGCTCTGTTAGCCGTTCCACAAGGCGACCGCGGTCGTTGTGATCGTGGCGAAAACGTCACTAATGACGTCATCATTTTCAATCACACAACGCTCACAACGACGCATGTCAAGAGGTGGATAGACTAAGGGCGTGTTCAGATGACACGCGTCGACCACGCACAGGGCCCGCACACGCGTTGTGCTCGCCTTACACCCGCGCTCGCCACGCGCCAACTCAGGGCACGCCTCGCGCCCGCTTATACTACTAGTACTACTAGATCACAGTCAAAATACCACACTAGCTGTAGCGCGCGCGCGAGAAGTGCGCGGGTGGACTTCGATATTTGAGATCTATTGATGTGTCATAAGACTTAATATACAAACAATGAATTTCAAAGCGGGTTAGACGCGGGTGCTGAGCGCGTGGCGTGCGCTTAGCGGGCGCGTGTCGTCTGAACGCGGTCTAACCGTTCCACTTGGGTAATTTCAAATTTCTATTCTAGTAATAAGTCATCGGCCGTGTGCTACGAAGCTACGATGTGACATGCTTTTTTTGTTGTAACCTAACCAGAGAGTTAAAGCCCTGGCTTTACTCCTAACTTTTGATGACGCAAGATAAATTGTTTATTTAACCCTGTGTTAGCAGTTAACTCTTATGTAGTTGAGCTAACCCAGGAACGTGCAAGTGGGCCTTAGGCAAATTAAGCTACATCTGAAAATGTTTTATATATTGTTACGAGCTACAGGACTCGAATTAAAATGCCGTTCGAATTACTATAGAATTTATTAGAACTATACAAACACGTATAACACAGGTACAAATATAACTGGACGCAATCAGTACAAACTGCACAATGCAATAACACGCGCACAGACCGTCAGTATATAGCTTATCGAATGTACGTCTTGCTCGTATCGTAATCCTCGCTTGACTGCCTTTCCCCTCTGTTCGGGCATTCCTTTTATCCTGTACAAATACAATATGCCTCGTCGCAAAACAATAATTTCTAAGAATTAGTTCGACACACCGAGGTAGCGCAAACACACAAGTCGTGGTAGCGTAATGGGTAGCGCACGCGTCCTAAACTCAAAGGTCGCGGGTTCGATCCTGGCCGGAACCACTTAGTCTGTTTGTTTTCACAAAATCTTATCTACTCTAATTACTTACACCAATATCGTGTAATTATATGCTTTGATTGGGAATGATGTCTCAGTACAGTGTGCACTTAGCTTCTGAGAGTCGGTTTTAAATATCCGGTGAGTAAATTATTTTATTAATCATTAATAAATAATATCTAGCAAACTTCAAGATGTTGTAGAAAATGTTTATATTTTACTTTTTAGTTACTCTTGACGGCGATTTCTTTTTGAATAGACTTTTTTTATTTCCACTTTTAAGTTATGTATACATGGTACCTAATAACAATATATATAAATTCATATGAAATTATTTTGAATCAGTACTAAATCCACGCAAAAAAATCATCAGAATCGGTTAGGAAATCGAAAAGTTCTGACTTAACAAACATCGAAAAATCTATATATATATATATATATATATATATATATATATATATATATATATATACGTGAAGCAAAACTTTGTACCCCTTTTTACGAAAATTGCCCGGACGGAGGATTATGAAATTTCGCACACTTATAGTTTATTTAGAGAAGAAGCGACGAATGCTAATATTTATATTAAATTATGCATAATAAATACATTAAGGGCCGCTTGCATACCGATCGCATTTAAATAAAATTAGTTAATCATATTAAACTGCCTAAATACGTTTTACACAAAACGTATTGACAGCTCTTTAAACATATTTAGCGGAAAATTTTGCATTGTGCAAGACGCTGATTGTATTTAAGGGTGTTAAATACGTTTTGTGTTTCTTAAATAAATTTAAGCAACCTTATGCAAGCAGCCCTCAATCAATAAAAAAAACATTACACACACTACCATGTATTTGACACACACACGCATATATACTCTTTTGTTTATTTTTCAAGTCAAATTAACAGTGTAGCCTTGGCGAAATCTATGATTATAGAAGTTTAGTCTTTGACATTATTTATTATGGTCGAATTTCGACCACAGACGACCACTAGTAACATTTATTACGAGAATCTGTGAACCTCCTCTTTATTTTAAAATCGTTTAAAAACGTTTCAAGACTTCTACAGTATAATAGCGTTTCGCAATTTCAGAGTGGAGCTAAGAAACAACAAGGACGTCGTCAGGACAGCAGTAGTACTGAATAGATCTCGGCGGTGTAACCTCGGCAACGCCATGATCCCTACAAGCATAGAAAGCATCCATAGACAAAAGTTCAATAAGAAGCTCTTTTGTCCCTTGGAACGGATTTAAATTGAAAATGGAGATGAAGAACAGAAATGTCCATGAAGAACATTCGAAGTCTTCTATTTCTTGTGATCGACTGCTTAAAACCGAGAGCCATGAATCTCCAGAGGGTGAGCTTATTTACGAAAACACCGAGCCCTTTGTCGCTTTGCCTCAAGGGGGTAATACCATGGACAGTGAAGTAACAGAGGAGGTCCCTATCAACGAAAATGTTGAACCTACTTCTACTCCACAAAGAATGTTTTTATGGACACAGGTAAGAACTTATAATAAACTATCTACCTAGATGTTGATAGTACGATATACGAACATACGGCTGATACCAAGCTTTTGAAGTGTCTGGAATATGACCGACGGCTCCATACCCACTTTGTGCAAGGCGATCACTGCAATCCTATTTTCTTTAATACCCTATTCCATATTGTAATTTGATAATGAACCCGAAAACTATGAGAAAATGCGCAAAATCGAAAGAAATTTTAAAATAATATATGTGTTCCAAATTCAAAATAATTAAAAAGTAGAAAAAAGAAAAGGTTTTATGTAACAGTAGGCCAGACTAGTTATTTGTAATATAGTCAATTTGTAGGGGACTCGTCTTTGTACAATGAATTTATAAATGAGAAATATCGGTGGGAATCGTAATTCTGATCAGCAGCTTCCGAATTACTTACGTATAGTCGAAGTTTTATATCTCTTCGGAACCATTAATAAAATACCACGGAATTACCACATCTTTTGTATTATCTGTTTCAGCTGTTAGCGACCTTTGCTGTTTCAATGGGATTGCTGTTAAATGGATTTGCTTTCGCCTACAGCTACCATGGTTTATCCAGCCTACTTAGTTCACCTTTGAACACAGATAGAGATGATAATGATGTGAGTGTCAGCCTGTCGTTTAAAGAATAAGGAAGATCGAACATTGAGGAAGAATTATATGCATAACAACCGCTAAGTAACACACACTTTCACACTAGACATAGACACTCTTGTGTTGTTTTGTATTTACTAGAGGATTATACATGTGAGAGGGCGGGGGCTGATTTCCGAAACAAGGGCTACTAATGCCTAGCTGGAGGATTAGGGAGTTCATCACAATTACTAATATCTGATTGTATTGCAGTAAGATATCCCTATTATTATCCCTACTATACCTGTTAATATTATAAATGCGAAAGAAACTCTGTCTGTCCGTCTGTTCCGTTTTCACGGAAAACGTAAAGATTATCCCCGAAAGTAGGATAAGTTTTTGTTTTGTGATTTGCCATTTTCATCATTTTGGTTAATTTGGTCATTTGGTCGGTGTGGTTGATGTGGTCGAAGTGGTCTGTGTGGTCGATGTGGTCCATGTGGTAGGTGTGGTCGATATGGTCGATGTGGTTGTTTTAATACCGAAAATTGGCATAGATACTTTTCATCCGAGAGATGGGATAGTTTGAGAAATAAAATGAAGTGAATCTTCCGGGGCAAATACCAGTAACATATAAATTTAATACATTGCAATCTGCGTTGTAACCTCAAGAGGTACGCACTCCAGGCTGACATAGTTAAACTTCAGTATTACATATAAAAGTGATATGTGCGTGGTGTGACACATAATATTATACAACCGGTGTTTGCCTATGACATAACTGCTTCTATATAGTTGTGTTTACAGAAACATTCCGTCTTTGGGGCAATCATATATTTTACTTATTATAAATCTCTTTTTCAGATTTATTGGACCATCCACTCAATGCCTTGGGCAACAATAATCGGAAGCTTGTTAGGAGCCCCCCTTGTGACATATGTTGGAAGACGAGACAGTATAATGTATGCTGGTGTACCATACTTCATCGGATGGATACTTATTGCTAGTGCACCAAATCTGTATTTCTTTATTTCTGGCCGAATATTATGCGGGCTGTGTGCCGGAGTTGTGAGTTCGGCTTTTCCGGTCTACATCGTAGAAACTGTTCAACCACAGGTGCGAGGAGCTCTTGGTATCCTACCATCTGTATTCAGATCCGGCGGTGTACTTCTAGCATATTCTGCCGGTGCTTATCTGGATTGGTCTAAAATGGCCTACATCGGAGCTGTATTATCAGTAATTTACGCTTTACTAATGCTTACCACGCCAGAGTCTCCAAGATGGTATATTGCTAAGGATTGCACTCATAATGGTCGCGAAGCTCTTCAATGGTTGAGAGGAAAAAAAACGAATATTGATAATGAAATGAAAGATCTCATACGATTCCAAATAGAAGTAGATAAGGCGAAGGGGGTTGCCCTGAAACACATGTTTTACATGGAAAATATTCCGGTAGTTTTTATAGCATTATCTTTAATGCTTTTCCAACAACTAAATGGAAATAGTGCTATATTCTATTATGCCCAGAAAATATATCAGGAATCCAGCGGCATAGACGATGTTCAATTATTCACTATTATAATAAGCATTACAAGTATTGTCTCAATGTCTATCGCTGTAGTTGTTGTTGATCTAGTAGGTCGTAAAATAATGTTGTATATATCATCTGGCATTAATGTTCTTTCATTCGTTATACTGGCGGCTTATACTTATAGCAAGGAAATAAAACTGGACATTTCTGTAGGATGGTTGCCAGAAGCGTGTGTTGTATTATATGTTGTTGGAACTTCAATAGGTAACGTATCTATACCATGGCTTATGTTAGGTGAAATCTTGCCGTTGAAGATTCGAGGGACTGCCGCTTCCCTTATTACCGGAATGTTTTGGGCCGGCTCCTACTACATAACTAGTTCGTTTCAATATATGATAGATTATACCACTCTATATAGTGCTGTCTTAATCTACGTCGTCATACGCCTCGTGGAAATATTATTCGTAATATTCTGCGTACCAGAAACGTGCGGTAAAAGTTTGGAAGAAATTGAAATCAATTTAACGCAACGAGTAAAGAATGTTAAATAATATCAGGGATGTTGCGGATGCTATGAGAAACCAAGTTTAAATTCATTAAATAAATGCAATAGATGAAGTAGATGATCGATTTCCGTTATGTTTTATAAATAACTAGCTTCTGCCCGCGACTTCATCCGCGTGGAAAGTTCTTTTAAGTATCCCACGGGAACTCTTTAATTTTTCGGGATCCAAAGTACCTATCCTATGTTACTTCTAATACCTCCAAGAATATGTTTACAAAGTTTCATGATGATCGATTGAGTAGTTTTCGCGTGAAAGCGTAATAAACAAATTGTAGTTAATATTTGTTTAAATTGTAACTAGGATCATCATAATCAATAATTAATTAATTATATTAATAATCATAAAATCTGTGTAGTCGTAAGGACAACAAACGGCTTGTAGCCGAAACTACAAAAAGTTTGTATGCCTGTCAAGGCGAAACATGTAACTCAAGACTTAGCATAACATCTGCAAAATTGTCCATGTTTCAAACAAATAAATTACTTTTACTTTGACTTTGACTACATTCACATTTATTATTCACATTTATAATATTAGTAGGGATGAATACAAAAAATTAGCATTTGTTTTACATATTACAAAAAAAGCAATATCACTGCTACCAATCGCTGGCCTCGAGCAAATTCTTAATGTAAAAATACGTTCAGTATTTGTATATATTCATCTATTCCACGGAACCGATGTCATTCATTGGGATAAAAACTATCCTAAGTTACGGATCAGGATATAAGCTAGCTGAATGAATGAATGCTCTTTATTGCATAGATATAAGTTGCATACATATATGTAAGCTGTATGTGGGTTTCATTTAAATCCCTTCAGTAGTTTTCACTTGATAATCTAACAGCCAAACAGACAAAAAGTCTAAAAATAGTATTTTCGGAATCTACTGGTCCGAATTAGCACCCATGATTTTTGACAGCACAATTTTAAACGCATTGTACAAACTCGATCGACTATTTACAGATTTATTATAAAAGATAGATAATATGATTATATGTTACTGTTATTAATTTTGGCGATGTTATACGTAACATTAATAACAATATTGAAGAACATTTATACATAAATATCGATTGTTCAAAGGTTATTTTCTATCGAGAAAATTAATCAAAAATGCGTTTTAATCACAACGGGTACCTCGGAAATATGATCAAGATTCACATTACCGACGAAAAGGAACTGAAAATTTTATACAAGTACGATTGCTTAGGATGTTTCAGTTCAGTTTCCGATGGGATCGATAGATAGTTATATCTTGAAATATTAAGTAGCTATATTAAAATTAAAATAATAAAATATTCAAACTAGTAGACTGGGAGAGAACTATATTGACGTCCGCAAGGCAACAAGTACACTACATATAAAAGGCAAATCGCGAATAGCCGCTGGATAAATCGCGTGGACATGTCCCTACACAAGTATCGGAATACGCAACCATTCCATAAAACGTAACCAGAGAGAAACGTTCAGAGACAAAAAGCTCTATTATCAAATCCTGCCGAACTGAGGAGCGAATCTAAAATCAAAATGGAGATGAAGAATGGAACTGTCTACGAAGATAATTTGGAGTCTTCCACTCCTTTTGAGCAACAGTTTAATACTGTGAATAGCTAATGCTCAGTGAAAATCCCTTTTTCTGAAAATACCGAGCACTGCACTCCTACACCACTTTCATGGACGCAGGTGAGATTTTATACAAATACTAGAAATCTAAAAAAAATGCATCGTCTTCTCTATCGTTTATATATTGTATTCCAGTTGTTTTTAATTAAATGCCATCAATGTATAGACACGGCATGTCAAGAATTTTATAATATTATAGATTTAAGGTCCCCTCACTTCGCCGAAAAAAAAGTTATAATTTTAGAACTGCTCAAACGCATTCTCTCTCTCCTGTCTTTCACGTTCTTTCGAACATTTGGGGATCTATTTTTAACCTTATATCTTTTAACTACTATTCACAAAACTTGTATACTGTGTACTAGCTTTTGGTGCAAAACTAATAAGTGACATGTAACTATAAACATTCGTAACCTTACAGTCCGTCTATTCACAATTCTTATCAACTTACTTAAAGGAATTAAATATTATGTAAGCTCGAATACGAATCACGTTTTAGTTGAGTGTCCGGTGAGCTTAGAGCCGGTCGATTTGAACTTTTAATCATTAGGTGGGCAAAATAATTAGTACACACATTAGTACACACTACTAATAATAAGTAACGATTCGTGATTTGAGACTGCACTGGAGAAAACCTCGACATCAGTACATATATACACTATATATAAGAGGGAAGACGAGGAAACCCGTTGGACAGGTTGCGTAGAAGTGTTCCTCGGCGACGCCGTGTCCCTCGACACGAGCCTGAATATTCAACTACCGAACGAAACTTAACCATAAAGAATCAAAGACGATCACTGACCAAAAGTTCGATTGTCACATCTAATAATCCTAGAAATTGAAGAACAAATCAAAATGGAGATGATGAATAGAAGTGTTAATGAAGGTAATTTAGAATCTTCCACTCCTATTGAGCAAAAGGTTAATACTGTGAATAGCGAACACCCAGAGAAGATCCCTATTTCTGAAAATACTGAGCACTGCACTCCTACGTCACAAAAAATGATTTTATGGAATCAGGTGAGATTTTACATTAATATACCTATAATAAGCAATTCATTTTCTCGCTAGAATAGCAGAAATTTCAGGACTGCTTAAAGGCGTTCTATATCCCTTTTTTTTTTAATAATCCCATTAATTTGGGGTCAGTCATTTCACAGGTACTCTTTAATACTTGCATCATATCTGTCACATCGTCATTGAAGGTTTTGTTTCAAGCGATTTTGAAAATATATCGAAGTTTCAATTAAGCCAAAAATGCATAATTAATAAACTACGTACAGTGCGCGCAAAGTTAAAATGCGCTTCGAGGAAGGAAAAGTTCCGTGAGTTTCAGAGGTGCGGCCAAATGTTAATGGTTGCTACACCTTCCGGTGTGTTGTGCGAAAGAGATTGCATGCGAGTCCAGATAGCGGGAGAACGAGAGCACAAAATTCTCCCATGTCAGCTTTGTTTATGAGGCTTAAATTATCTTGTGCGCAATGACGTGTACGAACTTCAAGTAAACATAAGTTTTGATTGAACTGGTTTACAATTGAAAAATAAGAAGATCTACGGAATTTAATCGGAAAACGAGATACTCATATTTTCTTAAATTGAGACATTAGGATCAAAATAACCGACCATGTAACGTATGACACTAATGTTGCTTTCAAACAAATAGGTTTCACCCCATGATATATCTTTGACGCATGTTATCACAATTAAACAACTGCTACTTTTAAACGAACATTAATTATTATGTTAGATAAAGTAACCTTTGATTTAAAATGTGCCTCTCTAGCATTAATTTGATGTTCAAGTAATTATATGGCACGAGGTTGCGTTTGGTTCAAAATTCTCCCGGCCGTGGTACGCACCATGGTCGGGAGCTCAACCGGATGAGACGCCGTCTCCTCTTTCTGCGAGCACGTTATGCTTGCGAAGGAGGAGGCGCAGCGGGAGCGTGAGCGGACGTCCTTGCTGCGCTCCGTCAAAATAGGGCCCGCCGACGTCGGAGGGCGGATTTCGACCTTCTTCTAAATTGTAAATAATATTTAATTAATAATTTTGAATGTTTAGCGGGAGCTGTGGGGGACGAATATTCACATGTCTAAATTGGTAAAACAGATACATACATAATAATATAATCACCAGATTATCTAATTGAACTCTGGTTTGCGTGAATAAATTTTCATTTCGTTTCAGATGTTAGCCGCCTTTGCGATATCAATGCTAATGCTGTTGAATGGATTCACTTTAGGCTACGGTTACCAGGCTATAAACAGCCTACTTAAGTTAAATTCACACCAGGATAGAGAACGTCTAGCTCGTGAAGTAAGTATCAAATCTATGTTTAAAAAAGTTAAGGAAGGTTAAGATAACCAATTTTGCAGATTCGCATTTAAAAATGTGACAAATATCAAAATAAGTTGGAACTTTACGCCGTATTTGGTCTATCCCACGGAAACGATATCATTTATCGGAATAAAAAACGTCTTATTTCCGGGACATAAGTTAAAGCTGAGTCAAGTTTCATTTAAATCCATTCAGTAGTTTTTACGTGATACGTAAAATACAGACGTATAGACAAAAATATTTTCTGAGTGCACTGTTCTAATTTGGACCATTGGCTTTATTTCTTTTTTTAAATCCATTGTAGACACCCGATCTACGCTACCACTGTACTCAATATAGTATCTTTTTTATATTGTTGACCTCTTGCGCTTCAATTGCATTTCCGGTTTCTTCCGTGTTCACAGAACTTCTATCTGTGATATTAAGAATTTGAAATTATTAACGAATTTTATATGTCCCTTTTTCAGGTCCTTTGGATTGACTACTCAATGTATTTGGCAGCTTCCGTTGGAGGCTTGTTAGGAGGTCCCCTTATCACATACGTTGGAAGAAAGTACAGCTTAATCGGTGTTTGTGTGCCATATTTTATCAGCTGGATAATAGTTGCTTGTGCATCAAATCTGCCTTTACTGATTGCTGGACGAGTTTTATCCGGAATTTGTGTTGGACTCATATATGCAGCTTTTCCGGTTTACATTGTAGAAACTGTTCAGCCAAAATTACGAGGAGCCCTGGGACTCCTGCCGATAGCATTCGGAAATAGCGGTACACTATTGGCGCATTTAGCTGGTGCTTATCTAGATATTTCCACAATGGCTTACATTGCAGCCGCACTATCAGTACCAATCTTTTTACTAATGTTTGTCCCTCCAGAGACCCCGAGGTGGTATATTGCTAAAGGTCGTATTCACGATGCTCGTAAAGCTCTTCAGTGGTTGAGAGGAAAAAATTACAATATCGAAAATGAAATGCAAGATCTTACACAGTTCCAGATAGAAGCAGATAAAACGAAGGGGATTGCTCTAAAACAGATATTTTACATGGAAAATACTCCAGCTATCCTTATATCATTCGGGTTAATGATTTTCCAACAATTAACTGGAGCTAACTTTATATTCTATTACACCCAGATATTGTCCTCGACGCCGATCTCTGAAATCAATACGGAATTATTTTATATTAGAATAGGGATTGTAAGTGTTTTGTCATTTATTATTGCGATTATTCTTGTTGACCTAATTGGTCGGAAAAGATTGTTGTATATCTCATCTGCCTCTGTAATTCTTTCAACATCAATATTAGGTGCCCTGGTTTATATTCAAGAGTCAAACGATAATATCTCTTTAGGATCGTTGTCACAACTGTGCCTTATATTATACATTTTTGGATCGTCAGTAGGATATGAATCTATACCGTGGCTTATGTTAGGTGAAATCTTGCCGTTGAAGATTCGAGGTACTGTTGTTTCTCTTATCACCGCAGTCACTTGGGTATGCACCATCTATATGGGGACTTCGTTCAGTAGTACGATAATATCGGATGTTCCATACGGCTCTCTGTTTTTCTTCGCCGTCACACACTTCATTGGCATATTCTTCGTAATATGCTGCGTGCCAGAAACACGCGGTAAAAGCTTGGAAGAAATTGAAATTAATTTAACTCAGCGAGTAAAGAGTGTTAATAACAGGAATGATGCGGATAGGTATACAGATGCCAATTTATGAGATAAGTACTCTTAGTTCAAAAAGTGATGTGTATGACTATAGTAGAATTATTTTGTACGTGCAGTTTGGGTCATAAATCAAACTCGGCCTCAACCCGGCTAGGGCGGTGAGCATGTTGCGCGGGCGCAACTCCATTATCGATAAAAACTCATTCTTATCAAAGAAAGATTATCATTCTTATAAAAATCATTATTATCTTTTTTGCTGTTAATTTTAAACTTAGATATAAATATTTATATTTATTTTTAATATAACTTGTTACATTCTTGACTTTTGTACTTATAGTTTTTTAATACTAATTAATAATTTATTTTAAATCATTATTATTCTTATTTTAATACAAACATTGTTTTATCTATATTTTTTTTCATTTTTATCACTAACCCACAAAATGACAAAACCAAATACACTATCGATAACGCTTATAGACAACAATAATGCGCAATCACTATGCCCGCCCATAAGGCCCGTGAGTGGAAGAGAGAGCGAAATACTCCGATTATTTATGACCCAAACTGCACGGACAAAATAATTCTACTATAGTAATTCTGATTATGTTTCAAATCTTTTATATTTAGAAATATAATACATGTATTTAAGAAAATCAGCGAAATGCGTATCAACGTATCTCAGCCATTGAAGAGGCTATTGTTGTTGTTGATTCTTGCAGGCTTAGGCCCGTCTATTACTGATAGAAATTTGTATACATTCTTGGAACGTTTCGGGAATCGTCTGCGACTTCAATTATTGCACAGCGTCATCTTTTGGCTTGTTAGTGTTCCACTACAATTACACGGAAAAGCTTTGAGACTTGTGAACGAATTTATCTTCGTATAAAAAAATATGATACCTAGAACCATTTAAGAGGCTATGTACTCCTGATTCAAATCGGTGTTTCACCAAATCAGCCCCGCGCAGCTGATATTTACTTCGATGGAACAGCGCCTAATAAAACTTCAAGCGTGGCGAATATTGAAACCAACCAAATATCAACGCGCGCTAAGCCTATACATTCGATCACTCGATTCAACTTATTTCATTCTGAGGCTCTCGAACGAGCGAGACAAAATATCCTAAAGTGAGATATATCGTTTATATGCTTCATTAGTATTGAAATTTTGACACCTCTACCTGATCCGATTTAGCCTAGTGGTTCCCCAAGCGCAGGAGTAACTAGGAAGTTCAGGGTTCGAGCCCTAGGGCTATCTAATGTTTCTTTTTTACTTTTTCAACAATTTTGTTTGTTTGTTACGCTTTTACGGAAAAACTGTTACACCGATTTGGTTGAAATTCGGTATATATGTAATTTTAATAATGACGGTGGACAAGGGATACTTTCATCCCAAATAATGGGATAAATTTATGTGAAGGTTATCCCAGAAAGTAAAATAGTTTTTTATGATTTACTATTTTCGTATTTTTTGCCAGTTTTGTTATTTTGGTCTGCTCATTTTGGTTATTTTGGAAATTTTTGTCAATTTGGTAGTATTGGTCAATTTGAAATTAAAAAAAAAACAGACAAGAAATGTAACAAAAATTGCATCGTTTTTTTTATATCCAGTATAGAACGTGGGTGTAGCATATCTAGGTATGTAGATTGCGGCTCTTCTTATTACAACACCCAGACATAGGGAAAACTTGTATATCGCATGATATAAAAAACGGCATATTATTAATCTGCACATCAAATATACCGACATTTTATATAATACAGTGGACCTAACTCTACTACTACAATATTTTCAAAATATTCGTTTACTAGCGTCATAATGGCATTATAATGGTTGCTCTTTTATATAAAACTTTTGAAACAATACTAACAATTGTGGTACCAATACGATATAAGTGTTTGACCATTTTGAGACTATTGTAATAGCAGATTTGTGGCCTAGCTCTTACATTGTAGCAAGAACAGTGATAGGTTATAAGGTTGCCAAGTCACTAAAGAAAAACGTCGACGTAATAAAATAAAGTTTTCAAACATGTGACATAAGATGTAGAAATCGATATTTATGAACAATAACATCGACTTTTTTTCTTTAATGTCCTCCGTGTTAAAAATATAGCAAATAAAATACATTATAATATAATTAAAATTTTGTATTTATTTTATAAATGAAAAGCGTATATTATTCATGCTCATTACATGTAGTGTATCCATTGATGTAACAATAAAGTGTATCGCGTTTACAAACAACAATTTTATCCAGTTGTAACCTGTATCCAGTAAGCGGTTTCGTTCTTACTTTATAATTGCTTTAGTTTTTCAGCATAACCGCTTACTAGATACTGAGGTTATCACAACCTACAGGTATTTCGTCTTTCGTAAATACTAGACAGATCTGCGCTATTATAACAATCAAACCTGTTGATGAATAAAATAAACAGTAATGTTACAATACAGCTATAGTGGCTTGGGGTAATTCCGACATATTTATCGATGACTTGATAATAAGGCATACATTCTGTACCTTTTTTTAAATCTTCTCTCACTCATCACTTTTAGTTAGTTAGACGTGTAGTTTGACTATTGCCACAAACTGCTTTTTGAAATCTTTTCGGGTTCTCTAATTATAGTAATTAGAAACTTATAATTTTTTATTATGATTCGATGTAATTCAGTACCACGGGGTCATTCTGAAAAATATTGTAAAACAATCTAATTTAGCTAGGGCGGAAGTCTAAAATTTTCTTTACATTGTATGTTATACTTCTTTGAACTTCCTATAGTCGTGAAAAATTTAATTATTTACTAAAAGTTAGTTTTATTTACGTAAATCTAAATCAAAGTGATTACAGCAAACAATATTGCATAGTTGAGTAGATAATATTAATTTTCAGAATGAACGCGTTTTTGGAATCATTCTAACGCACTGTATACATATAAATCAATACAGTCTTATCATAATGAAGGTAACGATGTAAAAAAATACGAACTGGATAAACATCCATTTATCTTATATTTTTTAACTAAAACTATTATATTGAACATAATCTCTGTCTCTCTTTAAATCTGTGACGTAAAAAAACGCACAAGTGGAAAAATGAATGACAACGGATAAATGAAACCTTTTGTTGGTACCTCACTAGATGTGTCTATGATGATAATATTATTAAAATTAAATACCCTTTTACCACATATAAAATACGGTTAGCTATAATAAATCCGAAAAAGTTAAGTTATATATTAACAACATGTTTTTAATTTACAAACAAATGGAACAAAACACAAAAAGAATTAGAATAAAAAGTTAAAGTTAGGTTTTGCAAATGCATTTTCGTCATAGAGATGTTCTTCAATAATTTACTAACCATTTAAAATAGCACGTTTGTAACATTGTTTTGAATTTGTTGCAGAAAAATCTAATATTTCCTTTAGAAACTTTTTCAATCATATGTGTGTTTAAGAGACCGATGGTAGTCCAATTATTACATTTCTGTGTGATATTACAGTTCGGTGTAATTAAGATATCTTGAGCAAGTTGGTTGATCAATTGGTGTCTCAAGAACTGTCTTTTGTGGTGTAATTTTATCCCTGATGGGAAGATTCCGTGTAAATCTAGGATCTATTATTTCAGGTAGTAAGTGCGTCATATAAAATATCTCTAACTTTTCTTTCATTTTTTCCTTCCAAAACGCTTCATCTTTTGGTATAATTTCCGTTTTTATCTTCTTATTTTCTTCAGCCCACACAGCAAATAAACACTGCTTACGTTTTGTTATGTGCAATTGTCCTTGTACCTGATAATACCAATTGTGTTTTTTATTTATTGTTAAATTTCCTTCTTTGTCTTTGATCCAAAAAGTAATATTTTTTTTACTTATAGCTTCTTCTAACCCTAATTTATTTGCGGTAATGGGGCATTTGATTTCAATAATATTATCACCATATACACCATCAGGTGATGCTCCAAGAAAAGGTAACTCTTCGTCTATGAATAATCCACAAGGCTCTATTTTTATTCCTTCTTGTTTCGACAACTGTAATAAGGCTTTTTTTTCATTTTGTTGACCATGTTTTATAGCAAAAACATGATCAATATTCTTTTTGTACAAAATTTCTTTAACTAAATTGGCACATCCTGTTGTAGGTTTCCTTTTTATGACAGATCCAAAGTTGGAAGCTGTTAATAAAACCCTTCGAAGCTCCATCCACTCACTACTGTCTCTTTGAAGAATTGTTTTCTTCTCAATAGCGTCTCTTTCTTCTTTCGTTTTGTTTAAGGAAGACAAAAAGCTTTTCTTCATTTTTTGTAAAATGTCATGTGGCATATCAGGTTTATTACTTTCTGTCCCATAATTTCTATCGGCCTTAGAGAAGATACGTCGTTTCGTTTTTGTAACGTACTTACGATTTAATAGTCTTTGTTTACTTCTTCTATTTTCTAACATCTTTAGTTTACCCTGAGGACTTTTCGTTAGCATTTTTTTATATAACTGGGATATAGACCTATTTGTGTTAAAAGCCACAGTTGCAGCAGTACACCTAGTACTGTATGACTGCTTTAAGGAGTAGTTAATTCGTTTCCCTCCTATATGTTTTGCTACTACGTTGTGATAATGTTCCACAGTATTACTGTCTACATCATGAATAAGACTTCGTGCATGACCTGCTATGTTTTGCATTAAAAGACAAATTCGTTGCCATAGTGAACTAAAAAAGAATTCGTTTTGTACGTTTTCGTGTTGACCTTGTTTGGAACAAAAATACGCTTTGCATTGTACGTGATTGCCAAAAGCATGTAAATGCGCCAGCATAATGTCGTCAAACAAACGTTGAATGTCTGGACATTCATCACTCTTATTTTTAGCGATAGCTTTTTTTATTACTGATCTAATTGTTAATATAACAGTTTTACCTAAAAGTTTTCGTTGTCTGATAGGGTATCTTGTATCAGTTTTCAATTGTTGCCACTTATTACAAAAATTTCTAAGTAGATGATTTCTACATTCGATTTTTTCGACTGTAATGCCTTCACTTTGGTAAGGTCGTGTTTGTAAAATTTTATTATATGTGTTGGAGTCACCGTCTGATATTAAACGCCCATAAATTAAATTATGTATTTCTATAGATTTCTTAAATCCCTCAACGATTATGTCAGATACCATGCCTGTGGATGGGCCAGTATAGTTACGAAAGCATTTGTGCTCTTTTACTGTTACATCATCATTTTTGTACCGATCGCAGATGAAGCAGTACTTATTTCGAACTCCGTAATATAAAATTTGTCTTGTTCGCCGCCCTATAATGGTACCAGCACCTGATAGGGCTGAATATTTTGTTTTATAAGATCTTTTGGAATAACATCCATCTGCAATCACGTCGATAATTGGTATGCCAGTTTTACTAACTCTGCCTTCAGCTTTAGCAATATTCCTTTCTTTTTCAGCAGATAAGTTCATAGACTCCTGTGCAACTTGTTCCCAAGCTTTAGACAAAGTCTCATGTATGGTTTGATATTTTTTACTGGATATAATAGGTAAGTTTAATGCTGAACATAGTTCTTGTAAATTCGAATATCCACCGCCAATCGATATTATCCCTGTCACAGCACATTCGTTTACAGGTATGTAATTTTCATCATTTGAGTCGGTCTCAATGACAAATTTCAAATTGCACATCCTACACAAGAATGTAAACTTGGACGACAACCCATTTAGCTTTTCTCCAACTAAATCTATACAGCTTAAATTACAACCGAAAGGTCCGTGGTTAGAAATTCTTTGTAGATTTTTATAAAAGTGAGAAAAACTTATTATTCTTCGTCCGACGTAGAAATCTCGTCCTGGAGATTGACTCTTAGCAACCTAAAAAATAAAATATGTATAAATATATCATAATATGAAACTTTAGTTGATAATATAAGAATAATTGGTACTTTACCTCCACTTCAGGATAAGCGTCGACGCTTTGTACTATCTTTGGTATATCGAGTACGTCATCAACAGTATTCTTTGGATGAATTACTTGATCACAATGAGCTGTTTCTACTAATGGTACATTAATTAAGCTGAAAAAAAAACTTAAACTTTAAAGGCAGAATGCTTTTTATTACTCTATTATATATCAGATTTATTAGTTAGTGTAGTACTAGCTGTGCCCGCGACAACGTCGGTGTGGTTTTTTTTTTACAGAAGTCTAATTTTATAAGTAGCCATTTGAGCTATTTGATGACAGTCCCGTCAAAATCGGTCCAGTCGTTTCAGAGATTAGCCGCAGTAAATAGGCAGACAAATATTTTAAAGATTAATTTTCTGATATACGTGTCATATATACTTTCATATGCATCTACTAAAAAGTTGTTATTTTGACATTACAGACACTTGAACTTTACTGCTCTGTAGGTGTAGATTAAAATAGTGTACAATAATATAAATGCAAAATGAATTTATAAAGTTGAGTCAATCACACCCAGTTTCCCCTATGTGCGCGGTATAAACAGGAGATACTTGTTTGTGATTATGACGAGTGTAAATTTGTTTTAGATCTACTATTTATTCACTTGTACACGGGGATATGGGATCAAAACGTTTGAATATCTAATAAGTGTTTTGATGTGTCTCCAATTTTCTAATGATATCTAATACAAGTATTCACTCGTGACTTCGTCCATAGATAGGCAACCAAGTTTATACTTGTTTCCAACAGACCCATGGATTTCTAGTACACAAATACATCTATTCCTGAAATTCCCGTGAAACCCAGAATATGTAATGTTACTAAAGGTGTATACAATTATAATTGTTCTACTAAAGATGTACAATAAATATAGAAACTATCGCAGCAAGTTTAATTACGTGGTTTCAAAGTTAGGAAATCTGGGAAATATAAAGACCCGGAATGGGTATGAAAATTATTATGTAGTACCAAACTATTCTGTAAGAAAGTGATACGGTCAATTTTTTCTTACTCGTGAAAAGTAGCTTGCGAGGTTGCATGGTCTTCCGAAATAGTCGACATTCGTCTTCTTTTACTATAACAAAAAGTATATAAAATAAATTTACATACACAGACGGAAATGAATAGGGATGGAAATGATTATTATTTTTTATATTCGATTAGCAGTGCCCGCGACTTATCTATATGCATAGATATAGATCTTGAATTTAAACGTAAAGATTTTTCTTAAATTAATCTCATGTATCCCTTGTTTCTTACAAATTACGAGTGATTTGGTTTAGAAATTATATCTACAATTTTCACGAGTTTCATTTTGATGTCTCAATGTTCAGAAGAATCTATATATGTATACACAATAGTTACTTATACCTATTGTATGTATTGTATGTATTATAATGTATCGATACATGTAAATAAAACACTACTTACTTTACAACTTCCATCATCTGTTTCTGTCTCGCCAAGTAAGTCCTCTTTAGGCTTTTCTTTGATTTGTTGCCCATTTTGTAATTTGTTTCCGTTTAGTAATAAAATAGAGCACAGCATAAATCACGTCAATCAAAATAAGCAAATCGGAACGCAATGAGACGCGATGATCATACGGCGTGCGAAATCACAACCGCAGTCCCCAACTATCGTTAGAGAAAAAGCGCTATATCAGCGCTAAAAACGCTAAATTGGGATGCTTTTCAAAAAAACAGCATAAAAAATACAGTAACAAGTAAAGATAAATTATTACAAATGCATTTTATTTGATGAATATATTCAAATACATTCAATATTTCAGTGAAAAAGAATAGACTAAAAAAGCACCAAATAAGACGCAAGACCTAATAATATTTTTGGGCGCTCAACAGACATAAAAAATTAAATCTAGCGCTGAAAACGCGAAGTCGCCAACAGTGCTTGCTGCTTGCTTGAAGCGAGACAGCGGTCGGAAATGCGACCGAAATACCGCACTCCGCCCACGTTCGGTTATTAGAGTATCAGCTGTTACGGGATAAGCTTTCATAATTGATAATATATAGCGTATAAATTCCTTCAACGAAATTTCAAAATATTTTGGGTGAAAAAAAAAATTGTCATGTAACTTGTTATTGTAGACTTATAGTAATTCTAGCCTAGATAGCTAGTAAAAATTGCATTTTTGGAATCTCCTGGTCCAATTTTTTAGTTTTTATTTTGACATTACAAACAAACCATTTGTTTATCTGTATAGATAATAACTTTAAAATAAATTATAATAGATAAAACATAAAAAAATTAGACAGAAATTAAATGAGCACTCGAACCATGAACTCTAATCGTACGTGTACTAGTATCAACTCACTCTACCACAATAACATTGAAGAAAGTATTGAAAGTTTTGTAATATTTATAACTCTACTTATCCACGTGTCAACGTAATTTTCTATGAAGAATCATAGATGGCGCTTTCGAATTTTAATGTTACCGGTAAGATTGATTTAAATACGTTTTATTGTCAATAGTATAAAAGTCAAAATGAAATATAAAAATTTAGAAAAGTATTTTTATTGCATTTTATAAAATTATTTAGGAAGAGAAAAAGAGCATTTTATCAACTTTCATATCAAAATAAAAAAATCTTCTAGATCAAGTGAAACTAGTAGGGTTCGAACCCACACAGCTAGTGATTTAGACCAGACCTCTACCGTATACGCCAAACAAGTATAGCGCGACCGCTTCAAAATTCTTGTTATTATTGCTCCTTCGTTTATTTAAAATTATTTTTCAATGGCGGTCGCGGAGCAGAGCAGCACGTGCAGTTTAGACGAAAGCCTCGGGCGTTATGATAAATTCCATACATTGGGACCGGCAGGCGGGATTTTTGCAGTCATTTTTAATAAAATAATTAATTACTTCCAAATTAAGTTAAGTAACCCAATAAAAATCTATAATTGAATTTGTTATAATATAATATGTTACTGTTATTTATTTTAACGATGTACGATTAACAGTAATAACAATAACCAAGATTGAATAACTCGTTTAGAGGTTACTTTGCAATTATTTTCTATCGAGAAAATTTATCGTAAATGCGTTCTGAGTACAAAGTTTACGTCAGAAATATGATCAAGATTGACATATATTTTTTTCACCGCAATAAAGTGTGTATAACTACTGTAAAAATGTTTGAGAAAATGATCTAAAAACGCATTCTGTCTGATATCACCCTGTTAATAATATACCACGTGCACTTAGTCCTTCCATAATTTAGTAATTAATATACGACCTAGAAAAAAGCTATTTCAGCTGATGAAATGCTCCCATGAATCTGGAATAGTAAGTTACATATTTTATATATTGTTATTATAAATATTGTTACGATCAAATGCCGACAAAGGAAAAATTCACACCTGCGTCTGTAGAAACACATTTTATTACCTTCCCGAATTTGGACTTCTTTTGTTTACTTTGTGTACAAAAAAAATTAGAAAAACAGCCTATTGTGTGTTGTAATCCTTTATGGTAGGCATAAGCCAGGTGTGATTCTTGAAAATTATTGTTATGCGGTCGAGTGTCGACACATAATGTATTTGTACAGGATAAAAGGAATGCCCGAACGGAGGGGTGAGGTAGTCTAGCGATAGGGATAGGCGAAACAAGACGCGTGTACATTCGATAAGCTATACAGTGATGGACTTTGAGCGTGTTATTGAATCGTGTATTACGTTTTTACTGGTTGTGTCCAGTTATATTTGTACCTGTGTTATACGTGTTTGTATACTTCTAATAAATTCTATAGTAATTTCAACGGCATTTTAATTCGACTCCCATAACTCGTAACAATATCAATAATCAGCGTATTTTTTGCAGTCTGGTGAAATTAATTCACTCCACAAAATATTTCGAAAATAAATCCGCACCGAGCCACAGATAATTCTGCGGCAATCGAGACAATTATTTTTATCGTGATTTTTGATTCTTATATGGGCACACCTATTATTCCATATATAACGGATTTGTGAAAAAAATTCGCGCGATTATTTCTCATAGTGTGGACTAGTTTTTAGGGTGTCTTTAGACGTTACGGCGGCACCGCCCTGCCCTTGCACTTACGTCTACAAACATTCGCTTATTAATGAAAATAAAACCGCTACGTCTACACGATGTTTTCTGTTAATATTTTCAATCCTATTATTACGAGCTACAGGACTCAAATCAAAATGCTGTTGGAATTACTATATAATTTATTAGAACTATACAAACACGTATAACATAGGTACAAATATAACTAGACACTACTAGTACAAACTGCACGATTCAATAACACGCGCAAAGTCCGTCACTATATCGCTTATCCAATGTACTCAAAGCAAGACGCTTTGACCGTGTTCCGTGTCCGTGTTCTCGCTAGACTGCCCCACCCCTCCGTTCGGGCATTGTTTCATAGTAAACTGTACAATAAAACAATCCACTACGTGGACTGAGTTTTTCCAAGAAAACGTAATCTGCACACCTGCTTAATTATTCCTGCGAATGTCCATAAACGAAAACAATAACAATAGGCTATTGTGTAATTGCAAATTTTAAACACAAAGTAAACAAAGAAAGTGCATATACGGGAAAGGTAATAAACCAGGTGTGCATTTCTTTGTCGATATGTATCACTATTATAATGTTTTGAATAGAAATCGATTATTATAAAATTTTGATTAGTTTTGCTTCAATTGGGCATTCAAAAGTCACATCAACTGAGTCACTTTTTATCATCGCACAAAACGTCACAGTTTAGCTGATTTTCTACGAGAATACTGCCTTAAGATTACTGCCACAAGGTTAATGAGTCAAATAGCTTATTAATTATTGTTTAAACCGTGATTAAAATTATTTCTATAATGAACTGTTTAGAATAAGATAATCATAGTATATTTTGACGACTGCTCTTTTATATGAACACTATTTTATAATTTATTGTAATGTGTCTTAATTCCTATAATAAAGAAAAATGTATTTTTTATACACATTTCTAATAAATTCTATAGTAATTCCAACGGCATTTTAATTCGAGTCCTGTAGCTCGTAACAATATTTAACTACTACTCACAAGATTTTGTATCGTGTGATAGTCGGAAACGCACAAGGCCACTTGATCATTAGGTTATCAGCTTTTGGTGCAAAACTAATAAGAGACATGTACAAACATTCGTAATCTTACAGTCCGTCTATTCACAATTCTTATCAACTTATATTAGAGGAATTAAATATTTTATATATGTAAGCTTGAATGCGAATCATGTTTTAGTCGAGTTTTCAGTGAGCTTGGGGTCGGTCGATTTTACCTTTTAATCATTAGATGGGCAAAATGAGTAACGATTGGAGACTGCGCTGAAGAAAACGTCGAAGTCGGCAAGATTTTACATACACTATATATAAAAGGCAAGACGAGGAAACCTGCTGATCAGACAGCTGCTGACAATTTTCACATAAAATCCCGAAAATTAAAGAACGAATCTAAAATGAACATGGAGATGAAGGATAGAAGGGTGTATAAAGATAATTTGGAGTCTTCTACTCTTATCGAGCAACAGTTTAATACTGTAAATAGCGAAGACCCGGCTAAGGTCCCTATTCCTGAAAATACTGAGCACTGCATTCCTACGTCACAGAAGATGTTTTTATGGAATCAGGTGAGATTATCTCATATTTACATCAATATATATGAGCCTTTCATATTCTCGCAAGAAGCTGAAGTTTCAGGACTGCTTAAACGCTTACTCTCCCTGTCATTACTTTCACCTTCTCCCAGTCACTTCGGGTCAATCATTTCATGGGTACTCTTTTATACTGGCAACTCATATCCTCTGTCAATCGCCAATCGGCATTGAAGTTTTTGTTTCAAGCGATTTTGAAAATATATCGAAAAAAAGTAAGTTTTAATTAAGCCAAAACAAAGCATACTTAATAAACTATGTACAGTACGCGGAAAGCTTAAATGCACTTCGAGGAAGTGAGTTCCGTGAGTTTGCAGAGGTGCGGCCAAATATTATTGGTAACTACACCTTCCGGTGTGTTGTGTGATAGAGATCGCACGCGAGTCCAGATATAGCGAGAGCGCTACATTCTCTCCTCCCAGCTCTATTTATGACGCTTAAATTGTGTTCTGCTTAATGACGTGTACGAACTTCAAGTAAGCATATAAGTTTTGCTTGAACTGTTCTACAACTGAAAAAGAAGAATAGCTATGGAATTTAATTGGAAAACGAGATATTTAAATTTACTTTACATTAGGATGGAAAAACCGATCATGTAACGTCTGACACTAAATGTTGCTTAAAACAAATAACCTTTCACCCCATGATATCATCTTTGACGCATGTTATCACAATTCAACAACTACTACTTTTATACGAACATTTATTATTATGTTCGATAAGGTAAATGTTGATTAAAAATGTGCCTCTCTAGCATTCATTAGATGTTCAAGATATTAGATGGGAGGAGGTTGCCTTAGGACCCTCGGATGACAAGATGGGACGCCGTCTCCTCGTTCTATGAGCGCGTTATGGTTGCGAAGGAGGAGGCGGAGCGGGAACGTGAGCGCACATCACTGCTCCTCTCCCACCAAAGGCGGACGGACGCGTCTGCGCCGAAGGACCAGCCAGGACCTTCGGCCACCGCAAGATGCCTCTTGGGGTATAGAGGTTCTCACTTACTAGCACATGCCGTCGAAATGAGGACGCGGTGTGTTCCAAGCGCGCTCACCTCTTCTCCCGTAGGAAGAGTTACAGACCACCGCAGGCCTAGAGAGATTAAAGATACCGGGGGATAAAAATAGTTCCCCAACAGTGGAAGGGGCCACGCGAGGCCCATGCCTGCAAGGGTTGCGGAGAGGCTAGGTCCTATACCCGTAGCCCTGGCATAAGGCGAAGGACAGCATACCCAGGGGTTTTAGTGGGTATCCCTAACCGGGGAGTGGCAATGGCATGGTACCAGTTCTGACTGGACATGCTAGTGCCACCCCCGATCTGGCTAATCCTATACTAGGTCGCGAATTATCCCCCCAAGGTTCTGCCCTTATCGCAGCTCAGTCCTCAATCGGATTTCCCCAGGTCAAAAAAAGAAGGACCATCGGATGCGTCTCTGGTTCCCGAGCTCCTGGTATACGGTGATGAGATGGAACTCAGGGTTGGTTAGTTGGCAGGTCCAAGCATGCCATCGGGAGTCCAACATTATCCTACTACTATCTCCGAGTGGTAGGGTCTCGATGATGGATTAGACGTCGATAAAAACATTCAAAATTCTCATAATTAGACACCTTTTAGTGCTTGACCCACCATTTACATTCCAAACTATCTATCTAACTACCCTAAACCCTAAATTTATTTGACTCTACACAAAGATTTTGGGGAATAAAGTTATAAAATGACAAAAATGATATACTCACTAAAATAAAGGGCTTAAAAACTAAAAATATAAATAAGATTTATCCTTTTTTTTACTTTGACATTAAAAAGATACTAGATTAAGAAATTAACATTAAATTAAGAAGTCAATAATATATTTGTTACTTATATGGAAATTATAATAAATAATATTATTTAATTATAAATGATTATTTTAAATGTTAAGCGGGAACTGTGGGTGACAAAATATCCACATGTCTGAATTGGTTAAAGATATACATATAATCACCAGATCTTTAATTGAACTTTGTTTTGTGTTAATAAATTTTCATTTCGTTTCAGCTGTTAGCCGCCTCTGCGATATCAATGCTAATGCTGTTGAATGGATTTACTTTAGGCTATGGTTACCAGGTTACAACCATCGTACTTAAATTAAATTCACACCCAGATAGAGCTCATCTAGCTCGTGAAGTAAGTCAAATCTATGTTTGAAAAAAGTTATGGAAGGTTAAAATAGCCACTTTTACAGATTCGCATTTACGAATGTGACCACTATCAAAATGAGTTAGAACTTTCCGCCGTATCTTGTCTATCCTAAGGAAACGATATCATTTGAATTTTATCGAGATAAAAAGTGTCCTATTTCCGGGATATAAGTTAAAGCTGGTAGGTTTTACGTGACACGTAAGATACAGACATATAGACAAAAATATTTTCTGAGTGCAATGCTCCAATTTGGACCATTGGCTTTATTTCTTTTTTAAATTCATTGTAGATACTCGATCTATCCTGCTACAGTACTCAATAGAGTATCTTTTTTATATTTTTGACCTCTTGCGCTTCATTGCTTTTCCGTTTTCTTTCGTGTTCACACAACGTCAACGTGCCTTTTTCCATCAGTGATATATATATTTTGTAAGGATTAATGAATTTTATATGTACTTTTTACAGGTCTTTTGGGTTGGCAGCTCAGTGTATTTGTCAGCCTCCGTTGGAAGCTTGTTAGGAGGTCCCTTTATCACATACGTTGGAAAAAAGTACAGCTTGATCGGTGTTGGTGTGCCATTTTTCATCAGTTGGATAATAATTGCTAGTGCATCAAATCTGCCTTTACTGATTTCTGGACGAGTTTTATCCGGAATTTGTGTTGGATTCATATATTCAGTTTTTCCGGTTTACATTGTAGAAACTGTTCAACCAAAATTACGAGGAGCCCTGGTTCTCCTACCGTTAGCATTTGGACATGGCGGTACACTATTGGCGCATTTAGCTGGTGCTTATCTAGATATTTCCACAACGGCTTACATTGTAGCTGCACTATCAGTACCAATCTTTTTACTAATGATTGTCCCTCCAGAGACCCCGAGGTGGTATATTGCTAAAGGTCGTATTCACGATGCTCGTAAAGCTCTTCAGTGGTTGAGAGGAAAAAATTATAATATCGAAAATGAAATGCAAGATCTTACACAGTTCCAGATAGAAGCAGACAAAACGAGGGGGATTGCTCTCAAACAGATATTTTACATGGAAAATACTCCAGCTATCCTTATATCATTCGGGTTAATAATTTTCCAACAATTAACTGGAGCTAACGTTATATTTTATTACGCGCAGAGACTGTCCTCGACGCCGATCACTGCAAGCAATACACAATCATTTTATATTGGAATAGGGATTGCAAATGTTTTTTCAGTTATCATTGCGATTATTCTTGTTGACCTAATCGGTCGTAAAATATTGTTGTATATATCATCTGCCTCTGTAATTCTTTCAACATCAATATTAGGTGTTCTGGTTTATATTCAAGAGTCAAACTATAATATTTCTTTTGGGCCGTTGTCACAACTGTGCATTGGATTATACATTTTTGGATTGTCAGTAGGATATGAATCTATACCGTGGCTTATGTTAGGTGAAATCTTGCCGTTGAAAATTCGAGGCACTGTTGTTTCTCTTATCTCCGGAATCACTTGGCTATGCACCATCTATATGAGCACTTCGTTCATTAGTATGATAAGATCGGATGTTCCATACGGCTCTCTGCTTTTCTTCGCCGTCATACACCTAATTGCAATATTCTTCGTAATATTCTGCGTGCCAGAAACACGCGGTAAAAGTTTGGAAGAAATTGAAATTAATTTAACTCAGCGAGTAAAGAGTATTAATAACAGCGATGGTGCGGATAGGAACACAGATGCCAATTTATGAGATAAGTACTAAGTTAAAAACGTGATGTGTGTGTGACGGTAATTTTGATTACGTTTTAAGGGCTAAGGGCGGCTTGCATGACGTTCCTTAATTTTATTTAAGAAACACTAAACGCATTTACCACCCTTAAGGGCGGCTTGCATGACGTTCCTTAATTTTATTTAAGAAACACTAAACGCATTTACCGCCCTTAAATACGATAAGCGTCTTGCACAACGCTAAATTTACTGGTAAATACGTTTACAGAACTGTCAAAGTTAATCATCCAAAAATGGCTATTTAACTCCTTAAACGCGTTTAAACATTGTCACTCGTATGTCTTTATGAAATTGTCACTTATAAAAAGTCAATTACAGATTGTCAATCGTACATTATTTGCTTTAATTATTTATCTCAATTCTAAATACCCATTATTCGTCCAAACTAACATGGTAGCAGAGTAATAAAGTTAAGGAATTGGATCCAGTAAAGGTATTTTAACTAGGAAAGAATAAATACAATATTCTAGCATTGTACTCGACCTGATGTTCACAATGAATAAGGCGATCGCAGAGGCTTCAAGGTAAAAATAATGCACCTGAAATGGTAAAAATTATATCGTATCGTATTGAGACAGCGTGCAGGGCAATACCCGCCGCTGAAGAAATTTTGCAAAGAAAACTTCAAAAGCCTGCAGCATCTGATGGTGCAGATGCTTAAGCCAAATATGACATAAATTTACAACAATTTCTAAAAATTGACTGTGCCGTTTCAACTCTGATGACGACAAACATGACGGATGAGATTCTAAAACAAGTTATGCGATATAAAAGCGCTAAAGAAGTATGGGATGAGCTAGAACGCCTATATAATGAAGCAGCGAAGACAAACTTATGATCTTTGTCTACAATTCTTTGATTATAAAAAGGACCCTGAACGTGAGATGGGAAAGCATATATCTTCTGCATTAATGAACATTTCAATAAATCTTTTCGTAAATTAATATTTATTATTCTTTATGAAATTGTAAGTTATTAAAAAGTCAATTACAGATCATCACTCGTGTTGTATTTGCTTTATTTATCTCAATGCTAAATAGCCATAAAATCGAAAATAAAACTGCACAGCAAAAGATCATTCTTCAGGTTGCCACCAAAAATTCCGAAGTAAACTTAGCCAAACGAACAAAATTTCAAATGTCGATTTGAGATAGGCCAACTAAAATCCTTTTAACGCAGGAAATAACTAACAGTAAAGCTAAATTTTGTATGTTTGTTCGATAAAATGTACCGCCACGTGAAAAGAATCACATCTGGCTGTTTTACCGATGGCATAAATACATTTTACTAAATGACATGGGAGAGTGCGTCGTGCAAGACAACATAAATGCATTTACTATTAAACGCGTTTAGAGAGTAAAATAAAATTAACTAATTTCATTTAAAGGCGATCGTTGTGCAAGCGGGCCTCAATACGATAAGCGTCTTGCACAACGCTAAATTTACCAGTAAATACGTTTACAGAACTATCAAAGTTATAATCATCCAAAAATGGCTATTTAACGCCTTAAACGCGTTTAAACATTGTCACTCGTATGTCTTTATATGAAATTGTCACTCATAAAAAGTCAATTACAGATTGTCACTCGTATATTATTTGCTTTAATTATTTATCTCAATGCTAAATACCCATTATTCGTACAAACTAACATGGTAGCAGAGTAATAAAGTGAAGGAATTGGGTCCAGTAAAGATATTTTAACTAGGAAAGAATAAATACAATATTCTAGCATTGTACTCGACCTGATGTTCATAATGGATAAGGCGATCGCAGAGGCTTTAAGGTAAAAATAATGCACCTAGATGGTAAAAATTATAAGCCTTGGCGGTATCGTATTGAGACAGCGTGCAGGGCAATACCCGGCGCTGAAGAAATTTTGCAAGGAAAACTTCAAAAGCTCGATGAGCCTGCAGCATCTGATGGTGCAGATGCTAAAGGCAAATATGAAATAAATTTACAACAATTTCTAAAAATTGACTGTGCCGTTTCAACTCTGATGACGACAAACATGACGGACGAGATTCTAAAACAAGTTATGCGATATAAAAGCGCCAAAGAAGTATGGGATGAGCTAGAACGCCTATATAATGGAAGCAGCGAAGACAAACTTATGATCTTTGTTTACAATTCTTTGATTATAAAATGGAACTTGAACGTGAGACGGGAAAGCATATATTTTCTGCATTAAAGAACATTTTCAACAAATCTTTTCGTAAATTAATATTCATTATTCTTTATGAAATTGTAAGTTATTAAAAAGTCAATTACAGATCGTGACTCTTATTTTATTTGATTTATTTATATCAATGCTAAATACCCATAAAATCGAAAATAAAACGGCACAGCAAAAGATCATTCTTCAGGTTGCCGCTAAAAATTCCGAAATAAACTTAACCAAACGAACAAAATTTCAAATGTCAATTTGAGATTGGCCAACTAAAATCCTTTTCACGCAGGAAATAACTAACATTTAAGCTAAATTTTGTGTGTTTGTTCGATAAAACGTACCGCCACGTGAAATGAAACACATCTGGCTGTTTTATCGATGGCATAAATACATTTTACTAAATGACATGGGAGAGTGCCTCGTGCAAGACAACGTAAATGCATTTACTATTAAACGCGTTTAGAGAGTTAAATAAAATTAACTAATTTTATTTAAAGACGATCGTTGTGCAAGCGGGCCTTTAATCATCTCGGCCTTAATATAAAAGATTTAGATAAAGATTTTCCCATGTCATTTAGTAAAATGTATTAATGCCATCGGTAAAACAGCCAGATGTGTTCCGTTTCACGTTCACGTCACATTTTATCGAACAAACACACGATATTCAGCTTTAATGTTAGTTATTTTCTGCGTAAAAAGGATTTTAGTTGGCCAATCTCAAATTGACATTTGAAATTTTGTTCGTTTGGTTAAGTTTATTTCGGAATTTTTAGCGGCAACCTGAAGAATGATCTTTTGCTGTGCCGTGTTATTTTCAATTTTATGGGTATTTAGTATTGAGATAAATAAATCAAATAAAATAAGAGTCACGATCTGTAATTGACTTTTTAATAACTTACAATTTCATAAAGAATACTGAATATTAATTTACGAAAAGATTTGTTGAAAATGTTCTTTAATGCAGAAAATATATGCTTTCCCGTCTCACGTTCAAGGTCCATTTTATAATCAAAGAATTATAAACAAAGATCATAAGTTTGTCTTCGCTGCTTCCATTATATAGGCGTTCTAGCTCATCCCATACTTCTTTGGCGCTTTTATATCGCATAACTTGTTTTAGAATCCCGTCCGTCATGTTTGTCGTCATCAGAGTTGAAACGGCACAGTCAATTTTTAGAAATTGTTGTAAATTTATTTCATATTTGCCTTTAGCATCTGCACCATCAGGTGCTGCAGGCTCATCGAGCTTTTGAAGTTTTCCTTGCAAAATTTCTTCAGCGCCGGGTATTGCCCTGCACGCTGTCTCAATACGATACCGCCAAGGCTTATAATTTTTACCATCTAGGTGCATTATTTTTACCTTGAAGCCTCTGCGAACAGGTCGAGTACAATGCTAGAATATTGTATTTATTATTTCCTAGTTAAAATATCTTTACTGGATCCAATTCCTTAACTTTATTACTCTGCTACTTAGTTTGTACGAATAATGGGTATTTAGGCCCGCTTGCATAACGATCGTCTTTAAATAAAAATAGTTAATTTTATTTAACTCTCTAAACGCGTTTAAAACTAAATGCATTTATGTTGTCTTGCACAAGGCACTCTCCCATGTCATTTAAGTAAAATGTATTTATGCCATCGGTAAAACAGCCAGATGTGTTTTTCACGCTCGCGGTCAATTTTATCGAACAAACACAAAAAAATTCGCTTTAATGTTAGTTATTTCTTGCGTAACAAGGATTTTAGTTGGCCAATGTCAAATTAACATTTGAAATTTTGTTCGTTTGTTTGTTTACTTCGGAATTTTTGGCGGCAACCTGAAGAATGATCTTTTACTGTGCTGTTTTATTTTCAATTTTATGGGTATTTAGCATTGAGATAAATAATTAAAGCAAATAATATACAAGTGACAATCTGTAATTTTAATAACTTACAATTTCATAAAGAATAATAAACATTAATTTATGAAAAGAGTTGTTGAAATGTTGTTTAATGCAGATTTGCCTTCCCATCTTATGTTCAGGGTCCTTTTTAATAATCAAAGAGTTTTAGACAAAGATCACAAATTTGTCTTCGCTGCTTCCATTATATATATAGTCGTTCTTGTTCTAGAATCTCATCCTTCATGTTTGTCTTCATCAGAATTAAAAAGACAGTCAATTTTTAGAAATTTTTGTAAATTTATTTCATATTTGGCTTTATAGCAACTGCATCATCAGATGCTGCAGGCTCATCGGGCTTTTGAAGTTTTCCTTGCAAAATTTCTTCAGTGCCGGGTTTTGCCCTGCACGCTATCTCAATACGATACCGCCAAGGCTTATAATTTTTACCATCTAGGTGCATTATTTTTACCTTGAAGCCTCTGCGATCGCCTTATCCATTGTGAACCTCAGGTCGAGTACAATGCTAGAATATTGTATTTATTCTTTCCTAGTTAAAACATCTTTACTGGATCCAATTCCTCAACTTTATTTAGAATTGATATAAATAATTAAAGCAAATAATATACGAGTGACAATCTGTAATTGACTTTTTATAAGAGACAATTTCATAAAGACATACAATGACAATGTTTAAACGCGTTTAAGGCGTTAAATAGTCATTTTTGGATGATTAACTTTGACAGCTCTGTAAACGTATTTACCGGTAAATTTAGCGTTGTGCAAGACGCTTATCGTATTTAAGGGTGGTAAATGCGTTTCGCGTTTCTTAAATAAAATTAAGGAACGTCATGCAAGCCGCCCTTAGAAATATAATAGATGTATTGTATTTATGGAAACTAGCCAAACGTATCACGGTCATTGAAGAGTTACTTACATGTGAACAATCCATTGTTTTAGTCATTAGGCTACGAAAACCTAAAGGCTACACCGCACTGGGCATCTAAGTCGCGCGATTTCTATTCCGTTAACCCAATTGCATGCATTTTTTGTATATATCTAATACTCGTTAGGGAACTTAAATTAGTACTGTTCAATGGTCATATATGTTATCAATAGTCAGCGTATTTGTTTTTATTGGAATTTGGTAACCTCATCATATAACAAATCAAATAATATATACAACTCGATACGCCACATAAAATTCACGCAAACCAAAGTCTCGCCGTACCACACCGAATTCTGTGGCAATCTAGAGAATTGCTTTTCGCCTGAACTTTGATTCGCAAGTGCGTTCACGTATTTATGTAATATTCATACTATCACTACATAAGTACATGTAATAATCAATAATCAAATCAAAATCTTAAAGGATTATATTTATTATTATTATATTAGGTAGAAAACAACATAAGTTTCTTTCAATGTACTAGTTTATAGTTATAATGTATACAATTATGATTTAAATTGTTAATATAGAATAATATATTGTGACTACCCCAAATAAAGTGTTTTATGTCATATTTATTTAATTCTAAAAATCACTTTAAACCGACAGACGTGCTAAGATTAAAGAATGCAGGTAAAAAGGAAATGCGTGCGCCCATATCGTGGCAAGAGAAGATTGTTTCTAACTAGTTAAGAAATAAATATGTCAATAATTGTCAATAGTTTTATTTTATTGTAAAAATAAAAAAAGGGGGTTCGAGTTGGAAGTTCCGGTCAGAGAGGGGGGGCATAAGGAGAGGGAGGAGTGAATTTCGCGGAGCGGATTGGGGGTGAGGGGGTGGAGTAGCGCGGAGAGGATTTACGGGTCGAAAACACCAACAATACTGGTGATGACAGCTAGTTGTCAACCACAGAGTCCATTAATAAATTAGCGGTCTCCGCAGACGTAGCCCTGCTCTGAAAGAATAAAAGCCTAGAATCCGATTCCAGCGCCACCTACCGGGTCTTATTTTGGATCTAAACCACCCCGGGACCCACCCAAACACACAAAAAATTTCATCAAAATCCTAGTAACCGATTCCAGCGCCAACTATGTTGTATAGATTGATGGATTACATTATTGAAGTTTTATTAGGGATCCCTAATCTTTATATGGCCTATATTAATCAGGGATAATGTAGCATTCGAACGTGGACGTCGCCAACGACGGGTTGGCGATCGTCGTAGATCGAATAGCTAGGCTGGGCTTGAAGGTCTCCCCCGCGAAAACGGAGGCCATCATGTTCCATAGGAAATTCCGGAATCCCCCCCCCCCCCGGACCTGTCCGTTACAGTTCAGGGGGTAGCAGTCAGAGTAGGGCCCAAGATGAAATATCTTGGGTTAGTTCTAGACGGGAAATGGTTGTTCAAAGCGCACTTTGAGCAGCTAGTTCCCAAACTCGTGAATTCCGCGGGCGCAATCTCCAGGCTTCTTCCTAACGTGGGGGGGCCGGGGGGTGCGACGCAGAAACTTTATTCCGGCATCCTGAGGAGTATGGCGCTGTACGGTGCGCCCGTCTGGTCCGATTCGTTTCACCGCCACAACCGAACCCTGCTGCACCGCGCGCAGCGGGTTCTGGCCGTGAGGACCATACGGGGGTATCGCACAGTGTCGTGGACGGCGGCGACTCTCTTGGCAGGCGAGCTGCCCTGGCATCTCTAGGCAGACGTCCTGTCCAGGGTTCGACGTACCCGGCAGGATGCCCTAGCTAGAGGACTGACCTTCTGTCAAGTCGAATTAGAGACGGTCAGGAAGCGGGAAACCGCTTGTTGCCTCGTCGAATGGTCTCGTGACCTCGAACACCCTGCGGCCGGCGGCTTTACGGTGGATGCAATCAGGCCACAGCTGGACAGATGGGTCAACCGCACCAGCGGAACCCTGACCTTCAGGACGACACAGATACTGACCGGACACGGTTGTTTCGACCAGTATCTGTTTCGCATTGTGGGCTGCTTGCCTTCTCCGGACTGTCGCCAATGTGGCGCACCCGATACGGCGTTTCACACGCTTGTCGAGTGCGCTGCATGGACGCCGCAGCGTTTCGAGCTCGAGACAAACGTAGGAGCCGTCGGATCGCTTGGCGACTTGGTAACGGCCATGTTGCACAGCGACGACCGCTGGGAGTCCGCGGTCTCTTTTTGCGAGGCTGTAATGTCTCTTAAAGAGGCCGCGGAAAGGGATAGGGAGCGAAGTCCTTAAGCGCGTACTACGGTCTCTTCTCGAGGTCCCAGGCCTTCAGCCGGCACCCGGAGAGGCAGGTACGCGCATTACTTCCCTCCCTGAGTTAGGTTCCGGTACGGGGGGCCCTTAGCTACTAGGAAACGCAAGGGATCCATCTGCCCCCGTCTCGAAGTGGGGTGTGTTCACCCAGGGCACACTTCAGGCACTTTATTGCGCTGGATCGACTGTTGAGTAACTATGTTCTACATCTCAGACTTTCCAACACAAACAAAGCGCAGGGTCGACAAGGGAAGAGGGGGTTTTTAGTGGGTATTGAGGTTGCTCGCCCGTGCGGCATCGCTCTGAGTCTTCCACACTCCTCTGTGTCACGCCATCGCGGACGGAGCACAAACAAAGCATACTATTGCTAGCGTTATCGTCCCCCGATGGATGCGTGCCGTTTCCTAGTGACGGCCCAGAGAGTGCGTAAATCGGTCAGCATTTTCCCTCGCCTCAAAAAAAAAAGGCATACCTTTAGTATTGCGCTAGGATCGGACTGGGCGTAACTACGTTCTATGTCTCAAACCTTTCCTTTCACAAAAGCGCGGGGCACATGGTAGGAGAATGGTTTTAGTGGGTATTAGTCATTGGCCGCCCAATGTACTCGAGTCACCACACATGCTGGTCAACTGCGGGCGGAGTGCCTCTAAGGTAATCCCCCCGCATGCGACACCGGTCTAATCCCTTGCAAAGGACCCAGTATTGTGCGTAAACAGCATTTCCCCAGCCTTAAAAAGAACTTGAGAGGTGTCAAGGGACACCTGGATGGAACGAAGTTCCTTTCGATTAATTAGTGAAGGAATTGTAATAAATTTTAATTTTTTATGTTATAAAAATACAATGATATATAAACTTAATCAGTAGGCTCAATTTTAGTAATAATTGGCTTCTGGTAACTGAAGTAGGAAACATGTTTGGGATTCTATTTTATTTATATGATAACCTTTACATAACATATATGTGGATATATAGATATATACATATATATATATATGTATGGTCGGTGTGGTCGAAGTGGGCGATGTATATATATATATATATATATATATATATATGTATATATATATATATATACATCGCCCACTTCGACCACACCGACCAAATGCACCAAAATGACAAAAATGGCAAATCACAAAAAAGTGTCGTGACAACTTTTCGTAAGAATTTTTTCCGTCTAGCCCCCCATTTGTACCGCGCGATAAGGAACTACGTTCCAAAAAGCATACCTTTAGTAGGGCCGATCGATTCGATGGGCAGCTTGGTGCAAGCCATGCTGCACAGCGATGAACATTGGGTGGGTGCGGCAAATTTCTGTGAGACAGTAATGTCTCTAAAGGAGGCCGCTGAACGAGATAGGGCGAGAAATATAATTGCGCGTACTCATACGCCTCCACGTGGGCGCCGGCGTCAGCTGGGAGCTCGGGTGCGCAGATATGCGCATGATTTCCCTCCCTGAATAATACCGCTTCAGGGGGCCTCTAGCATCAAGGGAGCAGAGGAGTCTTCACCCCTGTCGTCGAAGTGAGTTAGCACTTCCAGGGGCTTTCTCAGGCACTTTTGCGCTAGGATCGGTGTGGGCGTAACTACGTTCTAAGTCTCATACCTTTCCCGGCTTAAGCGCGGGGCATCGGAGGAGGGTGGTTTTAGTGGGTATTAGTCATTGGGCGTCCAATGATTCGAGTCTCCACACAAGCTGATCAATTATGGACGGATTGCCTTTAATGGAATCCCTCCATATGCGATAACGGTCTAATCCCTTGCAAAGGACCCAGTATTGTGCGTAAATAGCATTTCCCCCGACTTAAAAAAAAGGCATACCATTAGTAGGTATCATTACTTATCCCGACTTTTTATGAGAATTTAGATAATTAGACCCGGTAGGTGGCGCTGGGATCGGGTTGTAGATTTTATTTTTTCAGGGCAGAACAATGTCTGCCGGAACCGCTACTGTTTTATATTAAGGTACTTTAAGAGCTTAAACCGTTTAATATTTTTTTTCAGCTGGAATCCCGTAGGAAATTTCCCAGGGCGGTTCGTAGATGTGGTGCGTAAAGATTACCTTATTCCGAGACAGTTTTTAATAAAACAATAGTTTGCATTGTTTTTTTAATGCTGCGATACCTTGTGTCCCGGGAATCCCGCGGGAATTTCAAGTTCTGTATAAAATGATTTAAAAGTATCCTGTGTACTGCACTAAGCTGAGTTTCATTCATTTATTTTTTGAAAATTCACTGTACAAATCAATTTCAACCCTGTAGAGATTACATATTAGAAGACAGATTTTTTACCGCATGCATTTCAAACTTTTCGGTAGGCGTGTTCAAAGTTTAGTCTTTTTGTCGGTCAATAATCCTAATACATTTTATATAGCTTTTTACAGATCTTTTGGCTGAATGATGGTGTGTCTTTGGCAATCGCAGTTGGAGGCTTGTTAGGATGTCCACTTATCACTTACATTGGAAGAAAGTGCACCTTAATAGGTACTGTAGTGCCATATTTCATCAGGTGGATAGTAGTTGCTAGGTCATGAAATCTGCATTCACTGATTGCTGGACGTGTTTTAATCGGACTTTGTGTTGGAATTATATACTCAGCTTTTCCGGTTTATATCGTAGAAACGGTTCAACCAGAAGTACGAGGGGCGCTAGGAGTCCTGCCTATAGCATTCAGAAACAGCGGTACACTTTTGGCGTACTTAGCAGGTGGTTATCTAGATATGTACACGTTGGCCTACGTCGCACCTGCGTTATCAGTACCAATCTTTTTATTATTTTTTGTCACTCCAGATTCTTCTAGATGGTATATTGCTAAGGGTCATAATCACAATGTTCGCAAAGCTCTTCAGTGGCTGAGAGGAAAGAATTATAATATCGAAAATGAAATGCAAGATCTCACACAGTTCCAGATAGAAGCAGATAAAACGAGGGGAAGTGCTCTCAAGCAGATATTTTACATGGAAAATACTCCAACTATTCTTATACCATTAGGGTTAATGATTTTTAAACAATAATATGGAACTTACATCTTTATGCAATTTTACGTAACGAGAATAGAATATGCCAGCATCGATTCCGAATCACATGGTCTTAGATCAGTGATTGTAAGTGTTTTATCAGTTATCGTTGCGATTGTTCTTGTTGACGTAATTGGTCATAAAATGTTACTATATATATCGTCTGGCTCTATAATTGTTTCATTATCGACTCTAGGTGTTCTCGCTTATGTCAAAGAGTCGGACTACGATATCTCTTTCGGATCGTTGCCACAATTGTGTCTTATTCTACATATTTTTGGATCGTCTGTAGGATATGAAGCTATACCGTATCTTATGTTAGGTGAAATCTTGCCGTTGAACATTCGAGGTACTGCTGCTTCTATTATCACTGGCATCAATTGGCTATGCACCTTTTGTGTGGGAACCTCGTTGAATAATATGTTAAGATCTATTTTTGAATACGGCTTTCTCTTTACCTTCATTTTGATACACCTGGTTGCAATATTCTTCAAATTGAAATTAATTTAACACAGAGAGTGAAGAGCATTAATGACGGGAATGAGTGGGTTTGAATACAGATGCCAATTTATAAGAAAAAAGAAAGAAAGAAAATATTGATCAAACGCGGGGGCTAACCGTTAAGCTACCTCAGATATTTTTTTTGCACTTAAACTTATTGTGTATACGATGGTTATTCTTATTACGTTTTAAACCTTTTATATTTAGAAATCCATGTATCCATTGCATATTTGAAAAGTACCTTTACTAGTGCAAAGATGTACACTACTAGATATAGAGATGGCAGTACTGCAACAATAAAAAAACAATTATTTCCGGATATTATAACCCACCGGTTGATAAGAGGATTAAAATTAAGCCCCCCTACAAATACAAATGATGACTGTTCACGATGGTTTTGCTCATTATAAGATAAACTAAAAATCACCAGGCTGTATATGCGATCCTGAAACAGACGAAACACTAGTTCATCTGTTGTGAGAAAGTTTGAAATATGAGCATAAGATCGGAGTAAGGACAGAAAAATATTTTTTGGCTAGCAAAATAGCTAAGAAAGATATTAATATAATAGAGCAGACTGTGAAGATCGACCTTCAACCATCCGATAACCAGATGAGACATATTTTTTAGGAAATTATGTTGATTTATAAACACGCATAGCTTGCCAATCGAAAAGTGTCCATGGCTTAGATTCAGCATCTCTTAGACTAAGGCAATATCAAATAAAATATATCGGATGAAATACAAAATGATAGATGCCTTAGTAAAACAGTTGAATTCTGTCAGGTTTTAATTTAAGATAGATAGATAGATAGATAACACTTTATTGTACACCATTACAGAAAACTTACGGACTACTAATAATAATTTAATTGTGTACAAAGGGCGGTCTTATCGCTAAAAAGCGATCTCTTCCAGACAACCCGTGGCAAGAATATTGTGATTGGGAGTGGCGATGGTGGTATACATAATTATTGTACGATTACATACATTTAATAATAAATATATAACTATACTATATATACAAATATACACATAAGTTATATACATATACCAGATATTGTGATAATATGCAACTATTTAAACATAATAAACATATAAATATATGCAATATAATATCTATTAATTATAAAAAATTACATATCATTATATTGCAGATAGAATTTTCTGACCAAGTTCTTAAATGTTGTTAGGGATTTTGCTTGTCTGACAGCAACAGGCAATGAATTCCAAAGTTGGATAGCCTTAACCGTGAAAGAATTATTGAAGAATGTTGTCTTATGGATAGGAGTAATAAGTCTATGTTGACTGGAAGGGCGTAAATTGTGAGAGCAAGAAATAAATTCGAAGCGTTCTTTAAGATACTGTGGAGTAGTAGGGATGAATAAAATACTGTAAAGCAATGAAAGAATGTGAGTATTCCGGCGAAAACGAATTGGTAACCACTTGAGTTTTTTTCGAAATTCAGAAACGTGGTCATACTTGCGTAACCCAAATATAAACATTATGGAAAAGTTTTGGAGGCGCTCAAGTTTATTAAGTTGTTCTTGAGTTAGATCTAGATAGCTGGCGTCGGCATAATCAAGTATAGGTAAAAGTAGCGACTCTGCAAGCTTAATTTTGGTGGCGATGGGAAGGAAGTTTTTCAGCCGCCAGAGTGACCTGGAGGAGAGAAACAACCGCCTACTTAACTCCGTTATATGGGGTCTCCAGGACAACTCACTATCAAATAAAACTCCAAGGTTTTTGACCTTATCACTGATAGGGATAATCTTTCCATCAAAAAGAAAAGTTGGCATACAGGTCCAGTCAATTTTACACAGCATCCGTGAGCTACCGATGATAATTACTTGAGTTTTCTCAGGATTCACAAGAAGTCCATTCGATTTACTCCATTGCAGTATGCGGTCAAAGTCAGAGTTTATTGCTGCGACTGCTTGATTTAGTGTAGCAACCGGTGCCTGCGTGTAAATTTGTAGATCGTCTGCATAGAGGTGATAGGATGAAGTAAGTTCATTGGAAATTGAGTTTATAAAAACAGCGAATAATAAAGAAGATAATACGCCGCCCTGTGGAACACCGGCAGAGAGATCACACCACGACGAATAGTCGTCATCAACTCGAATGCGCTGCCGGCGTCCATACAGGTAACTATGAAACTAGTACGATAACTTCAGGAGATATGTTAATAGAGCGTAGGATGCTGAGTAACACTTCAAAGTCAACATTATTAAAAGCACTACTGAAATCGAGCAGCGATAGCACAGTTAGCAAACCATTGTCCATGCCATACCGGATGTCATCTGTAATTTTAATGAGGGCTGTGGTGGTTCTGTGGCCAGGACGAAAACCAGACTGGTAAGGGTTCAAGAGGGAATTACGGTTCAGGAAAACACTTAGCTGCTGATGAACTAAGCGTTCGAGGACTTTGGAAAGGAAAGGTAGTATGGAAATAGGACGAAATTGAGAAAAGGAAGCGGGATTTGGTTTTTTTGGAAGAGGAGTAACCTGGGCTTCCTTCCAGGTGGCTGGGAATACACAAGAGGTTATGGATGTATTAAGGATATGGGTAAGGGTAGGATTAATGACATCCAGTATGGGTAGGATCATGTTGCGACTAATGCTATCACTGCCGACAGCATTAGATGTGATGGATTGCACAGCTTTCTTAACATCACTGTCAGTAAATCGACTAAAAAGAAAAGGAGAATGCTTGGGTGTTGGCTTGGACGAGATTCTTTTCAAAGTTTCAGACTTTATTACTACATCCAAGTCAGAAGTGGTTGAGAAATGTTGATTTAAATCATCGATATTGAATTTTTGACTGACCGAGATTTCCGTTTGTTTGCCAATCCCCAACGAGCGTAGAAACTTCCATACTTTAGCTGGATTATCATTTTGAACTGATTCGTAGATATAACGGCGTTGAGCGTCCCTACACACTCTATTACAGCGATTACGTATGCTCACATAAGCGGCTTTGTTTGCTTCGGTTGGCTTCATTTTATATCTAGTTTTTGCTTTAGATTTCTTGTGCATCTGCGATTTAATATCATCGGTAAGCCACGGTGCAGGCAAATGTTTGACCTTTATACGACGTAAAGGTGCATGAATATCATACAGCTTCATCAAAGCCGCTTGAAACACATGAACCTTCTCATCAATAGTAGTTGCACTGACCACCCCAGACCAGTCTATTTCCTGAGCGTCCTTTAGTAGGGCATCTCGGCTCATGCCACCAAAATTGCGCTGAAGGATGATTTTAGATTTGGCTTTCGGCGGATGTAAGTTATATGAGAGAAAAATCATGTCATGATAGGAAAAAGCATCCGCCGAACATTGACCATAATGAGAAATGTGAGGGAGCGATGAAACCATTATTAGGTCGAGAAGAGAAGGGGATGAATTAGGGAAACGATGAGTAGCACTCAGAGGAAGAATATGTATGTTAAGAGATCTTGTTAAAGTTTCTAAAGTAGAAGAACGATGGTCTTGTTTAAGGAGACAGGTGTTGAAATCACCCATTATGATACTATGCGTATATGAAGGAGAAAACTTTTCTAGTAAAGTTTCAAAGGAGGAGAAGTAATTAATGCGAACAGACGATGCGTAAAATACTCCTAGTAAAATCTTGGTATGCGCAAGTTCTACTTCTATAAACAAATACTCGCCGTTATCCGGTGTTGGGGGTTGTGAGGATGCACTTAAAATTTTATATGCAAGATGGGAGCGCAAGTATATAGCAACTTAAGCATTTAATATTAAATATAATAATAATGATGATGATATGTAGAAGGAACGCAGGGCGCTTGCAGTTCGAGCAATATGATGGTTCACCGATTAGAACGCTGTAGTAAGGAAGAAAAAATAAGCATATTTAAAGCTTACTGTCAGGTATTTTATACGTGCAGTATGCCGACCAACAGTGCGCAAAGAGCCGCTAACGCCTTGCGGGTCCAATACAATAATGGTTTTAGGGTGTTGACGGGGCTGCTCCGGTCCAGTAGTGCATCAGGTATATTCGCAGAAGCACGAGTAGATGACTATTACTTTATTGCTAGTAAAAAAGCTGCCTCGTTGCTCTGCAGGATTAGAGCCAGCTCTAACAACATCCTAAAAGTCCTGGCTGACAGGTTTGATATGCCCGTTCTCAATTGTTGTGCTAGCAAATTTAAAACTAGCCCACCAATAATTGTAACAAATCTTTAGGCTACAAGTACAAACACTAGTTTAAAGTATTTCTATTTTATGTGATTTTACTTTTATTTTTTGATATATTTTTTGTGAATTGATTTCAAATAAATTATTATTATTATAATTTATTCTACTTTAACTTTTATTTTGTGATTGAAAAATTGGCCCTTAGAGATAAGCTATTTCAGCTGATGATACACTCCCAAAGTCTAAAATTGCAAGTTTCATAAGTACTGTTCATTCATAGTTAGGTATCAACGGTGCGTCAACGCTAGACTTAAATTTTAAATGTTTTTGTTTAATTATACAATAATATAACTATAGGAAGAAGATTAAGGGTATGGGCATATAATGAGGAGGGATGAAAGTCACGTGACAAAAATAATATTAAACTACAAGATCGAGGGGTAACAAATTAACTTATGCAATATTGTTGTTTATAAATGTAAAATAATATGATTTAAAAAATCACAACATTTATTCATAACCACAGAAAAAATAATGTAAAATAAATAATTCCCTTTCACGTTGATTAATTAATATTGGTATTGTTTGAAATGGATCGTTATGAGTTGCAATTTTAATTAATACTTCAACATGCAAAAAGACAAATCACAGTAGCCTCCTAACTCTTTATACAAGAATAAGAGATTCCACAAGTTTTCCGCGTCATTTAAGATTATTTTGTTTACATGGTCACATTATTCGGAAAAATATTGTCGTTTCACGTGTTGACTTACAAGTTCTTTAAGGCCGAGCAAGTTCAAATTTCCTATAAAAATAATGTACTCTGTGAACCCAGGCAACATTCGGTCGACGTCAGCTGCGGGCGGCGCCATGTCGTTAATGGTGTGCCGACCAACGACATTAACTTTAAAAACATTTAAGGTGCCGACTGATACGTAGTATCGTAAAGTAGTTTGTGGCGGACTGCGAGCAGAGAGTATTGTCTTTCCCGTATATAAAAGTGCTCTGTGGTATTGTCTATAGGCGGATTACTCGCGACGTCCGTGAAATTAAAATTCATCTAGATATTATGCTGGTAAGTGTAAAACATAATAACAAAGTTCCATTTTATTTTGATATTATTTGTCATGTTTATGATACAAACCTGCGATATCGGTTGCTTAGGCCCCTCTTTTACATATAAAATGTACTCTGTGTCCCCTGTTTGTCGTAAGAAACTGTCATAGACTCAAATATATATAACTATTAACTACCATTCTTAACATTTTTTTACAATAGAAAACACCGCGTGTGAGGCCCAGTCGCACAAGGCCACTTGTTTGTTACGTCATTAGCGTTTGGTACAGAATTAATAAGTAACATGTCCAAACATTTTTATCAATCCTTTTTAGTTGTGACTAAGTGACTAATTTAGATTGAATATTTTAAACTAGCTTCTATCCGTGTGTATGTATATATATATATATATATATATATATATATATATATATATATAACAAACTCTTCACCTTCATATATTAGTATAAAATATGTAAGCTTGAATGTGAACGATTTTTCAGTTCAGTGCAGTGAGTTTATAATGAATAGCTTTAACTTTCAAAAATTAGTTGGTTAAATATTATCTATATAATAAAAATTATAACTTTTTCTATAAAGTAAAAATTCGTGATTTCAGAATAGTAGCATCGGGAGAAACCAACGTCATCATCGGCAAAACTAAAAATAAATATATTATATAGGTAGGTACAAGAAACAAGACGAAAAAAGTGACTGGACAGCTCGCCGGGCGGCGTCATCAGAGACGTCGCGTGGTTCTTAACACTCAAACCAACCCGAAAAACATAACCATTGAGAACTTCAAACAAAAAAGCTCTACTTCTAAAGGAACGAATTTAAAATCAAAATGGAGATGAAGAATAGAAATATTTATATAGATAATTCGGGTTCTCCAATTCCTTTAGAGACGTGCCCTCTTAACGAGAACGCCGAGCCTTACACTCCTCCACAACGGACAATTCTATGGCCAGAGGTGAGATTTTCTGCATATAATATTTGGGGGCACTCTTTCTCGCAAGAAAAGGCGAAATGTTAAGACTGTTCAAACGATTTCTGTTTATTTTGTCTCACCTTCTCCCAGTCAATTAGGATCAGGTCGGTCATTTTGTACTCCTCTATGCTGGCATACATGCTTTGCCACTTGACAAATCATCACTGAAACGCTATTTGTTCCAACGACATTTTGATTTTATGTGCAGTACGCGCAAAATTTAAATACGCTTCGGGGAAGTTATATAGTCCCGTGTTTTTGCGCAGGTTTAGTCGAATGTCACCTTACGGTGTGTATTGCGAAAGAGATGGCATGCGAGTCCGGATAGCACCCGATGAAGAGCGCAACACTTTCTCTCTCAGCTCTGTCTATGAACCGCTTAACTGCGGTCTGCGCAATGTCGAGTACTAAGAATGCATGTTAAATTAACTCGTACTGTTTGTTCTTCGTCTGGAAAAAGAATATCTACACGTTTCAACGGGAACCAGGTGCTTTATATTTTCTTGAAATTAACACATGGGCATGTAAAAACTCATCCCTAAGTGTATTACCAAATACTGTTTAAGAGGTTATGTAGACCTCATTCAAATCGCTGTTTCGGATAATTAACCCCTCGCGGCGCATATTTACTTCGATGGCGTGGCTTCCATACATTGGGACGGGCAAGCGTGATTTTTTTAAGTAATTTATAACAAAATAATTAATAACTTCCAAATTCGCTAAGCAACCGAATGAAAGAACTATAATTATTATATTTCTTATAATATATAATATGATATGTTACTGTTATTTATTTTAGCGATGTACGATTAACAGTACCTAATAACTATATATACAAGATTGAAGAACACGTTTAGAGGTTATTTTGCAACTATTTTCTATTGAGAAAATTTATTGAAAATGCGTTTTGAATACAGGGGTTACTTCAGAAATAAGATTGTCATATATTTTTTCACTGCAATGAAGTGTGTTAATACTGTAACAACGGCAGAGAAATCGATCAAAAAAACGCTTTTTGTCTTTTGTCTCGCTGTTAATATAAATAGTATTTGCTATAAATAGCATTCATTGAATGGAACCTTCGATATCATCCTAACGCACGTTATCACAATTTAACATTTTTAAATGCGTTGTCACTGGCGGCATCATCTTCCAGTGACTAAGTCAGGGGCTGGCATTGCTGCTTCAACAGCTGAAGATCTCAAACGGCGCAAATATGGAACCCTAGGAAGAGGTTGCATATTCGTGCCGTTTGGAGTTGAAACTTTAGGTCCCTTTGCTAGACCCCACGGGTCTAGCCAAGGGTTTCTTCAAAGGAATTTGTAAGAAACTCTTTGATACCACCCGTGATCAGAACAACAAATCAGCATTGCCATACAGCGTGGCAATGCAAGTAGCCTTTTGGGCACGCTTCCCTCTGGCAGCGATTTGTTACATACTTTACTTTAATTTACAATTTATTATTATCATTTAATTAGATTATTTTTAAGTATGTATTTAGTTTAATTTATAATTTTAGGTTACAATTTAAGTTACAATCTAGATTAATATTTTTAAATTTAATACTCTTTATTTTAAACCGGCATTTTTTACTATGTAACCCATTTCACCTCGGAACAAAAGCCCAGAAGTTATCGTAAAAACCTTTACTTTTATATTATAAAAGCTGTCTCAAAACTATCATAATACACGAAGCCGCGTCTTGAAATATTCAAGGTAAAAGGGCCAAAGACTGTTTTTTGTAAATATATACATACATACATAACTTTACGCCAGGTCCCTTGCGGGGTAGGCACGAACAACAGAGCGCCATTTAGGCTTATTCTTTGTAAATTGTAATTATTGTAATTGTAAATATATAATAAAAATAATAAATTCAGAGGACATTAATACTGTTATTTATATAGAAATTGTAATAATATTTAATTAAGAATGATTAATTTTAAATATTAAGCGGGAGTTGTAGGTGACAAATCGCACCGGTTGGTAGAAGAAAGTCGCAAGTGAAATTACGTCAATTTTTTATTTCACTATTCGATAAAGGACATTATGATACATATGCTCAACAAGTTTGAGAAAAATATCCCAATAAATGACGGAGATATCGCAAATTTAACGAAATGCTAAGATTTTTTTTAAAATATTCACTGTATAAATTACGTAAGTTTTGTTTATACTAGGTCATTTATGAAACTTTCGCTGTGAATAAAAGCTTATTATTACTTACTTACTTACTTATACGCCATATAATTGAAATATACGTGCATAAACTAACTTACATACTTTTATCACGATATTTGTTAAATAGATAAACGCGCAAGTCTAGTTACGTATTTCTTCTACTAAGTTTTTATCTTTATTTTTTTAAGTATACACAATTATGTGTTTACTTAATTAATTAATCTGGTCGGCAAGAATACGTGAGTAAAATTACGATGCTGTGATCTGTGTGAATACCGTAGCAACAAAGTGGTTACTTTACTTATTCTTAAAAGCCATAACACCATGACGGGGATTAAAGACGTAACGCATTAATTTTAAATGATCTCGAAAGCTACTCAATATTATTTTAAATCAAATAGACAGGTATCTGCAGATTAATTTTGTCTATGAAGTCTCCTAAAACACATTTATCTATGATTTACCATTTCTCCACAAAACAGTTTTTTTACGTTCCTGTAAAGTTCATGTTTTTCACTTGCGTCCTTTTTCTACGAATGTTGCGAAATATTCACATGCCGAAATTGGTTAAACATATACATACATAATAATATAATCACCAGATCATCTAATTGAACTCTGTTTTGTGTTAATAAATTTTTATTTCGTTTCAGCTGTTAGCCGCCTCTGCGATATCAATGCTAATCCTGTTGAATGGATTCACTTTAGGCTACGGTTACCAGGCTGCAACCGTCGTACTTAAGTTAAATCCACACCAAGATAGACCTCGTCTAGCTCGTGAAGTAAGTGTCAAATTTATGTTTAAAAAAAGTTAAGGAAGGTTAAGATACCCAATTTTGTAGAATCACATTTACGAATGTGACAACTATCAAAATAAATTGGAACTTTACGCCGTATTTGGTCTATCCCACGGAAACGATATCATTTATCAGGATAAAAAGTGTCCTATTTCCGGGATATAAGCTAAAGCTGAGTCAAGTTTCATTGAAATCCATTCAGTAGTTTTTACGTGATTTTCTGAGTGCACTGCTCCAATTTGGACCATTGGCTTTATTTCTTTTTTAAATCCATTGTAGACACTCTAAGGTGTACCTCTTGCCCTTCAACTGCTTTTCCGTTTTCTTTCGCGTTAACAAAACGTCTACGTGCCTTTGTCCATCAGGGATATTAGGAATTTGAAAGGATTAATTAATTTTATATGTCTTTTTACAGGCTTTTTGGGTTGGCAACTCGGTGTTATTGGCAGCCTCCGTTGGAGGCTTGTTAGGAGGTCCCCTTATCACATACGCTGGAAGAAAGCGAAGCTTAATCGGTGTTGGTGTGCCATTTTTCATCAGCTGGATAATAGTTGCTAATGCATCAAATCTGCATTTACTGATTGCTGGACGAGTTTTATCCGGAATTTGTGTTGGACTCATATATTCTGCTTTTCCGGTTTACATTGTAGAAACTGTTCAACCAAAATTACGAGGAGGCCTGGGACTCCTACCGTTAGCATTTGGACATGCCGGTACACTATTGGCGCATTTAGCTGGTGCTTATGTAGATATTTCCACAATGGCTTACATTGTAGCTGCACTATCAGTACCAATCTTTTTACTAATGATTGTCCCTCCAGAGACCCCGAGGTGGTATATTGCTAAAGGCCGTATCCACGATGCTCGCAAAGCTCTTCAGTGGTTGAGAGGAAAAAATTACAATATCGAAAATGAAATGCAAGATCTTACACAGTTCCAGATAGAAGCAGATAAAACGAAGGGGATTGCTCTAAAACAGATATTTTACATGGAAAATTCTCCAGCTATCCTTATATCATTCGGGTTAATGATTTTCCAACAATTAACTGGAGCTAACGTTATATTCTATTACGCACAGAGACTATCCTCGACGACGATCACTGCAAGCAATACGCAATCATTTTATATTAAAAAAGATATTGCAAGTGTTTGTTCAGTTTTCATTGCAATTATTCTTATTGACCTGATTGGTCGTAAAATATTGTTGTATATCTCATCTGCCTCCGTAATTCTTTCAACATCAACACTAGGCGTTCTCGCTTATTTACAAGAGTCAAACTATAATATTTCTTTTGGATCGTTGTCACAACTGTGCCTTATATTATACATTTTTGGATTGTCAGTAGGGTATCAATCTATAACGTGGCTTATGTTAGGTGAAATCTTGCCGTTGAAAATTCGAGGTACTGTTGTTTCTCTTATCACCGGAATCACTTGGCTATGCATCATGTATATGGGAACTTCGTTCATTAGTATGATAAGATCGGATGTTCCGTACGGCCCTATGTTTTTCTTCGCCGTCATACACCTGATTGCAATATTCTTCATAATATTCTGCGTGCCAGAAACACGCGGTAAAAGCTTAGAAGAAATTGAAATTAATTTAACTCGACGAGTAAAGAGTATTAATATCAGGAATGGTGCGGATAGGAATACAGATGCCAATTTATGAGATAAATACTTAATTTAAAACGTGATGTGTGTGTGACAGTAATTCTGATTATGTTTTAAATCTCTTGTATTTAGAAATATAACAGATGTATTGTATTTAAGGAAACCAGCCAAATGTGTATCAACGTATAACGGTCATTGAAGAGTTACTTACATTTAATTACAATCCATTGTATTAGTCATTAGGCTACGGAACGCTAAAGGCGAGACCGCACTGGGAATCTTAGTCGCGCGATTTATATTACGTTAACCCAATTACATCTAGCACGCACTGTAAATACATTTGCACGTATTTTTTGTATTTGATAAGTCTTATATAGTAAGTCAAATAAGTACTGTTCATATATATTTATTAACCGTAAGCGTGTTTTTTATTTCTTTGGGGACCCCATCATACAACTCGATACGCCACAAAATATTCACGAGAATTGCTTTTCGCTTGAACTTCGATTCGCAACCCGACCCGGTTTTTAGCATTTTTTTTCATTGTACAGAAATTCCACCTCTACAATTTTATTACATGTATAGATATGATACAACTTGTCCAATGACTCTTATATTCATTATATTATATTTGTTTAATCCTATCAACTGACTCTTGGATCTATGCATAACATAGGTGTCTAGGGTCATCTTCAGAAACACTAGTTCAATGAACAAGAAAATGCAAGAATATAACTTGTCGTCAAATTATTCAAAATAAAATTTTCTAGTACAAAGCCTACATACGAAATCTTGTAGACTTAAATAAGTAAAATCTCCGAGAGATTAACCAATTATCCATACACAATATGTTTATTCTACGTCATACACAGCATAAACGTAATGAGTATAACAAAACGCCTTCACAACATTTACACAAATCATTTTATAATAAAACTACGTTTTAACGGTTTTAAGCGCGGTAATTTATTTGATTTTGGTTTATCTGACGTTTCGGCCGCTTTTCAGTGGCCGTGGTCACGGACGACAAAGATGACATTTGTCTAACGTGTATTGTCAAAGTTTTATTTAGCCTACCGCCAACTTGTTCATTTTAATTTATTTAGTTTTAATTTTGTTTATAGATATTATTTACTCTATGGGAGTCTAATCTAATTTGCCACCGCTTCGCAACATGTTGTGTCTTGAAGAGAAGAAGTGGCGCAAGAAACTCTTCAACAAACCTAGCTCTAATTTTTTTTAATTTTTTTTGAACTAACTCTTCTCTTCTCTACTCTACTCTTCTCTTCTCTAACTAATTATCTCTACTGCAGACAAGCAGTTAAATCACGAAAGTATAAACAGTTCCTAATAAACTAAAACATGATTATTATCGTCTCTAGTGCAGATAGTCAGTGAAGTCACAAAAGTACGGTAGTTTCACACTGAATTCATTTCCATTTAAAGGAATTTTATCTACATCTATTTCAAAGGCCATCCTCAGAAACACTAATAAAATGAACAAGAAAATATAACAACATATCCTATTGTAAATTATTATTACAATAATAAAATTAAAATCGCAAAATACAATTCTCCAGTAGAACGTTACATACGAAAGCTTGTAGACTGTCTTCTGATGGTTACTTAAATAAGTAAAATAAATACTCATTGATTAATACTACTGTAGATCTAATAATTATCATATATGACTTGACCTGAGGGTACAAGAAACTGATTAAAGTTAAAGTATTCAAACAAACTAGACGTCAGATAAGTTTGGTGATAGATCTTTGTTCAAAATAATAAACGTAAAAATAAATTGTGGTTATGCAATAAATTACCAACCTAAGTACCTACAATACTACAAAAATAATTTAAATGTTTTTGAGTCTTTACTAAGATCATTGTATTTAATATTGTTACTAGCGTGGGACTCGAATTAAAATACGGTGGGAATTACTATAGAATTTATTAGAACTATACAAACACGTATAACACAGGTACAAATATAACTGGACGCAATCGGTACAAACTGCACAATTCAATAACACGTGCAAAGTCCGTCACTATATAGCTTATTGAATGTAAGTCTTGTTCGTATCGTAATCCTCGCTTGACTGCTGCTGAAATGGATCGTTATGAGTTGCAAGTTTAATTAATACTTCAACATGCAAAAAGACAAATCACAGTAGCCTCCTAACTCTTTATACAAGAATAAGAGATTGCACTAGTTTTCCGATTCATTTAAAATTATTTTGTGTACATGGTCACATTATTCAGATTTTTTTTTATTGCAGTAGTTCAGCAGATAGGCAGACGGCCCACTTGATGGAAAGCGGTTACCATCGCCTATGGACATTTGCAACACCAAAGGTGCTACAAATGCGCTGCTGCCCTCTTAAGGGAGACTGGAACCTGGTCACTGATGCCGGAACACAACCCAAGGTTGTTATGGCGACATACTTTAGACCAGGGGTGGTAGCCATCCAGTCGGGCAAATGCCCTACCACCTGGCAAAATATTGTCGTTTCATGTCATGTGTTGACTTATAAGTTATTCAAGGCCGAGCGAATTCAAACCTATTAAATTAATGTACTCTGTAAGCGGGCGGCGCCATGTCGTTAATCGCGTGCAGACTGAAACGTAGTATCCTATAATAGTTTGTAGCGGACCGCGAGCACAGTAGTCCATAGGCAGATAAGTCGCGGCGTCCGTGAAATTAACACTCGTCTGTATATACCGGTAAGTGTAAAACATAATAACAAAGTTCTGTTTTATTTTGGTATTATATTTTGTCATGATAAAAAATCTCAGACTCCAATATATAAAACTACCATTCTTAAGATTTGTTTACATTAGAAATAACCGCGTGTGAGGCCCAGTCGCACAAGGCCACTTGTTCATTATGTCATCAGGTTTTGGTACAGAATTAATAAGTAGCATACACAAACATTTTTAACAATGATTTTAAGTTACGACTAAATTAGATTGAATATTATATAATAATATGTAAGCTTCAATGTAAACAAACGATTTTTAGTTCAGTGCTATTAACTTTTAAACATTAGGTGGTTTTTTTTCCTTCTTTTGCCCGGGGACAAGTAATGCCCTAGTCAACTACTATTTTTATTTTACTTTTATGTAGAAAATTTACAATTTACTTATATATTACTTCTACTTATATGCTCACTAAGGTAAATAAGTGTATATTACATGGATAGATGTGTTTGGGTGGGGTAATTTGGTTAGGTGGATAGTTGTGTGGATGGATGGTTGGTTAAGTGGATGGGATGGGATGATTGGGTGGTAGGGTTGGTAGGATATCGTGACAAAATTAGGTGTTTAAAATATTATCAATATAAAAATATGTTATAACTTTTTCTATAGAGTAAGAATTCGTGATTTCAGAATTGTAGCATTGGGAGAAACCAGTGCCGTCATCGGCAAGACTAAAAATAAAAAGCCATAGGACAGGTCGCCAGGAGGCATACTCATGGACGTCATGTGAAACCAACCCGAAAAACATAACCATTGAGAAGTTTAAACAGAAAAGCTCTATTGTCACTTCTAAAGGAACGAATCTAAAATCAAAATGGAGATTAAGAATAGAAATGTTTACATTGATAATTCGGGTTATCCGATTCCTTTAGAGACGTTCCCTCTTAACGAGAACGCCGAGCCCTACACTCCTCCACAACGGACAATCCTATGGCCAGAGGTGAGATTTTATGCATAAAATATTTAGGCGCACACATTCTAGAAAGAAACAAGAAAAGGCGACATGTTAAGACTGCTCGAACAATTTCTGTCTATTTTGTTTAACCTTCTCCCAGTCATTTAGTATCAGGTCGGTCATTTCGTACTCCTCTATGCTGGCATACATGTTTTGTCACTTGACAAATCATCACTGAAACGATATTACGACGCCATTTTGATTTTATGTGCAGTACGCGGAAAATTTAAATAGGCTTCGAGGGAAGTTATATAGTCCCGTGTTTTTGCGCAGGTTTAGTCGAATGTCACCTTACGGTGTCTAATGCGAAAGAGAAGGTATGCGAGTCCAGGCATGATAAAAAGAATATCTACAGGTTTCAACAGGAACCAGGTATTTTATATTTCCTTGAAATTGAGACATGGGGATAGAAAAACCCAGCCCTAAGTGTATTACAAAATACTGTTTAATATAAATAGTACTTGCTATAAATAGCATGCATTGAATGATATAAACCCTTCGATATCATCCTAATGCACGTTATCACAATTTAATATTTTTAAATGCGTTGACACTGTGGGGGCAAAATATTTTCCGGTGACTAACTCAGAGGCTTCAACGCTGCTTCAACAGCTGAAGATCGCAAACGGCGCAAATATGGAACCCTAGGAAGTTGCATATTTGTTCCGTTTAGAGTTGAAACTTTAGGTCTGTGTTATATATAGTATATATAGAATTTCAGCCTATAATAATTACACAATTTTATAGATTATGTCAGCTATAACTTGATTTGTGTGTACATTGAAATAGATTATAATCAAGTGGTTCAACTTCTACCGAAAGGCGTAGGCCCCCCAATAAGCCTCCCCAAGTCGGCGCCACTCATCCCTGTCCTCTGATTTCCGCGACCTTGCACGGGTCGTCGGTCCATCAGGCTGGAGGGCGTCCGACCCTACGTTAGCCTTAGCTGCTGAGCCTAAGAATTCGATCAGCTGAAATCACACCGAAATTGGTCCAGTAGTTTTACGTGAATCCCGAACAAAGAAACAAACAAACAAGAAATCTAAAAAAGAATGCATTGTGTTCTCCATCGTTTATATAATAGCTTTAACGCAAAGCCTTTTTGGAATTTTAAAATATTTATATGAACGATATAGGTTGAGCATCTTTAGCGTTTAGAAAAATATTTTCGATTAAATGCGTTCTGTACTAATAGTTTCACGGCCAAATAATTAATAAAATAAATGTCTACCACCTTTATGGATACTTTGTTTATGGTTAGACAGCAATTAACCTGTTTATTTATTTGTTTTCAGCTGTTAATCGCCTCTACGATATCTATGGTGATGCTGTTGGTTGGATTTACTATTGGCTTCAGTGCCTGTGTTTTACCTAGGCTACTTATGTCAATGAAAACCGCAGATATAGATTATGAAGAAGTGAGTATCAAAACCTATCTTTTTTTTCAAAAGTTGACGGATTATTAATTATCCTCTTTTACAAATTCATATAACAACTGTCGAAATTAAAACTAGGAACTTGACGCCATAACTTTTGTCTCTTACGGAAACGATTTAACGCATCGCGATAAAAAATGTTTTATCTCCGGGAGGTAAGCACTGAGTTTACTTTCAATCCGTTCAACAGTTTTCACATGACACTTTGAGACACAGATGGACAGACCAAAAATTCCAATAGATGCATTTTCTGAATGCGCTGGTCTAACTATATCCACTATTTTTAGTTTCTCTTTAAAATTGAATGTACAAACTCGATCCTATACACATTTATTACATATTATTATAATATTAGAAGACAGAATTTTATCTCCTGCGCTGCAAAATTTTCGGTGGGCGTGTTCACAAAACACGTCTAGTATATCAATAATTTGAAGACATTAGTAAATTTTAAACATCTTTTTGCAGATGTCTTGGGTTGCTTCGTCAGTGCCTTTAGCAGCGTCTGTTGGAGGCTTGTTAGGAGGCCCCCTTATCACTTATATTGGAAGACGATACACCTTAATCGGTACTGGAGTGCCATTTTTCATCAGTTGGATACTAGTTGCGATTACATCAAACCTGCATTTGCTGATTGCTGGACGGGTTTTATCCGGAATTTGTGTTGGAGTTATACATACAGCTTTTCCGATTTACATTGTAGAAACTGTTCAACCTAAACTACGAGGAGCCCTGGGACTCCTACCAATAGCGTTCAGAAATGGCGGTATATTTCTGATGCATTTGGCTTGTCCTTATTTAGATATTTCCACAGTGGCTTACATTGCAGCTGCACTATCAGTACCAATCTTTTTACTATTTTTTGTTACTCCAGAGTCTCCTAGATGGTATATTGATAAGGGTCATGATGACAATGCTCGCAAAGCTCTTCAGTGGTTGAGAGGAAAAAATTATAATATCGAAAATGAAATGCAAGATCTTACACAGTTCCAGATAGAAACAGATAAAACGAAAGGGATTGCTCTCAAACAGATGTTTTACATGGAAAATACTCCAGCTATCCTTATATCATTTGGGTTAATGATTTTCCAACAACTAACCGGAACTTACATAGTTATGTTCTATTGCATACATAATATAATGACAGATAACATTTATATCGAAACATTAACTATTAAAATAGAGATTTTAGTTCTTTTTTCAGTTATCATTGCAATTATTCTTGTTGACATAATTGGTCGTAAAATGTTGTTGTATATATCATCTGGCTCTATCATTGTTTCATTCTTAACACTAGGTGTTTTCGCTTATATCCAAGAGTCAAACGACAAAATCTCTGTCGGATGGTTGGCACAACTGTGTCTTACATTACACGTTTTTGGATCGATGGTAGGATTTGAATCTATACCGTGGCTTATGTTAGGTGAAATCTTGCCGCTAAAAATTCGAGGTACTGTTGCTTCCCTCGTCACCGGAATCACTTGGCTATGCACCTATCATATGGCAACCTCGTCAAATCACATTTTAAGATCTCCTTCTTTATATGGTATTTTCTTTTCCTTTGCTGTCATACACATGGTTGCACTATTATTCTTAAGATTGTGTGTACCAGAAACACGCGGCAAAAGTTTGGAAGAAATTGAAATTAAATTAACGCAGAGAGGCTGTGATGAGAATGCAGAATGCCTTTGATTATATTACCTCAAATGTTACGTAATAGCTTTTTTTATGTGAATAAATAAACTTAAGACGTGTTCATTTTAATATGTTCTAAGTTTTAACGACTAGTATAGATAATAAAACTACGTTTTAACAGTTTAAAGCGCGGTAATTTATTTATTCAAATTCAAAATTCAAAAGTTTTTATACAAAATAAGTTCCACTGGAGAACACTTTTTGAAGGTCATACATATAGGTTAAAATTTAATTTTACTTCCTAGTCTATGTACACCGCTTCGCAACGTGTTATTGCTGTTAAGGAGAAGAAGCGGCAAGAAACTCCCCAGCAACACGTCTAGCTAAAAATTGTTTTTCTTTATATTTAATTTTTATATTATAATTCCGAAGTATCGGCCACTTTTCAGTAACCGTGATCACGTCAAGTGCCAATGAGTATCGTTAAAATTTTATTTAGCATACCATCAACTTGTTCATTTTAATTATTAAGTTTTAATTTTGTTAATGGTTATTATTTACTCTATGGTAAATTAGATTAGGCTCCCATAGAGTAAATAATAACCATAAACAAAAATAAAACGAACTACAAAGTGGGCGAAACCCGTTAAAACCTAGTTTTGTTATGTGTTGATTTTAATTATATTTTATTTAATATAATAAAGTTAGCAAAAAAAGCCAAATATGCCCCTGACGGTCACTTATTTATTGGTGCATTTGCTATTGACACGCTGGGCCAATAGGGTGCCGATAATGTTGAAGCTGTGAGCCGCTACAAAGAGCTAGCAAAACCGCTCATAAACTTTTGGATGATTGAGAATAGGACTGGAGTCGGCAAAGAGTAATTTCAAATAAATTTGCAAGAGAGTTTTTGATGGCACCTGTGATTAGAAGGCTTGCTCATATTTCGCTCAGAGAATCAACATTTCCCTATAGCGTTTCCTCTCTCTGTAATTACTTATTAAGAACTAGTTTACTTTTATTTTATTGTATTTTTTTAAGTTACTTTAGTTTGTATTTTATGAAAAACTAAATGATTATAAATCTTGATTATTATAAAACGTATAGAAATGTGTCTTTTAATTTTAAAAGATCAGAAATTAATATCAGCGAATCAGCATTGCCATACAGCGTGGCAATGCAGCCAGATGAAAAACGTAGTCTTAGATTAGATTAGTGTCAATCAAAGACCTACATTTCGACTATTATCCATATTGTTTATACATCAGAAGAGGCTGTATAGATTTTGTAATCCCTTAAATCATTGACCACAATGGCATTCAAGTTGAATGCCATTGTGGCGAATTGTACTACTCTATGGATATTCACTTGACACAATTTACTTAATCCTTAAACAATTTATTCAGTGGTTTCAATAAAATATCTGTTTAATAATTTTGAAGACGATTTTTTATGCTACTAGTATAATTTAACTGTCTTAAAAATATCTGTTATTTATTAAGATTATTATAGATTTGCTTAGATGCTATTTTGTAAGTATTGCTTTATTTATAATATAGTTCAGTTTATTTATTTTAGGGTTTTATTTGCAAGTATGTTAGATAATTATTATTCTTATAGACATGTATTTACACATTTAATATTAATTAAAATAATAGTCCGAATGGAATATACGTTAATTATTGCTGTTCGGTCAAATAAAAGAGTGGATGATATGCCTACGCTCTATCGCGATGGACCTCCTATGTGTTTATGTCCATGTGTCCAGCCGTAGATAATAAATACTATATTATTATCCAGCTGTGTGTTTTAATATCAATTGAATTAAATCAATTACACCTAATAACGGACATGTGTTTGGGCGTCTGTCTGTTTCAACGTAAAAAGATCGCGAACAGGAACGTTGCCAGTTGTAAGCTACCGAACACCATAAAAAGCTTACTTTAAAATAATAATAAAAAAATAATATATTAATAATAATTTGTTATTTAGTTATAAGTATCTAAAATAACAAATATGTATGACTAAATGAGTTTAACAGCGGTATCTCAGAGAGATTAACCAATTATCTAAACAAATTATGTTTATTCTATGTCATACAGAGCATAAATGTAATGTGTATAACAAAACACCTAACAAAATTTGCACAAATTGTTTTATATTAAAAAAAGCACAAGTCACTTTAATTAAGAGTAAACAAAGAAACAATACACTTAAATGTTAATAATCTCTACTGCAGATAGGCAGTTACGTCACAAAGTGTCATCAGTTCCTAATACACTAAAATATGGTTTTTTTATTGTATGTGTTCAGCAGACAGGCAGACGGCCCACGTGTTGGATAGCGGTTACCATCGCCTATGAACATTCACAACTTAAAGGGGACTGGAACCTGATCACTAATGCCGGGATACAACTCAAGTTTTTTATGGCTGCATAATCTAGACCACGGGTGGTAGCCATCCAGATGGGCAAATGCGAAACGAAAGTATAAACAGTTCCTAATAAACTAAAACATGATTATAATCGTTTCTACTGCAGGTAGTCAGTGAAGTCACAAAAGTACCACCCTGAATTCCTTCCCACTTAAAGGAATTTTATCTACGTCTATTTCAAAGGTCATCTTCAGACACCCTAGTACAGTGAACAAGAAAATGTAACAACATAACCTATCGTCAATTACGACAGTAAAATTAAAATCGCAAAATACAATTCTCCAGTAGAAAGCATACATACGAAAGCTTGTAGACTGTCTTCTGATGGTTACTTAAATAAGTAAAATAAATACTCATTGATTGATACTACAGTAAATCTAATATCACAAACGCCCTGGCCTTAAGACACAAGAAACTGATTAAAGTTAAATTATTCAAACAAACTATACTTCAGATAAAAGTTTTGTTATACAGTTTAATCTTTGTTGGAAACGATAGACGTAAAAATAATTGTAATCTTAACTAAGATCATTGTATTTAATTTAATTAATTATAATAAGCTATAAAGTTATTATGAAAAATAAAGTGCCTAAAACCTACACCCGAGCTAGTCTAAAAGAGACAATTTGAAAACAAATACAATTTTTAATCGACCCCGTAAATAGTTCAGAAATTTTAGACAAAAATAAGATCAAACTTATTTACATGATGGCATGACATTTCACAAGTTTTCCGAGTCATTTAAGATTATTTTGTGTACATGGTCACATTATTCGGAAATATATTATCGTTTCATGTGCTATCTTATAAGTTCTTCAAGGCCGAGCAACTTCAAATTTCCTATTGAAGTAATGAACTCTGTGAACCCAGGCAACATTCAGTCTACCAGTATATATAAAGTACTCTGTGATTCAGTCGACGTCGGCTGCGGGCGGCGCTATGTCGTCAATCGCGTGCAGACTGATACGCAGTATCCTATAGTTTGTGGCGGACCGTGAGCTGAGAGCAGTGTCATAACAGTCAGTACAATTATTTTTTCTTAGAGATTTTTTGCGTTCTATTAGTAGGTACGTATTGCAGTAGATGTCACTGTTCTCAAATTGAACACCAAATGAAAGAAAATAATATGTTTCGTTATACGCAGTTGTTTTAATACTTGTTTAAGAAATATTTGATATTTTTTCATGTTTTTGCAAGCCATATCAGCTAATAAATATATTTTAAAGTGTGTAAATTCTATTCCTCACATTTTTCAAATTATAAAGCTCTTTTAAACGTTAATTACTGGATTTTTGATGAATTGTCGATTTACCAAAAACTTATTTCAAAGATGTCCAGTATGTCAAAACCAAAAAGACATTCCGATCGATACGAGTTACACTCGTGAATGTATGTACTTTGTTTGTGTTTTGATTATTTTTCGATAACTTTGTTTGATTCCTGGACTCCGAAGACTTCGCATATCACGTTTACTAGTGTTCTGTGATCACGTTGGACTTACGCATGTACCCTGAACACCGATTTGCCTAACGGTTTGTTCTCTGATGACTTGGATTATGGCTTCTTCTAAAAGAGGTTGTTGTGTGCCAAGATGCGGTAAAACTTGTAAGTAAATCATCGTAACGGCACCAGATTAGATGTGGATACAAATGATGTTATGAAAATGTATGCCTTTGAATATTTTAATAAAAGGAAACATAATAAATCACGCTACCGCTAAATTGTTGTTTTATTTAATAACAAATAATCATTTTTTGGAAAGGCTTTTGGGAATTGCAGGAGTTAAATTATTAACTCCCGCAATTTCCAAAAGTCTAATATAAAAATCAAAATAATACTAGACGCCCTGGACGGTTTTTACCGTTGAATAGTGTCGTATACCGATAGAGTGCGTAAGTATATACATTATGACTGTTGACTCTATACCAGTATATATAAAGTACTCTGTGGCTGAGAGTATTTATTGTCTATAGGCAGATAAGTCGCGGCGTCCGTGAAATTAACACTCGTCTGTAGTATATACCGGTAAGTGTAAAACATAATAACAAACTTCCATTTTACTTATTATTTGTCATGTTTATGACACAAACCTGTGAAATCGGTTCCTTTAAGCCCCCTCTTTATTCATAAAATTTACTCTGTGCCCCGGTTTTTATTAATAAATCTCAAAGACTAATATATATAACAACCATTACTAGAATTTGTTTACAAGTTTTACAACAGAAAACACCGCGTGTGAGGCCCAGTCGCACAAGGCCAATTGTTTATTACGTCATCAGCTTTTGACAGAGAATTAATAAGTAAGTAAGTAAGTAACACGTGCAAATTCTTTAAGTTACGACTAAATTAAATTGAATATATAACATATTATGTAAGCTTGAATGATGATTTTTTAGTTCAATGCCCAGTGAGCTTGAGATCGTATGTGACGTCGTCAAAACGAGGTTATTCATCATCCTCCGTATATCGAATTAACCGAGATACAACCGAATATCTATAAACCAACAAAGCAGCGGGTTTTTTATATTCGGGAATTGGAGACCGATATACGTTACCGAGTTGCCCAGTCGCACAAGGCCACTTGTTTATTAAGTCATCGAATATGGTGCAGAATTAATAAGTATCATGTCCAAAAAATTATAACAATTCTTTTAAGTTGCGATTAAATTAGATTGCATATTTATTTTATACTAGCTTCTGTCCGCAACTTCGTCCGCGTGGAATAGTTAAAAAAAGTAAGCTTAAAAACCCCTGATTTCGAATAAGAATATATATATATATATATATATATATATATATATATATATAACTCTTCAGCTTTATATATTAGTAGCTTTCACTTTTAAACATTAAGTGGTTAAAATATTATCTATATCCTAAAGATATGTTATAACTTTTTCTATAGAGTAAAAATACGTGATTTCAGAATTGTAGCATCGGGAGATACCAACGTTATCGTCGGCAAGAACAAAAATAAATACCCTGTATATAAAAAGCAAGACGAAGCAAGCCACCGGACAGATTGCCGGGAGGCGTCCTCGGGGACGTTGTGTGGTTCTAAATACTCAAACCAACCCGAAATCAAAATGGAGATGAAGAATAGAAATGTAGATGCAGATAATTCGGGTTCTCGAATTCCTTTAGACACCTTGCCTCTTAACGAAAACGCCGAGCCCTACACTCCTCCACAAAAGACAATTCTATGGCCAGAGGTGAGATTTTATACGTATTATAATATTTAGGGGCACACATTCTCGCAAGAAAAGGCGAAATGTTAAGACTACTCAAACGATTTCTCTCTATTTTATTTCACCTATTCCCAGTCATTTAGGATCAGGTCAGTCATTTCATACTCTTCTATCCTGGCATACATGCTCTGTCGCGTCACAAATCAACACCGAAACTCTATTTAATCCAACGACTATGTGTCCAATAATATGGACAATGGTTTTCAATGTGACGCAATTTATACTGACTTTAGTAAAGCTTTCGACAGAACTGACCACAACTTATTGCTAATGAAACATCTTGCCTTAGGTATAAGAGGTGATTTTATATCGCTGGTTTTCTTCTTATGTAGTAAATAGATCTCCATCAGTAGTTCTCTCTGGTTTCTCATCCTCCTAGATTGAAATCCCCTCAGGAGTGCCCCAAGGATTACTTTTAGCCCCCCTTCTATTTGTAATATTTATCAACGACATAAACACCTGCGTTCATCATTCGAAATACCAACTATTTGCAGACGATATGAAAGTTCATAAATCTATTACAAATCTAGTTGATGCATTACTCCTTCAGGAAGATATCTTGCGTATACTATTGTAAACATAATCATTTAGTCCTAAACATATCCAAATGTTCGGTAATGACGTTAACTCGTAAATAATATTTTTTCAATTATCGCTATAATATTCATAACCTACCACTAGCAAGAGTCAACGTCATACGGGACCTAGGTTTGTACTTAGACACTAAACTTTCATATAAGCTTCATATAGATCTCATTGCCAAAAAGGCTTCATCTGTATTAGGTTTTCTAATTCGAAATTTTCTTTCAACAAGATGAAAACCTGTAAAGTCCTATATTGTGCCTTTGTCCGTGGTCACCTCAAGTATGAAAGCCAAATTTGAAAATCATGTTTCTAAGTTCATTTTGATAGATTAAAGCTAATTCACAAAAAAACACTAGATTATCAATTTTAAATTCAAAATACCGCCGATATACGTTTCTTAGTGAAAATTGCTCAGTCCAAAATTGACTGGTGTTAGTCTTAATTAGAAACTACACTTGTATGTTCCCCCTAGTCCAGAGTACGTCCTAGAAAACTATTTCATTCGCCCTTGACACGTACAGCCTTCAGACGCCACTTATTTTTTGTAACAAATTCAGCCAGTCGGATTATGTTGATATTTACTTGTTTGTGGATAGTCTAGCAATAGTCAATGCGAATTTAATCAAAGCCTATTTTAATTATAATTAGTTTCCCGGTCACAAAAAATGTCATATTATTGTGATATTTTTTTTCTAAAATTATATTATTTTATACTTTTTTATTTCCCTGTCAGCTATGGCGGTTTATGAATAGCTGTTCTTTGGCTATCTCTGTAACGTTAGTTTGTAAAACTTTAATTTGTAAGACTACAGCTGTTAACTTCCCATATAAAATAACAAATATCACACATTTTATTACATAAAATTTGTTATCGATCAGTGAAAGTCACATTGGAATTAGATTAGAATGCATCGTGTTCTCCTTCGTTTATAACTATATAGTCAATTTCATTTGCTTTTTTTAAATAGCTTTAATGCACAGACACGGCATGTTTACAATTATTATTATCATATAGATGTATCTGGACGATATGGGTTGTGCATTATTAGCTTTTTCAAAAAATATTTTCGATTAAATGCTTTTACTAATTGTTTCACGGTCAAATGATAAATAATATAAATGTCTACCACCTCTACGGATACTTTGTTTGTGCTTAGCCTAACCTATTTATTTATTTGTTTTCAGCTGTTAGTCGCCTCTGCAATATCTATGGCAATGCTGTTAAATGGATTTACTGTTGGCTACAGTGCCTGTGTTATACCTAGACTAGTTGAGTCAATTAAACCCACAGATGAAAATTATGGACTAGTAAGTATCAAAAACTATAATATTTTTTAAAAGTCCTTCGCAAATTCATATAATAACTGTCGAAATTGGAACTTGGAACTTGACGCCATACCTTTTTGTCTTATAAATCGAGATAAAAAGTATTTTATCCCCGGAAGATAAGCAATGAGCTGAGTTTACTTAAAATCCGTACAATAGTTTTCACATGACACGTTAAGACACAGACGGACAGACAAAAATTCTAATGATGCATTTTCTGAATGCACTGCTCTAACTATATCCATTGTTTTTATTTCTCTTTAAAATTGAATGTAAAAAACTCGATCCTGTACAGATCACATATTAGAAGACAGAATGTTGTTATCTTCTGCGCTTCAAGTTTTTCGATCAGCGTGTTCACAAAACACGTCTAGTGTTTTTGTCGACCACTAATATCGATAATTTGAAGTCATTAGTAAATTTTAAACATCTTTTTCCAGATATCTTGGGTTGCTACTTCAGTGCCTTTGGCAGCCTCAGTTGGAGGCTTGTTAGGAGGCCCCCTTATCACTTATATTGGAAGACGATACACCTTAATCGGTACTGGAGTGCCATTTTTCATCAGTTGGATACTAGTTGCGATTACATCAAACCTGCATTTGGTGATTGCTGGACGGGTTTTATCTGGAATTTGTGTTGGAGTTATATATTCAGCTTTTCCGGTTTACATCGTAGAAACTGTTCAACCAAAACTACGAGGAGCCCTGGGTCTCCTACCAATAGCATTCAAACATGGCGGTGTATTTCTGGTGTATTTAGATTTTGCTTTTCCTTCTTTAGATATTTCCACAATGGCTTACATTGCAGCTGCACTATCAGTACCAATATTTTTACTATTTTTTGTCACTCCAGAGTCTCCTAGATGGTATATTGCTAAGGGTCAGGATCATAATGCTCGCAAAGCTCTTCAGTGGTTGAGAGGAAAAAATAATAATATCGAAAATGAAATGCAAGTTCTTACACAGTTCCAGATGGAAGTAAATAAAAAGAAGGGGATTGCTCTCAAACAGATATTTTATATGGAAAATACTCCAGCTATCCTTATATCATTCGGGTTAATGATTTTCCAACAATTAATGGGAACTTCCGTGATACACTATTACGCACATAGAATGTTCCCGAAGACGACCGCTGCAAGCGATATGTATTTAATTTATGTTAGAAAAGTGATAGTAATTGTTTTTTCATTTATCATTGCGATTATTCTTGTTGACCTAATCGGTCGTAAAATATTGTTGTATATCTCATCTGCTTCTATAATTCTTTCAACATCTGCACTAGGTGCTCTCGCTTATATTCAAGAGTCAAACGATAATATATCTTTAGGATCGTTGTCACCAATGTGCCTTGCATTATACATGTTTGGGTCATCAGTAGGATATGAATCAATATCGTGGCTTATGTTAGGTGAAATCTTGCCATTGAAGATTCGAGTGACTGTTGTTTCTCTTATCAATGGAATCACTTGGTTATGCACCGCTTATATGGGAGCTACAACTCTTGGAATGATAACATCTGGTGATCCATACGGCCCTCTGTTCCTCTTCGCCGTAATACATCTGGTTGCAATAATATTCGTAGTATGCTTTGTGCCAGAAACATGCGGTAAAACTTTGGAAGAAATTGAAATTAATTTAACTCAAAGAGTAAAGAGTGCTAACAACAGGAATGGTGCGGATAAGGACACGGATACTAATTTATGAGATAAGTATTTAGTTTAAAACGTGGTGTATGTGTCATTCTGATTATGTTTAGAAACAAAATAAATGTATTGTATTTAAGAAAATCCGCCAAGAACTTTTCTCCGTATCACTGCCGTTGAAGAGTTACGTACAAGTGATAATAATCCATTGTTTTGGGCATGAGAATATTGAAAGCTAAACCGCATTGCGAATATTCATCGCGCTATTTATATTTCGTTAACGGAATTTCATCTAGCAGGTACAGCATATAAATATGTAGGTACCCATTTTTAACCGACTTCAAAAAGGAGGAGGTTCTCAATTCGTCGGGAGATTTTTTTGTTTTTGATTTTTTTATGTTGTATGTTCACCGATTACTCCGAGATTTATGAGCCGATTTACATAATTTTTTTTGTTCGACGCGGAATAGTTGCCATTTAGTCCCCTAAAAATTTTACATAGTTTGGCCCAGTAGTTATCATTTTATGTTTTTTTTTATGAAAAAATTTCCATTCCGTTCTATGTATACACCGATTACGCTAAGATTTATGATCCGATTTACGTGATTCTTATTTAGTTTGATGCGGAATAGTTTCCATTTGGTCCCCTAAAAATTTAACATAGTTTGGCCCAGTAGTTTACATTTTACGAACATTGTTATGTTCCCGTTTCTTGGGACCTATATTTTTCAAGAAGCGCGGCACCTTTCGTAGGTCTGTCTACCCATACATAGCTAGGCATAAAAAGTAAAAAAAAAAAATCTTCGATTAAAAAAACCGACTTTAAACAAAAAACGTATAAAATAACTTATTTCTAAAGCTATGTATTATTATTAATATAAATTATCTAAACCATCTCGAAGTCGGTGCAAAGTAAAACATAAAAATTACTATATTTTGAAAATTACTAAGCACCGACTTTAAGATATTTTAGATAATTTTTATTAATAATAATACATAGCTTTAGAAATAAGTTATTTTATACATTTAGTTTTTGAAGTCAGTTTTTTTAAACGAAGTTTTTTTTATTTATTAATACTATGTACCTAATTCTCAGTCGGGTAGCACATCTAAAATAGACAATAAAACCGAAAGCATTACTTACCTGTCAAGTTATAATTTATTCGATTGTTAATTTTTATCTAATGATTCAAACACTGGCCCTTAGAGATAAGCTATTTCCGCCGATGATGCGCTCCCTCCCATAAGTCTAAACTTGTAAGTTACCTAAGAAGTGTTCATTTATAGTTAGGTATCAACATTGTATACTCTAGAATTAAGTTTTTAAACGTGTTTTTGCTAAATTATGGAATAATATAACTATAATAAGTAAACTTTTTCTGCCTTTTTTTATTTCTAAGAACCACTTCGAACAGGCTTGCAGACATGAAGTGCCAAAATTATAGAAAAGTGAAGTTCCATTGACTCTGGTCAGTCATAAATATGCCAATAATTCTTAGTAAATCCTTATTAAGTTATTATATATATATTATATATCGCGAGCTAAGTCGCGTACAAAACTATTCACACACACACAAAGTCACAAACACACAACTAACAACAAAACTTACACACATACCCACACCAACACGCACCACCACCGCATTGCATTACACGCACACTTCACAAACAAACCAAAACACACAAAGAGCATAAAAAATAATAACCCAGACAGAGAAAGGAAAGACAACACACATTGCACTAGTTAGGATAATATATAGTTATATGTTTGGACATAAGGCACACACTGCACATGCACTTGCTCACAACACCAGCATGTAACTGATACACTCTACATTAGTATAAGTTTAGTATTAAAATTAGAATGAATTAATATAATAAGGGCCGCTTGCATAAGGTTGCTTAAATTTATTTAAGAAACATATAAACGTATTTAACACCCTTAAATACAATTAGCGTCTTTCACATCACAAAATTTGACGCTAAATATGTTTAATGTAAGGATTAACGCGTAATGTACAAGTGTAGTCGGCGCGAATATCATTTTGGTATACGTGTGTTGTCTATGAATATCCATGATATTATCCCTCTCTCTCTATGTCTTGCTGTGTAAGAAAATGTTGTAGGTACGTAATAGACTAAATATTAAAAACAAAATGTCTAATTATGTTCTTAGTCCCTTAAAAGTGCTCTGCAGAAGATACAAACATTTAACGAACTGTCAATAGGTACGTTTTGTGTAAAATGTATTTAGGCAGTTTAATATGATTAACTAATTTCATATAAAGGCGATCATTATGCAAGCGGCTCTTAGTTAACGTACTAATGTGGCCTCACCACTATTTGTCAAAAATAATATTCGATCTTTAGTGAAACACTTACAAGGCAATAGATGGCGCTGTGAATAATTGAGGTCGCAAACGTTCCCCGAAACGTACAAAGAATGGAGACAAATTTTCAACAAGAACAGACGGGCCAAGGCCTGCGCGGAGCATTACCCCCGCTGGAAGATCTTCCTTCCGAGTATTCCGTCGCGCTCCACTATCCTAATCGGGATATCACTTCAGATCAAACATCCAAGAGTTCCAAAGTAAAATCTTTAGAAGTATTAACTATATTTCCATTAAAATCAAACTAGAGTCATTATAATTAACACGACTAATGAATTAATGCTCCAACGAAAACATAAACAACAATTTATTTAGTAGTTTCAATACAATATCCCTTTAATAAATTTTACGACCTATTCTTATGCTACTAGTAAAATAAAACTGTCTTAAAACAACTGTTGATTAATTAAAATATTAGTCCAAATGGAATGTGCGTTAATTATTGCTGTTCGGACAAATAAAAGATTCATGTTACGTGCACCTACGCTCTACCGTATTGGGCCTCCTATGTGTTTATGCCCATGAGTCCAGCCGTAGATAATACTATATTATCCAGCTGTGTGTGTTAATATAAATTGAATTAATCAATTGACCGTTACAAATAACGGATCTTTGTTTGGGCGACTGTTTCAACGTAAAAAGATCGCATACAGGAATCTATGTATGAATTTTGATGTGGCAGTGTTGCCAGTTGTAAGCTACCGAACACCATAAAAAACTTGCTTTAAAATTAATATAAATTAAAAAAATATATTTATACTAATTTGTTCTTTAGTTATAAGTAGCTAAAATAACAACAAATATGTCTGACTAAATGACTGTTACAGCGATATCTCCGAGAGATTAACCCATTGTCCAAACAAATATGTTAGTTCTACGTCATACATAGCATAAACGTAATGAGTATAATAAAACGCCTTAATAGCATTAAAACGTTCTATATCAGAAAGAGCACAAGTTACTTTAATTAAGAGTAAACAAAGAAACAATACACTAAAATGTTAATAATCTCTACTGCAGACAGGCAGTTAAGTCAAAAAAGTGTCAACAGTTCCTAATACACTAAAATGTGGTTATAATAATTTTTACTACAGGTAGTCAGTTAAGTCACAAAAGTACAGTACTTTCACCTTGAATTAATTTCCACTAAAAGTAATTTTATCTACACCTATTTCAAGGGCCATCTCCAGAAACACTAGTTCAGTGAACAAGAAAATTCAACACATAAGTTGTCGTCAAATTATAGCAATAAAATCAAAATCGCTAAATACATTTCTCCAGTAGCCAACATACATACGAAAGCTTATAGACTGTCTTCTGATGGTTACTTAAATAAGCAAAATAAATACTCATTGATTGATACTACAGTAAATCTAATATCACAAACGACCTGACCTGAGGGCACAAGAAACTGATTAGAGTTAAAGTATTCACACAAACTAGATTAATTCAGATAAAAGTTTTGTGATACATTTTAACCTTTGTTGGAATTAATTACCGGCCGAAATACCAACAAGACACCAAAATAAAATAAAAGTTTTTGAATCTTAACTAAGATCATTGTATTTAATATTAATTTCATTAATTTTAATTAAGCTTGAAAGCTATTATTTAATATTAATATATAAAGCTGAAGAGTTTGTTTGTTTGCTTGAACGCGCTAATCTCAGGAACTACTGGTCTGATTTGAAAATTTTTTTAAGTGCTAGTGCTAGTGCCAATTCTTCGAGGAAGACTATATATCATTATGCTAAGACCAATAGAAGCGGAGCACCAATGAAGCATGTTTCAAAATCAGGGGTTTTTTTTAACTTACTTTTTTTAAAACTATTCCACGCGTACGAAGTCGCGGACAGAAGATAGAGAAAAATAAAGTTTCTAAATCCTACACCAGAGGTAGGCTATAAGGGACAATTAGAAAACAAATAAAAAATTTAATCAACCCCGTGAATAGTTCAGAAATTTTAGTCAAATAAAAATAAGCTCAAAGTTATTTACATGGTGGCATGACCTTTCACAAGTTTTCCGAGTCATCTAAGTTTTTGTGTACATGGTCACATTATTCGGAAAAAATATTGTCGTTTCATGTGCTGACTCAGTTCTTCACTGCCGCGCAAATTCAAATTTCCTATTAAATTAATGTAATAGATTATCTGTGAACCCAGGCAACATTCGGTCGATGTCGGCTGCGGGCGGCCTCATGGCGTCAACCGCGTGCGGACTGATACGTAGTATCTTAAAGTAGTTTGTGGCGGACCGCGAGCAGAGTATTGTCTATAGGCAAATAAGTCGCGGGGTCCGTGAAATTAAAAATCGTCTGGATATGCTGGTAAGTGTAAAACATAATAACAAAGTTCTGTGCCCCTATTTGTCGTTAAAAATATCATAGACTCCAATGATATTATAATTATCATTGATAGACTCCAATATATATAACTACTATTCTTAACATTTGTTCACAATAGAAAACACACCGCGTGTGAGGGCCTGGGCCTCACAAGCGGCACAAGGCCACTTGTTTAGTATGTCATCAGCTTTTGGCGCAGAATGAATAAGTATCATGTACAAACATTTTTAACAGTTTTTTTAAGTTGCGAATAAACTAGATTGAATATTTTATACTAGCTTCCGTCCGCGACTATATATATGTATGTATATATATATATATATATATATATATATATATATATTTATATATATATATATATTTATATATATATATATATATATATATATGTGTGTGTGTATGTGTGTGTGTGTATGTATATCTCTCTCCCTCTCTCTCTCTTTCTCGATAGATAGGCTAAGTAACACTGAATTATTTTTTTCAAATCAGAGCAGTAGTGCCTGAGATCAGCGCGTTCAAACAAACCAACTCTTCAGCTTTATATATTAGTATAAGATATGTAAACTTGCATGTGAACGATTTTTCAGTTCAGTGCCTATTGAGTTCGGGATCGATCGCTTTTAACTTTTAAACATTAATTGGTTAAAATATCTATGTTATAACTTTTTCGATAGAGTAAAAATTCGTGATTTCAGGATTGTAGCATCGGAAGAAACCAACGTCATCAGCGGCAAGACCAAAAATTAATACACTATATATAAAAAGCAAGACGAAGAAAGCCACCGGACAGATTGCCGGGAGGATTGTCGTGTGGTTCTAAATACTCAACCAACCCGAAAAACATTTACAACCATCCGTTGAGAAATTCAAACAAAAAAGCTGCATTGTCACTTCTAAAGGAACGAATCTGAAATCAAAATGGAGATGAAGAATAGAAATGTTTATGTAGATAATTCGGGTTCTCCGATTCCTTTAGAGACGTGCCCTCTTAACGAGAACGCCGAACCCTACACTCCTCCACAAAAGACAATTGTATGGCCAGAGGTGAGATTTTATGCATATAATATTTAGGGGCACACATTCTCGCAAGACAATGCGAAATGTTAAGACTGCTCAAACGATTTCTGACTGTTTTGTCTCACCTACTCCCAGTCGTTTAGGATCAGGTCGGTCATTTCGTACTCCCTTATGCTGGCATACATGCTCTGTCACATCACAAATCATGACTGAAACTTTACTTTGCTTTATTTTTCCTTGAAATTGAGACATGGCCATGGAAAAATCCCATCATGTCATTACTAATATTAGTAATACCGCTTAATATAAGTAGTTTTTGCTATAAATAACCTTAATATAAATAGCGTGCCTTAGAATGATATAGCACTTTATCACAATTTAACATTTTTATACTATTATAATAAGCATGTTTTATTATGTTAGATAAGGTAAAAAAAGGGTATAAAGCCATTTCACCTCGGAATGAAAGCCCAAAATTTTTTGGAATAACTTTATTTTTATATTCTAAATGCCATGTCAGCTGTAACTTGTTTGTGTGTACATTGAAATAAATTATTATCAACTGGTGCAACTTCTACCTTTTCCTTATATAAGCTTGACCGGCCTATGACTTGATCATCTATATAAATAAAAATGAATCGTAGAAATGTATCGTGATCAGCCATTCGCAGTCTACTGCTGGACGTAGGCCACCCCAAGACAGCGCCACTCATCCCTGTCTTCTGATTTCCGCGACCTTGCACGGGTCGTCGGTCCATCAGGCTGGAGGGCGTCCGACCCTACGTTAGCCTTAGCTGCTGAGCCTAAGAATTCGATCAGCTGAAATCACACCGAAATTGGTCCAGTAGTTTTACGTGAATCCCGAACAAAGAAACAAACAAACAAGAAATCTAAAAAAGAATGCATTGTGTTCTCCATCGTTTATATAATAGCTTTAACGCAAAGCCTTTTTGGAATTTTAAAATATTTACATGAACGATATAGGTTGAGCATCTTTAGCGTTTAGAAAAATATTTTCGATTAAATGCGTTCTTTACTAATAAAGTTTACAGTCAAATAATCAATACAATAAATGTCTACCACCTCTACGGATACTTTGTTTATACACCAATTAATCTGTTTATTTATTTGTTTTCAGCTGTTAGTCGCCTCTGTGATATCTCTGGCAATGCTGTTAGTTGGTTCTACTGTTGGCTACAGTTCTTGTGTTTTACCCAGGCTACACGAGTCAATGAAATCCGCAGATATAGATTATGAAGAAGTGAGTATCAAAACCTATAATATTTTTTTAAGTTTATACATAATCCTCTTTCCCTAATTCATATGACAACTGTCGAAATTGGAACTTGGAACTTGACGCTATACCTTTTCTCTCTTACGGAAAAGATTGTATGCATCGGTATAATATTTTATCACCGGGATGTAAGCACTGAGCTGAGTTTACTTTGAATCCATTCAATAGTTTTCACATAACACGTTGTGTGTTAAACACAGACGGACAGACCAAAAATTCTAATAGATGCATTTTCCGAATGCACTGGTCTAAATATATCCAATATTTTTAGTTTATCTTTAAAATTGAATATACATCTCGATCCAGGACAGATTAAAACAATTAGAAGACAGATTCTTATCTCCTGCGCTTCAAAATTTTCGGTGGGCGTGTTCACAGAACACGTATATGAATAATTTGAAGTCATTAGTAAATTTTATAAATCTTTTTGCAGATTTCTTGGGTTGCTTCGTCAGTGCCTTTAGCAGCCTCTGTTGGAGGCTTGTTAGGAGGGCCGCTTATCACTTATATTGGAAGCCGATACACCTTAATCGGTACTGGAGTGCCATTTTTCATCAGTTGGATACTAGTTGCGATTACATCAAACCTGCATTTGCTGATTGCTGGACGGGCTTTATCTGGAATTTGTGTTGGAGTTATACATACAGCTTTTCCGATTTATATCGTAGAAACTGTTCAACCAAAAGTAAGAGGAGCCCTGGGACTCCTACCAATAGCATTCAGAAGTGGCGGTATACTGCTGATGCATTTGGCTTGTCCTTATCTAGATGCTTCCACAGTGGCTTACATTGCAGCTGCACTATCAGTACCAATCTTTTTACTATTTTTTGTCACTCCAGAGTCTCCTAGATGGTATATTGCTAAGGGTCATGATTACAATGCTCGTAAAGCTCTTCAGTGGCTGAGAGGAGAAAATTATAATATCGAAAATGAAATGCGAGATCTTACACAGTTCCAGATAGAAGCAAATAAAACGAAAGGGATTGCTCTCAAACAGATGTTTTACATGGAAAATACTCCAGCTATCCTTATATCATTCGGGTTAATGATTTTCCTACAACTAACTGGAACTTTCATTGCTATGATCTATTGCATACATATTTATATAATGACAAATGCCATGTCTATCGAATCATTAACTTTTAAAATAGAGATTGTAAGTGTTTTATCAGTTATCATCGCAATTGTTCTTGTTGACATAATTGGTCGTAAAATGTTGTTGTATATATCATCTGGCTCTATCATTGTTTCATTCATAACACTAGGTGTTTTCGCTTACATCCCAGATCTAAACAACCAAACCTCTGTCGGATCGTTAGCACAACTGTGTCTTACATTACACGTTTTTGGATCGATTGTAGGATTTGAATCTATACCGTGGCTTATGTTAGGTGAAATCTTGCCGCTAAAAATTCGAGGTACTGTTGCTTCCCTTGTCACCGGAATCACTTGGCTATGCACCTATCATATGGCAAGCTCGTCACCTAAAATATTAGCATCTCATGCTTTATATAGTATTTTCTTTTCCTTTGCTGTCATACATATGGTTGCAATATTATTCGTAAGATTGTGCGTGCCAGAAACACGCGGCAAAAGTTTGGAAGAAATTGAAATTAATTTAACGCAGAGAGTGAAGATTCTTAATAACAGGTGTGATGAGAATGCGGATGCAAATGTTACGTAATAGCTACTTTTTTTATGTAAATGAATAAATTTAAGACGTGTTAATTTTAATTAATTTTTATTTAATATAATATAGTTCCCAAAAAAAATTAATATGCTCCCAACGGTTACTTATTTATTGGTACCGTTTGCTGATTAAACGCTGGGACTATAGGGTGCTGATAGTGCTGAAGTAAAGAGCCTCTACAAAGGGTATTTTCTAAGAAATTTGCAAGAGACTTTTTGATGGCACCTATGATTAGAAGGCTTGCTCATATTTCGCTCATTGAATCAACATTTCCGTACAGCGTGGGAATGCAGCCAGCCTTCTGGGCACGCTTTCCTCTCTCTGTTATTACTTATTTAGTACTTAGTTTACTTTTATTTTATTGTATTTTTTCAAGTAACTTTAGATTGTTATTTAAGAGACTCAATGATTATTATAAAACGTATTTCTGTCTTTTTTAATTTTAAAACATCATGATAAAATATGAGAAAACAATATTATTTATGTATGAAAATCCACTACAGTTCTATGAAAAATGTTTTACATTTGTATTTGCTTGTAGACAAACTAGCACACGATACAAACAATAGTTATATAGTAAGTAAATTTGATCGTTTATGTACACAAGTAAAAAAATTAGTAATGCAAAACAAGTAAAGGAACCGCACTGAATGGAAAAAATGCCATCGCTACTAAGCTCCTTCAATAATTATTCACAAAAAATTGCTCAACTCTTTAGTAGTATAAACTACATTAAAAAAAAGACAAATTATACTAATTATCAAGTACAGATATCAGCGGCGTAGCGTGGGTGACAGTTTTGCCACGCTATTTTTACAATAAAATCATTTTTTCTTACACTATTTTTAATTCAAATTTATTTTCTATTATTTAGTTGGATTTTCTATAAAAGCGTATTTTTTTAGTTTTTTTTAAACTATTATTTTTTGTTTAATGTTCATAATATTCTTTAAATGCTATTGTGTTATATAAATACATGTATAGTGATATTACTGATCTACATGCAAATTCGTTTTAGAAATTTCGTCGAATAATTGCATCTCACATTACTAATTAACTGGTCTTTTTATAATTTCATTATATTTTATACGTTTGAAACTTAATAGCTATTAAAGCCTAGTTATTTTTTTTCTACTTTAATTATTTCAATCAATGTATCAATGGAAATAATTGTTGGTAAACCAAATATATATAAGATGAAAGAAATGTTTTTTTCATTTCCATCTGCATTTTCATGACTCAATTTTGGATTCAATTCAATTCAAATAAATTGAATAATGAATATTCAATACTTAATGCTTTATGTGTCTAACATAGATATGATTGTACATTAAACCTTTTAGGGTATAAGCATAGTGTTATAAATTAACACTTAACATTATTATCATTATATATATATTTGTACTTTGAAGACCACGGGCCATAAAAATCGCCCGGACTTTTGGAGGGCTTGCTTGGGACAATGAGAAGGCTAACACGTAGAAGCCCCTTGACATATTTAATCTAAATATGGCTTAACACTGACCGGCGACTATCCCTCTTTGCAACATATAATAATACACCCAAGGACAAGCCCCGGCCAGTGTAGGACTATTGTGGGAAATGAGAACAAAAAGTACCGGGCTATTGGGGTGAACTGCTGATGGTACTAGGGGTCTGGGAATACGGGGACTATGGCGTCTGCTCGTCGCAATGTTTGGCGATCATGGATAAAATGGGCTGACTGTGACTTGACTCTCCACACATGAGTGTGAGTGGCTAAAAGATATTATTTGTGTATATTATTATACAATTGTCGATTATTATTACAATCTATATATTTTCTAGTGTCAAAATGTGTCATTTCAATAGTCATTAATTGAATAATACGTTGTCTTCATCAAAAAGATCTTTAATTTACCTTTAAATTCAATCATAGTTTTAATGTTAAGAAAGATGAAGTTTGTTGTATATTTTTATAATAATAACAAAAATACTGTTACTATACAGAGATGTTTTACAGCTAGGAATACATAATGTGGTACTATTGCGTACACCTATGAAGGTCGTCTGTTCGAATCTGTTTATCGTAATCCGCAAATGGTACGAACAAATTTCTTTTGCGCCTTAAAAACTATTTCTTTATCTAAAAACTTTGGCAAATTCAATGTCATTTTCATCGAAACCAGATCATAAAAAATGTAGGGTTTGCTATTAAACGCTTGTCTTCAAATTCCCGCGATACGAAAATGCTGTGACGTCAACGTCACTGTAAATTCGCGAGTGTCGATCAAATCGACATTTTAACACATCTACTAGTGGCGCCACCGTCCTTACGATACCACATTTCATTTTCTTCAAATCCATGCAAATCCAAATCATCAACTGAGCTATCGGTGAGTCGAATCAAATCACTTAAAAGGGAATTTTTTCAAAATATCAAACATTCAATCGAACAATAATAATACAATCTCCATTGATTAGCGTCAGTCAAAAACCTTCAATTCGACTATTAAACTTAGACTAAATACATCAGAAGAAGCCTCTTCTGATTCTTGATCTGATGTATAGAATTTAAAATCTCTTGAATGCCAATGTGGTGAATTGTGTGGCGAAACCAAACTTTTCGCCCACTGCCTGGCAGGCGAGATTTAGAGTTAAGGATAGACAACTGGATATCACACATTAGATACAGAGAAGTCTCACTAAAATGTACATATTTTCATCTTTTTGAATCCTATCATATATAAGTTATTATTAATCTCGGCTATGTAAATATTATATCAAATTATATGTTTGGCAAATGAACGGGTATTTATTCCTGCAACGACCCGTGAATTGTACTAGTCTATGGATACTCACTTGACATTCAACTGACGCTGGATAAGTAGTTTTTTCTCGATCTGTTCTATTGGGAACTGGGGGACCTCGTACGGCGCTGACAGCTCGTTCGGCAGCTCTCGGGGAGTTTCTGCTCCAACTGCACTTGTCGGGCTTTCACTTCCTGAAACCAATGCATACGTAGATCTTAATTTTTATCCGTGCAGGAACGGAGAAAGAATACAATTTCCTGCGGCCGGGCGGCCTGTCGTAACAGGCGACAAAACAACCCACAGCCAGGTGGTAGGACATTTGCCCGACTGGATGGCTACCACCCCTGGTCTAAAGTATGTCGCCATAACAACCTTGAGGTGTGTTCCGGCATTAGTGACCAGGTTCCAGTCTCCCTTAAGAGAGCAGCAGTGCATTTGTAGCACCTTTGGTGTGGCAAATGTCCATAGGCGCTGGTAACCACTTTTCATCTAGGGGGCCGTCTGCCTGTCTGCTGAACTCCTGCAATAAAAATAATGGCGGTGTGAGAATATTCAGCGTGATTGTACTTCCAGGAGATCAGAGGAATGTCAGCGGTTCTCGTGTTGATATTTAGGTTTTAAAATAATTAAAATACTGGGAAAGAGTAAAAGCGACTTTTTATCACGCAACTACGAACAAAAAACAAAAGAAAACACAAAATATTCATTTTTTTTATTAATTTATTCATGACCATAGAATCAAAGTCTTTCAGTCGGAAACATGTTAATTAATAGGTCTTCGTATAGTAGCGCAGTTGTATTGCAGGCTACAACCGACGCCATTCAATGGAGTTCTTGTGAAAACTCGAAAGATCACATCTGACTATACAGTTCACATTTCTCACAAAAACACATAATTTCTACTCAAAAACTATCAATATCCTGCAACTATTGTTCATTTTAGAGTAATTATACACATTTTTAGAAAATAAAACTGCACTGCACAACGTCTCCTTTCAGTTCCCGCCAAAAACTCATATTCATTATTAAAACGCTGGTGTTGCCAGTGTTTTATTACTTATTACTTTTTTGCATATACATTATTTATGTATTCTGATGGGAATGGGATTATTTTTAAATATTGGTCACAAAATTGTGATCTTTGGTACACATACAACGTGAACAAAGTCGCAGGTAATAAATAAGCAATATATGTGTTTACTAAGACACATTCTGAAGGGGCTTATGTTTTTCCATTGAGGTATAACACGTTTATATGATCTAAGTGTTTTTCTTAAAATACCTTGAATATAATGAAGATACTGTTACGCGATGTCCATCACAGCAGTTATGAGAACCATAGATTATATTAATATCACATAGATAATCTTCATAGATAATAATATTATTATTTGTAGGGTAGTTTTCGTAGTATTTTCGTATAAAAGACGGTGTGGCGTGTAGACGGGGTTCATTGCTTACTGAGTGGTAAAGGTGAATCTCTGCCCAAATAGTTAATATTAGGTATATTCGGTACTTTCTTGCCCAAATCTCTGCAAGGCTTTTTACATTCAGAAGTGGGATTACCCAAGAATGGCAGGCCGTTATGCTGCTGGGTTGGGTATAAGTTGACCTAAACTCTGCCTGACCTAAACTCTGCCTGACCTAAACTCTGCGTGACCTAAACTCTGCCTGACCTAAACTCTGCCTGACCTAAACTCTGCCTGACCTAAACTCTGCCTGACCTAAACTCTGCGTGACCGAAAGTCTACGTGAGCGAAAGTCTGCGTGCCCGTAAGTCTGTGTTACTTAAAGTCTGCCTTATTCAAAGTCTGCGTGACCCAAGTCAAATTCTAAAGTTTTTATTCAAAATAAGTTACACTGGAGAACACTTTTTAAATTTAATTTAATATTAATAGTAATATTCTATGTACACCGCTTTGCAACATGTCTAGCTGAAAATTGTTTTTCTTTATATTTCTAACTAGCGGTCTACCCCGACTTCGCACGGGTATCTAAAAAGAACATTTTTTGGTTTAATTATCTACTAAGCGAATTCAAAACATTTCACCTGCCGTACTGTCCGTATCCCAGTGACGCCTACATCGCATGAACATAGTTAGCTGATTAGAGTGCGCGGCGACCACGCAACTATTTTCTAATACTCACTTATTTCTAATACTCATTTTTAAACTCGTGATATTGAATATTTAAAACTCGCATAAAGGTATTATTTAATAGGTAGTAGGTAGTATTCAATAGAAGCAGTCTTGAATATAAATTAATTTATTTTGATAAGGGTGAATACCATGATACAAACGAGCGGTGGCATTCTAATTAAATTAAAAATAAATAAATAAAGGAACCCTTATTGTTGCATAACTATAATAGTTAAACATATGCTGTCACGACAGTTTTGTAAATAATGATGTGTTCTATAAAGTCGTAGTACATTTTGTTCTATCATCGATAGTTTTCGCAGCGCACGCGATTTTACACTTTATTAGTATTGCAGAATAAGAAATAATGGGGTTGTAGTAATCGGTGCATATTCAATAAGACGGAGACACAATAAAAGTAAATAAATATATTATTATAGTTGTAACAAAGACATGGCGTACTAAATTCTACGTGTATAATAAGTACAACACCACGTCTGTGTGACCACGTCTGTGTGACCACGTCTGTGTGACCACGTCTGTGTGACCACGTCTGTGTGACCACGTCTGTGTGACCACGTCTGTGTGACCACGTCTGTGTGACCACGTCTGTGTGACCACGTCTGTGTGACCACGTCTGTGTGACCACGTCTGTGTGACCACGTCTGTGTGACCACGTCTGTGTGACCACGTCTGTGTGACCACGTCTGTGTGACCACGTCTGTGTGACCACGTCTGTGTGACCACGTCTGTGTGACCACGTCTGTGTGACCACGTCTGTGTGAACACGTCTGTGTGACCACGTCTGTGTGACCACGTCTGTGTGGCCACGTCTGTGTGGCCACGTCTGTGTGGCCACGTCTGTGTGGCCACGTCTGTGTGGCCACGTCTGTGTGGCCACGTCTGTGTGGCCACGTCTGTGTGGCCACGTCTGTGTGGCCACGTCTGTGTGGCCACGTCTGTGTGGCCACGTCTGTGTGGCCACGTCTGTGTGGCCACGTCTGTGTGGCCACGTCTGTGTGGCCACGTCTGTGTGGCCACGTCTGTGTGGCCACGTCTGTGTGGCCACGTCTGTGTGGCCACGTCTGTGTGGCCACGTCTGTGTGGCCACGTCTGTGTGGCCACGTCTGTGTGGCCACGTCTGTGTGGCCACGTCTGTGTGGCCACGTCTGTGTGGCCACGTCTGTGTGGCCACGTCTGTGTGGCCACGTCTGTGTGGCCACGTCTGTGTGGCCACGTCTGTGTGGCCACGTCTGTGTGGCCACGTCTGTGTGGCCACGTCTGTGTGGCCACGTCTGTGTGGCCACGTCTGTGTGGCCACGTCTGTGTGGCCACGTCTGTGTGGCCACGTCTGTGTGGCCACGTCTGTGTGGCCACGTCTGTGTGGCCACGTCTGTGTGGCCACGTCTGTGTGGCCACGTCTGTGTGGCCACGTATGTGTGGCCACGTCTGTGTGACCACGTATGTGTGACCACGTATGTGTGACCACGTATGTGTGACCACGTATGTGTGACCACGTATGTGTGACCACGTATGTGTGACCACGTATGTGTGACCACGTATGTGTGACCACGTATGTGTGACCACGTATGTGTGACCACGTATGTGTGACCACGTATGTGTGACCACGTATGTGTGACCACGTAAGTGTGACCACGTATGTGTGACCACGTATGTGTGACCACGTATGTGTGACCACGTATGTGTGACCACGTATGTGTGACCACGTATGTGTGACCACGTATATGTGACCACGTATGTGTGACCACGTATGTGTGACCACGTATGTGTGACCACGTATGTGTGACCACGTATGTGTGACCACGTATGTGTGACCACGTATGTGTGACCACGTATGTGTGACCACGTATGTGTGACCACGCTCTAGGATCGACATATCGGGGCCGTCAACGGGACTCGGCCATCGGCGGAACTAGAGGCAGCATTGTGGTGGTGCCCTGAAGGCGCCTATGGAGCGATGGCGTGTCGGCCTATGCGTGGACGGGACACTGTTGGGAACTTTGGCCACTGTGTCTACTTTACCTGGCACAGAAGGTATGGTTATTTTTATTATTATTTTTGTGTGAATTATTATGCAAAGTAAAGTGAATTAATTTTATAAGTGATAGTAATGGTTCACCGGTCGTGGTAGGCAATTGTACTACCCTCATATTTTTTTTTGTACGAAAATATTATGGTATGTTTCGAACATGGAAAATTACGAAAAATCGCGTAGTTAGTATTTTTCAATGTTATTTTGGGTTACATATCTATCGAGAAATGTGTTTGTATGGACGATGTGATCAGATCTTATGAACGACAAGTCATGGTTTCTTTTATTAGGTTTTACATGACAATCGAGTCTACCATTCGACTGATATTACTTTGATATGTATAGTGTAAAGTTGGTTGTGACACATTGTTCGTGTTTCACCCGGTTTTTATTTAAGGTTAAAATAACTCTAGTTTCGCCCGGTTTTTGTGTTTGAAGTTAGAATAACCCAAGTTCAGTTATTATTAAACGTAGTAAATGCAGTTAATCTTTGTAACACGTATTTTATAAGTTCAGAGGTCCATAATGCTAAAGGTTTAAAATAGTCTTCATTCTAGTATCTGGGTTTTTTTTAACTGTGGTTAATTATTGTTGGAATTTTTGTAGCCGTGAACAATAAGTTCTAGTATTCTTGGTTATTTTATAAGTTTTTGGTACATAGAAGAGTTGGTACATGGAGATCATGAAATTGTGACTATTATTCTTGAAATAATAATCGTAAAAAAAATTAAAGTTTATTGTTACTTTGATGGAAAGTAGAATCATTATTGGTCAGGAGTAGCCGAGTGGTTGTGTGAACAAGTACTGTGTTTTGTTTTTTCTGTTCGCAGACTGGCGAAGAGAACTAATTATCTGGTGACAGAAGGCAAACTCACTCAATAGTTGGCACGCCGCGGGGGACCACGGCTGCGGTAGGATGGCCGAATGTTACGCGATGTCCATCACAGCAGTTATAAGAACCATAGATTATATTAATATCACATAGATAATCTTCATAGATAATAATATTATTATGTAGGGTAGTTTTCGTAGTATTTTCGTATAAAAGGCGGTGTGGCGTGTAGACGGTGTTCATTGCTTACTGAGTGGTAAAGGGGAATCTCTGCCCAAATAGTTAATATTAGGTATATTTGGTACTTTCTTGCCCAAATCTCTGCAAGGCTTTTTACACTAGATTGTATTTATATGGTAAAAATTATATTGTAAGTTACTTGATAAATCTTTTTTTATATATTTCATAACCTCCGTAATAAGTTTTACATTATACATTGCTGAAATGCAAACGCGGTGTAGTTGGTTTGACATTAGAAAAGAAGGCGAAATAGTCTAGTAGTATATTATATAGATTCTTGATAAGCTTTTATTAGCGTTGAAAGTTTTTATGTTCTATGATATAAATAGTGTATTTATGACCTTTTTGGTTTAACTTGCTTTTAACAGAAATATCTAACGTAAAGTAAAATATACACTACTACTTTTTCTTCAATATAATATATAATATATATATATATATGTATATATATATATATATATATATATATATATATATATATATATATATATAATCTCTCTATCTCTTAGGTTCGTAGGTATCGTAGGTTGAACTATACCTTAAGTTATATTTCCTGGAAGAGACTGTTTTAAGCGATAAGACCGCCTATTGTTTCCACCATGACAACCTATTTATCTATATCTATATACATGAAATAACTTTCAATGCTGTGAGATGAATAAAACACTTGGCCAATATAATATGTATTAAACATTAAATTTGTGTTTATTTATTTATACAACCCAATTAAAAATCTAACACCGGAAAATCCTAGTAAATATATAAGAAAGATGTCTGTGACCGATTTCCTAAATCGGGCACAGACATGTTCCAACAAATTCTAACATTATTCATTTTCTTAAGTTTTCGCAACTTGTATACATAATAAAACTACGTTTTAACGGTTTTAAGCGCGTTGATTTATTTGCTTTTTACTATTCCGACGTTTCGGGTACACAAGTAAAAGAACAGAAGGTCTGTTTTTCCCGAAACCTAAAACCTGAGTGTCTTCAAGTCTCGTGTGAATAGGTACCTTCTAGGTAAGCGTGCTCGATCTTAGATCATATCTCCACTCAAATCGAGCGAGATAATGGTCAAACGCGAACCTATACGTAATAAAACACATTGTTGACATGAAACACATAAAGTCTGCGATCAGTTAAGACACGCTGGATTAACCTAACCACTACATCAGATTCGATAAACCACTAATCCTCACGAAAGAGAACCGTTTACCTAGAATGATGCGTGAGTCATTGAAATATAAAAAAACACCCAAATTTCAATAGAAAAGATGGTTGGCAAGTATCACCTGTTTGGGATCCGATCATCAAAACTATTAAGATCCAAATCCAGCTAAACCTAGCCTGACCTCAAGACTCTGTGAGCAGTTTCTGAGCACTGGAACACAAACCAACTTGACTGATAATTTCATTTTTTTCCATTTTAATATTATATGAAATTATTAGACTAGGCACGTTTGCTGAAGAGTTTCTTGCGCCGCTTCTTCTCTCCAAGATACATGTTGCGAAGCGGTGGCAAATTAGATAAAGCTCCCATAGAGTAAATAATAACCATAAACAAAATTAAAATGAATAAGTTGGAGGTTGGCTAAATAAAACTTTAACAATACTCATTGACACTTGACATATCTGTCTTCCGTGATCACGGCTACTGAAAAGTGGCCGAAACGTCGAAATAATAAAAATCAAATAAATTACCGCGCTTAAAACCGTTAAAAACGCAGTTGTATTATTATTCACATATAAAAAATAGAAGTTAAAATAACATCCTACCATCCTTCTTTTAAAATATCATCGTATAAATAACTAGGTGCGCCCGCGGTTTCACCCGCGTGGTGACAGAAAATCGTTATATTTTGGATAATTCACACTATCTATATAAATGATAGCTTATGTGTTATTCTTATGTGTAAGCTATATTACTGTAAAGTTTCATCAAAATCCATTCAGTAGTGTTTGCGTGAAAGAGCAACAAATATACAACATCCATTCTTAACTTTCACACTCACACTTTCAAACTTTCACGTTTATAATATTTATTATTATACTAGCTTCTGCCCGGGACTTCGTCCGCGTGGTGCGGTTTTTTTTAATTATTCCACGGAAACTCTTTAATTTTTCGGGATCAAAAGTATCCTTTATGTTGACCAGGGATATAAGCTACCACCGTGCAAAATTTCATTTAAATCGGTCCAGTCGTTGTGGAGATTAGCCGGCACAAACAGACAGACAAACCGACAAACAGAGAAACAAAAAATTTAAAAAAATCTAAATTAGTTCTATTTCACTTCTTACATCCCTCTGACGCAGTTATTAGCATTTTTTTCATTGTACAGAAATTCGACCTCTACAGTTTTATTATATGTATAGATACTATTAATTATATTATATATTTATAGACATTTTAATTCCTGTTTTTTTAAAGAATAACTCATGCCTTATTTGACTCTTGTCAAATAATGCATGTCTTCGTACAAACTTTCTGCTGTAAAGTTTGGACGGTCGTACAAAATCTATGAGACTGCGCCATTTTGTACGATGATATAAAGTATCTCAGTTGATTGAGATTGAGGCTGTCCGCTCCCCTCCCCTGCCTCCCTCGCTATGGCGTCATATCCATGACCCCGATCAATAAAATCGTAAACAAAAACGCAACGCAATAAGATGTGTTTAAAAACAAATACGTTAACCATATTAGTCTTTATTGCATGAGTTCAGTTAAGACAGACGGCCACCCTGATGGAAAGCGGTTACCATCGCCTATAGTGCCGTATGTGCAACACCAAAGTCTTGGGCTCCTAAAAGAAAACTGGAACCCAGCTGCTAATGCCGGATGCAAGAACACAAAACAACTCAAGGTTTTTATATGGCGGCATACTCTAGATCGAATAAGATATATATAAGAAGATATAGATGTATATAAGAAAGCGAAAGTCCTTTCTATCAGGAAAACTTTTATATATGAAAATCTGTACCTCAGTTAGATATTACGCATAAACGTGTCGATAAGTGCCCAATACCACAAGTAAGAACTAGTTTTGCCCAAGGACATATTAACTTTACAGCTCCTTTCATGAACAATAAATTACCCGAAATAAAAACTTACTAATATTATACAATATCTTTATATATATAATTCTTCTGTACGTGTGTTGACAATGAACTCCTCCTAAACGGCCGACCGATTTGAATTAATTTTTTTGTGTGTGTTCAAGTGGATTCGAGGATGGTTTAGAATTAGATTCACAAATAAGCCCGGCAGATGACGCTGCAGTTGGGTTCTAAATTTTATTTCTTCAGGGCAGGACAACGTCTGCCGGGACAGCTAGTATTAATATAATTTCATACGCATAGTCAAACACACATTCACACACCCCACACACATGCACACACTCTTTTAGATATTTCGCTTTAAGTTGTGTTCGATGTATTTTATGTTATCGTTCTTACATTGTGATGTCAGGAGCCTTAAGAACAGACGAGCGTGCATAACAAGAGCTATGAATGTCAAAGAAGCAAGTGAGGTGTGTAACAATAAGCGTGAATGGCGCTGTGTTGTTCGTGCCTACCCCGCAAGGAGCCTGGCGTGAAGTTATGTATGTATGTATGTATGTTCTTACATTAAGGGAGAGGACACTAGCCCCTATAATACAGTGCAAACTAGTTTAGGGGCTAGTAGAATCAAAATAATACTGTCTGATCAATGTATAAGTTTCAAATAAATAAATAAATATAGATTACAGATTACATTACAGATTACAGATCGGGGGTGGTAGCCATCTAGACGGACAAATGCCCTTCCAACTGGCTGTGGGTTGTTTTGTCGCCTCTTACTTCTTACTATATAGAAGTAACACTTCAGTAAATTAAAGATATGGAACCATCAGTGTACAAATCTTACTCTCACTTAGCCACTTGTTTTCGTATTGAAATGATGTTTTGTTTTTATTCTGATATTTTTCTTGTTATTTATTACAGTTTTAACCTTCACCTTGCACTGGATAAAAGTCATGCGTGTTATTAATAATGTTGTTGAGTTGCAAGTAGTGGAAATTTTAAGAATAATATTTTCAGACGAAGTCGCTTTGAAATATGTACGCGTCGTTTATTTATTGTATAAAAATACTATATTATAATCATCATATTAAAACGTGAAGCAAAATATGTACCTCTTTTTACGAAAATTGCGCGGACGGACGAGTATGCAACACATACTTCGCACACTTATAGTTTATATAGAGAAGGAGTGCAGAATGCTAATATTTGTTTTTTTAATTATGCATAAAAATACGTTCAATAATAATTATAATAATAATCGACAGACAAACACACGTATATGCCCAAATTAAGCAAGTTACGCCTGTGTTATGGGTAATATATAACGCACTACACTGGGGCCGATCCCAGACACCCAGACCATAGTAAATAACGGAGAAAATACGTTTCCGAAATTTACTATACCAGGAATCGAACCTGGAGCTCTGCGTTGCAGTGAGGTAGGCCGGCAAAGGCTTAGGCCGCTCAACCACAGAGGCGGTCAAAAAATCAATAAAAAAAACATTACACACATTACCGTGTATTTGAGACACGCATATATACTGTTTTGTTTATTGTTAAAATCAAATTAACAGTGTAGCCTTGGCGAAATATGTGATTATAGGTGTATATTGTTTGACAAAACCTTAAAAATGTTCAAACTTATAATTTAAATTAATTATGGTCGGATTTCGACCACTGGGCGACCACTAGTTTGAATAAATCAATGTAAGTTGGCAAAGCGTTCTCAAACAGTCATATAATACGCAATGCGCCATGTCGTATATTCAAGCCATGCGGTATGATGCGGTCGCATTGGAAATGAGTTGCGGATAAAATTATGCTGTATGGTATTTTAATTGTTTCTTTTTCATATTTGTTTTGCATTATAGCTTTATTACTTTTGAATTGACTTGTTTTAGATTCACTTGCCTTAATATTTTACTAGCTTCCGCCCGCGACTTCGTCCGCGTGCAAAGTTTTTTTAACTATTCCACGGGAACTCTTTAATTCGGGATCAAAAGTATCTTATATGTTGACCAGGGATATAAATTTCATGTAAATCGGTCCAGTCGTTTCGGACATTTGCCGGTACAAACAAACAGAGAAACAAAAAATTTGAAAAAAATCTAAATTAGTTCTATTTCACTTTTTACATCCTCCTGACTCCATTTTTAGCATTTTTTTCATTGTACAGAAATTTTATCTCTACAATTTTATTATATGTATAGATTGTACACTACTGTATGTATTCGTCTACTCAATAAATCGTTTTTTGGATCAAAAGACCTCGGAGTTTATTTTTAAATGTACTGATATTTTTAGGAGTTATAATACAGGTTACATTATAATTAATACATTTTATGTTAGTGCTATTTACCCCCGGAAGATTAACTTCATTTTTTATTGCGAACTATCCCATCTCCCAGAATGATAAATATGTATGTCCATTTCTGTATTAAAACTACATTTAAACAAAATTACAGCAAAATCGATCCAGTACTTCTAGTTGTTTTTTCGCGAAGGCTTAACAGACAGACAGATCAAGTTACTATCGCATTTTTTTATAAATGATAATGTTTTATATATCTATAAACTTGAGAAATAATTGGTCTTCCATACAAACTTTTAACCCCTATTTTAACCCTTTCTGGTTTTATTTATCTATCCTCCGTCTATCTATCTGTAAAGTACAAAAATGATCAAAATGACCAAAATGAGCAAGTTGACCAAAATTATCAAAATGACCAAATTGACCAAAATTACTAGAATGGCCAAAATTACCAAATTGATTCAAAATTACCAAAATAATGAACCTATCCTACTTTCTGGGATAACCTTTACATAAATATATCCCAAAATCGAATCTATCCATTACAGGATGCAATTCATTTACACAGCGGCTCGCTCTTGGTAAGCAAGTAAGAAATTTATGGAGATATATTGCAGTATAACATTTTAGCACGTCATGTAATTATTATAACTATTATATAATAATATATTTCTTTCTATTCGTTTTATTGTGTCTTGGTCTTATTGATTATGCACTGTTTGCTGCAATTCTATTATTTCTACAAAAAGTAATTACGTATTATAATTCTGTATAGAACTTATAAAAAAAGAGCTTGAGTTATAAATAGAATAAGAAATATTAAAAAAAAAACAATTTTTAGCTTGTCGTGATGCTGCGTAGTTTCTTGTCGCTTCTTCGCCTTCAATAACACGTTGGAAAGCAGTGCATAGAATAGGAAGTAAAATTAAATGTTAACTTATATGTGTGACCTTCAAAAAGTGTTCTCCAGTGGAACTTATGTTGAAAAAAACTTTTGAATTGAATTTGAAATCACATTTGGATTAAGTTTCATCCCATTTCAGGTTGGCCCATTATGGGCAATGCCCTTAACAAGAAAGTCCAGAACTTATTTATTAATCTGGTAACCCTTTACATGAACAAGTCATTGTATTTGTCCGTGGTTCGATAGGCACCTGGCCGAATTTATTTATAAAAAAAAGAAAAAGTATATTTACTTGTAGTTTCACTGGTGTTATCCTGGGATTCGGATGGCCTCCTCACATGCCACAGGTCCTTATCGAAACTATACATGGTTCAAAGCACTTCGCACTTCACTGTTTAACTTTTACTTACACAACAATGACTGAACTGCAGGTGGATAATATGTTACAAAATACTCCAGCCAAACTTTATGACTGCTCTTAATTAGCAATAGTTGGCTGTACAATAGACGATTCTTCACACAAAATCAACGATTGCACAGCTTTCTACAGTTAATTAGGAGATGCCATAAACTTTGAAACGGACTATACGTATACAAATATATGTATTAAACTATATCAATTTTTTTATCGAAGCATCCTATGTAATTCATCATGGTAGTAATTATACTAGATACTCGTATAGCAAACATGTTTGAGTTAATTAACTTTTGAAAATATGGAAATAATTTTGACTCGTATAATATAAAATTGTATAACATGGAAATAGTCAATTTTCTGAAAGTCTACTGTCTACAAAAAACATTTTTTAATACATAAAGACATTTTTTATTATTATTATTAAAAATCTAATTCTGAACCCGTACGTCCTAGATTCTTAGAAAATCTCTGAGGGAGGCAGGCGATAAATTTCCCATGGAAACAGTGTGTAAATTCATAGATTAAAGACAGGTACAAAGGCTTATATTAAAGCCAAAGGTAGACATTACGAATAGATTTTTTTCACGGCTGCTGAAATGTGGCCGAAACGTGGGAATAATAAAAATCAAATAAATTACCGCGCTTTAAAGCGTTAAAACGTAGTTTTATTATTAATTATTTTTTTATTAAAATTAAATTTCTTCTTTAAAAAATGCATTTTCATTTGTAACAGAAGTTATGGCCCGACCAGGTATATGTAGTAACGCGGCGGCAGCGTGGTGGCCAGGTGTATTTCATCTAACGCAGCATATTATTTCCCAATTATACGCTTGTCGCTCAATTTTGTGATTACTACCTCGTCAAAATCGCCGGACACTATCGTGTCAATCTAAGGTTCGTCTGATTTCAGTATTATCTTAATTAATGAAATATTTTTTTAATTGCTTTAATGTATTTTTTATGCATAATTTAAAAAAATATTAGCATTCTGCACTGCTTCTCTGTATAAACTATAAGTGTGCGAAATTTCATACTCCTCCGTCCGCGCAATTTTCGTAAAAAGGTATACAAAGTTTTTGCTTCACTTATTATTTAATATATACATATAAATCTTAACGCCTACAAGTCGAATGTTTCCCTACAAAATTCGCTAAGTCGAAATCCTCCATTAAGTTCAAAAACTGTATAACTCGAAATTTTTGCCGTCTTCATTTAAGTTCGACTTACAGAGGTTTTACTGTAATAGCAGAATCGTGTCCCAGAACAACTATACGAAACTGTTTTATGAATGAGATTATTTGCAGATAGCAACACAGACAGAGGTTAAATTATTCACCGCGAAGCCACACGACCTAAACATGACCCTGAGTTGTTTGGTTATGAACAACAGCTGAGACATGACGTCAAAGAAATATTTGAACAGCTAACCTAAATAAGGATTTTGTATGATGTCTTTTGAATTGTAATGGAAGTTTGTTTAACCATAATTTTTGGTCAAATGTCGTCATTGATAACCTAAACAGTTATCGTCGCAATAAACTGTTCGGTATTGATTATTTATAAGCAAGGATTGTGTTTGTATGGTAATATATATACTAAAATAACTCTGGTTGTTGCTAGGGCATTATTAATAGTTGCGGTCTTTTATCAAAACAGATAATATGTTGAATGTTGTTACACGCCGACAAAGTGAATGCACACTCGCAGTTTATTACCTTTCCCGCATCTGGACTTCTTTTATTTACTTTGTGTTTAAAATTTGTAATTATAAAAAACATCCTATTGTTATTGTACTTGTTTATGGCCGCAGGTGTGCGGGTTATCTGGAAAATTGCGTCGAAGCTTGCCAGGTAGACACATGGCATCGGTGCATTATAAAGCAATGGCCCGATTCAGAGATGGCAGTCAAGCGAGGACTACGATACGAGCAAGACGTGTACATTCGATAAGCTATATAATGACGGACTTTGCGCGTGTTATTGAATCGTGCAGTTTGTAATGGTTGCCTCGAGTTATATTTGTACCTGTGTTATACGTGTTTATATAGTTCTAATAAATACTATAGTAATTCCAACGGAATTTTAATTCGAGTCCCGCACTCGTAACAATATAATAACCATTTTTTTCTTAACTGTTGCACAAAAATGATCTTCTAAAGAAAGGCTACGTATTCATAAAGTAGGAAGGAACACTAATTATTTAAACTATCTTTGAAATCTGGGAAAAAAATATTTTGAATTTAGCGTCAGGTAAAGACCTACAGTTTGGCTGAGATTGGACCGAGAAGTTGTATGGGTCTAGCTTAGAGTTGCCAACCGTCCTGTTTACCCGGGACATCCTAGTTTTTGTAGTGTTTGGGATGTCCTGGATAATTTATAAGCAGCGTCCTATGTTGTGAAAGCGCCCTGGTAAGATCATGTATTTATTTATTTTAATTTATATATTAATACGTGAAGCAAAAACTTTGTACCCTTTTTACGAAAATTGCGCGGACGGAGGAGTATGAAATTTCGCACACTTATAGTTTATATAGAGAAGAAGCGACAAATGCTAATATTTTTTGACGTGACGTCTTATAATTTGATGGCTCAGAATACAGAATATATTCTATATTATATATATTTCTGTATTCTGAGTTCGATGGAGCCGGCTGCACGCACGAAAAAACATGCCTCATGCGGCGTTACCTCGCTCTGAGGCGTTCTATTTAAGGCTTGAAGTGCAATCGAGAGCGCGGAACGAGCGACAAAGAGGCACAATCGGCCTCCGCGTTCGGCAGCGTAATCGACATAATTGTATTTATGCGTACAAATAAATGTAACTTGATCAATTCAATTGTGATTTCCATTTACCTCCTTCTCTATATCCATACAAAATATCTATCAAACAAATAAAATTAAAATTTTCCTTTGAAAAATGAAACCATTCCATCAGTATTTTCTTATGACGCTGTCACGTTCAACTATCGTCAGTAAACCGACTTTACAGACAACCGTTTTTTTTTAAATAATGCACAAAAAATACATTAAATCAATAAAAAAAAACATTACATTTGTACATTCAAACACTTGATCACTGACCATTATTTATCGATTAAATAATATTTGTTGGAGTAAATGGAATTGTATTATTGTTCGCATGTAAGTACACTCTTTTGTTCATTGTTCAAGTCAAATTATTAGAAATCTGTGATTATAGAAGTATGTCTTTGACATTAATTATAATGGTTAATTTCAACCAAGGGCAACCTTAGGTTTTTTAAAGTGACGTGAAAATGATAACGTCTACATATAAACGTGTTTTAACCATTGCTAACATTTTGTCCGCGAACTCAATAACCCTCAGCCGAGTCTGTCTTTAAGCCGGCCATTGCTGGAATATTGATTTCATTGCGTCAGACCTAGTCAGAAACGACGCCTCTAATTCTAGCCGATAAACTCAGAGGTCGCGATCTCAATATTTTAACTACTTTCATTGCCATTTATTTAATCCTCCAAAATACGTGATAATAATAATTAGACTAGCAATAAGACTGGGTTCCTATCCAGGGTCTCCATATTGGAAAGTTTTTCCAAGTTTTTTTTTATTGCACGAGTTCAGCAGATAGGCAGACGGCCCACTTGATGGAAAGCGGTTAATGTCGCCTATGGGCATTTGCAACACCAAAGGCCAACCAACATTTCCTACCAATGTGCTGCCGCTTGGTAAAGGGTGATTGGAACCTGGCCACTAATTTTTTTTTTTTTTTGAGGCGAGGGAAAATGCTAACCGATTTACGCTCTCTGGGCCGTCACTAGGAAACGGCGCGCATCCATCGGGGGCGATAACGCTAGCAATAGTATGCTTTGTTTGCGCTCCGTCCGCGATGGCTTGACACAGAGGAGTGTGGAGACTCCGAGCGATGCCGCACGGGCGAGCAACCTCAATACCCACTAAAAACCCCCTCCTCCCTGTCGACCCTGCGCTTTTGTTGTGATGGAAAGACTGAGATATAGAACATAGTTACGCAACAGTCGATCCAGCGCAATAAAGTGCCTGGAGTGTGCCCTGGGAGAACACACCCCACTTCGAAACGGGGGCAGATGAATCCCTTGCGATGGGTATTGACCTGGCCACTAATGCCGGAACACAACTCAAGGTTGTCATGTCAGACGGACAACCACCCTACCACCTGGCTGTGGATTGTTTTGTCGCCACTTACGACAGGCCGCCCGGCCGCAGGAAATTATATTCTTTCTCCTTTCTCCACGGATAGAAAATAAGGAGTACTTAAATATAAAATATTGTCTCTGGGATATCAAACATCGAGCCAAGCATTTCAGTGCTTAGCTAACTTTGACATCCCATGTTTGGAATTTCTAAAACTCTTATTTTCTTTTCTTCCGTTCGATATTCACGCGAGCGAAAATACGCGCAACGTTCTGAGTTGCTAATAATAACAAAGCCTAATAGGCACTATGAATATATCGGTGCAATTTTGTCACGCACAATCAATAAACAATAACCTTTGGAACTCGATATAAGCGCTCGCACCACAATTAATTCCGCACCTAACATTCTGTAGATTACCACTGGTTTGTTGCTATTATCATAGTATAATCTACAAATAATGCACTAGATGAGCGCAACTAAGCATACCAAAAAGTTAACTGCATTGACGGGTAATAATAACAGCCCATAGCGCCCCACAGCTGAGCGCAGGATTCTCCATTGTTTAGGAAGGAACAGATAGTATATTCACCATCCTATTCAAGGCGGTTTAGTGGCTTTCACACATCGGTTATTTTGGTTTCATCAGGTTGTTTTTCTTCACCGTTACCACGTGACACAGTAGGTCAAAACATTGCCTAAATGTTGTTTTTTATCCACTATATTTGACATGAAAAGTCAAAATCGTCCTTGAAGGGGATAAAGTAGGAAATAAAAATATGTTTTATATGCACTTTTAAGGACAGTATAAATTCAATGTTGCGAGTAACAGCTAGTTTGATATGTATGGCTGCATTGACGCGACATACATTTATATGACGTTACAAAATCGAAAACGGACGAAGCCGCGGCAAATCTTTAGTAATTACCCTTTCACTATTGTACTACTGTAAAGTCGTGGTGGCGTAATGGCTAGCGCACGCGTCCCTAACTCAAAGGGCGCGGGTTCGATCCTGGCCGGAACGCATGCACCACTTAGGTAGTTTTCTGACCTCATGTGCATATTGTTACAACTACCACGTGCTAACAACGGCGAATGAAAAATCGTACATCGAGATAATCGATGTATCAAACCTGCCAAGCTACCTTGGACAAGTGTGGCGAGCATACTATCCGTTCCCCTATAGTAGGAGGCCTGTTATTATTACTATATTGTAATACTGCATATTCAAATTAAGCATTGCTTAAATACTGTATATTTCGTTAAAATATTTACAATAGTTTGGATAGATGTTTGTTGATAAATCACTCAAGAACGGCTGAACGGATCTCGATGAAAATTGGCACAGAGATAGACTATAGTCTGGAATAGGACATAGGCTACTTTATATCTTGGAAACAATTTTATAACGCGAGTGCAGTTACTACTAAAATAAGTTGCGATATACCAAAAACAAGTTTTCATAGTTACATTTCGGGTAGGTATACTCTTACACACATAAAATTTAATCGATTTACAGATCACATTTACGCATTTAGAGAGACATCTAAAAAAGGCATTTTAAAGAATTATATCAACTAAAAACAGCAAAGTTACAAGAATCAAAAAATGTATAAGAATTAGGTTTATTTCATTTAATATAGGAGTACTAATAATATGATTTTTAAATTATATTTTTAAGTAATAATTTATCTTTAGGTATTTTCCCTTTTTTATTTAGTTTTAGTTTTTATATAATTTGTAGTTCATTTTTAAGTTTAAATTTATTACAGTTTTATGTATTTTTCTTCGAAAAGTTGTAACTGAATCATACATATGATTTTCAAATGAATTTTAAAATCAAGTTATACTAATTTAATTGTTTTTTTTTTCATTTCAAATCACCTAGACTGTTTTTAATAAAGGTGAAAAATATGCTTTGCTATTTGTCTGCTATCCATGTCTGTATCGCCTGTCCAAACTACCCATATTGGAATCTAAGGTAGAACTCTTAGAATAATTATTTCATCCTTATGTGGTATTTATGTATCTATATTACCTATGATTAATTGTACAGGTTAATAATGAAAATGAATAAGTGAACACATACAGTACTAGATTAACTTCATAATAAAACTACGTTTTAACGGGTTTTTATTATTCCGACGTTTCGGCCACTTTTCAGGAACCGTGATCACGGAAGACAAAAATGTCAAGTGTCAACGAGTATTGTTAAAGTTTTATTTAGCCTACCGCCAACTTGTTCATTTTAATTATTTAGTTTTAATTTTGTTTATGGTTATTATTTACTCTATGAGAGCCTAATCTAATTTACCACCACTTCGCAACATGTTGTAGCTTGAAAAGAAGTTGCGCAAGAAACTCTTCAGCAAACATGCTTAGCTCTAATAATTTAAAATAATATTAAAATGGATGGGTGGAAAATAGATTAATTTCATTTAAATTATGTTTTACCGTGAAGTAAAACATCGTGAGGAAACTTGCACATCGAAATTATCAACATATGAACTTCAATAATCCGTATTCGATAAGTGTTATTAGTATAACATTTCCCCAGAACAAGAACACGTGCCTAGGGGATAATATTTCATAAACGTATTTCGATATCACTAACAGTCGTCTTGCCCTTACAAACATCGCACGTGTATTAATTCACTTAATTAAACCTGACGCATTCCAAAACACTAGCAAATGACGACACAAAAAGAACGAAACAGCTGGTATGAATAACCATACGAAATCAAAGACAAAATGTATAAATACTACAAATAAACCTCAAAACACTAAAGAACTATTAACAGTTAATATATCACAGTGTTATTTTGTATGTATATGATTTTTTTAAAAATTGTTAAGTCGGAATGTTCGCGTTAGGTGTCGTACTGGCGACTACGCAGTAAAGACTGAATGAACGCAGTTAAAGCGGCCAGTGGACCCAACTACACTTGTATGTATTTGTAAGTTATGGTCTGTTCACATGACAGCAGTGGAAGGCACATATACGGCACTTGAACTAAACAGAATCAAGTCAGTCGTTAGGTACATTCGAGTCAAAATATTCTATCTCATTATTGCGAAGGGGAGTTTTTTTTAGGTGAACCTTCTTTAGAATCATTTTGATTGAAAACGAAAAAGGAACACTAAAAAAGATAATCATATGAATCTATAGGACTAAGCCTGGGAGAGATTGAGATAGAATAGACTATATTTAATAATTTAAACACTGACCATAGGGATAGAGTTGGAAATGTTTTGAAGTTTTTCATTAAGACTTCAAATTTTGTTTTTTAAAGCTTAAATATAGTATGAAGATATATGTTACGTCACAAAATTTAGAATCCCTCTCACCCGTTGTCACACTTTGGTTCACTTCTGCTGCGTGTGAACTGCACACATACACATCATTTTTGTTTTAAACGCTTTTACGCCTGAACTACTCAACAGATTGTCTTAAAATGTTGCATTCACTTTACTCGGGATATAAAAAAGGATACAGCATAGACAAATATAGCCGAAAAGACGATGCAGCGATCGCGTTTTTTTTTTAGTGCCACCCATGCACTGGTTACACGTGGTCATGGCAACGCGAACAAACTTTCATTGACACTATTAGTTTAAATAATAAAGCTATGCTACTACATCGCCAATAAAATGTTACCCATAACTTTTACTAACTACAATAAAATGTGTAATCAATGGAACACGAAATTCAGATCAACTGATCCAAAAGATGTCAAGTGGAACGCTCTACTTATTCAAAATTAAAGAATACAAGCGCCACTATGGTACTAAAAGCCTTTGGGGACCTATCTTACTGCAACTCAAACTTCGGGTCCGATTCCTGGATAGTAAATGACGTAAACGATTTTTCGATTATTTACTATGATCTGAATGTCTTTGATCGACTTTAAAGTGTCCCGTTGTATAGTTCCATAACACAAATGGGTATTTAATGCCGTGTTTATCTGCCGATTAGTATTATTGTAATCTAATAGTATAACGTCGCAATAAAAAATTTCTTTTTCACTTAAACTTTAAGTAAAATTAAGTAACTCGTTCCAGTTACTAAGCGTTTGTGAATAAGCCATTATCGCGACTCGATTACATTATAAACAATCGAACAAGGAAGAGAGTATTGGTTTTGTAACAATTTGAAGGTATATTCTACGGAATGAACCTTAAATAGATCGTTTAACGTCAGTTGGGTGATATGGGTAAGAGAAAGGTCGGCGACGCGTCGCGTGTGGCGTTCCACAGGGGTCGGTCCTCGGGCCGATTCTTTGGAACGTAGGTTATGACTGGATCCTTCGGGTTTCGGTCCGGCCCGGGGTAGGGCTGATCTGCTTTGCGGACGACACCCTACTCACGGCACGCGCGGCGTCATTCGCGGAATCCGTGGAAGTCGCCAACGACGGGTTGGCGATTGTCGTAGATCGAATAGCTAGGCTGGGCTTGAGCGTCTCCCCCGCGAAAACGGAGGCCATCATGTTCCATAGGAAATTCCGTAATCCCCCCCGGACTTGTCCGTTACAGTCCAGGTGGTGGCAATCATATTAGGGCCCAAGATGAAATATCTGGGGCTAGTTCTTAATGGGAAATGGCTGTTCAAAGCGCACTTTGAGCAGCTAGTTCCCAAACTCATCAAATCCGCGGGCGCACTCTCGAGGCTGCTTCCCAGCGTGGGGGGGCGGGGGGTGCGACGCGGAAACTTTACTCTGGCATCCTGAGGAGTATGGCGCTGTACGGTGCGCCCGTCTGGTCCAATTGCACTTCACCGCCACAACAGAACCCTGCTGCACCAGGCGCAGCGGGTTTTGGCCGTGAGGACCATACGGGGGTATCGCACAGTGTCGTGGACGGCGGCGACTCTTCTGGCAGGCGAGCTGCCCTGGCATCTCCAGGCAGACGTCCTGGCTGAAGTTCTTCGTACCCGGCAGGATGCCCTAGCTAGAGGCCTGACCTTCTGTCAGGTCGAGATAGAGACGATCAGGAAGCGGGAAACCGCTTCCTGCATAGTCGAATGGTCTCGAGACCTCGAGAACCCTGCGGCCGGCGGCTTTACGGTGGGCGCAATCAGGCCACAGCTGGAGAGATGGGTCACCCGCACCAGCTGAACCCTGACCTTCAGGACGACGCAGATACTGACCGGACACGGGTGTTTCGATCAGTATCTGTGGCGCATTGTGGGCTGCTTGCCTTCTGCGGACTGTCGCCACTGCGGCGCACCCGACACGGCGCTTCATACGCTAGTTGAGTGCGCCGCATGGGCGCCGCAGCGTTTCGAACTCGAGGCGCACGTAGGAGCGGTCGATTCGCTCGGTGACTTGGTAACGGCCATGTTGCAGAGCAACGACTGCTGGGGAGCTGCGGTTACTTTTTGTGAGGCAGTAATGTCTCTCAAGGAGGCCGCAGAGCGGGATAGGGAGCGAAGTCCTTCGGCGCGTGCTACGGTCTCTACTCGAGGTCGCCGGCCTTCAGCTGGCACCCGGAGAGGTAGGTACGCGCATTACTTCCCTCCCTGAGTTAGGTTCCGTTGACGGGGGGCCCTTAGCAGCTAGGAAAGCAAGGGACCATCGACCCCCGTCAACGAAGTGGGGTGTGTTCTCCCAGGGCACACTCCAGGCACTTTATTGCGCTGGATCGACTGGGTGTAACTATGTTCTAAATCTCAGCCTTTCCAACACAAACAAAAGCGCAGTGTCGTCACGGGAGGAGGGGTTTTTAGTGGGTATTGGGGTTGCTCGCTCGTGTAGCAATGCTCGGAGTCTCCACACTATTCTGTGTCATCCATCGCGGACGGGCACTGTCAAGAGCATACTATTGCTGCAGTGTTATCGCCCCCGGTCGACGCGTGCCGTTTTCTAGCAACGGCCCAGTTTGTGTGTAAATCGGTGTAAGCATTTCCCTCGCCTCAAAAAAAAAATATGGGTAAGAGAACAACGTGTCCCAGTTGGGAAAACTTATCCTTATCCAGTAATGAAAAATATTTATTAGAAGAGCATATTTTTGTTTATTTTACATGCTTTTATTTAACTTGCAATGGATGTAAGTTCGGGTGGAATCTTGCAAGTTAAATTTGACCAACTTCCCGGTGTCCGAATGAGCTGAAATTTTGCACGCATATGTATATCGCGTGACAGTGTAATAATATGGTATCATGGAGCTGATCTGATGATGAAGTCGGAAGGGGGCCATAGGAACTCCTGTACTAAAAACAAGATAGACCCGTCGTGTTTGGGCTCGTTTTACTTGTCTTGACTAGCACTCTGCTGCTACATGATATCCGGGATCTTAAAGCTTGTATTTAAAAATCTTTTTAAAATTGCTTTTTTCGTAGTTTGTTTGCTATAATGTAGTGACACATTTTAAAAAAGACTAGCGGCCCATTCAGGCTTCACACCGGTGGAGATTTAGAAGTTTTAATTGGATTCCCTAATTATTTTTTTAATAATAAATATAGCTTATGTTTAATAAAAGTACGTTTTAACGATTTTAAGCGCGGTAATTTCTTTGATTTTGGTAATTCCAACGTTTCGGTCACATTTTTGTCAGTGAAGCTACGTTTCATCAGCTATCGTTTCTGCATTCGTAAAGCTACCTTATTAGGAATACCATATATGTAACATAAAGGTGTAAAATAAATATTTTCTATCGAAAAAGAAACCGATTTCAAGAGTAACTAAAAAGCAAAAAATGAAGTTTTCTACATCTTGAAGTCGGTGCCAAGCCGAACATCAAATTACCATATACATTAGTACAACAATAAAATATTGCAAAATGTAGTAATTATATTTTTTGCTTTTTAGTTACTCATGAAGTCGGGTTTTCAACCAATTTGACTGATTCGTGTAATAACAGCACTAGTTTGAATTATGGATAAAGAATATGGTTCTGCATAAAATTTATGACTTTGAGCTAGATAAATAAGAAGAAACCAATTCTCAGCTAGAAGTGTTCCTGGAGAGTTTCTTGCCACTCATTCTCCGAAGCGATGTACATAGAATAGGAAGTAAAATTAAATTTTAACTTACATGTATGACCTTCAAAAAGTGTTCTCTAGTGGAACGTATCTATACATATAAATAAAATTGGAGTGTCTGTTTGTAATATTGAAATAACCGCTTATTACTACATGCATATGAATATATATACGGTACATACACCAAAATAACATTTTATACAAATTTTGCCTGTCTGTCTGTTCCGGCTAATCTCTGAAATGGCTGGACCGATTTTGACGGGACTTTTATTGGCAGGTAGCTGATGTAATAAGGAGTAATTTAGGCTACATTTATTTTAGAAGAATTCTTTTATTTTGGAATTATGATGATTTTCAATCACCACGCGAGAGAGACCGCGGGGCGCAGCTAGTTTGTATAAAAACTTGAATATGAATTTTTAAAGTGAACAGGCGTTTTTGATGATTGTGTTCATATTGCAATTATAAGGATAAAAGTAGACGAAGTCCTGAGCGATTGTTAGTCAAGCATAAAACTATTTTGAACTATAAACCGCGATTGCTAACATCTGGCTTTTAATAACTTGCCAATTGATTGATTTCCTTCCTTCTAACACCAAACCCACATTTACGTTAGAATTGAAACTATTTTTAAATCATAGGAAAATAGTAGTAACTTCTAGTGCAGCAACATATTGCATGCCAATCCTATTTGACAAAATGCGACAGACAACTCTCTTTTTCTTTCACCTTCAGTGCGTTCCTTTACTAGGTCACAACGCCCAAAATGCTCCGTCTGCCGTTCCACGTCGTCATTTTCGACCACACAACGCTCACAACGACCCATGTCAAGAGATGAGTCGTGGGTGTTGACCATAGATCATTAATTCTCTTTATCTCCTGACATTGAAATGGGCGCGATTTTCAAATCAACCAATGACATTCGTGTATTTCGTCGTTTATGACATCAACGCCCGTTCCACTTGGGTTAACGATTGTAACGCCAGCAAGCAGTGAACGTGGTCATTATGAGTCTCTAATGGAACGTAGCTATCTATAGTCCCATATATTTTGGCACAATTTGTCTGTTTCTCCCATACTCCCTCTATTCTGACATACGTCGTCTGACACACCTATTTTTGGAAGTGATAACTTCTTATGGGAGGGTGAACCGCTTCGTTACGTAACGCGTTACGGCGCCAGTCTGTCTGGCTTCCCTTTCTCTCACGCATACGGCAGCGGGAGGCAGGCTCCTCCTCTCTCACTCTAACCCACAGCGCTAGCCGTATATCGGTAATTAGATTAAATAATGATACCAATAATATACATATTCAATTTTTTTTACTAAGAATAAAATATATTTTATACTCAATAAAAGATTTTAATAATAAATAACCTTTCCTTCCAAAACACATAAAATGTTATCAAAATCGTAGAACCCAATTCCAACGCCAAATATTTTGTTTAGATCGATGAGTTACATTATTGGATCCCTAATTTTTTTATAGCCTATATTAATCTGCGACAATGTAGAATTCGAATGGTGAAAGGTTTTGAAATCGGTCCAGTAGTAGTTTTTGAATTCATACGTTACAAACATACAAAAATACATACTTAAGATCGGCATTCCTCGTTCGGAAGTCGAATTAATCTTCTCCAAGTGTATTACTGTCTCAATCCCCCACTAACAGTACATAAGATATTTTTATGTAGCGATATTTTATTAATACCAAAAATCCTTAAAAGGGCTTTTCAATTTGGCAGTATAATACTAGTAACTTGTGCGAAATAAAATAAAAATATGATGATTAATAGCACGTAGTTACTTTCTAATATAATCACGCTTAACCTACATTGCAACTTAGCACATTCTCTGTTTTACATATACATATAAAATTTCATACACTATCACAAGCCTTCGATAGCTCAGTTGGTAGAGCGGTGGACTGTAGCGGGTAACATTGACATCCATAGGTCGCTGGTTCAAATCCGGCTCGAAGGAATCCTATTTTTAAAGGAAATATTTTTAATTTTCAAACATAATTTAATGAAAAATGGAGTAACAAGTATTTAAAATCAAAGAATTTCAAAAGCTGAAGTTCTCAAACAGCGCAAATATGGAACCTTAGAAAGGGGTTACATATTTGTGCCGTTTGGACTTGAAACATTAGGTCCACCCGGTCCATCGTCAAAGAGTTTCTTCAGATAAATTTGCAAGAAACTCTTCGATGCCACCCGTAATCAGAAGGCTGGCTTTTCGCCCAACGAATAAGCATCGCCATACAGCGCGGCAATGCAGCCAGCCTTCTGGCCACGCTCCCATCTGGCAGCGATTTGTTACACAATCTATAATCGCTTATACTATTTATAGTTATTAATTCTATTTTTTAAGTTAACGGTTTATTTTAAAAATACACGATATAAATAATTTTAATTACATTCAAGAAATGTATTCAAATCAGATTATTAAACTACAATTTTATGGTAACATAATAAAATAAGATAAAACCTTACCTTCATCATCAAAGAATGAATCGGTGATGATACGCGGCGACCTGGAACCATCTTGAACTCCTCTAATCGACATTATAATTTACAAAAGAACACTATGTATTATATCACTATTACTTATTTTTGCAACATTTGTATCCAACTGTTTAAAAAGAAAACATTTTCCCGCTCTTATTTAGACTATAATATTCTCGCAAATAAAAAAACTAAATCGACTCAATATCCAATGTATTTTCGTGGTGCCACCTTTACAGACATAACTCTACTTTACAATGACAATATAATAGAATTGTTATCATGAAAATCAAAGTTTCGTTTCTGCGATTTTATCATTATGTTGAGACTATCCGCGCTCCGCGATTTCGTTCATGTAAAATTATTGCTAACGGATTCGAATCCTGTCCAGCAACATAACACAAAGTTAAATTTTCATATATCTAACAAAAATATCGCAACGACACCTGCTCTCATCGAGATAGGCGATGTGTCAAGTCCGCTAATCCACCTGCGATAAGAGTGGCAGATGTGCTAGAAATTCCTTAAAATTGGAGACACCTACCGAGCCTAGCAATGGGACCTTTATTCGGTAAGAAAACTGCCCTACATCATCACATAACATCACTTGAGATAGCTATCAAATCCGAACCTATACCTATTATGACAAAAAATTGAAATGTGTGCATAATATGTGAATGACACATAGTAGAAGTGAAACTTCAACGGACAATTGGAAAAACGAATCGCAACGGACAAGTGGAAAAACGAATGGCAACGGAAAAGTGGCAAAACGAGTCGCAATAAAATTTTAACTTGAAGTTTTCCGGCAGGTTTCAAATTGGACAAGTACATTAACAATCTACCCGTAAAACTTCAAGTTAAAATTTGGTTGTGATTCGTTTTTCCACTTGTCCGTTACCATTCGTTTTTCCACTTGTCCGTTGTGATTCGTTTTTCTACTTGTCCGTTGAAGTTTCACTACTACCATGTGTCCCAGCAAACATTTCGATTTTACGCAGGTTTACTGCAAATTATGGTTTGATTAGGTTAGTTACATTTTTGATTTAAATATTTTTTATTTTATCAAACATAAAAAACTGAATTCGATCCGGATTAAAAAAAACATCCATAGTCTGCTCTAAAGTTATGTCGCCCCTTCACGCAGCCGTACGCAACGCTTCGTCCTCATAGAAAAAATCCTAATAGCTTCCCGTCTTTATAGAACTTTCACTTCAAAATGAAAAAACACTAATAGCTTCTTTTGCTAGACTCTGTAGCAATTCAAAATTTTCAAATTCAAAAGATTTTATTCAAAATATGTTCCACTGGAGAACACTTTTTGAAGGTACATACATGTAGATTAAAATTTTAATTTTACTTCCTAGTCTATTACACCGCTTCGCAACGTGTTATTGCTGTTAAGGAGAAGAAGCGGCAAGAAAGCATAAAGGAAATCCCACCAAAAATAAAGAAACTAAAAGTGGCGGCTCCTCTATTTGATAGAATTCTGTTCGTAAAGTAACCAAGAAATAAATTTACTCTGGCAGTATTAAGTACGTCGATGGAAACGCCGCGGCTGTGGGTCTTATTTGCTATCAACACTCAACAGAATAAAAATCAATGGCAGTAAAAAAATATGTCAAAAACAAATAAAAAAATAAAACAACACCGGATATTCTATTATACATTTTTTTATTTCGCGAACTGTCATGTCAATATTGATCGATTAGGACTGTTATCAGTATTATCAACTATTATCAACATCATAGACGGATGTATTGATATTGATAAATGTTACGAATGTGCGGCTAAGCGCGTAAATGTTTCGACATTTTGGAAACATTATTTACAACGTTTTTTTTAATTCGATAACTTTATTTGCCAGAATGTAGTCTATACAGACGTTGTTTAATTGTAAAAGCGCATTGCGCATGAATAAAATAAGTAAAAAATACAACAAAATTATTGGTGCAGCAAAAGACGTCAATCAAAAATCTCAGACCTCTCTATTTAACGACAACTGTGTGTCGTTATATAGAGTTTACACTGTAGTTATGGCGAACAAAAAACATGATTTATTTATTGATAAATACTAAAAAAGAATAACATCATTTAAGGACAATGTCAACTTAGATGAATACAATTAATTAAAATAAATATTTTAGATTTATGTCAAAGAATTGAAAAAATACAAAGCTTTTCCACATCGTCCAAGTGATATCTTTATAAATAAAAATCGCTGTTTGTATATATGTCCTCGATAGGCTCCTAAACCATAGGTCAGATTGTGATGAAACTTTGGAAATCTACGCTATTTTCTATCCAGGGAATCCCGCGGGAATTTTTTGGGAATTATTTAAAATGGCCAAGTTTAAAACCAACTTCGAATTACAATGTGATTTTTACACTGATCGATAGATATGTAATAAAATGTGTGATATTTTTAAATTCCGGGAATTTTCCCGGGAGCGGTATGTAGTTGTTCGGGTGTACAAAAATTTGTTTTTTCCGACACCGTTTTCACTAATACGATAGCTTACATTCTTTTCTAAATGCTGCAATACTTAGTGTCCCAGGAATCCCGCTGGATTTCCATATATCCTAGTAATATTATAAAATTGATATTGATTAGTCCTGTCTCATTTTCCTCTCCACCTATAAGTAAGGCTGCCTATTTTTTTTACCAAGAAGTTGTTACTATTTGTTTGGAAAACAACGAACTGTTATCTATTGAAGGTAGTTACGTATTCCATTTGTAGTCACTGGAAACCTTCACTGGATCCTAGGTAACCTTTACTAAGAGTCCTAAGACTATGGTTAGGTGCCATGTAAAGGCCTTAGTGAAGTGATTAATAACAAGCTTGGGGCATATATTATTGTGTAGATACGTCAAATAGCGCTATTATTTATAGCTGAAGTACAGCAAACAGGCTGACGGCCCACCTGGTGGAAAGCGGTCACCCTCGCCTATGGACGTTCGCAACATCAGAGCTGTCACCAACGCGCTGCCGCCTCCAAGAAATTTTATGACACCCTTTTTGAAAACTCCATATCGTAGCGCTGTGGGAAAACCTGGGCTGGGAGCTAATTCCAAATACCCACAGTACGCAAGAGAAACGTTCTACAGAACCGTTGCGTACATGAGCGAAGCGGCTCAAGGAAGTGGGCGTGAACTCCCAACCGATGGCGAGCGGTGTGATGCTAGAAAGAGGACGAAGGCACAATTCTAAACAGTTTTTCGGAACACTCTCCTTTTTACAGTCCATAGAATACGCAGAGAGAAGTGAAATCTGTCCTAAGGCTAATTAAAATAAATAACACTAATTAGTTCTAAATATTAAAGTTTAAGAGAGCAAAGTCGCGTGAAAAGCTATTGTTTTATTATAAATCAAAACTATCATATTTATATATTGCTTCGAATTACATTGCAAATATCAAATAGGACGGGGAAGACTTGGAGAGCACGTGTTGAACACGCATATCTACTTTCGGCTATTTTCGCAACATTTCGACTATGTTCGCGCCAGCCGACCACGTTGCACCGGCGCCCGCGCAATGTCAAAGACCTGTCTATTAATGTCCCAAAATATCTTTCAAAATTGAAAAGTGTTATTGTTTCTTATTTGATCTTTTAACAAAACCTTAATAACCATGTTTATGGAAAAACAATGATTTCAATCAAAAAAATATTACTTATAGATTTTCGGTAACTGAAGGTAGAAAAATAAATCTTATGATTGAAACTTTGTTTGTCTGTAGGTCCCGTTAATAATGATAAAACCTTGTATAATAGTCCAAAAGCTGGAGAAGAAGCCGCGTTTCGACAAAAGTACTGTAGGACGCCTTCTAGCGCCATAGGCATTCCCCCTGCGTTATAAAAGAAAAAAACGGAGCTGGACGAGGTAAACGGAAGATTGCCGTCGAGATGAGAGCGCGAGTGTTTCGCGCGCGCTCGTCTCTCTTTCTTCTCGTGGGGCGCGTTACGGACCGCCCCACGCATGGAATAGGCCTAATAGTGGCCGGGGGCCTAGTCCCCTGGCATTGGAAGAGGCCTAGTGAGGGAGGCCCACGCCTGCCAGGGCACGCGGAGTTCGGAATCCAGCAGTCTCCTAGCCCTGGCAACCTGGCATAAGGCGCAGGACGGAACACCCAGGGGTTTTAGTGGGTATCCCTAACTGGGGAGTGGCAATTGAGTGACATCAGTTCTGACTGGCCACGCTAGTGCCACCCCCGATCTGGTAAATCCCACAATCACAAGGGACGCGAACACCCCACCAGGCTTCTGTTCCTGTCCCAGCTTAGTCCTCAAACGGATTTCCCCTGGCCAAAAAAAAAAGGTAAACGGAAGATCTAGACACGTGGGACGCATACCTTCCAGCATTACTACTAATAACTGACGACGAAATCTAAAACCAGACGAGTGTTTCTAAACATTTGCGTTTCAAGGCCACAGCTGTTTCAAATAATCAAACGTCAAATTGTGCAGTAAGAACAACTTCTGGCGCCATCTAGTCAGGTAGGAATTGGGAGACTTTCAGAATAACACTTGTTATCTGGCAATTATTACCTTTACATTATTTTACATGGTATGTAGCAGAAAACAATCCCATATTGTGATTTAGGCTGCAGCCAAAAACTTGTTATACCTAAATAACAGATACAGTCAACACCAAATTTTATGGCTTTTGCATAAGATTGCGCTGTACCTGATTGTGTTTAAAAAAATACAAAGTAGGTCTTTGATTTTTTGTATACAAAGACGCTGAACAACAATAGAAAAGTGACTTTCAAGGTCGAATTCGTCATGAAACTCAAAGGAAAATTAGTTTTCGTATACATTGATATAATGCCGTCTACTTTTTGTTATTTGTTTGTTGTAGTAAATGTCTACATATTTAAACGAATACAAAATTTATAAATTATTATAATAATACGGGTATTCAGAAGTTCATATTGTATGCCTCAGCTGCATTGTGTAGCTTGGTTTCTCTATGAGTAGTATTTCCCAACCTTCCCAAAACATTAAATTACAGCGACACAGAATGCATATTACCAAACCGACTATAAACACTAGGAACAAACAAAAAAAAACACACACACACACACACACACACACGCACACATACATACATATACACACACGCGCGCGCGCGCGCAAGCACGCACTCATTATACATATTTGTAGGTAAATTAATGAATAATTTCACTTTATTTAAGTTCTTTTAATAACATTGTGTTGGGCGCCGTGATACAGAGCTCTAGTCTAGTGCAGCAGCCGCCGCCAAAAAAATATAAGCCTTAATTTTAACTATTGTAATTCGAGATGTATTATTACCACAAGTTTTAGATTTAACTATATAAGGCCTAGAAATAAGATTCTATAAATAAATGAATTTAAATCATAATATTTTCAATTTAATACTCTTTTTGTCAAATGATATTTTCATCTCAGCATACTTATATTCTTCCTGTCAAAACGTCACTATTTAAACGATTATTTAACATCATACTATTCGAATTATTCATCTGAAGGAAATTTTGAATAGCTATATAGACATATTTTGGTTCTGAAGGTTCAGCAAAAACATCAACAGAGAATGGGACCCATATTCTTAGCCAAAATAACAAAACTTTATTTCTCCTTACTGCAGTATCGAATGAATGCAGAATCGTATAAAGGTGAATGTAGTCTAATTTTAAATTGCCTGTAAATACATTTATCTGACATCACGTGACTTACGAGATTTCAGCGACGAATGATCTAAAATACAGAATGCAATTTAATAACTTGCAATTAGAAATGTCATACCGATATGAAATTAACATGCTTTAAGAATGTGCACTTGCTACATCATAAATTTAAATCTGGAATAATCCAGAAATGGAACGCGCCGAGTTACCGTCACTGTCACTTTGGAGCGGGAAAATGTTTTTTTTTTTTAATTAAACTTCTTGGTTTTTCCTCACAAATTCACTGTACACTTTAGTGATTTTGTTTATTTTACAGTGTATTATTGTACAAATGTTTAGTGGTCGAGTGAACGCCGAAGACTGGCACGAGCGGGAGTTACGACACGCTTTGTTCAAGACAATTTTCATAGCGTCACGCGCGATCTATTATACCATGTCGCCTGGGAGATTACATGTTAATTATTAGTAAATGTATCGTCTTGTTGTAAGTGAAACAATATTTTATACCAAATCATAGCTAAATGTTATAGTTGTAGTAAATAAAAATGTGACAAATTACATTTTAGACTATTTTAATAATTTTTGCCGTACGTGTGCCTACAACTAGGGCCTTTTAAAAAAGGACTTAATTTAATTAGTTAGGCAACTCATCAGCTCCTTGGTGTTGGATAAATAGCAATTAGTCACTAACAACCAGTTACAAATAAATATTAAAAATAATATTATGGTGTGGGTTCATCTACGATAATGTTACTGATTTACGCTCTTATTCATATTCATATAGCAATAGACTGTGACCGAAAGCATCTTATTTAAAGCGTTAAAAAATTAATGAATTATTGAATATCCACAATAGTGTATTTATATACGTTATCTGTCAATATTTAACGTCATTAACAATGTCGCATCTTAAATAAGTAAATAACGCATTAAGCCCATCGCCATACCTGCGTGAAACGGCCTGTATTTCTAACATTATAGCAGACGAAGTTCAATCATTAATACAAGAAAAAGGTGATTGGATTTTTTTTAAATATATAATAGAGGAGACGTTGAAGATCGCCCTTCACCCGTCTCATAACCAGATGAGACATATTTCTTATCAAATTATATTGATTTTTAAACAAGCCTATAATAGCTTTCCAATCGAAAAGTGTTCATGGTTATTTTAGATTAAATTAATTTTATTCATTTTTTTCGTATAACCTTCACTGTTTTGATAACTGAACTAATTTAGTTTCAATTGATAGTTTTTAACATGGAAAATATGCCTTGATAGGCTTGCCTACTTATTTCTCTTCATGGCCACCTGGTAATCAGGTATCAACACGTAAGTCAATACAGGTAACTACATCGTTTTGTTAACCAACAAAAGTAGTATTGCAAGATAATTTAATTACAAAAATAATAGGCTTGCCTGCAAAAAAACCGTTCATGAAACATCATTGCCATGCTTTGAAGACTACAAAAATAGTCATGAATACTTCGATTGGCAAGCTATCTTAAGCGTGTTTACAAATCAATATAATTTAATAAAAATATGTCTCATCTGGTTATCACATAGATCAAGGTCGATCTTCAGCGTCTCTTAGACTAATAAGTATGTAATGTGATGAAGTAAACTTCATGGCGTAAGCTGTCAATATGCTGGAGGAACACGCACAGGGGGAGATGCGCGGAGGACGAGGGGCCGTCCCACGACCACGGCTGGGTCGCAGGCAGCGGCTGCCGTGGGAATTGGGAATTGTACTGACCACTCGCCCGCACGACGGCTAGTGCAACGGACCAGCTTTTTTTCCAGGGAAAATCCGCTTGAGACAAACCGCCGCGGGGGAAGCGCGGGGGGGCGTATGGGATTGCCTCGTCGGGGTGGCACTAACACTCCCGCAAGAATATTATTGCTACACCGCGGTTGGGGATACTCACTAAAACCTGATCCTCGTTACGTCCCATGTCCGGGCTGTGGGCTCGCTCATTCATTCACCTCTAGCCCAAACAGACGATGGCCAGTCCGTTCACGGGCTGGCCCTACAATTGTAAGCTGGAGAGCTGGGCTTCTCCAACTACCTCGGGTCTCACAATGAGGTGAGAGGGGGCGCACGGGTCGGTTCGCCTCCCTCCTCTCCGGCCTCTTTGTACGAGGGACCCGATCCTCCCCGTCGCCGCCGCCGGCATAAATAACTTCGAATAAACCAACACTATCTTTTATATACAGTCCATAATAATTTAACCATCTTATCAGTGTGTCTGCTAGAAAGACATAATCAGCTAAAGTTGCAATGATTGAAGGGGACCCAACTTCTATACAACCAGACTATAGAGAATATCTGTATACATGTAAAAAAATATGTTTTTCTATATATAGATATTTAAAGAATACTTTGATGAGAGAAGTAAAGAAAAAGGCATATGGTACAAAACCATAAAGTCTTAACCGCCCCAAATTCCATGGTTTTCTGTAGGGAAATTCAACAGGCCTTATATAAAGCTATTAAATATAATCCGAACAGATCATTTTCCGACAAGAAGTTTTAGCCACCTTATGGGCAAAGTTGATTCTCCCAACTGCCTACTGTGCGGAGCTCGTGAGGATGTGCAACATCTTTTAATGGAGTGCAGCAGAATAAAGATGGCAGAGGGAGGTGAGGGAGTTGGAACTGATTAGTTTTGATGTACATTTTTCTATAGAAATTCTGGCAGAGCCAGCCACAAAGAAGGCTAGTTTGTTAGCCAGTTCATTATTTAATATTTAATATATAAGTTATTGTACGTTTATATGATGATGGGGCTAACATCCTTATGTAGCAAAAGTCCCAAATAAATAAAGAGGAAAAAAAAATATTTTGTTAGAAAGACATACTCTTCTTCAAATATATGTCGGTTAGCACAAATAACCCTCCTACCTAAATTATTTTCGACATAAAACTTGGTAATATTTAAAAAAAAATGTATCGTTTCCAATGGTTTGAAATATCAAATATAGAGTTTTTCAGCGTTAATTAATTTAATAGAGATATTAATACTCACAGCCAGAAACAGGCCTTAAAATGAAAAGCTGTTTCATCAAACAAATATATTATTTTTTCTCTACATCACGTTCGGTCATTGCCATTCATTTTGGAATGATAAGCGTATATATTGTTATTGACAACACTGCTTTGGAAAATTTTCATAAAATTCGCATCCAACTCAGGTTGTTTGTAAACTGTAAACAACATGAACAATTCTTTAAATAGCGTTTTTCCGATAGCAACGCATTAGTTTGCTCCGTGCCGGCGCATGAATCATACGACAGCTCTGTTTATTTAAGCTACCTTGTATTACTCGTATTAAATTTCGTCTAGACACTTTTTGTTGTTTATCTTGATTTTGGCATTGCACCGTTCTGAACACTAGAGAGACTCACGAAGAAGAAAGAGGAAGCGGTCAAAAAATAATAAAATTCGTGTGACGTAATTAGTGTACAAAACTGTACTGTACACAGGGTCAACCCTAGACACCGCACTACGTAATCATTTCCAATGGCGGCATATGAGCATCTTGCGGTATCATATTGTTACGAGTGGCGACACTCTAATTAAAAATGCCGTTGGAATGATTATGGAGTTTATTAGAACTATACAAACATGTATAACACAGGTACAAATATAACCGAACACAACAAATCCAAAGGTAATGCGTAGAAGAAGAAGGTCGTAATTCAATAAAACGTGCAAAGTCCGGCTCTATTAGATTCCCGATTGTAGTACACAAGTCTCGCTTTGATCGTGGTTCTCGCTCGACTGCCCCCTCCCTCAATCAGGCCATCGTTTTATACTGCACAAATGTACCCGTATCGTAGTCGACATAATCCAACACACCTGGCTAATGAGTCGGCTGCAAGCAGCCATAAATTAGTACAATAAAACAATGGGCCGTTCTCTAGAAACGTATGCCATATATAAATAAGTAAACAAAAGAAGACGATCATAAAAGAATTACAATTAGGTCAAATGACGACAGGTAATAAAATGTGTTTTATTTCAGATATGCAGGTGGATTTTGTTTTTTTCGGGACCTGAGTTGTAACAATATTGTTACGTAGAACTCAAGACTAGCGTTTGCATACAGCAATCTGTTTACATATCAACGAGATCAGATAAAAGAGTTTTCGATGTCACAATATCGAATGTAACGAAATACCTGAGAGTATGAGAAACGCCAGTCACAGTTGGCACGTTTTACCTGCTAAAAATAAACGAAGAGCATTGGCATGAAGCGATCTGGTCAGCGTGGGCGGCGCCGAAGGACCAAGTTCATTGGATTTCTTTATGACTATTTTGTTACTTAGTCGCTTCAAAAGTATGATAAGAATAATACATAAATATTTTTCAGTATCGCCCAAAAAGTGTCTGCAAAGGCACGCTTGGCTGTCCATCAAGGGGTTGGTGCCAACACTAATGTACGGCAGTGAAAGTTGGGTGTGGCAGAAGAAGCATGAAAGTAGAATAAATGCAGGTGAAATAAAAGCTTTGAGAAGTATATGTGGGGTAAGCATAAATGATATGATACGGAATAGTGTAATAAGGGAACGTTGTGGATTGAAAGAAGATTTAATAACAAAACTTGAAAAAGCAATATTAAGGTGATTTGGGCATGTAGAGAGGATGAATGAAAATAGAATCATACAAATGTATGTATTGTGAATGATAGAGGTGGTACCGGTAGACCTCGACGTACACATCATGATTGAATAACAGAAGTATTAAAACGAGGTCAGGTAAAAAGCATATCAAATAAACGTGCATGTATAAAGAGGTTAATGAAAGTAGATGAAGCGAAAGTTGTTTGTCAGTATCGTCGCAAGTGGAGATCTATAGTCTCTGCCTACCCCCATGGGAAAAAGGCGTGATAATATGTACGTATGCTGCGGTACTTTGTGTCCCGGGAATCCCGCTGGAATTTGTAGTCCAGCGTGGACGAAGCGCGGACATTTCCTAGTAAGTAATGTGTAAATGTCATAACTTGCTATTCTCGTACAAAATAGCAGAGTAACTTTCCACAGACATCACTCTCACCACACCATCGTCACAGTAACTCTCCACACTAGAATAAGTACTATAGAAGTAAATTAGTAATAAAAACAATAGTATAATTAATCTTAAGGTACACTTCAATACAGAAATAACACCCAATAAATGATCACATATAAACAAATATAATGAATATGTCTTAGATATTTTAATAGATTATATTGAATTGACTTATAAGTAAAAGGTACGGTACACAAAATCCGTAGAATTTGTTTCATTAAAAAAAAATCGGATAAGAATATTTTCGACTAAGTGTAAGTATTGTTACTTTACTTTCATTAAATTATAAAATGGTGCAGACATTAAAGAAAAACGTTTTCCTCATTTCTCAACCCAATCTTACATAAGTATACTTAGATTAAAGTACTTATAAAAAAGATGAAAATGTATTTCTTATGTTTGCGCGACTAGTACGCATAATAAAAATTACGTTTAACGGTTTCAAGCGCGGCATTTTATATGATTTTGATTTCGACGTTTCGTAATAATAAAAATCGAATGCTACGTTTAAAACTATATTTTTCTATACGTTATACATACTGCGCGTGCGTATGATGCCGGTGTAATCTGTTATTTAATATCCCATAGAAACTTGCATAAAATATCAACTAGACATCGACTCAAAATATGCCTTTTTATTATGATATATGGCGTCAAAATTCACCGTATTTCACAAAAAAAATCAAATTCAAGTTTCCTATCTCAACTCCTTTAGAAAAGTAATGAAATATTCTAATGGTGTCATTGCTCTTAAGTTATTTTCAGGCGTCTTACATTTAGCAACGATAAGATGTTTGTTTTATAACTATTAAGGCTTTCCATAAACACATTCACCTGCAACGATTGGCGTAATATCTAATCTGTTCTCCGACAACCCTGGATTGGAGTAAAAGAAAACTAAATTGATTCCAGTTGCTGTTCAGGACTCGTCGCAACTTCCACACCACCTTACCGTTTGTGATCTGCAAGCATATTCATTTAGCAATAAAAAAGTACGAACACCAAGTTGAGCACTTTATCATACCAGTTGAGTAGCATTAGTAACAAAGAGTGCCGGTATTTTATCTTATCAGTATCACACTTCAAATAGACACTATCTACTCTCTAATCTAAAGGAGAACTTATAATGGCTACCGACCCATTATAGCAATGTGTTCAAGGCTAGAAAATACATTGAAGCACTCCAAATTAAACCGTAAATAAGGAAATAAATTAAATAGTAACAGTATTAAATATATATTTTTATATAATTAAAACTAGAGTTTACCCCGCGGCTGTGCCGCGGGTTAACCTCTAGTGCGTGTCTCTTGTTTATAGAGCAAGTGCTACAGGTTATATTATATTACATTTTTATGTATTTACGCACAGAAGATTCACTTCATTTTATATCGCTAATTATATATACCATCCCCCGTCTATCTGTCAACAAAATAAATTACAAAACTTGACCAAAAAGGCCAAAATGGTCTAAATGACCAAAAGACCACAGTGACCGACATTGCTAAAATGAATATATACACATTCACCTGATGTATAATGACGGATGAATATATATAATGACGGAATAGGCAAAAACGACCAAAAAGGCCAAATTAATCAAAATGGTCAAAATTACCAAAGAGGCCAAAATGACCAAAAAGGCCAAAATGACCAAATAGGCCAAATTGACCAAATAGGCCAAAATGACTAAAAGGGTCAAAATGATCAAAAAGGCCAAAATGACCAAATAGGCCAAAATAACCAAATAGGCCAAAATGACTAAATAGGCCAAAATGACCAAAAAGGTCAAATTGATCAAAAAGGCCAAATTGACCAAATAGGCCAAAATGACCAAAAAGGAAAAATGACCAAATAGGCCACAATGACCAAAAAGGTCAAAATGATCCAAAAGGCCAAAATGAATAAATAAGCCAAAATGACCAAATAGGCCAAAATGACCAAAAAGGCCAAAATGACCAAAAAGGCCAAAATGACCAAAAAGGAAAAATGACCAAATAGGCCAAAATGACCAAATAGGCCAAAATGACCAAATAGGCCAAAATGACCAAAAAGGTCAAAATTATCAAAAAGGCCAATATGACCAAATAGGCCAAAAAGGTCAAAATGATCAAAAAGGCCAAAATGACCAAACAGGCCAAAATTACCAAAAAGGCCAAAATGACCAAATAGGCCAAAATGACCAAAAAGGAAAAATTACCAAATAGGCCAAAATGACCAAAAAGGCCAAAATGACCAAATAGGCCAAAATGACCAAATAGGCCAAAATGGCCAAATAGCCCAAAATGACCAAATAGGCCAAAATGACCAAAAAGGAAAAATGACCAAATAGGCCAAAATGACCAAAAAGGAAAAATGACCAAAAAGGAAAAATGACCAAATAGGCCAAAAAGGCCAAAATGACCAAAAAGGTAAAAATGATCAAAAAGGCCAAAATGACCAAATAGGCCAAAATGACAAAAAAGGTCAAAATGATCAAAAAGGCCAAAATGACCAAATAGGCCAAAATGACCAAAAAGGTCAAAATGACCAAAAAGGTCAAAATGATCAAAAAGGCCAAAGTAACCAAATAGCCCAAAATGACCAAAAAGGCCAAAATGACCAAATAGGCCAAAATGACCAAAAAGGAAAAATGACCAAATAGGCCAAAATGACCAAATAGGCCAAAATGACCAAAAAGGTCAAAATGATCAAAAAGGCCAAAATGACCAAATAGGCCAAAATGACCAAATAGGCCAAAATGACCAAAAAGGTCAAAATGATCAAAAAGACCAAATAGGCCAAAATGACCAAATAGGCCAAAATGATCAAAAAGGCCAAAATGACCAAATAGGCCAAAATGACCAGAAAGGAAAATGACCAAAAAGGCCAAAATGACCAAATAGGCCAAAATGACCAAATAGGCCAAAATTACCAAAAAGGCCAAAATTACCAAAAAGGCCACAATGAAAATTATCCCTTGTCCATCCTCAGTATTTAATTTAGATACGTACCGAATTTCAGCCAAATCGGTCCAGTAGTTTTTCTGTAAAAGCATAACAAACAAACACACAAATATCAAGTTATCCCGGAAACTATCCCATTTTTCGGGATAAAAAGTATCCTATGTTCATCCTCGGTATCGAAAATATATATATACTGAGTTTCAGCCAAATCGGTCCAGTAGTTTTTATGTGAAAACGGAACAGACAGACAGACAGACAGACAGAGTTACTTTCGCATTTATAATATTAATATTAATAGGGATTAATATTGATTTTATAGGAAAGTTTACGATAACGCATATTGATAACTATATATATACTTATGTACATATAACTGCTACCTTCTTTCTGACGCTGACTGTACCTACGTAAAAGAGATGAACACAAGTTACCTATTTAAACTCGAACACAACAAATTCGGAGCTACAGGTAATAAAATAATTCAAACACTTTTAAAACATGGTAAGTATGCAGAATAACACCGATTATAACCAAAACCAACTGAGGATTATTTAATTAAGGTGCAATTCCGACGGGCGCGACAGGCAGCAGGCGGCAGCGGCAGACAGCAGCAGCAAGCGCCGCAATGGCAGACGGCCTTTTTTTGCATGATTAATTTTGATGTAACTGATTGAGCCTTCAATTGCTGCGCGTCAGGAACTGAATTGTTTTGACGCGCGGCGGCAGACGGCATATCCGTGCAAACACAGCACTGTCGTTGTTGATGTTTGACATTGTCTACGTTCCATTAGAGACTCGCAAGGACCACGTTCACGACCGCGATATTTCCCCCTTCCACTTGCTTGCCGGCAATAATCGTAACCCAAGAGGAACGGTAATTCGACCCACCTCTCGATATCGGTCGTTGTGAGCGTTGTGTGATCGAAAATAATGACGTCATTAGTGACGTTTTCGGCACGACCACAAAGACCGCGGTCACCTTGTGGAACGGCTAACGAAGCATTTTGGGCGTTGTGGGCTACTAATGGAACACGCTGATTATAGACGTGTTGGAAGACGAATAATGTCAAAAATGATTTTTCTTCCACTGAAATTGTATCCCGCGATGTTGTTAGTGCAAGAATATTATAAATTATAGAGGTTACAAAAGTGATTTTTATTTAAACAGCGATACCTAACTCCTGAAACTTTCTTCATTATTATTCAAATGTCTTTACATCAAAGATTCATAAGAGCCTTCTTCATCTCTGTTTAAGTACGATGACATAACAAGTTTTCTGCTTAAATAATAATACAATAATAAGTCATCATCGTCTGCTTCTTCTTCCAGCAATAAAAATTTCAGCAATTGATTATTCGTTACGAACTGCACTTATAGCAAAAACACAACAGTTAATCTAGTAATATCGTAACGAAACTGCAATTCTGCTACGTCTACGGAATCTACACGACAGCAAATGAAGTCCGACAGCATTTGCTGTCAGCCGTTTGCTGCTGTCGTCTGCTGCCTGCCGCGTCCGTCGGAATTGCACCTTTACAGGTAAACAAGCTCAGTAGCCTGCTAGACGCCAGTCATCTGAGCTATCGATCGTATTAACCTATAAAATGAAAGAGGCTCTTTAGAAACTTGTATCAAGTTATGCGGTGGTATGTTTCAAATCGGTAGGGTTATAACAGCAATGACGGCACCCGTAGTACAGTAGTTTCACACTGCTATAAAATAAAAGATTTATTATAGAAACGGCTTGAAAAATCAATCGGTATGGACACCAGCGACCTACTGCAGCCAGTCTTGAGGGAACCTCACTTAAGTATACATGTATGAGTATATCTACAAGACGGTGACCCTAGGTTTAGTGTTGTTTTTATGATAAATAGGTTCGCGTTTGGACTCTAATACATTATTGTTTGGAAATTCTAGGCAACATTTTAAGAGATAGAAGAATAAACAATAACTAACGTTTACTAAGTCAACTAGCGGATAAGATTTCAGTTTATATTAGGTAATATTACACCCGTAGTCTAGCATATTACTATTTATTACGTATCCAGTGTACCCTACTTATTGAATAAATGATAACACGTGTTATGTTCTTGCAATAATAGCAGACACATACAATGCCCTGTAAACAGTTTCAGTGTAACCAGAGATCCACCGACAACTCGCTTGCGGATACTTTGGCTTCGTATTCCGCCGTAAATGTCCATTTTCCGAGACATAGATTATTATTAATAACTAGGATATGCCCGCGATTTCGTCCAATTTTGAATGACTTGAAATTCCCGCGACATAAAGTATAGCACTAGTCAAAAAAATATATACACGGCATGTTTAGAATTTTATAATATTGTTACAATTTGGGCCACCTGCATACCTGTAAACAAAGCACATTTATTACCCGTCGGTGTTTGAGCTAATAACATTGAAACACTTTTATGATCATCTTCTTTTGTGTACTTTGTGTATAAAATTTGTGATTGGAAAAACAGCCCATTGTGTATTGTAATCTTTATGGTAGTCATTAACCAGGTGTGGTTCTTGGAAATTCAGTCTCCGCGGTCGAGTAGACATATTGTATTTGTACAGTATAAAGCAATGCCCCAACGAAGGGCACTGGGCGTGGTTGTTGTGAGGGGCTGAGGCAGTCAAGCAATAACCACAAACGAGGCAAGACGTGTGTACATTCGATAGTCTATATAGTGACGGACTTGACGGACGGACGCGTGTTATTGATTCTTCATATTGAGTTGGGGTAAGTTTATAGGCTTCTTTAAGCCTTCTTAAAGAAGCCTACAAACTCACTCTAACTCAATATGAATAAGACCGATTGTGTTCACCGAGGCCATTTTAGATGTGTAAAATTCAACAAGACTTTTAAAGTGCTTATAACAAATTAAGTTACTTGATTCTTTGCGTTTAAGTTACGATACATTCCTCTCTTGTGTTTTACGCGCCAAATATCAGAAAAATCAACGCGCTAGATAAGTAGGTAACACTTTATTGCTTGCTATTGTAATATTTAATTCATAGCCGCTTGTGATTGTGGAAAAAATTAAAAACAATCCAAGAAGAAATATAAAAATATAAAAAATTATGCTCAGTTTTTGTTTGTTGTGTTGACGATCCATCAATGAAGGAATAAGTATCTATCCTACATATAGCAATATAGTCAGCACAATCTCAGTTCAAGTACATGATCTGTGACAATTAGAAAATTACATATGACCATAATAAATTTTCCGAACACTATCCCCGCCGCATTGAACGAAGCAGGAAGCATAAAAACAAATATTACTGACCTATTCGTTTACTCAGATGCGGTGTAGTTCGTCCTGGTTCTTCCTCTTCGACATCTACGTCGAATGAGAACGGGAAACTCTTGGTAGAACCCACGAAACCGGTAGCCATGGTTTCAACGTTTCACCGAGTTTACTACACGTCTTTCTAAAGTCAGCTTACGCGGTTGACTGAGGGGCAGTGAGGGGGCGGGAACTGAGTATGTTGGATAATATAGCAATTCCAGCGCTCGATAGCGGCGTACTCGCTGGAATTTTCTTTATTGCGTGTCTGAATGAGTGTGTACCTATGTCAGCATTTTCTGCGATAAAATCTTGCAGGATATTAAAAATGGACTTCTTTTTTCCATATATTTCCATAGTATACTAAGTGATTACCATTTCTGCCATTCTAGTATAGATTTAAACTAGTATATGCCCTCGACTTCGTCCACGCTTGACTTGAAATTCCCGCGGCATTCCCAGGACACAAAGTACGTAACAGAATTTAAAAAAGAATGTAAGCTATCGTATTAGAGGAAGTTGTGTTGTAATAAGCTAATTTTTATGCATACGAAACCACTCCCGGAAAATTTCCCACGAAATTCCCGAGAAAAATCACACATTTTATTACGTAATATTTGCTATCGAACATTGAAAAAATCACATCGGAATTCGATTTTTTAAATCATTTAGGTCATTCCCAGAAAATTCCCGTGGGATTCCCAGGATAAAAAGAAGCGCAGATAGTCTGTAAGAATTTGCTGTCGATCAGCGAAAACTGCATCGAAATCGGTTCAGTAGTTTTTACGTGAATCCCGAACAAACCGAATAAGACAAGAAATCTAAAAAAAATGCACCGTGTTCTCCATTGCTATTCCAGTTGATTTTTGTTTAAATAGCTTTAATGTACAGACAAGGGGTTTTTTTAAAATTTTATAATATTACAGACGTGTGGTACTTTTTAACTCGGCAATCCCGTGGTAAATTTTCCCGGGAGCGGTTTGAAGTTGTTCGACTCATAAAAATGAGCTCATTCCGACAGTTTTTAAATGCTGCGATACTTTGTGTCCTGGGAACCGGCGGGAATTTCCCGGGAGTGTTTTAAAGTGGGCATTATACATATAAAATAGCTGATTCGCATCCAATTATATATTATTATATTATCCAGAAATCTCGGAATTTCCTAACTTGGAAACTATATTAGACATTTTTAGTAGAACAAATTTAGTTTTTACGCGAATCTTCAGAATTCGTCTATTTTCATATTAAAAAATCCGCTACCCTGCTGAAAATACCCTTTGAATTTAGTTGCTGGCAAAATAAATGTGATATCTTGTCTAGCGTGGACGAAATCACGGGCAATCTTAGTCTTCTTAGTAATATATAAAACTAGATGCGCCCGCGACGTTGTCCGCGTGAAATTTGTTTTTAAAACCCCCCGATTTTGAAACATTCTTCATTGGTGCTCCGCTCTTATTGGTCTTAGCGTGTTGATATATAGACTATAGCCTTCCTTAATAAATTTACTATCCAACACTGAAAGAATTTTTCAAATCAGACCAGTAGTTCCTGAGATTAGCGCGTTCAATCAAACAAACTCTTCAGCTTTATATATAAGAAGATTCTAAAGTTAAATCTAACGATCATGATGAAATTTTCTGTGTGACAATTAAACCCGATAGGTGTCGTTGCAATTGGATTCTAGATATTTATTTGTTTAGGGAAGGACAACGTCTGTCGGGCCCAGTAGTGTATAAATATTGCATATAGATTGAAAAATATCTATAACCCTCTATGCATCTAATATATCCACTTAAAACCTAACAACATGGAATACCTCTGAATGTTTAATGCTATTTACAACCTATGAAGAAATATATCAGTCATAAAACACTACGGCTTGTGTTTAAACGCCTACCAGAAATGCACCTATTTTACTACCAATAAATTCGAAAAGCCTGCCAGAATGGATAAATGCCCACCAAATTGTGTTTCAAGAAGTGTTGTAGAAATGAAGCTATTTTCCTTTTTATGGTATGCCATAAATATATACAAACTTCTTTAAAGCTAATTTCAGACCTAATAATTTATATTATCGTTAAAAAGATATTACCAATATTTTCTTTCACCACTTTCAATTTAGTCATTTTTGCTGAGGCAAAAAAGCAATCAGTCGAACGTACAATTGTTTTTAATACCAAATATAATGTTGCGTATTCCAAAGACATGTTGCTTGTTTATTGTTTTATGAATTTGTTTTTTTTTTTTTTATAGCAGGAGTTCAGCAGACAAGCAGACGGCCCACTTGATGGAAAGCGGTTACCATCGCCTATGGACATTTGCAACACCAAAGGTGCTACAAATGTGCTGCTGCTCTCTTAAGGTAGACTGGAACCTGGACCCTAATGCCGGAACACAATCCAAGGTTGTTATGGCGACATGCTCTAGACCAGGGGTGGTAGCCATCCAGTCGGGCAAATGCCCTACCACCTGGCAAGATATGATGAGAAAATATGATAATATAGCCAAATAAATACTTCAGTCTCAATATTACTGCAACACAAATGATTAAGGTAGGTAAAAAATGAATCACTAGTAGAAAAATAAAAAAAGAAACAAAAGTTAAACGAAGTTATGTTTTATTATATTTATAGGTACTTCTAAGATTAATTTGTACTTAAGATTTATCAATGGCACTTTAAGGAAGACAATAGTTAAAAGCAGTCAATCTCCCTGAGCGCCGGAGTGAATGCTCCGAACGCTACCGGGATTTAACGCTCGCATGATGATGAATCACATAAACTTTTTTAAAAACTAACAAAAGAAAATAATTATTGAATCAACAGAGGTTTTTTAGATTTAGCTGGGCGCACTCTCTTTCTCTTCTCACCAATAGGGATATTCCTAGCTTCAAGAGGTGATTCCACGTACTTCTGCGGACTGTGCGTCACATGCCGGTGGCCGCTGTGCTGGTTGCAGGGTAAATAAGTAAAGGGAAACGACTGTAATCTTAGTTTAACAATAATATATTTTGGATTCAGGTTGGATAATTTGATTACACTTAAACTATTTAGAACTGTAATTTTCGGTTTGAATGTTAGTGTTTTAGTAAAACAATATTTGGTGGGCATTTATCCATTTTGGTAAGCAAAAAGAATTTAAATACAAAACGTACAATTATTCTGATGAGTGTATATTTATTTTGGAACGTAAAACGTTGTTTTTTAGGCACCTCGGTATAGAGTGGATTAAATTTATATGAAGTAATATATTTTTGAAGTGAAACTTCTATATAGAGGGGGTCTTATGGAGTTTTGACTCACGAAAAGATGTCACAGTCACGTGATCACCGTCACTAATTCTTACATTTTTAAACTCGTGATATCTTTCGAATGGAATGTCCGAATTGAATAATTCAAAAAGTTATATAAAGGTATTGAAGCAGTCTTGAATATGAAGTAATTTATTTTGATAAGGATTAATATCAAGATACAAATAAAAAGCCTTTTCTAGCGGCGGCATTTTAATTAATTTTTTATAATAAAAAAACGCTTATCGTGGCATAACTATAATAGTTAGATATATGTTGTCGCGATACTTTTTGTAAATAATGATGTGTTCTACAAAGTCGTAGTACATTATTTTATTTTATCATCAATAGTTTTCGCAGCGCACGCGATTTTAGGTATTTTTTTATACCTTGGATTAAATTATTGGAGTTTTAGTAATGATCCCTAATTTTTTTTGTAAACATAATATAGCCTATGTCACCCGGGGATTGTGAAGCTTGCCAACAGTGAAAGAATTTTTCAAATCGGTTAAGTAGTTTTGGAGCCTCTTCAATGCAAACAAAGAATTTAATCTTTTCTCTTTATAATATTAGTATAGATATTCATATATATTTATTATAAAATTAATTACATATTTGCATATTACAAAAAGCGCAAGATTTTGCGCTGGAAGTTGTTTAATAAAATTGGGAGCTGGATTGCCCTAAAAAGCGCTATATCTTTGAAGTGAAACTTCTATATAGAGGGGGTCTTATGGAGTTTTGACTCACGAAAAGATGTCACAGTCACGTGATCACCGTCACTAATTCTTACATTTTTAAACTCGTGATATCTTTCGAATGGAATGTCCGAATTGAATAATTCAAAAAGTTATATAAAGGTATTGAAGCAGTCTTGAATATGAAGTAATTTATTTTGATAAGGATTAATATCAAGATACAAATAAAAAGCCTTTTCTAGCGGCGGCATTTTAATTAATTTTTTATAATAAAAAAACGCTTATCGTGGCATAACTATAATAGTTAGATATATGTTGTCGCGATACTTTTTGTAAATAATGATGTGTTCTACAAAGTCGTAGTACATTATTTTATTTTATCATCAATAGTTTTCGCAGCGCACGCGATTTTAGGTATTTTTTTTATACCTTGGATTAAATTATTGGAGTTTTAGTAATGATCCCTAATTTTTTTTGTAAACATAATATAGCCTATGTCACCCGGGGATTGTGAAGCTTGCCAACAGTGAAAGAATTTTTCAAATCGGTTAAGTAGTTTTGGAGCCTCTTCAATGCAAACAAAGAATTTAATCTTTTCTCTTTATAATATTAAGTATAGATATTCATATATATTTATTATAAAATTAATTACATATTTGCATATTACAAAAAGCGCAAGATTTTGCGCTGGAAGTTGTTTAATAAAATTGGGAGCTGGATTGCCCTAAAAAGCGCTATATCTTTGAAGTGAAACTTCTATATAGAGGGGGTCTTATGGAGTTTTGACTCACGAAAAGATGTCACAGTCACGTGATCACCGTCACTAATTCTTACATTTTTAAACTCGTGATATCTTTCGAATGGAATGTCCGAATTGAATAATTCAAAAAGTTATATAAAGGTATTGAAGCAGTCTTGAATATGAAGTAATTTATTTTGATAAGGATTAATATCAAGATACAAATAAAAAGCCTTTTCTAGCGGCGGCATTTTAATTAATTTTTTATAATAAAAAAACGCTTATCGTGGCATAACTATAATAGTTAGATATATGTTGTCGCGATACTTTTTGTAAATAATGATGTGTTCTACAAAGTCGTAGTACATTATTTTATTTTATCATCAATAGTTTTCGCAGCGCACGCGATTTTAGGTATTTTTTTTATACCTTGGATTAAATTATTGGAGTTTTAGTAATGATCCCTAATTTTTTTTGTAAACATAATATAGCCTATGTCACCCGGGGATTGTGAAGCTTGCCAACAGTGAAAGAATTTTTCAAATCGGTTAAGTAGTTTTGGAGCCTCTTCAATGCAAACAAAGAATTTAATCTTTTCTCTTTATAATATTAGTATAGATATTCATATATATTTATTATAAAATTAATTACATATTTGCATATTACAAAAAGCGCAAGATTTTGCGCTGGAAGTTGTTTAATAAAATTGGGAGCTGGATTGCCCTAAAAAGCGCTATATCTAGCTCCTAAAGCGCTAAATTGGCAGCTCTGGTGAGCCGAGTGCCGGGAAAGTCTCGTAAACGAGAAAGCTAGCGAGAGAGCGAGCGAGGATATACCGCGTCCTCAGACTACCTCATCCCTCTAATACCTAAAATTGCGTTCTGCGCATCGGAAAGTGCGATGATCCGAGCCGCTATTAATGGAGGCAAACTTAAGTTTGCATCAAACTATAGCTCTGCTCTCCACGTGACAATGCATCACTGCCTCTATTTGTGGTATGTGTAAAAAAAATATAAATAAATAAATAGAGTTTGTTGAGGAAACAAAAATAACAACAAGAAAACTTTGCCAACTGTTCAGTTTTTCGAAAGTCATAACAAAAGTGAACGACAAAAGTGTTGACGTAAAAAATGGTCGGTGCGTGGGTAGCGTATTACATACACCATTAAAATGTACTACCTAACCAAATCATAATTTGCAGTAAACCTGCGAAAAATCGAAATGTGTGCTGGGACACATATTAGAAGTGAAACTTCAACGGACAAGTGGAAAAACGAATCGCAACGGACAAGTGGAAAAACGAATAGCAACGGATAAGTGGCAAAACGAATCGCAACGGACAAGTGGAAAAAAGAATGGCAACGGATAAGTGGAAAAACGAATCGCAACGGACAAGTGGAAAAACGAATCGCAACGTACAAGTGGAAAACGAATCGCAACGGACAAGTAGAAAATCTTCAACTGACAAGTGATAAAATGAATCGCAACAAAATTTTGACTTGAAGTTTTACGGGCAGGTTTTCAAATTGAACAAGTACATTAACAATCTGCCCGTAAAACTTCAAGTTAAAATGTTGTTGCGATTCATTTTATCACTTGTCAGTTGAAGATTTTCCACTTGTCCGTTGAGATTCGTTTTCCACTTGTACGTTGCGATTCGTTTTTCCACTTGTCCGTTGCGATTCGTTTTTCCACTTATCCGTTGCCATTCTTTTTTCCACTTGTCCGTTGCGATTCGTTTTGCCACTTATCCGTTGCTATTCGTTTTTCCACTTGTCCGTTGCGATTCGTTTTTCCACTTGTCCGTTGAAGTTTCACTTCTAATATGTGTCCCAGCACACATTTTTTTATTTGGTGCTTAGTCTAAGGGACAAAAAATATTTTTGGTGAGCATTTAAATTGTACCCAAACACTACTAATGCCAGATGTAATAAATAACTGAAGCCGCAAGCTTTGATTTATAAAAATGTCGTTAACCGTCTCGTATATTAAAGGTACCTATCCTTGAAATCGATCGTCGCACTTTTTATATGAATACTAGGTGTAGTGTGTGTACAGTTTTAGTATAGGAGGGAAGGGTAAAATGTACGAAATACCAAACCCAACGAGCGCTGTAATGACACTGATTTAATTGCTGTAAATATGTTAATATAAATGTGTTATTAATCGTTAGGCCGCAGTTGTTTATTTGCAAAACGCTGACTTTTGTACATACTTTGTACATCCTGCGCCTCGAGAGAAGAAATGACAAAAATAAAGTTATAAATGTATCAAAAAGTAATTAATAAGTGTAAAATTAAAGAAATGATTAATATTGTAAAATAATGAGAAATAACATAATGTAAATTAAATGTAAAAAGATATAAATGTTTGTAAATAAAGTCTATTTTCTTGTTGTTCACTGTCACATGACTGGTGGCAGAGATGTCCAGACTCCAGTGTGATTGTTTTTGCCGATTTTGTTGGCTGGTGTAGTTGATCTACTTCGGCCACCTTCTGGGCTGCCTGAAACACCACCGAAAACGGTTCTGGTGCCACCGATCGTCGTCTGTTCTTCCAACATCTAAATAAGGGTTGAGACAAATGAGTTTGCTGTTTCTTTTTACACATTGTTTCCCTTTTAATAGAGTAATGTCTTCTTGAAATTCCACAAATTGTACTGTTTTTATAATTAAATTGTAAGAATGACTAATTTCCGTATTCGTGAGGTATCCTTGTATAGGTATGTTTTGTTTGTTGCGCAACCATTCAATGTAACGAGATAGCCATCCAATTGTTGTCGCCACGCGCCGTATAGAATGCATATCATTTAATAATTTAATTATAAAGTTTTTATTTTCACATAAGGCTGTGTGTACACCGAGTTTCTTTGTTTCAATTTCAGGAATTGGATATTTTATTTTACCAATCTGATCTTTATTAAAATTCTTCAGCCACTCTGGGCCTTCCCACCACAAAGAGTGATCTTGTAATTGATTTGCGCACAAGCCTCTTGTAGCGCAATCTGCGGCGTTCTCTGCGCAGGACACGTGGTACCAATGTGATGGTGGAACTACTGTAACGATGGACTGTACTCTGTTTGAGACAAATTGTTGCCATCTATTCGCTCCCCCTTGGATCCAGCCGAGCACAATCATGGAGTCGGTCCATGCGAAGATTTCGATGTTATCATTTGTTAATGTCTCCATCACCTTCTTTAGCAGTCTTGTATTTTTTCATAGTCTAACATGAACTGTTTATAACTGTCAGCAAAAATCTTATTTTGTTTCAATTTATTTTCAATGCTATGAAATTGTGCAATAGCTTTTGTTTTGGATAATCCAAGATTTTGTTCAAATTGTGGTTTCATGGGCAGTGCTACTTCATATCTCCAATTTTCCAATCTTCTTGTAGACGACTGGTATAAGTCCTCGCAGTACTGTTCGTCTGGTGTGAGTGCTGATGTTGTGTCGCTTATCTCTTCCATTTCCCAATATTGCGATAGATCTTTTATATTGTTAATAACGAAGTGGCAATTAAAAGTCCGTACGTTCCCAGATATGATCCAGCCCAATTTTGTTTGTTGCGCCATAGGAGCCAGGGTAGGTCCCTTAATAAGGCCATTCATAAGTATATCTGAGTAAACACTGGCATCTAATAGCAGATCAATAGATCTTGAAATGTTGTATTCTGGATCAGCTAATTGTAAATGTTGTAAGTGCTCCCAGGGTTGTTTTTTAAATTAAATGTTAGGTAAATTATTTATAACTCGTGGAATTACTAATGCTTGTGTGTTGAGTTTATAGTCGTCGTAAATAGACTGAAGTTCCAAGGTGACTATGCCTCTACTTAGTTTCGACCCATGGCCTACCCCAAACACCGAAGCGTGGTAACGTTGCCGGGGTAGCCCTAATTGTTGTATTGCGTCCTCTGAGACAAGTGAAATTTGAGAGCCTTGGTCCAGCAAAGCTCTTAATGTAATATATGTACCATCAGCCGCCTTCGCTCTGACTAAGAGGGTTGTTAGTAAAATCTCTTCATCTTCGCTGGCGACATGGTTAACATTATGTTCCCGTGCTGTCAATGTGGCATCACGGCTTGGGCCAGGAACACGTGGCGCAGAGCTTGTTGAGGAGTCAGGTAACTCGCCGCTCGTGCTAAATGCGTCATGAAGTAATGTGCTATGTTTGGAGTGGCATATTTTACATGTTTTTGTCGAATTGCATTTATTATCTATGTGTTTATAAAGACAATTATGACATACTTGCAATTGCGAAATTGATCGCAGTTTTGCGTCTGGTGTAATTTCAAAAAATTTCCACATTGATACAAAACATGTTTGTTGTTGCAATAAGGGCAATTACACACGTACCCTGTTGCGGATGATTGAAACTCTCGTCTCGGGTGATTTTCTTTGGGCTGATATTTTTGATAGGTGGGCTTGTAAGAACCCTTTGATTGTTGGTAAATGTTATTGTGTTTGTTTGGTGGTGACGAATATGATCGTTCTCTTTGCCGTAATGGTTCGAGTGCGATAAATTTACTCTCTAAAAAATCCATTAATTCGGCCAGAGTAGGTAGCTCTCGTGGTGATTTTCGAGCTGCTTTATAATCTTCATATGTCGCCTGATCTAATTTTTTACATATAAGATGAACAAGTATGGTATCCCATGTAGATGTATCTATGCCCAAGTTTTGTATACCATGAATGCTTTCTCCAGTTATGTCATAGAGACGTTTTATTTCGCTTGCTGATTGTTTGTGAATGTTAGGCTGGTTTAGGAAATTTTCAATGTGGTTTGTGAAAAGTAATATGGGATTATTGTATCTATGAGTAAGCAGCTCCCATGCTGTGTCATAGTTTTCGTTTGAAATGTATAGGTGCTGAATGAGACGCTCTGCTTCACCCTTCAGCTTTCCTTTCAAATGTTGCATTTTTTGGCATTTTGTTAGTAAATTATTGTTATGGATACTCTGGGAGTAGAGATCGCAAAATGTAGGCCATTGTGTGTATCTGCCTGTGAATGTAGGCACATCAAGCTGCGGTGTAGAATGTTGGATGTGTGCTGTAGACGCTAGCTTCTCATTTAGGTTTCTTTTAAGTGCTTTATAGGAACACTCGTAATAAGTAAACTCCTCTTCATATTCCGAGTCAGACCCTTGTAAGATGTTATCGATTTTTAAATGCAAGGAGTCTATAACGTTCCAACGGTTCTGTATGTTTCGAAGTTCGTCTTCCAGTTCCCACTTAGTATTAATATCATCCACCTCTATGCTCCTTGTTAACCGTCTGAAGGCTCTAAAGTTCGTGCGTTGAAGATGTAATAATTCGATTGCTTGCTTTGGCGTAGAAGTCGGTGGCTCCGGAGCTGGTGTTGATGGACGTGTTGGTGTCTTAAAGGAAGGACCTGGTAGAGCGAGTCCTTCGTATATGTCTCCCGATGTTGTTGGGCGGAACGATGACAATTTTTGTCTCACTGATAAAAAGTACTTGTGTGTCTTCTCATATTGATTTTCCGCAAAATACTGAACGTCAGAATTCACATATGGAGATAATTTTTCGTTACCAGATGAAAATTCCGCCCAGAGCCTATCTAGCTTATCGATGCGTTCTTCTAGGTATTGCCGTGTCTTGCGGCTAGACGAATCCTTACCGAAGTTACGATCGATTTGTTTGATGGCCTCCAGGGTCTCCACTTGTTTCTGAAGGAGCTTCTCCATTGTTATAATTGTAAAAATAAAAGACCTTACTTGATATCAGGATACTTATTTGATGCAGCTGAAGACCGCTGGAAATGTTGCTCTCCGTCTCCCTGTGGGGCGACGATGACGCACAGAGAAGTAGGATCGTCACACACTGATATTAAAATAGCAACTGTCTTGTCACTGATTTTATTGTTATATATACTGGTTGTTAAATAATTGTAAGTTTGTAAAATAATATAATTGTATTTAACTTTGTAATCTGATATTTTTGTGGTATAAAGCCGCAAATGTCTTGCCACTGACTCTATATTTATGTAAAGTGAAAAATAAAAATGTTTGAATTTATTTAACACTGTGCTGTTAATGTTAGTTGTATAAAGCCGCAACTGTCTTGTCACTGACTTTATATTTTATTCACTGTTTGTGAAATAAATAAAAATGTCCAAAATGTGATCGATAATTCACGCGCGATGACCCTGTAAGAAGCCAAACCGCGCGCTAGGCTTACAGATCGAGGATCAAAAAACTGTAATGTGATCCGGCTCGAAGGACCAAAAAACTGTAGTGTGTGTACAGTTTTAGTATAGGAGGGAAGGGTAAAATGTACGAAATACCAAACCCAACGAGCGCTGTAATGACACTGATTTAATTGCTGTAAATATGTTAATATAAATGTGTTATTAATCGTTAGGCCGCAGTTGTTTATTTGCAAAACGCTGACTTTTGTACATACTTTGTACACTAGGTTTTGTCCACGGCTTCGCTCGCGTGAATGTAAGCGTAGACAGTAATTTAGTGTAGCGAAAACCAGTGCACGTGTGAGCTAGTACATTTGTCCCGTACAAAATACGTTTGTACTGATACGGCTCAAAATATTTGTCGCGCTACTGTTCAAAAGTAAAAGAAAAGGAAGGACGGAAGGAGGCTTATGCTACAACAGTATAATAACGCCTCTACGGATATTGACATGACAAAGAGGGTCAACATGAGAAAGCCATAGAACGACTCTTAGTAAATGAGGTGACCGAACCCGAACACAGCCGATTCTTAACGAACTTTTCCGAACTGGTTTTGAACGGAAGAAATGAGGAAATGACGCTCACCGTTTCAAATGTACTGCCGTGGTTTACAGTACAAATGTTCTCGCCTCATTTAAATACATGGTACATTGTACTGGTTCAGTACAAAATGCCATGTTACTCTTAGAAACTCATTTTAAATTCATGTCCTGCCCAACACTAATTTAGTGTGACCTGTATAGGTTGAAGGAGTGAGATAGAATGCTCCCCCGTCTCAAAAGATCTTCCAGCAAAGCTATTGTTATGCCTCGCAGGCCTATCTATTATTATTGGGAATGTGTATATGTTCTTTGTACGTGTCGGGAATCGTTTGCGACCTCAATTATTGCACAACGCCATCTATCGGCTTGTAAGTGTTCCAGTACAGTAGTAGTAGAATTCGCCACAAAGGAAGGCAAAGGAACCTTAGTCCATAAAACTAATTCTATACGTATACGTAGCGCAGTCGAACTGTAGGTTACCACCTGACGCTATTCAACGGAGTTCTTGTGAAACTCGAAAGGCCACATTTAAATATACCGTTCACATTTGTCACAATAAATATAATTGATACTCAAAAATCAATTAATTTTGCATGTTTCAATGGTACAATACGTGAAAAAAAAACAAAATTATAATTTCATGTACTTACACTATTTATTAAAATCTTGTTTTTAATTATAATTGTTTAAACTACCTACTTAATGGATCTTGTTCAAAATAATTTTAGTTGAATATGTGATTAGGCTATGTGGCCCCTACAAAAAGGGGGAATACAGCTGCTATAAATTCTATAGCATAGAATAGTTCCATTAAAACTACATCTTCACTAAAACAATAATTTATTAATTAAACCACTGCATACAAGTAACATTCCACTGACCATATACTAACTGCAATGCAACTGCTGCCATGTATTGCTGACAGAAATGACATTGCTAGCCAGTATATCTTCATCCACTAGTCTATTCACTTTTTGGCCACTGCCTGCTCATCAATAGGGTCCAAAACTGGTTCTTCGAATTTTAAGGCTGGAAAGGAAGTCATGTCAACTCCTGAGCCACCTCCATACTGCTTCTCCAACTTTTCCAGCTCAGCTTTGAGCTCTTTTTGAATAGTTGGGCTTGGATCAACAAGCTTACCACCTCTGAAACATTTCATTTACATATTGTAGCCCAAGACTAAAGAGATAAAGTTATAATTGCTAAATCAAGTTTCCACCTACAGAGTTTGACACAACTATCAAAATTAACCGAAGAGTGATTAAAAACTGTCAAATCAATATTTAAAATTAAAATGATACACATTTATTTGAATATTTATTATTATCAGGCAATCTCAGCTATAATCTACTATCTTTTAATAAAATTATATAACAGTTTTGTTTAGACAGAATGCAAGTTTTTCTTAGTCCAAAACTAAATTTTTGAGCAAATATTCTCTTTGCTTTGTTACAACTTTAATTCTAACCATGAACAGTGCACTGCTTAGACAGTCTGTTTTACCTAACATATAATTTAAATTTATTTATGTATTTTTTTAAGTTATTGTGACTTGTAAACATAATAAAATAATGTTCTAACAATTTTAGTGTGGTACTTTATCTGATTTTTATACCAATATTTTGGCCACTTTTCAGTAATCATGACATTTTAAATATTTAGTTTTAATTATTTTTATGGTTATTATATACTATATGGGAGCCTAAACAAGCACCACATGTTTCCAGGTGGTGGTAAATTAGATAAGCTTCCCATAGAGGAAAATAGTAAATAATAACCATAAAAAAATGAATAAAATATTAGTCTGACACTTGACATTTTACTACTTTCTACTGCTTTACTCATTGAAATATTAGAATAAAAAATTAATAAAATACATTCAAAACCATTTTTTTTAAACAAAAAAATTAATAATAAAAAATATCATAATATTATATGTCATGGCTTCATTGTGTCTTGATGATTAAAGGAATTTTATTCTGAGATAAGTAATGTGTGAAAGAAACCCCCCAGTCTACTTTCAACAAGAGTGACAGGTGTATATTTCCCCTGTTTATGTTCCCCTGAATTGGGGAAGTCCAAACTCAACAGTGGGTGTTTTGGAATGAAACCTTTATAATTGGATCATAGTATTTATACTTTGACTTTTATCTTTGGATTTGGAAAATAAAACTGTAAAATGGATCTTGTATTTTCTTAACAAAATTATATCTAATATTTTTTTAAGTTTTTGCAACTATAATACATAATAAACCTATGTTTAACAGTTTTCAGTTTGGTATGTTATTTATTTTAATTATTAAATTAAATGAACAAGTTGGCAATAGGATGAAGAAAAAATTTAACAATATTCATTGACACGCAACATCTTTGTCTGCCTTGATCATGGCTATTAAAACGTGGCTGAAATGGCGGAATAATAAAAATCAAATAAATTACTGCACTTAGAACTTTGAAAATTATATCTAAATACTAAAAAGTGCTTTGCAAGATATAATCTATTTTTTAATAGTAGGATATTTGTGGGTTGATATTTTTATTATAAATTTAATATATTAGCCATTGAAAGTATATGCTGTCAGGGCTTTTTTGTCCTGGATTTGATTTTTGATTGGGAATATATAATTTTTTTTAACCTTTTTTACTCTGGCCTAAGATCAGTCCTAAAACTGATTATTGTATACAAATATATTACAGTCTACTGGCGAGAAGCAAAGTAAGCCAGATTGTATTATTATTTATTTTCTAAAGTCTATAAGCAGTAAAAATCAGCTGATAAGTGAAGGGCGTATAAACTTACGCGCTTTTCTGCTTGTATTCTCTAATTTTGTCAAGGAATAACTGTTGGATGGGGTCCGTTGCTTTTTGCGCCGCTGCCAAGTTCCTGGTAATCACCACAGAAGCGCGAACTGCCCTAAGACCGACAAGGGATGAAGTAAGCATCTGAAACATATAAACTTAACCTTAAAATTCCAGATTACATAACTCTAATAATGGCCTCAATTTATTGATTGATACATTTCAAAAACCAGATGTATTTAAATCTATAATTTTAAATATTTTACATGTACTTATTATTGAATTATATTTTAAAAATACCTTGATGGTTTTTCGATCAGGCAGAAAATTTTGACAGTAATAATTATAGCAGTGTGACCATCTCTTAACTACAGATCCTGCCTAACTTTGGTTAAAAACCTGCCAAATCCTGCCAAAGTCTGTAGTAAAAAATGCCTAAATCTTGCCAACATTATTTACCCTTGTAATTAACCAAAAAAATAAAAATACACATACAATAAGCTATACTTTTATTAAATTAAAATTAAACATTACAATTAGCATCATATTCTTCATTTCCTTTAACTCTATACATGGTCTTATTTATTAAACTTATCATATCGCCCAAGAAAATACGCTAACAAGATATTAGCACTTTAAAAAAATCTAATTGGAATCAAAAGTATGTTTCTATGACTATAAGAGGGGAATATGTTCTTTGTTCTATGACTGATTGAATTAAAATATCAGTCATGAACTCGTGTTTATGAATACTTGTTTCATGATTATCAAATTTCTATGCGAAGATTTAAAGTTGTTAATTGAATGAATACAAACATAACACGAGAAGTATAGGGAAATCCCCTACATGCTCGTGAAGTATCTTCAGGGTTGTCATTTTCGACATTTTGGTGAGTTGCCAAAAGGAATTTTTCTGTACCTCAATACTGCCAAAAACTGCCAGGTTTTATAAAACGTCTGCCGATCATGCCAGAATCTAAAATAAGAGGTGAATCCTGCCAAAATGGCAGGAACCTGCCACATATGGTCACACTGAATTATAGACAATACACTAAACACTATATATAAAATAGATGAGCCTCTGTAGCAAAAAAGGATCAAACATCCACCACCTTACCCAATAGATGGTACCTCAATCGGTATCATATTTCTGTAAAAACCATAAGAATGGTTTTAAACCAAAAGTAAAAAATGGTTTATAAAATAACTTTAATGTAAAAATGTGTGAGTGATTCACCAAATATGAGCATCACTTCTGGTTTATGTTTTCCTATCAAACTATCAAGATCGACATCTTAAGTGAACTAAATGAAAACTACTTATTATTTTTTCCCCTCCCTTCCTTGATGGCGCTAGTTTCCATACTTTTTTTCATTTTCTATTATGTCATAGGGATGGTAATACAGTATATATAATAATTAACTAATAGTATAGGATCCCGCTATACAACGACCTTCACCGAGATGCTAATTTGATGAAACCTATTTTATATATAATTAAAAGTGTCAATAAATATATTGCATATGGGGCTGCCTAAAAAATTTCAGTCCAGTATATGATTAATTAATTATTATTTTTTCATTTCACCGGTTTGTTTATTAAACACATTCAATACCAATCGAAAGTATGTAGCCCATAGAATATGCAAATTGCCTATTCTTTTCCGGTCATAACTCTTGGAAAATTGAAAAGGATTATACCTGGCTACCCGAGAGTTGTGACCAGAAAAGAATAGGCAACCTAGCATTTGCATGTTCTATGGGCTTCATATTTTTGATTGGTATAGAATTTGTATAATAAACAAACCGGTGAAATGTTAAAAACAAATACTTTTTTTAATTATTAATAATCATATACTGGACTGATTTTTTTTAGGCAACCCATATGCAATATATTTATTGACACCTTTAATTATATATAAAATAGGTTTCATCAAATTAGCACTCGGTGAAGGTCGTTGTATAGCGGGATTTTAGCCTATAAGCTAGCAATGAATGATTCATTTATCGACTATTGATTGTTCATTTTCGTGACATAATTTAAAATTTATGTTCACATACTCGAGCACAGATTACTAATAATAAAGTTAGATAACTTTATTTTGATGTAAAAATAGTAATTTAAAGAACAGTTTGTTTGTGAATATTGACTGTTGTAATGCTTATTTTGACGTCAATGTAAACTTAATTTGATTTATTTACATATTATTCATTGACTAATCTTACCAATCTTAGTAATCTGTACAGATTAGTTCCCTCGCCTGTAATTGCAGTTTGCAGTGAATTGAATGACAACTGTTGATAACAACAACTAAGTCCTTTGCCTGCCTTTGTGGCAAATTTGAAAAACAACATTGACAACAACAATATGTAATTTTTTTTTACTTTTGCTGTTTCAGCTATATGCTTGCCGCATTTAAAACTAGAAATTGAATAATAAATAGTGTTTTTATTATAAAAATTGATAATATAAGGTAATGATTTTGAAACAAACTAGAAAGTAAAAAGTAATTCCTATACTAAAGTATGGAACGAGGCAAAATGCCGTCTGCTGGTAGAGGAGGTAAAAGCAAGGCTCCCCAGCATCCCCAAGATATCTTCGCGTTGGGAAAGTCCACAGTCGTAGTTTCTAGAGATGCTGAAAAAAGGAGTATTCATAAACCTTCGACAAGTGGTTAGTATATTGCTTGTCATTACTTTTTTATTTGCTTTACTTTAAAACTTATTTACAAGATACGCCTTTTGCATGTCATTCTCAATAAAAGATTATTTTGCACTGATGTAGAATCTCTGAATGAAATAGTTTTAAAAAACATTACATCTATATATTTATCTGTTTGGTTATTTCTGGTAGAAATTTTTAATTATTTTCATAAGCCAAAACTGAACCAAGGAAAATCTCTAATAGTCTTAGTGGTTTAACTTGTACTGTCTATATCCAACATGTTTTTTATTTCTGTCTTTTTGGGATCACTTTGCTTCATTTAATTAGTGTATTGGTCAATGGGTAAGCCAGCATATCTTCAAAGCATATTAATTCATTAACATCCAAATTTCAGGAGTGGAAAGGAAAAGAGAGCCTAGTTTTGGCAGTCAGCCACCTAGCAAGAGGGCAAGGATTGGATCCCCAGCAGAAGCAGTTGGCGGGACATCATTAGATATAGAGCCTGTGGATCTGGTAGCTAGTGTGCTACAAGCCTTGGATACGCATAATTCTGATAAATTGGTGAGTGTACAAAATTTAATTGAAAAGTGTTTTAATAGCTGACACTAATGTGTGTCGAGAACCTAACACACACTACTTGTCTAAAGTGGCTTGGCTGGTTTGGCACATCAGTTATCTTGATGTGCAGGTTGCATCACAATGTTTTCCTTCACTGTTATTAGCACACAGTAATTGTAACAATATATTCATTAGGTCATAAAACTGCCTCAGTGGTGTTCCAGCCAGGATTGAACCTACCCCCTTTGAGATTGGGATGTGTGCACTAGCCATTAAGCTACCACAACTTTTTTTTTGCAATGCTATCATGGCCGCTTTTAGAGAAATTCTTAATTAAAATTGAAATGATATTGTAATCTGTCAACATAAAATAAATAAATACTCTGTGATATTGTATTGTGAAACATAAAAAAACACAAAATAAAATACTCTGTGCTAAAAAATTATGAGACAGTGAAAATATTGTATTATTTTTTCAGCTTGGTCTACTGACAGGGTCAATACGTCTTCTAAAATCTCAGAGGTCAAAACCAGACCCGATACTATGTATGAGTCTGCTGTACCTGACCAAAATTCGTCCAAACATGTTTGCCCATGACACGGTCACCCAAAGTCTGTGCACATTGTTAAAACGGGAGCAAGGAGCTGCCTTCAAGAATAAAGGGAACCCGCTAGTGTTTGTGCTTGCTTGTAATATGCTTTATGCTGGACACAGAGATAGTCACAACTGGCCTGATACATTTATTAAGGTAAGATTTTTTTTAAACTTCTGCCAACATAACTTCTTATAGTTTAATTTCTTCACTTTTATTTAATTAAACTGTAATAAAAAAATAACTAAAATGTATAAGGTAATGAAATGTCAGTCTTATGTCTTTTTGGATTAAACAAAAATCTTTTAATAAATAAATATTCAGAGTCAAAGTAAATTTCAATAACATCACTGCTGCTGTTGAGAACTACACATTCTAGAGATAGGGTAGTTAGCACCTAGTACTTTTGTTCCTAATGGGGGAAAGAGGGCAGTTTTATTTTTGGTAATGCATATATTTCTTATTAATAGGTGTACATAGAAGATGCTTTAAATGAAAGATGGTGGGTGGACTGCTCCTGGTGCAAATGTTTTGTGGAAAACATTGTCACTGCATTCAGCACAAAGCAACCCCCATCCAGTCTTATTCCCACTGAAAGTACACTGGGTAAGTCTTTAAAAATACACTATTTTATAATTTCCCAAAAATACACTACACAAATTACAGAAAGAGAGACTGAAAGGTTGTCCAAGTGAACACTCATTCCTAGTACAATACTATTAGTAGTATATCATCAATCTTCTTGTTAGCAGTTGAGTCACTGTATTAACCCTTATATAATAGTTGATGGTTAATGCAGTACATAAGACTAATAAATACCCCACAATTAGGTTTGGGTTACCTCATTTTAGGGGAACTGATGGTATACCTGCCACACATATCAAAAGGCTACTGGCTGATTTAACAAAGAAGGTAATCTTAATGTGTTGATTGCCTTATGATACAAAGGGTATGGTTATCTAAAAAATATTGTTATGAGTTGCGGAACTCGAATTAAAATGCTGTTGGAATTATTATAGAGTTTATTAGAACTATACAAACACATAACATAGTTACAAATATAACCAAACACAACAAATTCAAACATAATGCAGAAGGTCTTAAATTCAATAAAACGCACAAAGTCTGCCACTAATAGATTCCTGAATGTACATGTCACGCCCGTATCGTAATCGTCGCTTGACTGCCCCCTCCTTCAATCAGGCCATCGCTTTATACTGCACAAATGAAATGTGCCCACCCGGCAACTTGGACCAAATTTCCTAAAATCAGCTTGTACTTTATAATCCGTAACACCTGGCTAATCAGGCAGCCTGCGAGCGGCCGTAAACGACTACAATAGGCTGTTCTTCACAATACTAGAAATGTATGCCAATAAATAAGTAAACAAAAGAAGACAATCATAAAAAAATTATATTGGTATAGGTACTATTGCCATAGTAAATTTAATTTTAACTTTGGTATCTTGGTTGACAATCCTAAGCCTGCAAAGTATCAAAGTAAATCAACTGACGATTTTTTCTGACAACTGCTTTATGACTCAATTTTACTAATACCTATGATAACATCTGTTTATTTTATTTACATACTTGTTTTTTGTTCACATACCTCACTGTTTATTTATATATGTATATATGTTTATTATTATCATTTCAATGTAAATATTTCTAATTATCTGTTTCATTTTTATAAATATTAAACTGTACCGATATTTTATTTGTGTTGTATTGTCCTCCGTGACTCCACCTGCTGGTCCCAGACGGAAGAACAGCGCTGGCTTTAGCAGCTAGCATTACGCTGAGACTGGGTCCAATTTTAGGACTTATATTGATACTGTTATCTTCTACTTTACTCTGTGTTGTTAAAATATTTATTTGTCCTAATTAAAATAATTCTTTCTTCTTTCTTTCATTTTAGTTTTAAGAAGGTATAAATTGCCTACTTGGCTATGAATTTCAATTAACTGGAGGAACTGTAGGGACCTATGGACGCTGATTGCAAGACATGGACCGAAACCAAACATGTGAAATAGTGGAACTAGTTATAGAACTAGTGGATAGTTCCGCGAACATGCTTCCAGTAGGGAAGTTCATCATTCCAAGTTCAATCCGCTCTGGGACATAATTTTCGCATGTCACTAACATGTTCGACGTTGCGAGAATGAAAAACAATATTCTTGTATTTTCAGGAACAATGTCTCCATCAGGATCAGGCTCCCCCCTAATGGGCACTAATGAAGAAGAAACAGACAACACTGACCTAGAATACTCAGTGTTTCCAAGGTATTTATCCGACTATAATAACTATGGGTCATAGACATTATGTATACAATTTAAAGATTTTGCCATTTGCTAAAAATCTATTCCTTCAATAATCATAGATTATGATTTAAATTTTTTTTTGCATATTTTGTCACGGGGACTTTTGAAAACTACTGTCTTAGAGTCTGGCTAAGGAAAGTAGAAACTTAAATTTTTCACAAACTTACATTTTATCTAAACATCTGTCATTTTTGTTATTTTGGTGTAATTGTGTTTTAGCGTTTATGAGCTTGTAACATGAATAAAAGCATTGAAAGTGAAGTATGGAAGTCATTGTTTTACATGATTTCCAAATTTAAGGTAAAAAACAAAAAGAAAGAAAACTGCAGGAATGGAGAAAGAATATGATTCCTGCGTTGGGGCTGCCTGTCGTAAGAGGCGACAAAACAACCCACAGCCAGGTGGTAGGCTATTTGCCCTTATGGATTGCTACCACTGGTCTAGAGTATGCCGCCATAACTAACAAGCTTGAGTTGTGTTCTGGCATTAGTGTCCAAGTTTCAGTCTCCCTGAAGAGAGCAGCAGCACCGCTTTCCATCAGGTGGGCCGTCTGCCTGTCTGCTGAAATTAAATTAAAATGGTGTTGTTTTGTATTGTATTCTAACCATGGTCAAGGTGGCGAAGTTTCTCTCTCCAAGTACTCGTATCTATTCAAACACGGACATAATGAAATGTGTATGGAGTGCCCCCACTGACGGATTTCGCCACCTTGACCATATATTATTTTGTTGTGCCAGCACTGTCGCAAAGTGAGTGTTACTTGTTGGCGCATTCTTCATTTAAAGATTGTTATTTTACTTGATGGAGAGACCTAATAAACATATTGTTACGTACGAGCGGGGTACGCACTTATGGATTGGAAGAAAACACCAGTTTTAAATTTAAAAGCTTTTATTAACTCACACAGCCGCACGTAGTACCTCTCTGCAGGGTTCCCCCTATACGCACGACCAACGATGCACAGTCCCGACGATAAGTTGCCACACCCTCAATACCGTCGCCGATATTGCGCGGACCACCTCCGATACTATCGCGCGTAGCTCGCTTCTGGTTTCCCTCTCGAACTACGCTACACACCTCCTTCACGTATCTATCCACCACACTTCTCACTAAATTCACCACTTAGTTCGTCTCTGTCCTCTATTAACGTTCTCTAATATCGCACTTGTCGTTTCACCGTCTTGGACTGAACTCAACTTTAAACTGCAACTTTCAACTCTAAAACTGCCCGGTAGGCGCGCCTTACGCTGTTTATATACCCGGAAGAATTTTCTAGAAACCATATATCTATCTCTGTCTCTTCTTTCCCGAACCTTCTGTTCGGGAACTTTCGTTTATACATCTGTCCCTTTCTAATATCTATCTATCTCTTTCTTTCGGTCATCGTCTATCCCTTTCTAACATCTACCTATCTCTTTCTTTCGTTTATCGTCTATCTCTTTCTAAATATATCCGTCCTTGTCTTTTTCTTCCAGAAATTTCTAGTTCTTTCTAAAAGTTCTAAAACTGATTTACGCTGCTGAGGAGTTCCACCCTCGGTCGCCACAATATGTAAACTTGCAACTCGTATTTGCTACAGATATTCAACCAGCTATGAAGCGGTGGAAGCTTTGGTCCTCGAAGCCATCAAGGACCAGATACAACGGCGCTCCGCGGCGCCTGATGCGATCGGGAAAGGTTTCCTGAAGCTACTCTCCGCCACCTGTGGCTTTCCTGAAGTAAGTCCAAAATTATTTACCCAAGAATGTATTAAGAGTGTGAATGTCTTCTTTGAATTTGATTTCTCGATTTTCATCTATAATTAAATAATAATAATAAAAACTTATAAATGTCCCAATGCTGGGCTTGGGCCTACCATTATAGGGGAACAGACAGTATTCCGTCACACTTGTCCAAGGCAGCTTGGCAGGTTTGACACATCTGTTATCTCGATGTGCAGGTTGCATCACGATGTGTTCCTTCACTGTTGTTAGCACTGTTTGTTAGTTAATTCGGTAGTTGACAGTATGAAAAATATAGGCTGATTTTAATATATATCGTAGATTACGATCTAAATATGACAAAAATAAATTGTTTTAACTAAAGCATTAAATATTAATTGATATTTTTGTGAAATAAAATTGTTATACTGCAGCCATTAGCCACGTGACAATGAACGCCGATCAGAGCGCGTGACTTCATAGTGTGCAAAACACGAGAAGTTATCAACGGCTTCTCAGTAACACTTCAACGAAACAGATGTTTGTTTTGCACGCTGTGACGTCATGCGAGACACCATGACGGCTTGACGCGTTTTTGTGACGAAATGTCAAAATATTTATGAAATTGCTAAATTAAATATGTTAATGTTGTTTTTTTTGCTGAAATATTAATATTTTGACTAAAATAAACCTGTTTCTCAAAAATTGACAACTACCGAATTGTAAAAATGTGCACATTAGGTCGGTAAACTGCCTAAGTGCTGCATGCCGTTCCATCCAGGAAGACTTCAACGAACCTCACGTGAACATTTCTGTACGTCCAGATACGTATGATAGCAGCGTCTCGCCTTGAGGCGTGGCTCCACTCCGGCAAGCTGTGGCGCTGCGCCCAAGAGCTGCTGGCGTACGTGTGCTGCAACTGCGACGCGTGCGGCCCCACCGCCTCCAGGGACCACGAGGTGCTGGCCCAGCTGGCCAGGATGAGGCTCAAGACCAAACCGCTGCAGGCCGCTTACCAGGCCTGTCTCAGGTGATTCTTTTGTTCATCCGTACTCCATACAGGATGGACAGGACATGCACTTCAGTGATTGGTAGCCGCAGGATGGAAAAAGGAGAAGCAGGAGACCGAAGGATTGGAGGAGATTAACGAGAGATCCCACATAATGGCGTATTCTGGAGGAGACCTATGCAAAGGGAAAAAATAATATATTGTTACGAATAGCGGGTATCGAATTAAAATGCCGTTAGAATTATTATAGAGTTTTTTACAACTAAACAAACATGTATAACGCAGGTGCAATTTCCGAATGTATATATGTCACGCCCGTATCGTAAACGTCACTCAACTACCCGCTCTCTCCATCAGGCCGTCGTTTTATACTTCACAAATATCGACGTAATCTGCAGCACCTGTCTAATGATGCGGCCGCAAGTGGCCGTAAACGAGTACAATAGAACAATAGTAAATATAATAAACACATGCCAATAAATAAGTGAACAAAAAAGACGATCATAAAAGAATTACAATTATTATCCCCGCAAATTGCTAATGCGCTGGAACCTTGTCGAGTTAACATTCACGTGACGTCATCCCCAACTCGATATGTACGCGCACTCGCCGGCCAGTGATGCTAACAGTACTGAGTGTTCGGCTACGGTTACGTCACCAAAATGGCGGCCAGGCGCAATAGCAATTTGCGGGGATCATAGTTCAAATGCCGACAGGTAATAAAATGTGCTTTTACAGTCAGTCTTTGTCGGGGTTCTAGGTTGTAACAGTGTGTTTTAGGATTAATTTGGACTTTGTTGAGACGAAATTCACTCATTCGATATACACGTGTATGACGTGTGGCAGGGAGATGGTGTCCGAGAGTCCGGCGCTGCTGCGCAGCGTGGTCACGCACACGATCTACAACGAGCTGTCGAACGTGCGCTCGCCGAACAACATGGCGGTGCTCGCGGCGCTCATCCAGGCGCAGCCGCAGCTCGTGCCCGCCGCCATGGCCGACACCTATCAGGTGAGTCTAGCAGCGAAGTAGAAGTTAAATAACACTTCAGATGGCAGAGAGTAGTATTCACTGTCGAGTGCTAACGTGAACTGGAGTGAACGGCGGCCTCTGTGGTTGAGCGGGCTAAACCTTTGTCGGCCTACCTCACTGCAACGCAGAGGCTCCGGGTTCGATTTCTGGTATAGTACGTTTCAGAAACGTATTTACTGTGGTCTGGGTGTCTGGGACCGGCTCCAGAGTAGTCCGTTGTATATTACCCATAACACAAGCGTTAACTTGCTTAATTTGGGGATATAAAATATGTGTGTTTGTCTGCGGATTACTATTATTATTATAATATTAGTGAACTAGTTTTTTTTTGAAACAGCAACCTTAAGTACAAATAACAACAAGTCGTACTGCTAGTACAATGTATAACACAGTGTGTGAGCGGGACGGATGATGTGCGAGCGAGAGAGAGCAACTATTAATATGAGCGCTCCCGCGCTGCGTTAGTCAGTACCAAACACAGAGTACTTTATATATACTGGTATAGAGTCAACAGTCATAATGTATATACTAACGCACTCTATCGGTATACGACACAATACAACGGCAACAACCGTTCAGGGCATCTAGTATTATTTTGATTATTATATTAGACTTTTGGAAATTGCGGGAGTTAATAATTTAACTCCTGCAATTCCCAAAAGCCTTTTCAAAAAATGTTTATTTGTTAGTAAATAAAACAACAATTAACTTTAATTACAGGATTTTTGATGAATTGTCGATTTACCAAAAACTTATTTCAAAGATGTCAATTATGTCAAAACCAAAAAGACATTTCGATCGATACGAGTTAGACTCGTGAATGTATGTACTTTGTTTGTGTTTTGATTATTTTTCGACAACTTTGTTTGATTCCTGGACTCCGAAGACTTCGCTTATCACGTTTACTAGTGTTCTGTGATCACGTTGGACTTACGCATGTACCCTGAACACCGATTTGCCTAACGATTTGTTCTCTGATGACTTGGATTATGGCTTCTTCTGAAAGAGGTTGTTGTGTGCCTAGATGCGGTAAAACTTGTAAGTAAATCATCCTAACGGCACCAGATTAGATGTGGATACATATGATGTTATGAAAATGTATGCATTTGAATATTTTAATAAAAGGAAACATAACAAATCACGCTACCGCTAAATTGTTGTTTTATTTACTAACAAATAAACATTTTTTGGAAAGGCTTTTGGGAATTGCAGGAGTTAAATTATTAACTCCCACAATTTCCAAAAGTCTAATATAAAAATCAAAATAATACTAGACCCCTGGACGGTTTTTGCCGTTGAATAGTGTCGTATACCGATAGAGTGCGTTAGTATATACATTACGACTGTTGACTCTATACCAGTATATATAAAGTACTCTGTGGTAGGGATGTTCATACAAAAAAAATATCGATATTATTTTCGATATAATATATCGTAATGTTGTATCGATACTTTGCGATATATCGTAGAAATATATCGATATCTTCGATATATCGTAACAAAATGTAATTTTCTTATTTAGTTAGTTTTTAATATTAAGTATTTGATTGGGATCAGGTTGATATAAGTAAAAATAGCTAGGAATAAGAAACAAATCAAGTTTAATTATTTATAATTCCCAATATTTTTTGTCGAGACCTTGCTTAAACAAAATTTTAATTAAAATGTAATATATAAAACAGGTAATCAATTTATTGCCACAGCTTGCTTCTTCTATACAATTGAATTGTAGCCGCTTTTATATATTGTGCTATTTATTTTTATTAGTTAGATTTTATATAACTGTATTTACATTTCGTAAAATGTATCAAACAAAACAATCAAAACAGATAGCTTTTATTTGTAAGTTATTCTGTACTGAGACCGAAACGAGTACCCACAGACACAGATTATACCATTTTTAATACTAGTGCTGCCCTTACTAAGAGTAGGAATAGTATGTTGTTTAGCGGGGGGCGATTATGACTAATGTCATAATCGAATTATTTTCGAATATTAATATTGAAAATCGATTATGAAATTAGTAGCTTACTTATTTTATAATCGAATCATTTCATTAGTATATCACATAATCGACCACCGCTGAAAAACTACACAAAAATAAAACTGAGAGTTTATTGGAGAAACTCAGAAATCGCTCTTTAGCTGTTGAGACGAATATACATTGTAGGTTAGGTATGTAGTGGAGTTTAATTTGAAGTCATTTAGAGTATTTTGTTAACAACGAAACTTTCGTTACTGGGAAGGCTAGTTATTCAATAATTCAGGGTTTTACGTTTTATTTTTACTCAAGTTACCAACCATAAATCAGTTTAAAAAAGTAAAAGTTTATTCCTAAATTTCTACCGATATTTGATGTATCGGATAAAATGTATCGATTGTACATATCGATACTAGATTATTCAATAATATCGGGAGGAATCGATATATCGAGTACATATATCGATATTTTATTCAATATCGATATATATCGTGCACTCCTACTCTGTGGTCAGTAGTTCCACAGAGTACATTGAATATATGGAGATAGAGACTTCAGTCGGGAGAATCGTACTACTAGCACATCTAGCGAGTATCAATGGCGCTAACTCGTATATGAACGTACCTAATATATGCATGTGTGTGTGTGGGTGTTCATGTGTATATGTGTGTATGTGTACGTATAGCGAGTTTGTGTATACACTTTATCTTATTCATAGAGAGAGTAAGTTTGAACGCTTATGGTGCCTAAAGAAGCGTTCAAACTTACTCTGTCTATGAATAAGACCGATATTCTATATATTGTATGCTTAGGTATGGAGATTTCTTCCACCATGAATTCCAACTGTATTTAAAATAAAATTTCATATTATTTATAAATTGTATATAATTTTCATTAATACATATCACTGCACATCAAGTTTTGTGTTGATATAAAAATCCAATAGTGTGTTTGGTCGGTCGAATTAAACAGATTCACAGGTCACATAATATAAATCAGTAACTTCGATATCCAAAAGCAGTTTTCCTTAATAGATTCGCCAAAGTCCAAAACTACATATTATAGATCGTTAATAATAATTCACTTAGTAAAACAAACAGAAAACTATCCCAGAAGTTAAATAAGTTGCAAATATGACGAAAGTCGGCACTTAATTAGAATATGCATGTTTATTTAGAAATATTAAATAATATTATATTCGATTAAATAAAAATGGTTTTCATTTGAGTTTTTTGATAATGTCATTAATAACAAAATAATGCTAAGCAACGAGCTGCAGTCTATGGCAGGTACAATGAGTTTATTATCGACCATGTAAATACTGCATAATGTAGAACCCATTTCAGTATCGAATAATCGATAATTAATCCTGTCAGATATTTGTAAATTTTAAGGATGATTCTAGGCATAGGTGTCTTATGACTAACAACAGGTAGATGTAATCTCCCATAATAAAATCTAAAGGAAGGCGATTTTGGAATATGAAACCATATTAAGATTTACCATCGCAAGGATGAGATGCAGAAGTCTCCGAAGTAGCGGACCCACGTCCCACGTCCGCTAACAAAACGGCTAATTTCTGCAAAACGGCTGATTAAAAAGTAAAGAGGGATATAGGTCATTCGCTCTAAGGAACTGTACTACTCCTTTAGCTCAGCAGCGACACGTAATAGAAATTGAGCCGACAACTCTCACTATAGCCCAATGAAGAGCCTATAGAGCTAAAGCGAGTCGTGTTGTGAGACGTAGCTACGACAACATTCTAGATCATAATATCACTGGCGTAAACATAATATTTTTGATCTATTTTGAAAGAATGAAAGATGTAATATTTATTAACGTTTTTTATCAATAAAAAGAATGCCATCATATACAAATATATGCTTAAGTCTAGTCTAGTCTTCTCAGTTGTGAAGTTCGTTTAGGTAATCCACTCTTATCTTTCTAGTGATACTGACTGGTCGCCCCAAGTATGCTTTCTTCACATTCCAATCCTCCTCCATCCGTTCTACGTGACCGAGCCAGCGGAGATACTGAGCCTTTCTCTCTTCAATTATTCTAGGCTCGGCCACGAGGTTTTCTATGTCGGAGTTGGTTTGGACCCTTCAACTACTATCTCCTCTGTTTGTTGGACCCAAACAGTAAACTTGCCAATAACTTATTGTTTTAAATTATGTTTTGATATTTGATTAAGTTTTTAGATTTTCTGAGTAATAATTAAAACTAAAATTGGTAAGAATATTTGTGCATTGTGATTTGTTGTTGTTGTTAAAAAAATTCTAATTTATGTCTTAATATAACAAATAGATTATTTTATTAATACATTTTAATCCGTAAAATATAACACATAAATATGTAACAACGTTGAAATAGTTTATATTGGGAACATTTGTTACCCATGCAGACGCAACCAATGTGTATACTACATAAGTTAACGCACATATCATTGTAAAGAATGCTTTACTCCATTTAATAATTTTATTTACGTAGGGTTTGTCGATACGTTAATCGCGAAGGTATCGATTAACTCAATTTAATAAGATCATAATAAGCCATCCCTAACTACATTAATAAGTATTGACACTGTCGTAATTTGGCACTTATTTTTTCAATGACTCCATTTACTTTGGTTAGTTATAAAGAGTCTTAATTAAATGTATTCAAAAATATATTAAAAAATATTTATTTATTATAAATATTTATGTTTTTATAGATATTTACATATATATAAATAACTTAGAAAACAAATATATGTGAAGCAAAAACTTAAGGCTACTAGCAGTGCTATCTGTCATGTAATGTTTTAATCATTCTACGAATAACCTGACTAAATTAAAAGGACCGAAAGATCTAAGCACTAACTGTTGGCAACACCAACATAACATTTTATGTGTTTTTATTACTTGCAACATTGTTGTTGCTTTTGTTTTTTTCTCTTCTGTTAAAAGTGTAGCCGAAGGCAGACGCCTTTGTATAATAAGTGATTTTTATTACATTGTTTTCACCTAATATCAGTGTTTAACTTCCACCACCACATCGACCTAGGTATCCTAGCGTAATATCCATCAGCGTGCTACAACATTTGTTATTATATGTGCGACGAGCTGCGTACACTAACAGCAAATTGAAAACATTCATAAATCTATAAGTTAATAGCGATTTTTTTAAATTTTTTTCACACTCATTTGTTTTAAGTTTATACCGCATGAGTAGTTCGTTGTCCGCTGCGATGACTAGACGTTTGCAGCTCCCGTAAGCCATTCGTTTCGTAAGGTAAAAACTAATTTTTCACTTAGACTTCAAAAAAGGCGGAGGTACTCGAGTCATCCTATATATGACTAGGATATGGCCGCAACTTCGCCTACGCTTGACTTGTAATTCCCTCGGGACTCCCGGGACACAAAGTACCGCAGCATTTAGAAGGAATATAAGCTATCCTTTTATTGCAAAACTGCGTCGGAATAAGCTAATTATTATGCACCTGAAACAACTTTTTCGTTGGAATCCGTTCAACTTTAGGATAGTTTAATGTGTTACAAAATATAGTCACTTTTATGTTTCACTTGCCACCGACTTCAAGATGTTGAGGACATTTTTTATTTTTTGCCTTTTACTCTTGAAGTCTGTTTCTTTTTTGCTAGAATATTTGTACTATAACTTGGTATTGTTCGTTCCAGGAGTTGCTTCTCCGCCAGGAAGACTACCTTCGGTCGTTGCGCGCGTTGACGCGCGAGTGCGTGCGCGCGGCCAGGACCGAGGCGCAGGCCCTCCTGCCGTTGGCCAGGGCTTTGGCCCAACCGCCGCCACACGAGCCACCCAACGATGTGAGTTCGAGGGACTGACTTACGCCATTACCAGTGGTCAGGCTGCTATCCTCTTTTTTTTGTTTGGTATCATCAGGGCTGTTTTAGCGCTGACTGATTTTATTTTCAATGGTAGTACATAGAACACAAATCGGGGTCTAAGAGTGGAGCTCACCTACCTAGAAGCTACCTCTATTCACACGGGACTTGGAGACACCCCAGGCTACAAACGTCGGGATCGACAGACTCCGGCGTTTAGTTCTTTGTGTTTGAGTTGAGTGAACTCATTCCATCCGTCTACAAAATACGTCACATGAATTTCATGATTTTTTGACCCCTGTCCTTATAGTTTTATTTTCATTTAAATTTATTTTTTTAGCAATTTAAACATTATTTTCGTACAGATAGAGTTGGAAATTATACCTCAAAAATATTAGAGTAGAGTTTACCACGCGGCTGCGTCTTGGGTCGGGTCGAAATAATGCGTATCTCTTGTTTAAAGAGCAGGCGGTACAGGTAACACTGAAGTCGGGTGGAATGTTGCAAGTTAAATTTGACCAACTTCCTGGTTTCCGATTGAGCTGAAATTTTGCACGCATATGTATATCGCGTGACAATGCAATAATATGTAAGTACCATGGAGCTGATCTGATGAGTCGGAAGGTGGCCATAGGAACTCCTGTACTAAACAAGATAGATCCGTCCTGTTTGGGCTCGTTTTACTTGTCTCGGCTAGCACTCTGCTGCCACGTGATATTCAGGATTTCAAAAGCTTGTGTACAAATGTACCCGCTGGTACGTGTTCGACGCAACTCCAGGAGGAGCATTCCATCCGGGTCCCTGATCGAGCCACTTTCCACCAGGTGCGCGAGCGCGCGTTCTCGTCGCTGGCGGACCTGTTCTGCTGCTGCTGCCTGGTGACGGCGTCGCACGCGAAGCACCTGCCGGAGCACCGCGCGCAGCTGGGCGCCATACAGGCGGCGGCGCTGGGCTGGCTGCTGGACACCGCCGTGCCGCTCTACCGGCCCACCAGGCACGACTACCTGCTGGCGCTCAACAAGGTGACACCTCCGATCACTTACTCGTCACCAGCATTAAGTAATTCTATCCGTGCAGGAACGGAGAAAGAATACAATTTCCTGCGGCCGGGCGGCCTGTCGTAAGAGGCGACAAAACAACCCACAGCCAAGTGGTAGGGCATTTGCCCGACTTGATGGCTACCATCCCTGGTCTAAAGTATGTCGCCATAGCAACCTTGAGTTGTGCTCCGGCATTAGTGACCAGGTTCCAGTCTCCCTTAAGAGTGCAGCAGCGCATTTGTAGCACCTTTGGTGTTGCAAATGTTCATAGGCGATGGTAACCGCTTTCCATCAAGTGGGTCATCTGCCTGTCTGCTGGACTCCTGCAATAAAAAAAAGTCCCGCCCAGGGTCCGCTTTCCTACTTCTTCTACTCCACTTCGACCGGTCCTCATGCCGACGTGGTGGAGGTGGCATGGCTAGACCTTTGTTCCCCACATAATTAACCGGTGCATTAGCGACACTCTTATTTACATCTGTACCATAATGACATTATACAACTAAGTCAACCCGACTTCGTCCACGCTTGACTTGAAAGAAAGAAAAACTTTATTTGAAGAAATACTGACGTAATTACATTCCTTACACATTAATGTTCCGAGCTACACAGGACTCGAATTAAAATGCCGTTGAAATTACTATAGAGTTTATTATAACTGTACAAACACGTATAAAACAGGTACAAATATATCTGGACACAACCAGTTCACACTGCACGATTCTATAACACGCGCAAAGTCCGTCACTATATCACTTATTGAATGTAAGTCTTGCTCGTATCGTAATCCTCGCTTGACTGCCCCTCTCCGCCTTGGGCCATGCTTTATAATGCACCGATGCCATTCCTGGCAAGCTTCGACGCAATACAATACACAACAAGGATTAGTTCGATACTAATGACGGCCATAAAACAAGTACGATAACAATAGTATGTTTTTCTTAATCACAAATTCTAAACACAAAGTAAACAAAAGATTCATAAATGCGGTGAGGTAATAAACTGCGCTTTACGACAAGCAGGTGTGCGCATTTCTTTGAAGGCATGTATCATTATTATACGCAGAGCATATTCAGCAAACAAGGTTCACACTCAGCATATTGCTGTGCCGGAATTATATCCGACACAAAGCTGATTTTCAGTGAAAACTTTCCTTTTGTATGTTAGTATGCTATTTCTTCAAATAAAGTTTTTCTTTCTTTCAAAAGATTGTCACGAGGAAACTATTAAACGTAATTGAATAAAAATAGTTTTTCATCCGCATCGGTGTAGTAACCACATTGTAAGAGATATTTAATTATTGTTAGCTGTCTCGTAATGAAAACTATTGGTTTCCCGCAGATAATGTTCGTGGAAAGTGCAGAGGTGTACTCAAAAGTAGACAATTGGCCGCCGGAATCCGAAAGAGCACTAACATACAGACTGTGTACGGAGACACCCCTACCGCAGAACACTCTTTTCAGAGTTATTTTCATAGGCCTATCAAAGGTAATTCACTTTATCAATTAAAATTTTCTAAAATATGTTTATACATGAAATGCAAATGAAAATTGTATATCTACACTAATATTATATAGTAAACCCGACTGGAACGGTTATTCGACCCACTTCTTGACATGGGTCGTTGTGAACGTTGTGTGATCGAAAATGATGACGTCATGGTTTACGTTGCCGCCACGACCACAATGACCGCAATCGCCTTGTGGAAAGCCTGACGGAGCATTTTGGGCGTTGTGAGCTTGTAGTGGAACGCGCTGTCTATAACAAATGCCTCGGAACTGGGGAGTTTTTAGCGGGAACTGAAAGGAGATGTTGTGCTTTGCAGTTTTATATTCTAGAAATGTGTAAAATTACTCTAAAATAAACAATAACTATGGGATATTGATAGTTTTTGAGTAGTAATTATGTGTTTTGTGAGAAATGTGAACTGTATAGTCAAATGTGGCCTTTTGAGTTGTCACAAGAACTCCGTTGAATGGCACTAGCTGATTACCTACAGCTATTGTAAACTAAGATCTGGCTTAAAGGCCTAGCTGCCAAGCCATAAACCCAAATAAATGCCTCGAAACTGAAATCCGGTTATTTGTCTGCTTTCGTCACTTGGTTTTATTCACAAAACTACTTCGATGTCGAGTGAACTGTCTATTTGTAATGTCAAAATAAAAATGTGAACAAAATTAGAGGGGGGATAATTCGGACCGGTCGAGAATTTTTGTCTTTTGTTTTTGTCTTTAAAATGGCTCGACCGATTCTGACGGTACCTTCACTGGCAGATAGCTGGTGTTATACGGAGTTACCGCCTAAATACTTTTTTTGGGGTTCCGCGAAAAAGAATTTCATGCCGAAGAAGTCGCGGGCATAGCTAGTTATTATAATTATCTATATATTAATACGTGAAGCAAAACTTTGAACCCCTTTTTACCAAAATGCGAGGAGGGAGGAGTATGAATTTTTCCACACTTTAGTTTATATAGAGAAGGAGCGACGAATGCTAATATTTTGTTTTGATTATTCGTAAAAAATAATAATTATACACACTACCATGTATTTGACACACACAGGCATGTATGCTCTTTTATTTATTGTTGTCTTTGCGAAATCTGTGAGTATAGAAGTAGTCTTTGACATTTGTATTATGGTCGAATTTCGACCATGGGCGACTAGTATGAATGATCAGGTCATTACAATTCCTAAACGACCCTCTTTTTTTGGGTTCTGCATAATGTTATGACTTTTGCTTCCACACTCCTCTATTCTCACATACGTCCCCTATCGCACCACAAACCATCATATATCATCCTCCACAGAATCTATCCATCTTTTTTTTGGTCTATCTCTACATTTGTCCCTAAAGGACCCGTCAGAAATGTAATCGATTATGACCATTCAGGACATCCCGGTGGCCCCGGCCGAGGTGTTCGAGCTGGTGGAGCAAGTGGTGCGTCGAGCGTGTGCGTTGCCACCAGAAGACAACCCTCTTCAGGTGGACAAGCTCGAGATCGCCGACTACATCTTCCAGCTGTGCCAGTTCAACCCCCCGGACAATATCACGCTGCCACAGGGGTGAGATTGCTTTCAGACATTTTCTATAACCCTCCAAGACGAAACCACCACAAATTTGTGGTCAAGTACAGATAATTGAAACGAACGTCAAACTCATGCTTTCTCCCTCTAACTATATAGAATTTTTTATTAGAGTAAAAGAGACGATATAATTCTGTCGGTTTTGCCGCGGCCATTTTGATAGCTAGATTATGGATAAAACTAATATTAAATTTGGCCCACACAAAATTTTAACTTGAAGTTTTATGGGGAGGTTTTCAAATTGGACAAGTACATTAACAATCTGCCCGTAAAACTGTGAGTTAAAATTTGGTTGCGATTCATTTTGTCACTTGAAGTTTTTCCACTTGTCCGTTGTCATTCGTTTTTCCACTTGTCCATTTCATTATTATATCTACCATCTAAGTTAATTACAACGATTTCTTTGGACAGGTACACACCGCCCCCTCTGGCGATCACGTCGCTGTACTGGCGCGGGTGGATCCTGCTCACCATGTTGGCCGCCCACAACCCGAACAACTTCGCCGAGAGGGCCGCCAACACGTACCCCACGCTGCGGGCCCTCATCGAGATGTGCATCACCAAGTAAGTGCACTTTTACACGACATATAATTCCGATCGGCAGTTGTCGTTTGCGTAGAGAAGTGCAGACCGACTTCCGATATGTAAATAGTCTATATTGAACTTTATTCGCAAGCGAAAATTGCGAGGTGCCGCTTGCTATGCATTGATAGCTCTTTTCCGCTTACACGTTTCGTACACTGTCTCACGCTACTAAAACTGTCTATTTATAACTTGTCAAAATCACCTCGCTCTAAAAAATCGAAGGTTTGCCTGATGTTTTGTTAATATGTTAAACTAGCTGACTCGGCGAACTTCGTACCGCCTTATTCAAATAAATTAATAAACAAACAAATTGAGTATAGATATATATAGATAAATAGCCATAAACCATCTAGGAAAAATTTCGCATCGAATGGTGGTAGTTTCATGTCGATACGATCAGTGGTTTAAGCGTGATTGAGCCTCAAACGAACACCATTTTCATTATATATATATATATATATATATATAGATAGATAATATAGATTTAAAGTCTTTTGTAAATTCCGAATATAAATTTTGTGTTTTACATCTTTTTATGTACTTAATTTTTATATATTATTCATTCGTAATATTTATGTTAGACATACATATGTAAGGCGAGTGACATGTGTGATTTATAATAAGTTCTGTTAGTCGCAGATCCACTTCCGTTATGTAAATAATCCATATCGAGCTTTATTCGCAAGTATAAATAGCAGGGTGTCGCTTGCTATGCATTCTTAGCTTTGTTCCGCTTACACGGTTCGTACGCTGCCGCGCGCTACTAAAACTTTTCCACTGCGCAGGTGCCTACTTCTGCTAATTAATATCTCGTCAAAATTGTCAGACGCTAAAAACATCGAAGATTTGCTTGATTTCGGTATTAAATTAATAAGTGAAAATATTTAAAATTTTGGTAGCTTTTCAATATTTATTTTGACTAATGCCATTTCTACTAAAGGTAATGAATGATACCAATTTTTTACTCCTATTATTCCGCCGAGACGACATCGATAACATATTGTGGATACAGAAGCATCTCGATATCTCAAATGTCAAGGGAATTGAATAAAATTTAAAAACTTCGTTTAAAAAAACCGACTTCAAAAACTAAAAAACTAAAATGTATAAAATAAATTATTTCTTAAGCTATTATTATTAATATATATTATCTAAAACATCTTAAAGTCGGTGCTTAGTAATTTTCAAAATATAGTAATTTTTATGTTTTACTTTGCACCGACTTCAAGATGTTTTAGATAATATATATTAATAATAATAGCTTAAGAAATAAGTTATTTTATACATTTTAGTTTTTTAGTTTTTGAAGTCGGTTTTTTTAAACGAAGCTTTTAAATTTTATTTGTTACTTTTTAGTGTCTAGCTATGTATGGGTGGACCCACGAATGGTGCCGCGCTTCTTAAAAAATATAGGTCCCAAAAACCGAGAACAAAAAAATGTTCGTAAAATGAAAACTACTGGGCCAAACTATGTCAAATTTTTAGGGGACCACATGGCAGCTATTCCGCGTCGAACAAAAAAAGAATCACGTAAATCGGATCATAAATCACGGAGTTATCGGCGAACATATGGAACGGAGTGAAAATTATTTCCATGAAAAATGTTCATAAAATGAACTGTACTGGGCCAAACTATGTAAAATTTTTAGGGGACCAATTGGAAGCTATTCCGCGTCGAACAAAAAAAGAATCACGTAAATCGGATCATAAATCACGGAGTTATCGGCGAACATACATAAAAAAAAGCAAAAAAAAAAAAAAGATCCCAACGAATTGAGAACCTCCTCCTTTTTTCGAAGTCGGTTAAAAAGACTGACTTATTGAGTCTTCGGCTAACGAAGTAGTTCGATATATGAAGTATTTGATGACTAAAATTAACGTGTTTTAAGACTCATAGTTAGCGGCCAAATAAGTACTGATCGAAAAAAAAATTATTCATTACCTTATGGTACACAGATGTGTGACTTAGAAACTTTAATGAATAGATTCATTCATTGCACATTCCTTTTCGATTTTATTGCTTCAAGTTCGGGGAAGTCCCAGTAAGACGTCATTATGTTTGACTTACTTCGACTACAATATATATGTATAAATATGTACTAAAATGCCTACGCACGGGAAATAACATTTTTTTCGAATTACAAAGTCTAAATAATTCGAGATACCGAGTATTTATTTGGGTGTTTAGTGGAAAAGAACGGCATTTTTTTCGACTTAACAAGATTCGAGATTCCACTGTATAATAATATTGACACTATCGCAATTTTGATTGTACAATTTGTATATCTTCGAAACGCTAAGATCATGAAGATATCAGAATCAATCTATTCATATTTTCACGTCGCTTTTGAAGTACATCGACAACTTTTCCTTTGACTAGTAAACGAGACATACTGAACGAAATGCTTATTACATGCTTCGCAGTAAGCCGAGCATCGAGTGGAGCAGCACTTCGGCGGCCGAAGCAGAGCGAGCGGAGGCGGAGAAGGCGGCCATCTTGCAGCTCGAGACGCACTTGGCCGCCGCGAGCAACGCGAAGTTGCCCATAACCGAGCACTCCTCGAGGCTGCTCAGTCAGGTAGGATATTTTCAAAATAATTAATTATCCGGCTCGAAGGACCATCCGTGCTTAGGACTAGAAACTCGTTTTAATTAGCAACTTAGGGATTCCGTGTATTTGACGGTAATTATTTGTTACAATGGTGGAGCTTCATCTGGGATAATGTTAAAGAATTAGGCGGTTTCACGCGGATATGGCGATGGGTGTGAGGCATTATTTTAGATGACGCATTATAACGTCATTGTTAAATATTTGCAAGTAATGTATATACAGTTATACACTGTTGTGGCTATGCGTTGCCGGCGTTATTTTTTTAAACGCTTCAAATAAGACACATTCAGCCATAGCCTAAATTCGTTGGAAAGTGGTTGTTATAAACGTAACCGACTTTCTAGAGAACCGTTACGTAGTTGAGAAAAGTCATGATTTTGTTTTTGTACTTAACAAAACTTTTTTTTAATTGCCTTCTCCATCAAAGAGTTTTCTTTTCATCATCATACATTCATCATACTTTTTTAACTACAGTCGAACCTCGATAAGTCGAAAACCTACCAAACCCGAAAATTTTAGTGTTCCCTTTCTTTCTACCCCTAAAACCTCCGTTGCACGAAATCTGAACCCTGTACAAGATGAAATAACTAGTGAGTCCCTATAAGCAAATTCAGTATTTATTTTCACTGTATAACTCGAAAAAACAAATTAGACTTCTGTATCTCCAACATAACAAATATTTGGTTTTACAACCTTTATATATATAAATATAATATAAAAAAAATATTATATTTATATATATCGAAGTTGAAGGTTTGCTTACAAAATTCGCACAAGTAGTAACAAAACAAAGTTTCTATCCGTGCAGGAACGGAGAAAGAATACAATTTCCTGCGGCCGGGCGGCCTGTCGTAAGAGGCGACAAAACAACCCACAGCCAAGTGGTAGGGCATTTGCCCGACTTGATGGCTACCATCTCTGGTCTAAAGTATGTCGCCATAGCAACCTTGAGTTGTGTTTCGGCATTAGTGACCAGGTTCCAGTCTCCCTTAAGAGAACAGCAGCGCATTTGTAGCACCTTTGGTGTTGCAAATGTCCATAGGCGATGGTAACCGCTTTCCATCAAGTGGGCCGTTTGCCTGTCTGCTGAACTCCGGCAATAAAAAAAAATAAAATAAAAAAACAAAACTCGATTTTTTTTTGCGACTCCCTTCAAGTTAGAGGTTTTACTGTATTTGCTGTATTTTCTTAGTATTTAATAGATGTCTTACTATGTATTAGCTAACAACACTGGAGCCTTTGGGGGCAGCCCGCAAACCGCCGCAAGCAATAATGGAGAGCATTGTGACCGCGAACACGCAGCTGCGGCTCGGCAGGCTGCTGTGCCGCCAGCCGGCCCTACTCCTGGAGCTGGTGGAACGCCAGGGTACCAGGCGGGCCATGCCGTGGCTGCTGCATCTGCTCAGGCATGATCAACTCGAACTCAGGTAGGTTTTTTAAGTTTTTATTCCATATTAACAAATTAAAAATAAAAGTTTTATTAAATTAGTTTTTTTTAATTTATTAGAATTCCATATTATTGATGTTCATAATATATATAAACTTTAAAATAATTATCTTTTTTAATTATATAATACACGAGTTGTTTGGAAGTGGGCGCGCTAACAACTGCAACACGGTATTTATTACACTGCAGTAGTTGTTTGCGATATCTAATTGTTTTTGTACACTATGTTAATGGTTTCGAATAAATTCTTTAATTTATCGTTATGACTATCTAATTTAGCTATTTTACTGCAAGGCGCTTTAACGGTTTGTCTCATGTGAAATAACGCGTTGCTGAAATTAAACGGTCGCAATTAACAGAGTGAAAAGTGAATTTATCTTATATCACTGTATTTAACTGGTATACTATGTCAATGGTTTCGATTAAATTCTTTAATTTATCGTTACGACTATCTAATTTATTATTCCCGCAAATTGCTGATGCGCTGGAACCTCGTCAAATTAACATTCATGTGACCTCATCAGGAACTCGATATGTACGGGTACTCGCCGGCCGGTGATGCTAACAGTACTGAGTGTTCGGCTACGGTTACGTCACCAAAAAAGAGCCTTATGGTCTATTTTAGCCAAAATATTAATATTTCATCGAAAAAACAACATTAACATATTTAATTTAGCAATTTTATAAATATTTTGACATTTCGTCACAAAAACGCGTCAAGCTGTCATGGCGTCTCGCATGACGTCACAGTGTGCAAAACAAACATGTTTCATTGAAGTGTTATCTGAGAAGTCATTGATAACTTGTTGTGTTTTGCACACTATGACGTCACGCGCTCTGATCGGCGTTCATTGTCACGTGGCTAATGGCTGCAATATAACAATTTTATTTCTCGGAAATATCAATTAACATTTAATATTTAAGTTAAAACAATTTATTGTTGTCATATTTAGATCGTAATCTACGATATATATTAAAATCAGCCTATATTTTTCATACTGTCAACTACCGAATTAACGGGGTGAAAAGTGATTTTATTCATATCTACCTGCAATCCTATCGGATTGTGTTTGTCCGTCACGTAGCGTGCTGCCGGTGCAGTGCCTGTGCGAGTTCCTGTCGGCGGGCGGCGCGGGGGCCGGGGGGAGTGGGGGGGAGGTGGGCAAGGCGGGCGAGCTGTGCGCGCACCTGCGCCGCACGGTGGCCGAGAGCGAGGAGGGCGCGCGCGCAGTGCTGCACTACTACATGCAGCGGCTTGCGCACGCGCACACGCCCACCAGGGCCTCCGCGGGGAGGGTAACGTTGAAACATTCAATTATCTTTTTATTTTAATACACAACAGTGGGTGGTGGCGGGTATAATTTGTAATTTCACTTATGTAATACTGTGTTATAATAATAATGTTTTATTGACACCAAATATAGATACATAGTTTTGCATTAAGATGAAAAATGTATATTTTCGTGTCTATTAATAATGAGTTATATCCTTAACTAACACCTAAACTAGGCCGAGCCTGTTTTTAGTTGTTAGTCATTTGTCATTCATAAGTTATTTCATTACATTTTTTTGGAGTTTACACCTTCGGAATTGAGTTTCATATTGCATTGGTTTGCATTGGTTGTCTATTGTTTTCCCAAAAAATATAAGCAATAGCATATGCCATAATGCACGAATTGTTTGTATACCATCAAAGTTATGTGACATACTCTTGTTTGCCCGTACATTAGATTCCGTAATGACACGACTGCCATACGTATTGTTGTCCATTTTATTAATTGCAATAATATTATTTAACAGAATATTTCAACGCCATACTAAATTAATTTCACCGTAGAAAATTAACCTAACGCCTTTGTCCTAAAAAGCGATTGGATTTCTAGCACTTCGCCGGCCGCTGCCGCGACACGTTCGCTTCGCTCGCTCGGCTCATGCGTTGTTTTTCATGTTCTAACCTAACCAAACCTAAACTTATTGATCGGTTAGTTTAAACAGATTTTATGATTTATTTCTAGAAGGAATTTCGATAGCAAATGATGTTATGGCATATGATAATTAGGTCATATAATTATTATAACAAATGATTTTATTGAAATTGACTTTATGGGAAAAAACAGAAACAATATTATGTCTGTTGACCAGTATAACAGATGACATTTTGGTAAATGAAATTCTGGCAACTGGGTGTATCCGTTATTTACTATATGGGAGCCTAATCGCATAACAAAAATCAAATAAATTACCGTGCTCAAATACGTTACAACGTAGTTTTGTTACGTACTTCAATATGTTTTTATCTTTTGTGTTTTAAACCACCGCTGTATTAGAGCGAACAGAACAATAAAAAGAATCGAATTCATAAGTTCGTTTTTGTTAACTAAAGTAATTTAATTAATGTTCACCTCTACTGTATTAGTTTGCTTATTAAGGTGAATTTTAGTTAAACTACAGTTTTAAATAAGGCGAAAAAATAAGTAACTAAAGCTGTACATTAATTCTAGCTCAGCGGAATGCTAGTTGCATTAATCAGCGCTGATCTGCCACTTGAACACAGTTACTGGGCATTAAATGGATGGTAAATATTTATTAACGAACATAATGTCTCCCACAGGGCCTGAAATTAGTTTTGACACAGTCCACCGACAATACAGCCGAAATGGATTATAATGCAGATGTCAGCCCTGAGTGAGTATTTTTTTTAAATTCTATTTTGCAAATTATAGTATTTTTTATGTTTCATTTCGCACAACTTCGAGACGTTATAGAAACCATTTATTTTTTACTTACTCTTGAAGTCAGTTTTTTTATTGCAAGAATTTTTTGGAGTTTACTCATATTTTTATTATATCGAGTATATAAATAAGAAACCCTTACCATTTTTTTTCCTTTGAACCAGCACCAGTAATAGTAGTAATATACATATTAGATCAGAAAAATATGTCCAATGCATTAATAATGAGTAATTTTTTGAATGTACGTATACCTTCTTCAGGTTAACTATCAAAAAAATTGCATGCACGTATTTAATGGTGTCTCGAATTTGTAAAGAGTATTTCATTGCGTCGCTGTGTAAAAACGTTGAGAGCCACTGGTCAAGAGCATGCCGCCATAACAACCTTGTGTTGTGTTCCGATCATCAGTGGTCGGGTTCTAACTTCCTTTAGAGAGCGGCAGCACATTTGGTGTTACAAAAGTCAATGGGCGATGGTAACCGCTTTCTATCAGGTGGGTCGTCTGCTTGTCTGCTGCATTCATGCAATATTAAAAAAAAATTTTTTTTTGGATTTTTGTAATATTTGTCTAATGTCAAATTTAACAGTGAATGGTTGGACCTGCTATGGGAGTTGAAACATTGGGACTCGGTCCGCGAGGAGGTGGTCTCTAGGATTAGGGCGGCGTGCCTCGTGGAGTGCATCCCGCGGCACGTGGCCGCCTACATCTCCTTCCTGGCCACGTATGTCGCCAGGACACCGCTCGCTGATCATACGGACATCGTCATTGTAAGTATACGTGTTGATAGGACATAGGTTCTCAAAGTAAGTAGCACCGCCCCCCAGTGGGCGATGAGGCTATCTGAGGGGGCGATTGAAACTTCAAGTAGTATTGGAGGGCGCTAAATAAATATCGGTGGACGTTGGAAAGTATAAGGGATTGGAGAAATGTAAAATATTTTGTCCCTCTATTGTATAGAATATGTAGTTTCTGCTCTACGCGTCGCGATATTTGAATATCCGGCAATTCAGTACATTTTTTTACGGATTGGGTACATTTTTTTTAATAAACAAAATAACCGAAAGTCGACTTTGTTTATATCCCTACATATTTCTGTAAAATTAGATGCAGAATTTCTTGCCTTGTATTATTTTTTTCCAAAAATGGGCGGAAAATCAAGCGGTAAGTTTGAGAAACACTGTTATAGAAGAGCAATTGGATGAACCTTTTGGTTTGACGTTTGATACTTATATATCAAAATTAATCCTTGTACGCTTTTGTTTGTATTGTGTAGTTGTAAGTGCAGTATTGTGTAGTGTAAAACGCCTTCCAGCACGGTGGGCTGATGAGTTGTATAAGGCAGCCGGTAGGCGCTGGATGAGGCGGTATTACTCAGAAAATTAGAAACAAATATTTGGGGGATACCGATAAAACAAATATTCATTATATATGATACACATAATATATATATTACATAATATTTATAAATAGAAATAGTTGATGATGGTTCATGACAAAAGTACACAGGTCCACAAAAAAAGAGTTATGTGTGTGCCTTAGCACACACTCAGCCATAAGTCTCTGAATATGGTTTTATTTATTTATTTATGGAAAACCTACAGCTAAAACATTTGGTTAGATATCTAAAATTAATACAAGAAAGCCAATGACAGGTTTTAACGGATAAGATATAGCTTAAAAGTAACATGCAAATATAAAAAACATTAAAAAGGCACCGAGAAGTCTAATCACTGTTGAAAAATTTCAGGCTTAGACACCGCTTGGCTCCTAAAATACTGATTGAAAATGGGTCGATATCATCGTATTTAGTTACATTATTTAAATAGTTACTTGCTCGCACTAAAAATGAATTTTGTCTATAATTAGTAGAACTTAAAGGTACATTTATGGGTTGATTGAAACGTATAGATTTCGAAGGAATATTAATATTAATTTTAAAATGGACTTAGGAGATCTGGACAATCAATATCAGAGGCGATAATCTTTTGAAGTAGTAAAAAGTCAGCAATATCACGTCGGTCTTTCAGTGGCAATAGGTGAAACTTTTTACAGAGATCAAAATACATATCACCAGTGTATTGGATCTTTGCCCTATAACATAAATACCGAATAAAACGCTTTTGTACACTTTCAATGCGGTCAATATATTTGAGATACCGTGGGTTCCATATATGAGATGCATATTCAAGATGAGATCTGACATAGGTACAGTATAAAATTTTGAGTGTTTTTATCTCATTAAAGCAGTTAGATATTCTTAAAATGAAACGGCATTATGGCATATTATTTATGGCATATCTTCTCGATTATTTGTCCCTTGACCCCCAATTCTGAGAGACTGACTCGTAGATTCGTGTTCAGCGGGAACAAAATATACCAAAAAATCATAGTCAGCCACCCAGCACACACAACTTTGTTTTTTTTTTGTGGCCCTGTGTAATCGAGTAGGGAGATTGAGTTGTTCTTAACAGGTCGTTATATCTTAAAAATATTGTTTCGAGTTGCAGGACTCGAATTAAAATACCGCTGGAATTATTATAGAGTTGATTAGAACTATACAAACACGTATAAATACACAGGTGCAAATACAACTGAACACAACCAATCCAAACGTAAAGCACGATTCAATGACACGCGCAAAATCCGTCACTAAATAGATTACCGACTGTACACAAGTCTTGCTCCGCTTGTGGTTATCGCACGACTGCCTCGTCCATCCATCGAGGCATTGCTTGATACTGCACGCATGCAATATGTCTACTCGGCCGCGTGACCGAATTTCCTAGAGTCACACCTGGCTAATGACTGCCATAAAAGATTACAATACACAATGAGGTGTTTTTCTAATCACAAATTTTAAACACAAAGTAAACAAAAGAAGTCTGAATGCCGAAAAGGTAATGGAATGTGTTTCAACATGGCTACAGGTGTGAACTTGCCTTTGTCGGCACCTCGGTCGTAACAAAATCATAATTTGAAAAAAAAAAGATAATTTTCTCCAGTTATGTGTATGTTTTTTTATCCGTGCAGGAACAGAGAAAGAATACAATTTCCTGCGGCCGGGCGGCCTGTCGTAAGAGGCGACAACACAACCCACAGCCAGGTGGTAGGGCATTTGCCCGTCTGGATGGCTACCACCCCTGGTCTAGAGTATGCCGCCATAACAAACTTGAGTTGTGTTCCGGCATCAGTGACCAGGTCCCAGTCTCTCTTAAGAGAGCAGCAGCACATTTGTAGCACCTCTGGTGTTGCAAATGTCAATAGGCGATGGTAACCGCTTTCCATCAAGTGGGCCCGTCTGCCTGTCTGCTGAAGTCGTGCAATAAAATAAAAAAAGATTGTATGGTTTTATGAAACCACGGTAAAAGTGAAACTTTTTTTCCGCATTACTACACGGTCAGTGGCTGCGAACTATAGGCGCCGCCATATTGGCCTTGGCCGCGGCCGACCGTCACGCGACATGCAACACACAGACCAAAAAGTTTGAGACGATCTAATAAAAGTTTCACTTTAATGTCTCCAGGACCTGAGTCAGGTGGTGATGGAGCGCACGTCGGTGATGGCGTCGGTGCTGGGCGGCGGCGAGCGCGTGGAGCTGCAGCAGCCGCAGCTGGCGCAGCACAGGGCGCTGCACGCCATCACGCAGATCATGTACGCGCACTTGCACAAGGTAATGGAATTGGAAGAAAACACCAGTTTAATATAATATTTTCTTAAGTTTTCGCGACTTGTACACATAATAAGTGGCCACTGAAAAGCGGCCGAAACGTCGGATAAACCTAAATCAAATAAATTACCGCGCTTAAAACCGTTAAAACGTAGTTTTATTACACCAGTTTAATGTTAGATGCGTTTTTTGGTTCCGGATCGAATTCAGTTTTTTGTTTGATAAAATAAAATATATTTAAATAAACAATGCATTCATTAAAATGTACCTAACCTAACCAAATCATAATTTGCGGTAAACTAAACTAAACTAAAAAAAATGTAACTTAAAGTTTTACGGGCAAGCTATCAAATTGGACAAGTACATTAACAATCTGCAAAATTTCAAGTTAAAATTTTGTTGCGATTCGTTTTGCCACTTGTCCGTTGAAGTTTCACCTCTATTATGTGTCACAGCACACATTTCGATTTTTTTTTATAGCTTGAGTTCAGCAGATAGGCAAACGGTCCACCTGATGGAAAGCGGTTACCGTCAATCGAGATTGTTTTTATAAATTAAGAAATTTACTTATGACAAATATGTATTACACAAATCTACATTATTTTTTATAAATGAAATATTTACTCATGATAAGTGACTTCATATCGTGTATTTAAGTTCTTACAATAAAATTATGTTGGTTGGTTGGTTAACTTTTGTAATTCAAAATGTGTTATTGCCATAAGTTTTAGATTATATAAGGCCTAGTTTATATAAATAGATGAATTTGAATATTACAAATATCAGTTCTTGTGAAAAAGAAATTGATCGTTGCGGCACGATTTACGCAAGGAAGGTACACACCGGTCCAGCCGAGTATGAAGTCAGTACGCTCGCGCCGGTGTGTACGCGCAAGAAAAATTAATTGTAACATAATATTAAAATATACGCATTTTTAGAACAAAAGGTGCTTCATTGAAGACTTCATACGCTACATTGATTAAGGCATAATCAATTTTTTTTTATTGTGTAACATTCGTAATATTATTCAGATGTGTTCATTGATATATTAAAAACCCAAGATGCACAAACAACGCATCAAAACCGTCCTGATAAAATGAGCGCAACATTCTAAATAGTGCGCTCATTTCAAATAGTCTCGCGTCGCCCGCCTCTAGATACACTCGTTCAAAATGCCGAAGTGTTCTCTCACAAATTGCAAGAATATTACGTCAAAAAGGTTAAAAATATCACATTTTCGGTAAGTAAAAGAGTTAATTGATTAGTTTTTGTTGTTTTTATGCCTGAATATAGGAAGCAATATGTGATTTTGATTTAATTTGTCTAAAAACTTCACTCAACGGTCGCATAACAAAAATTACCCTGTTCTTGTCAATGGACTCGTTTTTTTTTGTTGTGTTTATTTTTTTAATTAATAAGTTTATGTACTTTTGAAACTTTTTGTATTTAGTTTTGACAAATATGGTTACGTTATATAATTTAATATAGGAGAAGAGGTAGTCAATTTGACGATTAATTATGGGACAACTTATGGGTACACGACATGCGGCATGCTAATGTCAGAAGTGTCACGTAGTCTGTGAGTGTCGCTTTGGCACCTCTAGCTGGGCGCAAACCGGCCACCGACCACAGCCGTCGGTGGTCAGCGACAAGCACTTTTTCATACGCTTTGTATGGCTGCCATCTGTTTGTGGTGGGTGCCCCCCCCCCTATCTTATTAAGCCCCCCCTTAAATAAGAAGGCGGCCCAGGTCCGGGCGGCGGTGGCGCCGGAGGAGGCGTCCGCGTGGCCGGTGGGCGACCGCGTGTGCCTGCAGTGGCCCAGCGGCCGCAACGCCACGCTGCACACCATCGTTGCGCACGCGCACCTCAAGCTGCTCTGCTACGGACCCTCCATATGTGAGTGACGCACTACACCTCGAACCTCGTCGGCGTACAAGCCTTATATTTATTACTATACTATTTCCATTTCTTTATTTTCTCGATGACAGCTTCTTGTGGAAACTTGAACGAGCGTCTTTTTTACATTATGTATACATTATTTAATAAAAATATGACGCTTACGCACGTACCAGGTCATAGCAGAGTCGGAGAGACTGATAGCTATCGATAAACGTAATACGATAACAGACCCGATATTTTTTTACAAAATGTAAGAAACTATTGCCGAATAATTTTGTACAAATTTATTAACTAATATTACACTTCGTTAAAAGATGTTATTATATTATGATTCTTTACTTATTTATTTTAATCAAAATCTGATGAATCGTCACTGTCACTCGATGAGCTCTCCCCAACATTTATTATAGGTTCCTGTACTTCTATATTATCGTTCCTGTACTTCTCTATAAACATATTTGAATGTTTTTGTTGTATTTGTCTTTGTTCAAAACATAATAAATATATGCGATCGATATCATTACTTATTTGGTCACAACACTACAACTGTCAAATTAGAACTGCCATCGAGAAAATAAAGAAATGGAAATAGTATAGCTGACCCGACGGACGTCGTCCTGCCCGGAAAAGCTAATAATAATAATCGGCAGACAAACACACATATTGTATATCCCTAAATTAAGCAAGTTACACTTGTGTTATGGGTAATATACAACGGACTACTCAGGGGCCCATGCCAGACATCCAGACCATAGTAAATAACGGAGAATGTTTCCGAAATTTACTATACCAGGAATCGAACCCGCCTCTGCGTTGCAGTGAGGTAGGCCGGCAAAGGCTTACCCCACTCAACCACAGAGGCCGTCAATATATAAACCTCGTTAGCGTACAACTCGGAAACCTCTGGCTCATGCAGAACAACTTTGCTAAAGATCACATCACATGATCAAATGTATAGTTTACGATTCTATAAAGGACATACGGACAAACATTAATTTTTTTTATAAGAGAATAGGATACACATTTTTGTGTTTTGTGAATCAGTCTATGTACGAGCACATGTGACATTTATTTTCGAATCCCGCAAAATTGCTATCAATAATTATAACAGTACTAGTTGCACCCCGCGGTCTCACCCGCGTGGTGATGGATAATCGTTTTATTTATAAAGATATAGAGTTAAAGCTATCCGTGCAGGAACGGAGAAAGAATACAATTTCCTGCGGCCGGGCGGCCTGTCGCAAGAGGTGACAAAACAATCCACAGCCTGGTCTAGAGTATGTCGCCATAACAACCTTGAGTTGTGTTCCGGCATTAGTGACCAGGTTCCAGTCTCCCTTAAAAGAGCAGCAGCGCATTTGTAGCACCTTTGGTGTTGCAAATGTCCATAGGCGAAGGTAACCGCTTTCCATTAAGTGGGCCGTCTGCCTGTCTGCTGAACTCCAGCAACAAAAAAATAAAAAATAAATATTGTTACAATTACCACGTGCTAACGACGGTGAAGGAAAACATCGTGATGCAACCTGCACATCGAGATAACCGATGTGTCACACCTGCCAAGCCGCCTTGGACAAGCGTGGCGCCCCAGCCCAGCAGTGGGACATTTATGGGCTGATATTATTATTTATATTATATATATTTTTTTATATTTTTTTACATTGTTTCAACGGCAGTTGTTTAATCGATGGAGGTAATTTATTAAATATTCTTACGCACATCGCGTAACAATTTTCACTTTGTTCACAACATAGACGACACAAACCAGGAGATGTACTCGTGGCTCCAGTCGGTGTGGGTCGGCAACGACGCCCCCCAGGTGTTCGTCGCGGAGTCCGAGGAGGAGGCGGTCCTGCTCCCCGACTGGCTGAGGCTGCACCTGGTGCGGTCTGCGAGGTCGCCGCTCCTGGAGGCCGGGCTGAGGGCCTTGCCGGCCCACAAGCTGGCGCTGTTCATCCAGACCTTCGGGATGCCTGTGCCCTCGATGAGGTGAGCTTTGTGCAGTGATTACGTTTAGGAAAAGCTATAGGATAATCTATACATATAATAAAATTGTAGAGGTCAGGAGTTTTTGGCGGGAACTGAAAGGAGATGTTGTGCTGTGCAGTTTTATTTTCTACAAATGTGTATAATTACTCTAAAATGAACAATAGTTGTAGGATATTGATAGTTTTTGAGTAGTGGTTATGTGTTTTGTGAGAAATGTGAACTGTATAGTCAAATGTGGCCTTTTGAGTTGTCACAAGAACTCCGTTGAATGGCACTTGCTGATTTCCTACAGTTCAGCTGTGCTACTCATAGGCATAAGAAAATGGAGAAATTATATTTTAAACGAAGATCTAAAGGCCTAGCTGCCAAGCCATAAACCTAAATAATAATAAATAAATGTAGAGGTCAAATTACTGTACAATGAAAAAAATTGCTAAAAACCAAGTCAGGGGGATGTAAGAAGTGAAATGGAACTAATTTAGTTTTTTTTTTAAATTTTGTTTCGCGTTAAAGAACTTTATTTCTCATAAAAGAATTTTACAATTCACTTAAACTATGAGAACATTTATAATATAAGTTGTTAAAAATAATTTTTAATTTGTAACGAGATAGAAAACACAAATACTAAAGGTTGCAGGCAGTTTTGATTTATTTTTTTGTACATGCAAGTTACAAGTTCCTTCGAACCAAAAGCAACAAGGATATAGATTCCCTGGAAGTGTCATTGTGTAATTTATTTATTTTTTATAATGTATTTATTTTTATATGAGTAGTGTTTTATATAATGATATTTGCAGTTATTGTATTTATATATATTTAGTATTGCGACATGTTTGTATTTAATTTTGCTAAATTAAATATTTTGTAACATTTGATTTTTTAGGAATTTTTTAAACACTTTTATAGATTTTGATTCTTTTATGGTTTTTGGAAGTTGATTATATGTTTGGGCTCCTTCAAATAATATACTGCTTTTACCGTAATTCGTTCGGGGAGTCGGGAGAACTAGATTATCTTTATTTCTTAGAAGAATTTTTTGTATTTCGTGCCTTTTGATAAATTTTATATCGGAATGAACTTTTTTTGTTTAAGATTTTATAAATTAATGTATATATGTTAAGAGTTAATTTTTATTTCTCTCATTAAATTCTTGTTTCTCTGTTTGTACCGGCTAATTTCCAAAACGACTGGACCGATTTACATGAAATTTTGTATGGTGGTAGCATATGTCCCTGGTTAAACATATAGGATACTTTTGATCCCGAAAAATTAAAGAGTTCCCGTTGGATAGTTAAAAAGCTTTAATTACTTAAACAGCTTATAACATACTGAAAGTAATTTCTCTGCAACATAACATAGTAAAAGTGGAAATTTTGACAGGGTGTGGTGTCGGTGAGAGAGTTTTATCTTTTATATATATATATATATATATATATATATATGTCGCAGAACGGCCTCGTTCTCACGACATCATCTTTAGTTATTGCAGGTCTAGTGGGTGTCATCAGGATAAAATGCGAGCATAAAACACAATAGCCACGGTTTATACACTTTTTAATTTAGATTTGATCAACATTATGACATAGTTTAGACCGAGCAGCGGGTTCAGGGCACCCGCTCATACTTTCAACTTCAATACTTTCTTTAAAACTCTCAAAGGTCCAACTCGACCTGTAGCCACCAACCAAATGTGCCACAAAAACTCCTCCGTCTACCGAAGTAGATACTACTCAAAGTATAGAGGGCGTCTCTGACCCCGCTCTGCCATATGCTCTGTTCTGATTGGTCGTTTATTAAATTACAATATTCATAACTTTTATTAGGTTAGAACGATCTTGAAGTTATAGAAACATTTAGCAAATCTAATTAAATTACATTAAGAATTTTAGAAGTAATTAAAATGTAAACAAATGATATTGTGCGTTATACATCCAAATAATAATCCATCCAACTATAACTTCCCTCCGACATATATATATATATATATATATATATATATATAAAGCTGATAAGTTTGTTACTTTATTTGTTGCTTGAACGCGCTAATCTCAGGAACTACTGGTCTGATTTGAATTTTTTTTTCAGTATTAGATAGCCAACTTATTGAGGAAGGTTATAGGCTATAAACCATCACGCTAGGAGCGGAGCACCAATGAAGAATGTTTTAAAATCGCAGGGTTTTATTAACTTACTTTTTTTTTAAATAGTCACGAGAACGAATTCGCGAGCAAAAGCTAGTCATCAAAAAAATTACGTTGTAACGGTTTTAAGTGCGGTAATTTATTTGATTTTTGTTACTCCGACGTTTCGACCACTTTTCAGTGGCCGTGATCACGGAAGACAGAGATGTCAAGTGTCAAAGAGTATTGTTAAAGTCTTGTTTAGCCTACCGCCAACTTGTTCATTTTAATTATTTAGTTTTAATATTGTTTATGGTTATTATCTTGATCTATTTGTCTATTGTCACGTTCCGTAGCCAAGCTGTTTCTTTCCACAGGAAGTTATCCCTTCAAAAGTTTGAGCTAATCAATTTGTAGCTAGACGTGATGCTAGGGAGTTTGTTGCCGCTTCTTCTCCTTAACAGCAATAACACGTTGCGAAGCGGTGTGCATAGACTAGGAAGTAAAATTAAATTTAAACTTAACTGTATGACTGTTGACGATAGAATTTGTTATATGAACGGCCCGCTCGGTGTTGCATGTAAAATGAAATAAATTTAAGAAAATTAACAAGAAAATAATATAATATTTTCTTAAGTTTTCGCGACTTGTACACATAATAAAACTACGTTTTAACGGTTTTAAGCGCGTCGGATAAACCAAAATCAAATAAATTACCGCGCTCAAAACCGTTAAAACGTAGTTTTATTAAGAAAATAATAAATAATATAAATATATAATTTAAATACATGTATATAAAACGTAAGTAATTCAGTATTTACCTGTGTGTCTTTAATAAATAATAGCCAATTGATTGCCGAGAGAGAGTAGAATGCACGAACTTCATTCACGATTGATCGGAGTTAGTTGGCTGCGACCATCGACCGTGCTTACGTGCTCTGCATTTCGTTTCATTCAAAGCAATCAACGGCTAACTTTTCAAACACTTAAAACCTTGTTTTAATATTCTTCTTTGCATAATTGGACGTTATATCCGTTACATATGACCTTTAAAAAGGGTTCTCCAATGGAACTTATTTTGAATGGAAATTTTTGAATTTGAATATCCGTCCCAGTGCGCTGCTGAGCGCCCTGGACGCGTGTCCCGTGGGTGCGCTGGTGAGGCTCGGCGTGGAGCGGGCCTACATGGCGCAGCTGCTGAGCGTGCAGCGGGCCAGGGGGGCCACCGGGGGAGACGCCTTCGCCGCCGCACTCAGGCTGCAGCACCCGGTATACCCGCCAGGTGAATTGGTCCTTCGGCACCTTTTACACTAAATTCTTAAATAACGTCATTTACTTACCCACCAGGTGAATTGGTCCTTCGGCATCTTTTACACTAAATTCTTAAATAACGTCATTTACTTACCCACCAGGTGAATTGGTCCTTCGGCATCTTTTACACTAAATTCTTCAATAACGTCATTTACTTACCCACCAGGTGAATTGGTCCTTCGGCACCTGAGTATTTACATATTAGAGTATGCATGATGGTAACAAAATAAATATGCGTCATGTTTGGCCAGTTAGGCATAGAAAAATTAGAATAATAAATAAAATCAAATGTCATTATAAAAACTAAATAAATGTATATATATATATATATATATATATATATATATATATATATATTAGCACTAGATTCTAAAATAAAGTCATTTACTTGAAGTTGCAGGACTCGAATCAAAATGCCGTTAGAATTACTATATAGTTTATTAGAACTATACAAACACGTATAACACAGGTACAAATATAACTGGACGCAACCAGTACAAACGTAGCACGATTCAAGAACAGACGCAAAGTCCTTCACTAAATAGTATAATACGTAATAGTTATTGCTTGACTGCCTCATCTCTCAATTGGGGGCATTGCTTTATACTGCACAGATGCAATATGTCTGCCCGGCCGCGTGGATCGAATTTCTTAGAATCAAAAACACGAGACACCTGGCAGTGATCACAATACAATTTTCATAATTCGGTTCGTATAAATTCATGATTAAGTACGTAATTTTTTACATCGAATGCATACTACCACGGCTGATGCCGGCTGCCCCTCCTCCGCCCCGCCTAAATAAAAAAGTGTTGCTGGCTAGCTATCAAGTAGCTCTTCGTGTGGCTAGAGCAGAAAAACCTCATACTATTACTGATTTTACCAGTGGCTTTAGATAAAGCGGAGACCAAGTTTGGCAAACAAGAGAGAGAGAGAGTCGAAAAACTCAAAAATATATATAATAAGCGATATGGCGACTGATGTTCGTGATTAAGTCATAGAAAAATAAAAAACTTGAGACGTGTCAAGGGACACCCGTATGGAACGAAGTTCCTTTCGATTAAGTAGTGAAGGAATTGTATTTTTTTTTTAAGTTATAATATTTTTTTATTATTATTAACAAACATAATGTAATATAAACTTAAGGCTCAATTTTAGTAAAACACGCGCACGGCGCACGGCTTACAACTATAGCGGAAAGTATCGTTACAACTTATGGTCTTAATTTTTTTCCGTGTAGCCCACTTTCGCAACGCGTGATAAGGAACTTCGTTCCGAAAAGAAAGTATTTATTTATGTCCTTGCAATTTGATTAATCTACGGATATTGCAGATTTAACTGCAGTAGCTTTCCCAACCTTTTGCAACTCCGCTATAGAAACTTCGCGACCCCCTATAGACAATTTGCGACCCCCTAGGGGGTCCCGACCCACACTTTGAAAAACACTGCCGTAAGGTAAATAAAGCTGCAGGCAGGTATGAATTTGTCTTTGTCGGTCGTAATAATATTATGGTAGAAATATTTTTAATTATTAATAATTAAGTGTCCAACTGTACCTATAGATTATTCTGTTCTCCTAACAGACGATAACCTGTTCGCGGAGGAGCCTCTCCCCGAGGAGACGGAGGACGAGTGGTCCACCACGCCGATCCTGATACCCCTGCAGGTGGAGGTGGTGCCCCCGCTGCTGGCCACGGCCTTCGCCGGCGCCACCACCTTCCACGGCGACATGGACATGGCCTTCACCCAGCTGATCAGCGTAAGTGGTGTCATTTCCTCGTAATTATCAAATAAATTGTTGTTTTCTTTTGTTTTTACTTATTTTTTTTATTTAATTATTTTGTGGGTGACAAGTGTAACTTAGATTTGAAGTGAGGTTTTTTTATGAATTTTGATAAGTGTATACTTGCATATTTTTTTTTTTTGATCGAGCTCCAAAAGGAGGTGTTTCTCAATTTGAATGTATTTTTGAAGTGATAAATTCTTATGGGAGGGTAAACCGCTTCGTTACGTCGCCAGGCTGTCTGGCTGCATGGTATCAATAGTTATAAATATTTTATGAACAGATATGAGTAGAAGGGTTATTTTGATAATATCCTGAAAAGCACCCCACGCTTTTTTACAATAAAATCATTTTCTTTACACTATTTTTAATTCAAATTTATTAAAATTATTTTCTATTTTTTAGTTGCATTTTCTATAAAAGCGTATTTTTTTTAAACTATTATTTGTTTTCTTGTATGTTTGTTACACGATTTCTCCGTTAAAATTGAAAACAACAATACAAATGAATAAAAATGCACTGACTTCAAAATCTAGAGCAACTATTTATTATTTGCTTTTCAGCTCAAAGTCGGTTTTGTTTCTGAAAAACTTTTTTAAAATTTAATTTTAATTATTTATATTACAGCAAGTAACGGAAGAAATAGCACGTATAAGAGGCAATATGAATGTACTTACCCCGTATATAACGAATGTGACGGTGTTCCTGCAATCGTGCGCAACGGCGGGCAACGCCGTCGGCCTGATCAGGAGGAGCACCTACGCCGCCCCCCTGCTGAGGGCGCTTCTGCCGCTCAACAGGAGCCCCTTGCCAGAGGTAACAAGAAAACATTGACCCTCTGTCATATTATATTGTTACGACCGACAATGAACAATTCACACCTGCAGTTTATTACCTTTTGGGCATTTGGACTTCTTTTGTTTACTTTATGTTTAAAATTTATAATTAGAAAATCGGCCTATCGTGTATTGTAATATTTTATGCATTAGCCAGATGTGATTCTTGGAAGTTATTGTTATGCGTTCGAGTATTGTGTCGAGACATATTGTTTAAAACAATGTCCGAATGGAGGGGTGAGGCAGTCGAGCGATAACCACGAACAAGGTAAGACGTGTGTACTTTCGATAAGCTATATAGTGACGGACTTTACGCATGCTTTTGAATCGTGCATCACGTTTGTACTGGTTGCGTCCAGTTATATTTGCACATGTATTATACGTGTTTGTATAGTTCTAATAAATTCCATAGTAATTCCAACGGCATTTTAATTCGAGTCCCGTAACTTGTAACAATATGTATGTCTCCCAGGACCATGGGCCACAAAAAGACCAACATCTAGAAGCCCCTCTAAAAATTTAAATGTGGCGTGATACTGACCGGCGATTGTCGCTGTCTACACCATATAATAATGCACCCAAGGACAAGCCTCGGCCAGTGTAGGACTGTTGTAGGGAATGAGAACAAAGGTACCGGGCTTTTGGGTTGAACTGCTAGTGAAGTGCCCGTCACAATGTTCAAGGAACATGGAGTAATGGGCTGTCGGTGACTCGCCACTCCCTGCTGGGGCCCCTAAAAATGCCAAGACTGGCGAGAGGCAACATGGGTGTGAGTGGCTGAGGGGTGTAGAGACGCGGGCTGCAGGTTCACCGAAGCTACTTCCGACGTTATGCCATTTATCACTTCCACCCCTGGAGCTTGAGTCTTAGCTCTAGTGATCTCCACTCCGTGCCTTGGTCCCCAGGAGTCGGGCTCGAGGTGTCCCTACTCGCCTAAGGCTTAGCTACAAAGCCCCCTGCGGGTTATATGTTGACTGTTAAATTATTATTATCCTCTATTGCCAAGTTGGCAAACAGACAGATGACCCAGCTCATGGAAACTGATTACTGTCGCCTATAGACATATGCGACATCAATGGCGGGGCCAATGCGTTGCCAGCTGTTGCACTGTTTTTATTGCTGATAGAAAGCGGTATCCATCGTCTATGGACAATTGTAACCCCAAAGGTGCTACCAATGTGCTGTCGCCCTCTGAAAGGAGACTGAAACCTGGCCAACTAATGCCGGAATACAACTCAAGGTTGTTATGGTGGCATGCTCTCGACCAGGGATGGTAGCCATCCAAACGAGCAAATACCCTGGCACCTGGCTGAAACTTAGCTACGGATACCGGAACACGACTCAAGGATGTTATGGCGGCTTAGTCTAGACCAGGGGTGGGAGCCATCCAAATGGGAAAATACCCTACCACCTGGCTAGAACCTAGCCACTGATGCCGGAACACATCTCAAGGTTGTTATGCTGTAGACCAGAAGTGGTAGCTATCCAGATGGGCAAATACCCTGTCACCTGGCTCTGGGTTGTTTTGTCACCTCTTACGAGAGACCGCACGGCGGCAGGAAATTATATTCGTTCTCTTTCCCTGCAAAGATAATTGCGTATGAATAGCGTTGTTTTCTTTTTAGATTGCTTCAAGTCTCCTCCTGCAGTGCAAATTGGTGTCGGACGCTGTGGTGTCGGTGTTGCGTGTGATGGCTAAAGGGGAGAAGGCGTCCGTGAAGAGTGAGACGGATCCGAATCAAATATCCAGGATACCTACCGGAGCGTCTAAGGGGCAACTGGTTTCAGGTATACCACAATGGAAATACCGGCTAACACTAAATTCTATCCCTGTAGTTATTACGACATGGTATGAAATCGCAGAATTATACAATAAAAGTAACACAATGCATTTTATTCCACAGTTTTGGAATCGGCCACCCCGAGTACGTTGGAAGCCATCGGCAACAAGATTATAGAGACACAAGACACGAGGCTCATCGTGGAAGTCATCTCGTGCATTTTAGAGAAGAATCAAGATGGACAGTACGAACTGCCCGTGAGTAAAACACATATTATCGGTCTTATTCGTATTGAGTTAAAGCAAGTTTGAACGCTTCTTTAAAGTTTCTTAAAGTAGCAAACTCACTCTAGAAGAATCAGGATGGGCAATATGAACTGCCCGTGAGTTAAATATATTACCGGTCTTATTCGTATTGAGTCAGAGCAAGTTTGAACGCTTCTTTAAAGGTTCTTAAAGTAGCAAACTCACTCGAGAAGAATCAGGATGGGCAATATGAACTGCCCGTGAGTTAAATATATTACCGGTCTTATTCGTATTGAGTCAGAGCAAGTTTGAACGCTTCTTTAAAGGTTCTTAAAGTAGCAAACTCACTCTAGAAGAATCAGGATGGGCAATATGAACTGCCCGTGAGTTAAATATATTACCGGTCTTATTCGTATTGAGTCAGAGCAAGTTTGAACGCTTCTTTAAAGGTTCTTAACTCACTCGAGAAGAATCAGGATGGGCAATATGAACTGTCCGTGAGTTAAACATATTACCGGTCTTATTCGTATTGAGTCAGAGCAAGTTTGAACGCTTCTTTAAAGGTTCTTAAAGTAGCAAACTCACTCGAGAAGAATCAAGATGGACAGTACGAACTGCCCGTGAGTAAAACACATATTATCGGTCTTATTCGTATTGAGTCAGAGCAAGTTTGAACGCTTCTTTAAAGGTTCTTAACTCACTCTAGAAGAATCAGGATGGGCAATATGAACTGCCCGTGAGTTAAACATATTACCGGTCTTATTCGTATTGAGTCAGAGCAAGTTTGAACGCTTCTTTAAAGGTTCTTAAAGTAGCAAACTCACTCGAGAAGAATCAGGATGGACAGTACGAACTGCCCGTGAGTAAAACACATATTATCGGTCTTATTCGTATTGAGTCAGAGCAAGTTTGAACGCTTCTTTAAAGGTTCTTAAAGTGGCAAACTCACTCGAGAAGAATCAGGTTGGGCAATATGAACTGCCCGTGAGTTAAACATATTACCGGTCTTATTCGTATTGAGTCAGAGCAAGTTTGAACGCTTCTTTAAAGGTTCTTAAAGAAAACTTACACTAATTCAATGTGAGTACATAATGTGGCCCGGCAGATGTTTTCCTGCCCTGCAAAATAAAGATCTAATACTCGATATAATGTTTCTAAGTCTAATCGATACATTGAAGTTATTTAAAAAAATAACAATTGGAATAGAGTACATAAACGATGGAGAACTCTATGCAATATTTTTTAGAATTCTTGTCTGTTTGTCAGTTTATCTTTTTCTTCGGGATTCGCGTAAAAACTACTGAGCCTATTTCGATGCGGTTTGGCTACTACCTTATAAAAAGTGCCCACATAACCTAATATTTTACAACTAGCTTCTGCCCGCGACTTCGTCCGCGTGGTGCGGTTTTTTAACTATCCCACGGGAGCTCTTTAATTTTTCGGGATTAAAAGTATCCTATATGTTGACCAGGGACATATGCTACCACCATACAAAATTTCATGTAAATCGGTCCAGTCGTTTCGGAGATTAGCCGGTACAAACAGACAGACAAACAGAGAAACAAAAAATTTGAATAAAATCTAAATTAGTTCTTTTTCACTTCTTACATCCCCCTGACTCGGTTTTTAGCAAAATTTTTTAATTGTACAGAAATTTGACCTCTACAATTTTATTATATGTATAGATGTTGTTGTTGTAAGATTATTTTTTAATGTTCAGTTCTGTTGTATCCAGATTAAAATGGAGGAAGGTATATCACTGCCAATGCACGTGTTCTCTAGAGGAGGTCTCGGCTGCGGGCTGCTGCTCGACTGGATCTCGGAACTTCAAAGGGAGACCCTCGGCACCCAACCGCAGAGACAAGTAAGCACAAAGTATTGTTATGCATTCAAGTGTGCAACTTCAACTACATTGGCTGATTTATCATGACAGCTACATTTTCCAAAACTCTTTAAAGCTGACAAAATAACTGATATCAGCAAGATGATTTTGCAATTGCATTATTTTATGTCTTATCATAGTATAATTATTGTTTAGAAAAGCACTGATCAAGATCGTGCGTCATACTTGTAAACGTTATATGTGCGTCATTCCGGGAACGCTTTGCGAATTGTTAATTTTATGTCTAGTCATATACATTTTTATATAGAAAAGTGCAGACTAAGTTCTGCGCTTTATTAGTGGACGTTAAAAATGCGTCATTAGATAAATATATGTCATTTCGGGAAGGATTTGTAAGATTGTCCTTTTATATTGCATGGTTTTGTCTCTAAGCATAGATGTTTAGGAAAGCGCAAACTCAATAGTGGTAGGGCGTTTGGTAAATACCATTTCGGGAATGCTTTGCAATTCGATCCTTTTAATTACACGTTTTTTACCTCAAAACATAGGATATATTGTTTAGGAAAGTGCAGAATAATATCTGCGTCATATTAGGGAACGTTTGATATATGTCATTTTGGGAACGATTTTCAGGTTATTTCTTTTATGATACACGATTTTTGCCTCTAAGCATATTCGATTTTGTTTCGAAAAGGGTAGACTAAGATTTGCTTCATATTAGTGAACGTTAAATATGCGTCATTTCGGGAACGCTTTGCAAGTTTATCCTTGTATATTGCATAATTTTATCTCTATGTTTTAAAGAAAGTTTAGACTTATCTCTGCGAGATACTGGTGTGTGTGAGACATGCGTCATTCCGGGAACGCTTTGATTGAGATCAATGGTTTCTGAACAGATGCAACTGATGTTCAAGTCTGGGTGTGCGGCTTGGCGGCCGTTGTTGGTCACGTTGTTAGCGCACCGGGCTTCTTGGAGAACGTTGCATACCTGTTTGACTACTTTGCTACAGCCGGACGGGTAAGTTATATTGAATATATTATCCTCCTTTTATCCTTTCCTTATTGTCCTTGTCTTTGGTAATATAAAATTCTTTGTTCGTTTCTTTTGCACGCAGTGCAAAGTCACAAAAACACATCCTACTTTGCCAAGCTAAGAAAATAAGAATAAGCACTCTTGTGTTATGGATAGTGTACAAAAAATTGACAACAGCGATGCCGTTTCTAGACACCTAGACCAGAATAAATAACGAAATTTCGTTTATGAAATTTTCTTACTCTTTGTAGCTGGTTCGAAGCGAAGTGATTATGTGCCAGAAATAAAACGACGCAATGGGGATTGTTCACTTTTTTTCAATCTGGCTATTTGAAAAACCATTTCGAGGAATAGTGTCCCTAATCATTTCTGTCTAGTTAAAATTCCAAAAAACGTACGATCTTCTTGTATTTTGTAAGAAATGCGTTTGACCTTTATTTGACCTTACTAAATCCAATCAGGTGAGCCGTCTGCCTGTTTGCCTGCTTCAGGTGTAAAAAAAAAACTAGCTGTACATTATTTGATTTAAGTTATGTAACATGGATTTTCCCTAAAGACCACTTTATTTTTTTTTACGATAACTATAGAAAATAATAATGGTTGAACACGAAAAATTATAAGCCTAGCGACAAAATACACTAAAATGATCACGATACGTAATGAGTAATGAGAATGATAGTTAAATAAGTAGCACAGATTACTATGATTAGATATAGATAAAACTTGCTTTGATTATTTTTGTTTTCTAGGCAAAGAATCAATGTAAACTTGTGCCTTATGACGTCATCGGAAAAATAACTTTAAAATCGAATTATAAAAAAAACTAACGCTTAAAATACAAAAATATTCAAATTAGTATCTTAAAATACCCTATTTTACGTAATAAAAATATAAAATCAGAGGGTAATTTTTTGTGAACAATCCCCATTGAATGTTAAAAACGGAAGAGGAAGATTTTATTTTCTTTTAAATAAGGTTATACCACTGACATTGACAGACAAGGAACACATACACTCTCGAATAATGGCGCTAGATATTCGTGTCGGTGACACTCTTATTTTGAAAATTTATATTTATATTTTTTACTTTACGGAATTTACATGAAATAAACAATCTTACAACCTAACAACTTGTAAAACGAATCATTTCGGCTCACGGCCCGTTTATATTTAGTTTACGTAGTGGGAAAGTTGAATATAATAATAATTTATAATATTTATGTTCCACACTCAAATTCTCAAGATCATCTCAAACCTTTGGAGAAAGTGTAATTTTATGCTCAAATTTTAAGAACCAAAGTCAATTCAGTACTACCACGAATATATTCGCCAATTGTCTACAGGAAATTATAAAAAGTTGAAAACACATCTAGGGCGACAATTTTTTTTTTAAATTTTGTTGACCTGTATTTTCATTGTTTTACGACAGCGATTGGGCGGCAAGTTCGGTGTTGGACTTCGCCGAAACGCTGATCGGTTCACCGCGTGTCTGGCAGGGGAGGGACAAGGCCACGCCCAAGCACTACGTGCCCGAGGACACCCTCAGGCTGAACCACCAGCAGGTGAGGGTCTGGTTGAAATCCTGACCGCGTTCGAAACACTTCCATGGAGCTTATTGTATTAGTACCAAAATGTAGTATTTAGTCAAGAATGATTTAGCAAAAAATGCTAGACCCTTTATTCAATTTAAAAGTAATAATAATAAAATGAAAAAATATTCTATAATAATATAGAGAGGAAGATGAAGAAGAGACACACAGACACACACCATCCAGAACCACTAGTGGGGACATAAATAATTTTTTTTTCCGGTTGGCAACTGGACGGGATATTTATAAAAACCTACAAAAGTCGCGAAAAGTTTATTTCAGAAAAAAAATATAATTCTAAAAATGCCATGTCTGTACATTGAAGCTATTTAATAAAAGCATCTGGAATACACTAAAGTTCACCAAATGATGTATTTTTTTTAGATTTCTTGTCTGTTTGTTCGGAATTCACGTAAATACTACTGGACTGATTTTTTGCATTCTTGGACTTATAATCTGCGTCACTTTTTATCGAGAGAATCCCGCGGGAATGTTTCCGGAAATGATTTTTTTCACCGATCGATAGCAAATTTTATACAAAAATGTGTGATATTTTATTATTATGGGAATCCTGCGGGAACTTTTCCGGGTACAAATTAGTTAGATTGTATAAATATTACATGATTTTGATACGATTTCAGTTTTTTTTAAATCGATCAGTGAACAAATCGCATTGGAATTCGATTTTACTTTCAATCTGGCTACTTTGGATTGGCAACGCCGGTATTTGACGTGCCTTGAAGTGAGATGGAATATAGGAAGGTAGATAGGAAGAGAACTCACGGCTTAGTTTAGGAGATGAGATACGTATCACACGTATGTAGTGCCGAGATGATGCTGATATGCAGGTGAATCCTCTTGTTATATATAACACGTAATAATTAATGGAGCTGATGATATTTTGGCTGATGTGATGAGTGCTGATGGCTGTAACACTGGATTCACATATCACTTTTTTACATAGTCATAGTCCTCGGAAACTTGTAACATAATTAAATAATGCCGGTGATGGTCCGACCCGCACTGCCCGTAGAAATGCGGGGGGGGGGGGACGCGGGGCGAATCACTTTCTCGGGGAATGACGCTTGATTCCCAGGATAGTTTTTGTGTGAATCTATCTATCCCCCCCTATCTCTCGCCTCATTTTGTGTACCTGTATATAGTTGGACGTGCTGATCCGGTACGTGGTCCGCGAGGGGCTGGAGGCGGAGCGTGCTGGTGGCGCGGACGCGATGCGCCGCCGCGTCGAGGGCCGGCTGCCGCTCGTGCTGCGCTGCTGCGGCTCCTCGCACGCGCTGCTCGCGTGCGCGCTCGCCGCCGCCCGCGAGCACCCGATGCTGCTGCTGCTCCTATATATGAAGGTGATTGCCTCTTCATTCATGTTAATGTTGCATACCGGCAAACCGCACGGCTGCATGTTGTAAAAACGAATTCTTTTATGTACTTCGTGTTTAAACTTTAAAAACATCTATTGTTATCGTACTTAATTTATGGCTGTAATTAGTGTCCAACGACTTAATCCTTGTTTTTATTGTATTGCGCCGAAGCTTGCCAGATGTGCAAATTACTATTTCTCGGAAATTCACTGGTGTTTCAGTGGCGAGCGGTGCACTGACACGCAGTCGATTTTTTTGTACTGTATAGTTAGTATAAAACAATGCCCGAACGGAGAGGTGGGGTTAGTTAATCAACGACTACGATACCATTAAGACGTGTAGACTCGATTAGCGACATAGTGACGGACGCGCGTGTTGGATTGCACTGAATCGTGCAGTGTGAACTGGTTGTATCCAGTTTTATTTGTACCTGTTTTATACGTGTTTGTGCAGTTCTAATAAACTTTATAGTAATTCCAACGGCATTTATTTTAATTCGAATACTAAGTAGCTCGTAACGTTGTAAAGGTTACATCAAATATATGTAGATGATATTCTCGTGGTGTTTTCGTTCGTATTCCCATTCAACTGGTTTGCGAGCGTTATAAGCATATACTCAAGTGGAATGTGTTATGTAGCGTCAATGTCATTAATTAAATGCACAAGTATCAGTAGAGAGTATTAATGTTCTGTGGTCGACGTCCACTTCGATGCGTATTCAGATGGGTCGTTCTGATCTCGGCGTGAGCGAAAATTGTGATGTTTTCTCTGCAACCATAATGGTTGTGGTCGTTACGTGATTTGGCTGAAGGAGCATTTTGTGCGTTATGAGTGTACGGTGAAACCGAACACTGCATACATTGCATTTTTACTTCAATTCATTAATATTAATTAACAAATAGCAGTACACGAATAGCGGCCACCGCGTGTAGGGAGCACGCGCTCCTTTATTCTATCTCTGGACAATTGAATATACATTTTATAAATTTATCCTTTAGTTTATAATTTAAAGCGAATCCCTACCGCTTTCAATAAGCGACTAGTGGAACGCACTATTTATCAACGTCTTATTATTTGTAAAAAATAATAATATGGTGTTACAGTGTCTTCAATCCATACAAAATAGATATTTATGATACTAGTATGGTTTATACAAACGAGTAGATATATGTTAGGCTTACCTTAGTGACGAGTTTGTAAAAATCAAAAACTGCACCCGTTTCATACGATTTTCAACACATTGGCGAGAAAACAGTACAATAGATAATGAAACAAACACAAATATCAGTCTCAAAATCGCAACAATCTTTGACATTTCTAGTATGAAAATGGCGCGCGTTTGCAAATGGCTCCACGTGCACATGTGATTTGCCTCATTTCCTCTTCAGTATTAAAGTTAGACAAAAGTATTGCTTAAAAGCGCTTCGAAGGAGGTTCGTTTATTCAGCTCATTTATTCTCGTCATGTGAATCTCGTTCGTGAAATTTTATTTAACGGCATGTTCCGTTGTATGTTGCGTGATTTCCAACTTTCGAATAAATACAGGCTTCGTTAATGCATTTTTTGAGCAAGTCTATTGAGGATATTGTTTTTGCGTAGGTGCCGAAGATCCTCCAGCTGCTCCAGGAGTGCGACGTGCGCCCCCCCACCCGCAGCCCGCTGCAGTGCTCGCAGGCGCTGCGGAGCGCGGCCTCGGCCTCCACCAGCGCCACCGACAGGGTGTCCCACACGCTGCTCACGGCGATCCCAGTGAACCACCCCCAGCACAACAAAGAACATTCACAGAAGTGCGTGATCACTTATCGAAGTTATCTTCTTTGACTATTAAAAGTTAGTTACACTGGCCCAAAAAAATCTCATGTATTTTGATGCGCTCAACTCGAATTTGGGGTCCATCACACCCAGTGATGGATTTACACTAGTGATTAGTGTAGTAGTTTTCGAGGGCGGCAAAATTTCAAGTTGGAAGTGTCAGCAGTTTTTCAATTTTCTGCTGTAAAAATCAATGATTTTCAAAAGAAGTGGAAAGTTATAAATCTTAAAAATCGAGTTCAGATATTTACGTTGATGGATATTTACGTTTTGATATCTAGTTTCAGTGCATTTTTTCGGTCTTTTGCTCAAATAGTGCATATATATATATATATATATATATATATATACCCACGGACTAAAAAATTAAATTTGAGATCAGTTTGGTCCATACACCCTCGAAATGTTCAAGGGATTAATTGAATCAATTGAAAACAAAACCGACTTCAACTAAAAATAAATATTTTCTACAACATCCTGAAGTTGGTGTCAAACGAGTGAAATATAATTGCAAAATGCACTAACTTCAAGATGTTGTGGAAAATAAATTTGTCCTATATATTTTTTAATATTTTCATTATTTTATAGGATGTACAGGCTGGAGGCGGGTATCAGGTCCGTGTGGTCCCGGATAGAGGGCGCCGGCAGCCGGGCGCTGCCCCTCGCCGGGGCGCTGCTGAGGGGCTCCGTGGGTCCCTCCGCCAAGCACCACCAGTACATCCTGTCCGCTCTGGAGGTGCTGCCGGACCACGAGCTGTTCTCGCCTGACACCTGGTGAGTGCTAACGGAGGCTTGCGAGAGCATTATCAGGGTCCGGGAAACCGAGGCCATGATCGAAACAACCCACAGCTAGGTGGTAGGGCATTTTCCCGACTGGATGGCTGCCACCCCTGGTCTAGAGTATGCCGCCATAACGACCTTGTGATGTGTTCCGGGATTAGTGACCAGGTTCCAGTCTCCCTCAAGAGTGTAGCAGCGCATTTGTAGCACATTTGGTGTTGCAAATGTCCATAGGCGATGGTCTGCTGAAATCCTCCAATAAAAAAAAACTGATGGATGGAGACGGTTAAAATTTGAAACGGAGTGAAAAGTGAATCCTTCGACTCAAGGTTTCTTACGCTCCAGGAGGGCGCTGCTTGGAGACCCCAGAGGTTCCTACTTCAGGCTGAGGTAGGGCCGGTGGATTCATTGAGGAGCTTGATCGAGGCCATGCTCCACAGCGATACCCACCTTTTGCGAGTCTGCAATGACTCAAAAGGAGACCTGCCCAGAGAGAGAGAGAGAAGGAGATAGCGGTGCTGGCGCCCTTCATCGGGCACAAATAACAAAACTTCATTTATCATTTAGATATCCTTCAATAGAGTAATATCCCTTTTCAAGCAAGATACTTTTTAATTTAGTTTTAAATTTAGTGAAAGGCAAATGTACCATTTCACTCGGAATCTTATTGAAGAAGCGTATACGAACCCCCAAGAAAGAGGACAATACTTCTCATATATATAGAATAGTGCTTGTCTGGATGGCTACTATCCCTAATGTGGACTATGTGGCCAGGTTCCAGTCTCCCTTTAGAGAGCGATATGTCCTCAGGCGACGGTAACAGCTTTCCATCAGATTTCTGAAAGAAGAGTTTTCCGTGTCCGTTTCCAGCACGGAGATCCACGGCGTCCTGGAGTGCTTCCTGACGACGATGAAGCAGCAGGGCGCGTCGACGACGTCGCTGCAGCACCGCGTGGCCGCGCTGCTGCGCCGGTACCTGGCCACCGCGCCGCACGCCGCCGCCGCGCTGCTGCACAAGCACAGGGACACCATCGCGTGAGTGCATCGCCGTGTTACACTACCCGCGGGAACTTCATACGCGTACGCCTTTTAGGGCTATCTCAAACAAACTAGATAGATAACACTTCATTGCTCACCTAAATAAATAAAATGCATATTTACAATACTTCTTAGCAAAACAACAGGCGGCCTTGTCGCTAAAAGCGATCTCTTCCAGGCAACCCAGCTTAAAAGAAATTCTTAACTAATCTGGCGATGGTATCGCCAAGTAACCTCATAAAATTAAATACATCGCTACGCTCTGTAAATAAATAAAATAACATAAAATACTATAAAATAAATCGCCTCGCATATATAAATATATTAAAAATAACCCGCTCCGCGCCGCAATTATAATATATAATAAATTAATATTAAAATATATAAAATAAATACATATATATGTCGCAGAACGGCCTCGTTCTCACGACATCATCTTTAGATGCAGGTTTAGTGGGCGTCATCAGGATAAAATGCGAGCATAAAACACAATAGCCACGGTTTATACACTTTTAATTTAGATTTGATCAACATTATGACATAGTTTAGACCGAGCAGCGGGTTCAGGGCACCCGCTCATACTTCCAACTACAATACTTTCTTTAAAATACTCCATGGTCCAACTCGACCTATTGCCATCAACCAAATGTGTCACCAAAAACTCCTCAGTCTACCCAAGTAGATATTACACAAAGTATAGAGGGCGCTGACCCCGCTCCGCCATATGCTCTGCTCTCATTGGTCGTTTATTAAATTACAATATTCATAACTTTTATTAGGTTAGAACGATCTTTAAGTTATAGAAACATTCAACAAATCAAATTAAATTACATTAAGAATTTTAGAAGTAATTAAAATGTAAACAAATGATATTGTGCGTTATACATCCAGTCAACGATACGTACAATTAAAGCTTCCCTCCGACATATAATATAAAATACAATAAAGTGTGTGTGATAGTGGATAGTGGAGAAGAGGAGCCGCGTTTCATTCCCATTAACCAGGTAAGTGCGTGCTCGTTCCGATGCCCATTCCAAATTGTCAACACTTCTTTTCCCGCAAAGTTGACACTTAGTTCGCTTAACGCTAAATCCAGCGCCGCCGCAACAGGCGATGTAAGTGGAGCAGAAAAAAGATAGGACTGTACAGTTTAAATATACATACTAACACTTATTTTATAAATTTAATACATATGTAAATATTATCTATATATATATGTCGGAGAGAAGATATAAATCTGATAATTGTTGATTGGATTTATAACGCACAGTATCATTTGTTTACATTGTGATCGCTTCTAAATTCTTCGTTCTGCGACATATATATCTTCTATATATATATATAATAATGAAAATGGTGTTCGTTTGAGGCTCAATCACGCTTAAACCACTGATCGTATCGACATGAAACTACCACCATTCGATGCGAAATTTTTCCTAGATGGTTTATGGCTGTCTATCTATCTATATATATATAAGCAAAGTTTGTTTTCTTTGTCCGAGGTAAACTCGAAAACTACTGGACCGATCAGCATGAAACCACAACCATTCGACGTGGAATTAATCGTAGATGGTTATAGGCTATATATATTTTTCAAATTCTATGAGCCCTTTGCCATGTTTTCTCGATTTGTTTGTTTATTAATTTATTTGAATAAGGCGGTACGAAGTTCGCCGAGTCAGCTAGTAGTAATATATATACATAATTATATTATAATTTAATTTAGGAAAAAGTTTAGAAGTTATAGACGCTTTTTTTGTAATTTTTGTTATAGTGTGTGACATTTATTGAATGCGTGTATGAATGTGTTGTGGTTGTACCTTAAGAATTAAGAATAACTTATTATATTAAATTATTCTAATTTTAATACTAAACTTATACTAATGTAGAGTGTATCTGTTACATGCGGGGACACATGTTTGTTACATGTCGACCAGGGTTATAAGCTAGCCCTGTTTCAGTACATTTCACGTGATCTTCTAAGGGACCATTCATTAATTACGTAAGCATGATCTCGATAAAAAACCGTTAGAAAAGGACCAGTCACACTAAAAGTCACGGTTTAACGTAAATCAACAAATTTCATTTTTTAGCATATAATTTAGGTTATACTCTTTCATTGCTATCAGATATAGATTATCTTTCAGCGCATTCCATTACTAGTTCACAACGAACACGTTCACGACCGCGATTATTCCCGTTCCACTTGCTTGCAGATGTCACAATCGTAAACTCAAGTGAAACGGTTATTCCATCTACCTCTTGACATGGGTCGTTGTGAGCGCTGCGTGAACGAGAATCGTGACGTCGTTAGTTACGTTTTCGCCACGACCACAACGACCGCGGTCGCCTTGTGGAACGGCGTTGTGTGCTACTAATGGAACGCGCTGTTTATATAATATTAAATTCCGACTTATAAAATAGTAGCTTCGGCCCGCGACTTCGTCCGCGTGGAATCGTTATTTTGGTCTTTAACTCGCGACTTTGTTTACGTAGAAAGTGAAACGCATGCAGCGGAAACTGAAAACGAAAAAAACCCTGGATTTTGAAAAATTCTTCATAGGTGCTCCGCTCCTATTGGTATTAGCGTGATGATATGTAGCCTATAGCCTTTATATATTAGTATAGATTACGTAAGAATGGGTCCCGCCCCCTCAGATAAGGGCGTGTATAGATTTTTCTAAGCCCCGCCCCCCTCGGGACCCTTACGTAATTAACGAATGGCCCCTTACAGACAAACAGAGATTCTGAAAATTTCACAATCTGCTAGTCCAAATTGTGAACCCCTAAAAAGCATAATCAAATAAAGATTCGTTGCTTGTCGAGCAGGTCGAGCCCGGCGCTGAGCGGGCTGCAGAGCGGGGACGTGGCGGCGCCGGCGTCGGCGGTGCCGCCGCCGCACGCGCTGGCCACGCTGCAGAAACGCAACGACACACCGGAGAACCTGCACTACGTACTGCAGGTAAAAATTGTTAGAAAAAAAAAAAACACTTTTCAGTTGGATTCTTCATCGTATATACAGGAAACTTGACCGGTGGCAAAATTCGGGATTTCACCATCGCCCAATCGTGGGCCTACAACATGAGGCTAGCTATAATGTTCACGACACAAACTACTGCATCGCCAGACAATTTTTGAAGTGATAACTTCTTACGGGAGGGTAAACCGCTTCGTTACGTAACGCGTTACGGCGCCAGTCCGTCTGGCTTCCCTTTCTATCGCGTAAGACTAGTTTAAGTTATCACTTCTGTCGGGCGTCACGAGACGCAGACCGTCTTTTTTTTATTAGGAATTTCACAAATCCAGACTCATCCAGTAGGTTACCGTCGCCAATAGGCGTTTGTTATACTAGGGGCGAAGCCAACGCGTTGGAAGCCTTCAGGATAGGAGAGAGGAAATGGGATAGAAGAGATAAATAAATGGGATGGAATAGGAGGATTGGGAAGACGGACCAGAAAGTAGTTAAACGGAGCACGGCTCCGAAAAAACATTCCCAATATTACATACATTCATGTAATATTTAACGGTCTATTTTGTATGGTGCAGGAGATAGAGGTGTGGGGCACGCGTCGCGGCGGCGGGTGGGGGGGCGCCACGATCGCCGCCTCCCTCCTCCGCGCCGCGGCGCCCCTCGCCGCGTCCCCCTACGCGCCCCTCCGGAACACGGCCCTGTCGCTGCTCGCCAAGTTGTCGCCCGCCGTCCCGGACACTAAGCCAGGTGAACTACCCATTGTATAATACGAGCGAAACTTGAATGCGTCCTTGAAGTTCGTACGCGTCATTACGCAGTATACAAGTATAAGATTTACAGACAGAATTGAAAGGGGGATGTTGCGCTCTCGCTCACCCACCATTCGGACTCGCATGCCATCTCTTTCGCACTTAACATCGTATATATATATATATATAGAGAGAGAGAGAGAGAGAGAGATAACTCTTTATTGCACACCAAAACATACAATTACAAAACAGACAATATTTACAATATTTTCTAGGCGATACAATAGGCGGCCTTATCGCTCAAAGCGATCTCTTCCAGGCAACCTAAATGAAAAACAAATTTGAATCAGGCGAAGTAGTAGTAGTAGTGTGTATATATATATATATATATGTCGGAGGGAAGCTATGACTATGACGATATGACGATGTATTGTTGACTGGATGTATAACGCACAATATCATTTGTTTACATTATAATCACTTCTAAAATTCTTAATGTAATTTAATTAGATTTGTTAATGTTTCTATAACTTAAAGATCGTTCTAACCTAATAAAAGTTATGAATATTGTAATTTAATAAACGACCAATCAGAGCAGATCATATGGCGGAGCGGGTGTCAGCGCCCTCTATACTTTGAGTAATATCTACTTGGGTAGACTGAGGAGTTTTTGTGGCACATTTGGTTGGTGGCAACAGGTCGAGTTAGAAGTATGAGCGGGTGTCCTGAACCCGCTGCTCGGTCTAAACTATGTCATAATGTTGATCAAATCTAAATTAAAAGTGTATAAACCGTGGCTATTGTGTTTTATGCTCGCATTTCATCCTGATGACGCCCACTAAACCTGAAATAACTAAAGATGATGTCGTGAGAACGAGGCCGTTCTGCGACATATATATATATATATATATATATATATATAAATGTAAAAATTTTACTTAACATACGCATTCTCACGGAACTAGCTACACTGTAAGCGCATTTAACATTTGCGCGTACTGTGTGTACATTTTAAAAAATATCGTCGCCTATTAATTTTGGTAATAATCAAACTGTAACAGATTTTAGCGTATTTTATTTTTTTCCAGATTCCATTTCTATATTTAAAACGTCAGATTAAAAATTCAAGTTAATAGAGCGATGAAATCCATTAAAGTTTTTAACACAATTAACACTATAATTAATTTGTCGAGCTTGCACAATGAAAACAAAAATGTGGAAAAAAAACAGGGCTAATTCGGATCAGAAGATTCCGAAAATATAAATTTTAGACTTGTTTTTCTGTGTGTTGGAGCACCACATAAAAACTGCTGAATGGATTTGGATGAGACTCGAGACAGCTAGCTTATATCCCGGTTGAGCACTTAGGATAATTTTTGTCCCGATAGATACCATGGAAATAGATGAATATAGTCAAAAACAGGACTTTTGCAAACTGGGCTCTTAACCCCTTCCAGGGCCCAAATTTAATATTATTTTTGTCCACAATCTGCCAGCTGCAATCAAAATTGCCAAAATTATACAGTCTCTTTTATTCTAATACAAATGCTTTGTAGTTAGAGGGAGAAAGCATCAGTTCAACATTTGTTTCAATTATCTGTTTTTGACCACAAAATTATGGTACTTCGCGATCAGCCGTGTGTGACACAGTTCGGCAATAAATTTGTGGTGGTTCCGAGAAGGTTCTTAGAAGGCTAACAGTAGCAATCTCTCGCAGGTCTCCAAGCCATCCTGGAATGCCTGGACTCGAACCAGCCGGAAGTGACGCAGTCGGTATTGGACAAACTCCCGGACCTTGTGGTCGGGCTGCAGGAGCACTGCACCAGGATACTGATGAGGGTCTTCGAATTGGGGGTCAAATCGCGGCATCCGGTTGAAACGTGCATAGCTAAATGTGTGACCACTATTAATTTGCACAGAGGTTGTTAACCATTAGTCAACTATTTCGAATTGAAAGTAAACCTTAACCGGTTTTCAAGCCTTGGTTAATCACTTTGTTATTGACGCCTACGAGCGCGCGTCGTGTTGGTAGACGCGAGTTTTTCAAAGTTTTTGACCTAAGTAATTTTGCGGTGTCCCACATTTTTGCAAAAGAATAAATAATAAACACAGAAACACGACTGTTTCTGTGTGCAACCTGAACCTTCTACTTTTCTAGTGCAAAGATCTAGGTCATATCTCTCTCTATAGTATAGTCCATCTACATCAACTACAGTGCCCCCACAACACTGGAAATTGGAATCTATGGGAAATTGGGATTGTTCACTTTTTTTCAATCTATCTATTTGAAAAACCGTTTCGAGGAATAGTGTCCCTAATCATTTCTGTCTAGTTAAAATTCCAAAAAACGTACGATCTTCTTGTATTTTGTAAGAAATGTGTTTGACCTTTATTTGACCTTACTAAATCCAATCAGGTGGGCCGTCCGCCTGTTTGCCTGCTACAGGTGTAAAAAAAAATCTAGCTGTACATTATTTGATTTAAGTTCTGTAACATGGATTTTTCCCTAAAGATCACTTAAATTTTTTTTAACGATAACTATAGAAAATAATAATGGTTTAACACGAAAAATTATAAGCCTAGCGACAAAAAACACTAAAATGATCACGATACGTAATGAGTAATGACAGTGACATTTAAATAGTAGTAGCACAGATGACTGATTAGTAAGTTTTATTATTTTTGTTTTCTAGGCAAAGAAATCAATGTAAACTTGTCCCTTATGACGTCATCGGAGAAATAAATTTAAAATCGTTTTATAAAAAAAACTAACGCTTAAAATACAAAATAATTCAAATTAGTATCTTAAAATACCCTACTTTACGTAATAAAAATATAAAATCAGAGGGTAATTTTTTGTGAACAATCTCCATTGCTTGTCCCAAGATATCATAGTACTCTTAACTCGAGTGTTGCCATTATTTTCAAAGATCTTGGAGTTCTTTACATCTGTTTTCTTACTATGTCGTACTATCGTATAATCCGAAAGACAAGTAATAAAGAGAATTTTCAAATCATGGTCAGTAAAATTTGAGAATCAGTTAAATAGAAAAGGATGAAAATGGAAGTTTTATGAAAAGGTGAATTCATATTATTTCGATAGTTTTACAAAACTTAAAATTCCGATTGGCAGATGTCGTTTACGCGGAAAAGTGTAGACCAATTTCCGTCATGTAAATAATATATATTGAACTCTATTCGCAAGCAGAAACGGCAGTGTTGCTTGCTATGCATGCTTAGATCTGTCCCGCTTACACGATTCGTACACTGTAGGCACTACTAAAATTGGTCTATTGTGCACTACTCATACATCGGTAGGAATGATTAGTTGTGTAAAACTGTACAATTAAACACAGTTTTTGGTTGTAATTTGTGTATATTGTATAAATATTTTATAATATATGATAACATAATATTATAATATTCTTTTATTTACATCATATCTCCTAAAATAAAAGTTAGTAGCATTTAAATTTTTTTTTTAAACTTTGTAACTTAAATCAAATAAATAAATAATTTGCAATAAATCAAACAAAACCAACTGTGTCAGCATTCATCACCAATCACTGTTGCCGAGGTCTTCAAACAATTTGTCCTTGATTCTGGGTTTTGGGTCTTCTGTTATCTTTGTGTCCACGGCACCCACTTGCCCTAACAAGTATTCCAATTCTGAAAAGATCACAATTTTAATGAATAAATTGCAATAATGTTTATTTTCCGAATATAAGTAAATGGTCATCTTTATGGTCTACTAAATCTCATGAAATCTATATGGTATACTATTTGCCCCTGGGAGATTCACTTCATTTTTAGCTTATTTAGCACAAACTATCCCTGTCTATCTGTAAACTACATAAATGACAAAAATGATGAAACCTATCCTACTTTCCGGGATAAACTTTACATAAATCTATACCATTATCTGGGATGAAAAGTATCTTTTGGCCACCCTCGGTATTAAAATTACATATGTACCGAATTTCAGGCAAATTGGACCAATAGTCTTCCATAAAAGATTAAGAAACAGAGAGACAACTATATATTTATCCTGGAAACTATCTCATTTTTCGGGATTAAAAGCCATGTCAGCGAACTTTACTCCTAATTTTAATATAAGACTGATTTTCACCAATTGTGATTTAAACTTCAGAGAATTTTGTCTCTTTCTTTTATATATAAATACAATTACAGTATAAACTTCATGTAACATCACTCGATTTAACGACAAACTCCCTTAAGTGTCCAAATCACTTGGCTTTGGTTGGTTTAGCTTGTCTTCCATACAATGATACACTCTATATAGCATTACACCCATTCACAAAAAAAAAGTAATAAAAAGTACCTTTTAAGGCCAAAATGAGTAAAATCTGCGCAGCTGTGTACGTTTTTTTAACGCTTTATTATCCTAGCCCGTAATATGATCCATGTATACACCATGTTTTTGAGCAAATAAATGATTGATTGATTGAATAAACTCGATTGTCGGCATCATGCATACCGATATTTCCAAGAAATTCCGAAATACTGAAATTTCTAAGTACTTCCTTTATCACCAAGATGCCACAATATCGCAAGATATGAATGAAATAAGTAAAAAATCGGTTGTATGTAAAGTCGGTTTACTGACAATAGTTGAACGTGACAACGTCATAAGAAAATATTGATGGAATGGTTTCATTTTTCAAAAGAAAATTTTGATTTTATTTGTTTGATAGATATTTTGTATGGATGTAGAGAAGGAGGTAAATGGAAATCACAATTGAATTGATCAAGTTACATTTATTTGTACGCATAAATACAATTATGTCAATTACGCTGCCGAACGCGGAGGCCGATTGTGCCTCTTTGTCGCTCGTTCCGCGCTCTCGCTTGCACTTCAAGCCTTAAATGGAACGCCTCAGAGCGAGGTAACGCCGCATGAGTCGTGTTTTTTCGTGCGTGCAGCCGGCTCCATCGAATTATAAGACGTTGTCACGTCAAAAAATACAACAAAATTACTGGTGCAGCAAGACAGACAAAAATAACAGACTTCTCTCCATTTAACGATTATCTCTATAACGCCATAAAATGCACGGTCCCTTTCGTGTCGTTATATAGAGTTTACACTGTAATTGACTTTCAATATTGCTATGATAATAATTTCTGATATTGCACCCCAATCAACTTACCCTCACATGTCAAAGCAGTCCCTCGTAGTTCATGTGGTCCCACAAACTGCTTCTTCATGTCCCCCTCGAAATATACAAAGACACTGGGCAAATTTCGCTCTGGGAAGTTGGGTATGCAGGTCTGGGCTATTGCTTTCAGGAATTTGGTGTACGGAAACTTCGCAGCTAACTGACGCATGTGTTGGTTTAGCAATGCGCATTGTTGAATACTACAAAATGAAAAGTTGAAATTCTTTTAATGGGAAATTGTGTATTTTTTATGAGATGACATTTATAATCAGTTTAAATAGTCTTTTTAATTATTAATCTTTATTTTTTGAACAGGTCTTACTCCAGATGCTGCCTATGTCACCCTCGTCGATAATACAGAAAAAGAAAATTACAAATTACTTATATACACACATAAAAGTTTGTACAGTTGAGCAGTTGTCAGTCAAAAGGAGCTAGCAAGATCATTGCTAGTGATTATAACCAGTTTTTTATAATAAAATTTTTTTTTATGCATGAACATGAAATAGACAACTTTACTTTTGTGCCTTACTATTATTTATTCATTCGCATTTAACTTAATTATATATTTATTATAGATATGACAAGAAATATTTACCCTTGTTTATACAAATGTATAACAACCCATATTCCTTCACCAGCCTTGTTCACTTCCTGAACATAATCCTGGCCGGACAGCTCTCTCACATCTCCAAATCTTGGCTTGTCTGCTAGCCTTTTCAATTCTGCAATACGCCTCTGCCTATACTTTTCTAAAACTGCTTCATCTTCTGAGTCTTCTAGCTCATCTAGTCCATCCAGATCCAACTCTGAGAGCTCCTTGTCCTCTAAAACATATAACAAGTGTTTGCCATTTAGATTTCACTGGAATACTTACATCCTTTCTTTTCTCTATAGTATAGTATTTGTTCCTGATTACCTTAAAGCATGTTTTGGCTCTTTTTTTGTGCTCTCATAATTTACGCCCCTCTACTAAACCTAAATTGAACACTCCACACATACTAAACTTATTGCAACAATTCTTTTACCATTAAGATAATACTGCTTTGGAATGTGCTTCCTGTTGCTATCAGACAAGCAAAATCTCTATTGATATTTAAAACTATGACCAAAAAATACTGCCTGCCCTTGGAATATGATATATAAATTCATCTATAAACATTTATATATTTTGTAGATATGTATTTGTATGGTATGTATATTAAGTATATATCCATTTGATATATGAATTTTCTGCATATATATTAAATAGTAAGTAGTTTGTACTATATGTTATAGTCATGGTGGTCCCACAGGGCTACAATATGGAGTTTATAATAAAATTTAAAAACTTCGTTTAAAAAAACTGACTTCACAAATTAAAAAACTAAAAAGTATAAAATAACTTATTTCTAAAGCTATTATTTTTAATATATATTATCTAAAACATCTTAAAGTCGGTGCTTAGTAATTTTCAAAATATAGTAATTTTTATTATGTTTTACTTTGCACCGACTTCAAGATGTTTTAGAATTTAGATAATATATATTAATAATAATAGCTTTAGAAGTTATTATTATTATTATTTCACATGTATATTTATTCATATTCTTTTTTATGTTTTTTTAATACATATATACATTTAATACATATATACATGTATTAAAAAAACATAAAAAAGAATATGAATAAATATACATGTGAAATAATAATAACTTTAAAAATTTACAGTCCTGAATTAAACTTATAGCTTCCTACTTGCTAAACCTCAAGAAGTTAGTGTTCTAAAAGAAAATAATACTGCTATTCACAAAGTACAGTTAATGTGATACTTAAAATGCCATGCTTCGATAGCTTTCATATAAAAAACAGAAGCTGCTTATTCATTTGAATAATGTAACTATATCTACAAAAAATATTGGTAATTATGCATTAACCCGGAATGGAAAAATAAGCATTATTTTATATTACAAAGACTATTAATATGGTTTGCTATGATACAAAAACGATATTAAAATCGTCGGCAAGTTATCATATAGGCAAAAAATTAATAAACAATAGAATCAATTACGTTAAATATGTGCGTCATATTTTCGATAGAAATAATGTTCAATTTTAGCGTGAAAACTTACCTAATTATGAAAAAAGCACAACATATTTAATTTCAAGATTATATTGCAAATTTATAATATAACTATATGTAATAATTAACTGATAAAACCAATTTAAAATTATAAGTATTGTATCACATTACGCCATTGTTATTTGCCACAATCACAAACTACTATTTATTTGTTTGCTAATAACCATGAATCAGGCAAAGGAATCTAGTCCATACAGTCAATTCTGATATATGAAGTGTTCGTATAGCTTCAATTCATTGCAGGTGAAATTGACGCCATTCAACGGAGTTCTTGTGACAACTGAAAAAGCCACATTTGATTAAAACATGTGTAGTAGTAGTTTTGTGTTCTTCACTATTTGAAGAACAGGCAAAGATCCTAGACCATACAGCCTCACAAATATATTTTTTAAAGTTTGATTTAAATAAATAATTTAGCAAATTAAGTAAACGTTTTTTTTTAGATTTTGCTAAACACCAGGCTAAGGAATTAAATATATACAGCAAAAATTCTATATTTAATTATAGAATTTAATTATTTAATAAAATGGAAGATTTCTGGATGATATGAAAATATGGAATATTAGATTTTTCACATTATTGTCAATAAGATAATTATTATACTTTTGTAGTTTGTACTTATGTCATTTCCAACAACATGTAATGAATGTCAATGTTACCAAAATCAAGTAAGTATAGGTTATGAGGGGCAGTCAAAGGTCGCAACCAATAACCATAACAGTGAGTTAGGTTCGGTTAGCTTTAGACCAAAGCCCACGAGCCGAGCGAGCGGAGCGAGCGTGCCGCGGCAGCGGCCGGCGAGTGGCAGAACCGACTGTAACCATTGTTTAAATAGTTACCAATGAATAAATGGTTACAGTCGGTTCTGCCACTCGCCGGCCGCTGCCGCGGCACGCTCGCTCCGCTCGCTCGGCTCGTGGGCTTCGGTCTAAAGCTAACCGAACCCAACTCACTGTATTTGATGTGATATTATATCTTAATATTCAAACTTACCTAATTGCTGGGAGGATATAATATACCAGCTGCCTTCCAGAAGTCGTGAAATCTGTTACCAGCGGAAGTAAAAGTTTGGCGAAATCTAGTTTCAGCTAAATAACCAGTAAAATGTTGTTCTCGACGACCATATTTTGGAACATTTGCTTTTATGTCACGCCACAACCTTTCTATATTTTGAGTATGTGCGCCGAGCTACAAGAATCGAGCTACAAGAATACTTATACAACAGACCTGTCTGTATGGACTAGATTCCTTTGCCTTGCCATTGTGGTGAACTAATAACTATACTAATAATATGGCGTTTCTAACGGGAACTGGGAAGAAAATGTTTTGTAGTTTTCTAAGCAAAAAATATGAACTGCTTTATTGACTAACGTTGTAAAATATTGATTGCTTTTAAGTTAAGTTATGTGTTTGTGCTCAAAATCACAACGTTTTGGTAAATTGTGCTATTATTTTATATTAATAATATTAGTTTATTAGGCAGTCTGTGTAAAATCGTATTAATTTGATTATTTCTTTGATTTTAATCTAAATGACGGCTTTCCGACAATTTTAAAATCGTTTTAGTATCATAGCAAACCATATTAATAGTCTTTGTAATATAAAATAATGCTTATTTTTCCATTCCGGGTTAATGCATAATTACCAAAATATTTAAGCTCCTTTCAAAAGAGTTGTAATTCCATCCCAATTACAACTCTTTTGAAACAGGCTCCGAGAGTATAATAAAAGCCTTTGTTCTCTTAACAGCAGCAATATCACAAAATATAAACACAGGTGTTCATAACCTAAAAATGTAATAGGAAACTAACTTTCAGCTTGTTTCTTTTGTATCGTCTCTTCTAACATGTTCACGATCTCTTCCTCCGACACCTCCTTTTCTTTTTGAGGCAGGATTCCCTTGGATCTAAGGATATCATTCCATTCTGTATCCTCATTTGGGTTCTAAAAATAAACACCAAATTCATAAAAAATAATATGCGGAGTTATCGACACACATTTATGTTACATTGCACTAGACAGAAAAATCACCTGCATCTTGATTTTAATTTGATCTATATCATAAACTAATGTAATAAATTATTATAAAAAAGAAGAAAATCCCTTTCTTTGAAATTTGACACCAATTAAAACAAATTTGACAAATGTTTGACAGTAGTGCAGTAGTGCTAGTGACAGCAGTCTAAGCTGCCAGTAAAATTATTTATATCAAAACGTAGTAGGATTCTCTGTATACGTATCAAAATATACATTTATTTTATTTTATTACCGTGGAGGCAAATCCATAGGCTAAAATACGCTACACAATAAAAAATATTACCGCTGATCAATGATCAATATGATATCGGAAGGAGTAAAGACTCCTAGGCCGGAAAGAGTGCGTCGATCATGGACCGGAGAACCTCTGGTTCGAGCAATTCACGGCCGTTTCAGTCCATACAATTTTCTGTTCAGTACTTTGCAATGTTAGAAACAAGATTAATTTCCATTCACTCCCACTTCACCTCCTGTCCATTTTATGTCAATTTCATAATTTGACGTTTAGCCTTTTGACGTTTGGCCGATTTTTTAAACACCGTCCACCAACGACTAGTATCCATAGTAGTTTGTGCCAACGACCGCCATTACATTATTTACAGTTTTATTGTTGATCGAGTGAACTTGCGCTGAGAATTACGCCGTGGTTATCCTTTCCTTTAAAATTGTAATATCTCCTTGTGCTTAATATGTTTTGGCGGTGTTCTATTCCGGGATGCTCAAGTACTCGGAAAGATAATACGTTACATAAATTTCCAAAGACTGAGATAAGACTCGAAAAGTGGGTGCAGTGCGTTAATATGGATTCTTTTAATAACTTTAGTGTGAGTGAGCTTCAGAAAATGTGTGTGTGTCATAAACATTTTGAAAAGAGGCTTACTAGTGGCTAATATTTACCCTTTCCCTTCTTAATTTACTAAAGAAGAAATTGAAACCGGAATTCCTCATGCAAACTTTGGTAAGTGGTATTGGTTTTTTAATTACTTTCTAACAATAATAATTTAATAATGCGCATTTGACTCTTTAAACTACTGTGGAAGGGTGGGGTATAGTTATATAGCACATTTATATATTTTGAAGAGATACAATACGAACTTTTATAGTATAGGTTAGAAGGCTTTCATAGTTATTTTTTTTATAACCATCTAAAGTTAATTTTATATATCAAGTAATAAATAAATATGTCCTATATCTATACCATGCCCTAGGGTATCTTTGATTAAATGCTTTTTACTGAATCCTTAACAAATAAGAAAATATACGACCACCTGTATATATGGCTTATGAATCAGTTACCCAATTTCTTTGTTACAGAAAACTTTCAACGGCCATTTATCATACTTATTCATGAGAGATGCATAATGATCACACATACTTCAAGTGGCATCATATACCATTGAGAGGAATAAAAGAAAATTTTGATAATGGTAAGTTTTAAGAATTGTCTCTCAATTCTTTTCTTTTTTTATCATTGCTGCACGGATAACAATATCGCATCATAAATAACACATAAATCCCATCAAACATCTGTGTAAACTAGGCACTAATTAGGAGTAAATAATATGTAATAATGGTGAGTGAGGGTACGAGTATATCTGTCAAATATGAATAGGAAGCTTCATGCAATTTATTTTATCAAAAGTGAACAATATAAATCGAATAATATAAGACCTTAAAAAAAAGAAAAGAGAATTACTATTGATATCCTTCATCAACACCCAACGCTGGGTTTGGGTCTTCCTAATTTCAGTGACTTCAAAAAATGCAAAATATATTTAAATGCATAATTTTAGTCATAATTTCTGTCAACATCTTATATTAAGTTAAGTAAATTGTGTACTTGTATAATATTTAAAAAAAAAATTTTAGCTTATATTTTTTAATTTCTTCTCTGTTTGTTCAGGATTCACGTAAAAACTGCCTATTTCGATATGGTTTTTGCTAATCAATAGCAAATTCTTAAAATCTGCGCTACTTTTATTCTGGAAATTTCGCGAGAATTTTCTAGGAATGATTTAATATAAATGAAAAATCGAATTCCAATGGAATTTTTTCACCGATCCATAACAAATTTTATGTAATAAAATGTGTGATATTTTTTATCCCGTGAATCCTGCGGGGATTTTCCCGGGAGCGATTTGACATTGTTGGGTTGCATAAAAATTGGCTTGTTCCGACTCAATTTTCACTAAAGCGATAGCTTTAAAATGCTGCGTTGCTTTATTTCGGAAATCTCGAACGAATTTCAAAACAATTATGGACGATCCTATCGTGGGCATATTTTAGTATAGTTATATATTACATACATCAAAATTTCAATGTAAATTTCAAATGAATCGAATTTATTATAATAGCCCCAGTATTATAGAAAAGATAAATTCATTTGTTTGAAGTTATTATAAATTATAACATAATAAAGGTAATAATATATTTAATTTCCGTTATTTACAGCTCACTATACAGATGGGAATCAAATTAGTACAACATTAAAAAATACATCTGAACTAATATCTTTCTTGGATGACTTGTTTGATTCATGTAATGGTTCTGCTACACTAAAGAATGTAAGAAGCAACCTTTAAGGGCAGCAGTCCATCAGGGTAGCCAGCATAGAGCTTTCTGGATATCGGCCATAAAAAAGTTAGAAATGATGCGATTTACTTATAAAGAAAATAAAGTAAGTCAAGTCTCCTCTTAATTTTTTTTTATTATAACTTTAAGAAGTTTGCAACCGCTGTGGGAGTTTTTAAAATAAAAATAAATAAATATATGCGCCCTCGATATTTTAATTCAGATCCAATAGAAAACTTTTTCGGACAAGTGAGGGCCTATAGTTATAGAAATAATAATCCCACATGCCAGGCATTTAAGCAAATATTCCGCTCACTGCTCATCACAAGATTAATCAATTTTCACTCAGAAAGTTACAATTGTAAAGATGTAACAGGAGAGCAAATATTAAATTACAAAATTTTACGCAAACAGTTTTAGAAGATGAAGGCATAGAGATATATTTAGAACCATAAGATCTCTCTTTACCTTCATCTTCTATCAAGAAGACTTTGCCTCCGGTTCACATTAAAAATATTCAGGCAGAAGTTCGTAAAGAGAGACTAAATGTACACTCACAAGCATACACAGTGGGATGGGTGATAAGAAAATGTTTAAAATATGTGAATAATTGTAAAAAATGATCAAATTGTTTATCCCAAAAGGAAACGTCTTCAACCCATAAACGGATATCGCATAGAGAATTCCAAGGTTTTAAAAACTCTCAAAAGCTCACCTATCCCACTGAAAATACTGTGAGGAGTTTTGGGAATATTGTAAAGGAAGCGAACGAATACTTGGAAATGATTCCAGAAAGTAATTTAATAGCAAAAAATATAATTAACATTATAAAATCCAAGTATTCGTTCGACTTCGTTAAATGTGAAGAACATAAAATTGTAATTCTTGAATATTTTTAAGTATTGCAATGAAATAGTCTGTAATGAACTGGTGCAACGGAATAAATAGAATTTTGAAAGAGGGTTGACATTAAACGTCTCGAAGTGTCCTTACCAAAAGTGCAAAATAAAGCTTTAAATAAATATAAAAAAGATTAAAAAATCTAAATGTAATAAAAATATAAATGTATATATATATATATATATATATATATATACATTTATATTTAGTTTAGTCTTAAGCTACACGCCAACAATTTATTTTGATTGAGATCCTTGTCCATCCAAAGGTTGCCTGGAAGAGATTGCTTTAAGCAATAAGGCCGCCCATTGTATACTACTACCTACTAATTTTCAGATTTGTTAATGTGTCACTGTTTTAAGTTGGTGTACAATAAAGAGTATTGTGTTGTTGTTGTTATAAAAAATAAATTAAATGTTTTTTTTAAATAATTGCTGTTTTCTTTACACCAAACACTAGAAATTTATAAAATATAATTTCTATTAAGAAGATAGGTCACTGTACAGTCTGTATTAAGTGTCTTAGCCTCAATGAATAATGTATTAAAAAAAAAAGTGTAGTATGGTTTTGATCGTCTTCGTCTGTTAAAAAATAGGTAAGTTTTTGGTACCGATGTTTTAAAAAAAAAGGCAAATAAAAGAAAACAATATTGAAAGAGTATTATTACAGATCAGCTTGTTAGAAAATTGTTCGAAGTGAACCGTCTGATACGTAGTATCTATATTAGTTTGTGGAGCAATTTCGTAGCCGTGAAGGTGCAAACCCGCATTTTA